>OU342745.1:363676877-364276877 GCA_910589775.1 Avena eriantha | reverse complement strand
TCCTAGAATGAGAACTATACGCCAAGATCTATCTACTAGATACAGAGCAACGGGTGGATATACATCCATAGAGAACTTACCCTCGAAGACAACTAGGTTTGTTAACGAGTAGGAACTCGTGGTTGATGTAGTCGTACGCTTGCCGATCTCAAGATCGTGTGGAAGTCCGAGCGCCGCAAATCAGCAGCGCATCTGTCCTCACACACACGTCCAAGCCACCGGACAACCTCCACCTCCTCGCTCCAGCGAATCAGCGGAAGCAGTAACTCCTTCCAAACGCAAGGCCACCAGGAACATGTATCTCACTAATCCGAGACCATGGGGGAATATCTAGAGGGGGAGAGAGATCCTTCACGAGGAGGTGTACATTGTGAGGGAGGAGAGGGGGGCTCCTCCCCTCCCATGGCTGGCGGCCAAGGGGGTGCCCCCACGTCTTCCTCATTCATGTGGTGGAAGCTCCACTCACATCAATTTTGACTCCACCCAAAATTCCACTCACATGCATTAAATTTCCACCAAATTTAATGCAACTCTCAATTAATAAAACTCTTTTATTTATTTTATTCAGAATTTTGTTAATTACTTTAATTAACAAACATTCACATAAAACCCCTTGCAACATTTCAATATCACACGTAGAACCACTTTCTACAATTTCACCCGAAACAATTCCGGTTTCCATCGAAACAATTCCTGTTTCTATTGAAACAATTCCTGCGCTTTGCAATCCTTTTGTATGAAACATATGTGCTCCAAAATGGTGTCCAGCAACCCTTAAGTGTGTCACCCTATGGTTCGCGAATAATGCAGACATGATTGAGACTCCTCTCAGATCAATAATCAAAAGCGGGACCTGGAGATCCATACTGACTCCTGCACATTCAACGATGACTTCTGTGATCGTGAGAACCTTTAACGCTAGTAACTTAATCCCTTTGTCTCATGATATAATACATGTCCGAGATTCGATCATAGGTATCCAAATACCTAGTTTGATCTCGTTACCGACATGCACTCTTTTCTCGTTCCCGTGATATAACATTCTAGTGATCACATCACTTGCTTGCAAGCTATCTTAATGTGATATCACCGAGAGGGTCCAGAGTATATCTATCCGTCATCGGGATTGACAAATTCCACTCTTGATCCATGAGCCTCAACATAACACCTTCGTAGCACTGAACCCACCTTGATAGTCACCCTGTTACGGTGTGACGTTTGATGTTATCAAGATACTCTTCTGGTGTTAGCAATTAACATGATCTCATGGTCTAAGGACTAAGACTACTTCGTATGATGTTATAGCAATATAAACATAATGACTTTGATCATAATGCTACACTTTGGATGAATGTTCATCACATCATTTCACAAATGCTGTGACCTCGTTATTAACAACATCCAATGTCCATGATCAGGAAACTTTGATCATCTTGTTAATCAACGAGCTAGTCTATAAGAGAGGCATAACTAGGAACCCCTTTTGTTTATTAAACACACATGTATTGACCTTTCCTATCAATACAATTATAGCATGCAAAATAAACATCTATCATATACAAGGAATACATAATAACAACTTTATTATTGCCTCTCAGGGTATATTTCCTTCACTACCTACTAGCATATGATATTCCAAGTATATTCATGTTTTTGTTTACCTTCCGAATTAAACTTGTTATGAGAAAACTAGTGATTAAAGATCTCACGAACTTGATGGCACACTTTACTTTTCTTGCCCTTAATAACTTGAACCATTGTGTCGTCTATGTTGTATATGCTTGCACTTATTTGTCGGGGATTAGCAGAACCATGCTGTCATGGGGAACACTTTTAACATTGCACTTGTACTTTGTACCTAGTTGATATCATGTTCTTTTGTCTATGGATGTCGTCGGTGTGAAAGGAAAGGGGAGCTTGTAAGTTCATGGAGTTATGTATATGTGTTAGAGAAACGCCTGGGCCACTGGTCTAATCCATGCTGACATGGTGGAAACCTGCAGCGTAACCATAATGAGCTGTCTATGAAGCATTCTTCTTATATAAAAAGAGTCCGATATTGAGAAAAAAAGAGAAAAAGAAAAAAAAAGATTATGAAAAGAGGAAAGAGAGAAAAAAGCACCATATTCGCATGGTAAATAAGAAGATTGCTGAGATGCTCGTTGTCTGCTTGCCTTGTCATTTTGATATGAGGATTCTTTCGTATCATCGGGCAAGGGGTACCTCGTTGGTGGTTCTCTATGATACACATGTACTTACGATGACAAGAACTTACCGGTGACTAAACTTGAGTAGCATAAGAAGCGGCCCTCGTATTCAAGGGACATGAGATTTCCAACTTATACTTCGTCAAGCATATACACCATAGTTTGTTCACTTTAACCTTAATCACTTCAAGATGCTTATGATAGGGGCAATGAGAGATGAAAGCTATTTAGTACCATAATTTTTGGAAGCTCTTTATGAAACTTGAATCCCTACTTCCTTCTATGAAGGCCTTTCTTCCACTTATATATTGAGTCTCCACCTTCTATGTTTATGCGCTTACTTTGAGAGCATAGTGGCCATTCTTAGTTCTATGTGCATTGTCCCAAGACTTGTTGATTGATGCATACTTTGATATTGCTTGTTTTAAACTATTTGTATCTAGTCACTCTTATGAACTTTGAAGATGTCCTATGCATTTATATTTTCTACTCTATGAGGGACAAGTTGAATACTACTATGCTATGTTTTCTTTATGTGAAACAAACAAACGTCTTGCAAAGCATTGTTATTCATGAATCTTTTGTTTGTGCCTTTTCATGTTGCAACATAGTTTCTTTGTCTTATTGCTACACTTTGTCCTTCATGTTATGATTGAAGTACTATGATCCCAGCTTTGAATGTTTTGCAAATACTTTGATCAAGTTTATGATGGTGCATGTCATCTAAAAAATTATTCTTTCTTTTTTATCACTTACCTACTCGAGGACGAGTAGGAGTTAAGCTTGGGGATGTTGATACATTGCAAATGTATCTATAATTATTGATGTTCCATGCTTGGTTTTATCTACTTTCTTGTGTTTTGTCCACACTTTGGAGTACTTTTCATATGATTTCTTAGACTAACCTATTAACAAGAGCCACAATGCTAGCTGCCTGTTTTCTGTTGTTTTTGGTTCCAGGAAGTTAGAAAATGAATATTCTTGGAATTGGACGGGACAAAGGCCAAAATCATTATTTTACCGAGGAACACCTGGAGCCAGAATACGAGACGGGGAGGGGCTGGGGCCTGGCCACACCACCTGGCCGCGCGGCCAGGCTTGACCCGCGCCAGGGGGTGGTCTGGCCGCGCTAGGCACCCCCTCGGCCTCTCCTTCCGCCTATATATTGCCTCTGATACGGAAACCCTAAGTACCCGATCAAAAATCCACGAAAGAGTCTGTAGCCGCCGTCGTCTCCATCCCTAGATCGGGAGGGATCTGAAGCTCTTCCCGGCACCCTGCCAGAGAGGGGATTCACCCTGGAGGCCTTCTTCATCATCATGCAAGCCTCCGGTGTGATGCGTGAGTAGTTCATCTCTGGACTACGGGTCCATGTAGTAGCTAGATGGCTGCTTCTCCTCCTTTGTGCTATCATATTTAGATCTTGTGAGCTTCGTTCATGATCAAGATCATCTACTTGTAATTCTGCATGTTGTGTTTGCGGGGATCCGATGGATATTGAGATGCTATTTCAGATTGATTATTGATTCTATCATGCCTTTGTTATTTGTGATCTTGCTTGCTTTCCATTGTTAGTAGCTATCTTGGCCAAGTAGATGCTAGCAACTCCAAGAGTTAGTATTTATGCTCGATAGTGGGTTCATGCCTCTGGTAATCTGGGGAAGTGACAGAAATCTCTAAGGTACTAGATGTGCTATTGCTACTTGGGAGAAAACAACAATCCTTTGTTCATAGAACAATCGTATTGTTTACTCTACACGCAATTCGTAATGCAATAATATGTTGCTTGCAACTTAATACTAGAGGGGGTTCGGATGATAACCTGAAGGTGGATTATTAGTCATAGATGCAGTTGGATGGCGGTCTATGTATAATGTTGTAATGCCCAATCAAGTCTCAAAGGAGTCAAGATGAGTAGTATATGCTTGTATGCTTTCTCGATGTTTGTCAATTGCCCCGCTGTAATTTGTTCACCCATCATGTTATCTATCTTAAGGATATCTATCTTAAGGAGAGCCACCTCTAGTGAACTATGGACCATGGTCCTTTCCTTTACATTCAATCTACAATCAACTGTTTATTGCTTTGTGTTTACTTTCTGCAAACTATTACTTACTTCCATTCGATACATTTAATCCTTTGTTTTTAGCAAAACTGGTGAGATTGACAACCTCATCGCAAGTTGGGGACAAAGTTCTGTGGTTGTGTTGTGCAGGTCTCCACGTTGCTACTAGCACCGGTAGTGCGCCCTGCCAAAGCTCAGCTAGCAACACCTTTGGGGTGTTTCCTTGATCCTACTGGATTGATAACCTTGGTTTCGTACTAAGGGAAAACTTGGTGTTGTGCTCATCATACCTTCCTCTTGGGGTTCCCCAACAAGCTCGATATATTTTGGGCCATCAGTCACGGATTTACCACTAGACACACATGTGTGAAATTTGATGAAGCACGTTGGGAAGTGCAATCCAACTCGTCTAATACCATGAACAACTCCTTGCGGATCACCGACACTTTGTATGAGTGTTGCATGTACAATGCCTCAACAATATCCACACGTTCAGGGTGGGACGCCGATTAGTGGGTTGCTAGACTCAATCACATGACTTGGATTAGTGGTAGCTAAGGGTTTCCAACACTTGGAATTTCTAGTAAATATCTAACCTTTCTGTAGTATATGCCTCCACCTTATATAAACATTCGCTTGGACACGCGTCACTTGTGGTCCCACCAAACCCTAATCCAAGTAGTATCCCAATACTACTCACACCACATCCATCATGTGTAGGTCTGAGTCACTCGAATAAAATTTAAGTGTTTCGTTACCCTTAAGTGTGTGACTCTATAGGTTCACGATCACTCGGACATGGCTTTACTTACTCGAGAAAACCACTTTCTTAAGTCGATAGTTGGTAGAGGTTCCTAGCGGAACGTGCCAACCCCCCGAGTGACCTAGAAGTCAGTATGGCAAACCTTAACAATGTGTCATATGTCGCATTCCCTTTAACTCATGATATATGTTGTCAAGCTCAAGATGAGTGCTTTTCATCATTGTTGATGGCTTGACCTCGCTTCTCGACCATGATACGGATTCTCGAAACTGAGTTAACACTTAACTCATGCCACAACATGCTTTCCAAATATGATCACTTGAGAGTACCCGAAGAATATCTATGTGAGTCAAAGGGTAAATCCCATGTTAGTCAACCATGCCACTCAGCTTGCTTCCTAACTAACCTAAAATCTACCTTTGTAACTATTCAACTTTGGAGTAGATTTTTTTTGCTATTCTAAATAGTGGAGATGAATTACAAGGAGTTGAAGGGATTTGTACAAAAAAGAGAAAACATCAAAATAGATATCAAGTTCGAATAAAACTGCCAACCCAAGCAGCAAAAAGTGTGTAGTTTTTCCTTGTTTCTTTGAATTTCAACCAACAAAGTTCCTCTTTAAAGATTGTGCCGCATCTATAAAGATTAGGTCCATCCCTTGGAAAGTGAAGGCACTTATGATCTTCCAAATAACCATTCACAGGAAAAGATCAGCTCCATGAAGAAATCCTTGTTCAAATGTTGTTTAAATGAGGCAATGCAATCTAGGGGACTCTTTTCAGTGTTATAATCGAGGAAATTGCACAAACCACCAATATTTGTGTCCAAGTTGCAAGTAACTACAACTATCAAGACTAGTTGTAAGGAACTACAATTTTTTGTTACATATGTTGCACTTAGCACAAGTCTTTCAGTTAGCCCTCTTAACATCATATTTCACATGTGTGAACTCATAACCGTGCACTAATGCAGGTTTGTGGCGAGCCACAGACACAACCGGTACGAGATACTGGTGGCGTACAGGTTGCACGCCACCAGTATGTCTTGTACGCGGACATGCCACCGGCTACCCGTACGAGTTACTAGTGACATAACAGTGGTGGCGTGCCACCCACACATCACTTTAAGGGTGATTTGACACACGCACACACCTGTGAGCAAATCTACACTAGTGGTGCACGTGTGGCAGATATGTCTTTGTGCCGTAACTATGGAGTCTTTGGTCTGGCTAGACCAGGTTTTCTCCTCCACCAAAATGAAGTCGAGAAAGAGGGAGCTGAGAGCGGGAAAAGTGGCGACCGCCAAGACGACAATAGTCGGCAGTGCGCCAGCGAGCTAGATGCCGGCGATGGACCTCAATATATATTTGGTATTGTGCTTGCCGTTCACAATTATACTACAACAATCATGGTATAAGTAACAACAGGTGCTTATCACGATGGAGCTTCATGCTTGAAAATTGCATTTTTTCGAGATTTTGAAAAAAAAAGTCTTCCCGCAGCGTTAATCTACGACATGGGCCCCTCAATGTCAATGTTGTTAAGAGGGCTAATCAAAAAATTATGCTATGTGCATATGTACCTAAAAATTGTAGTTCCTTACAACGAACCTCAATAGTTGTAGTTCCTCGCAACTTTGACCCTCAATTGTTGGAGGTTGTTATAGTCACATTAGGACAAAGATATTATTAGCGGGCCTTGCAAAGGCACAATGGAAGATTCAGTGGTCCCTAGTTTCTAAAGTTCTCTCATTACACAGAACACATGTGTAATCCTCTAGAAAGAACTGTCTCCTTTGTAATACGTCTCTAGTAATAGCTAAAATGGAAGACTTTGTGTTTGTGCTAACAACAAGACTTCCACAACCACCTAAAAGCAGGAGGGGACTATTCATGATGAGTGGAATTTATGAAAAAATCATATGCTTTAATTAGCCACATAGAAGGTAGAACCTCAGGGTTAAGCCCATATGTCCTTGTAGTGGATACCAACTCATTAAAATCCTGAAATTCACCAAATGCAGCTGTCAGACATTGGTAAGTGAAACAGCTCCACTAAGGACTTTGATATCATGGGTGTACCAATTATCTGTACTTCGATTTTGTAGCTTGCACAGGACCAACCTTTTGAAGTGAGGCAATAATTTGAGGCGGTCTCTCCACCATAAAGAACAACCACTCATATTTGCTGGAAGCAAAACATTAGCAACGTGTCCCAGACTAGATGCACCCATGTCAGATCAGCCTTATTGAGAAACTTATCCAGATGTTTCGTTAACAGGCAGTCATTCTGCACCTGGGTCCAAAATGCCTAATCCTCCTTTATCTTTTGGTCTACATACTAGACCATGCAGCTAAAGCAGGGCTGTGCTTAGTCAAATATCAATGATGCCTTTCTAAATCTTCAAAGTACTCAGAGGAAAAAAGGTTGGAAGTGATGAAAACACTGAATTAACAAGTTGTAACTGGCCACCATATGTTAGAGAATCAGAACATGTCTGCAACCTGCTCTCAATTCTTGTCATAAGGGGTAAAAGGTGCTCCATCTTGAGCTTAATTGATCCAAGTGATAGGCCAAGATATGTAAAAGGAAAGATGTACTCCTAGTTTTATACGGGGAAAACGATACTCGTCTCCACTAGTTGAATTTAATCAGTAGTAATTGTGAATTATATACTCATCTGGTGGTTTATCAGATGAAATCGCAACTGTAAGCAGTTTTGAAACCAAATCCAGTATCATCAATTCTGAGTCACAAAACTGCACATTAGTAGAGTAATCATCCGTCAACTATTTTTCTTAACCATCAAAATACACCCTACATATCCAAATGGAAGATACCAAGTTTGGAAGTACATGTACCCGATATGATAGTGAAAAGAAAACAGTAATCTTTAACGCACCCCTGGAGCAACATCATAAACCCAAACTATACTCGAGCTACCAAAATTTACAGTGGCACCAACCGGAAAAGAAAATTTCAAGGGAGTTCACCTAAAATATTGGCATATAAGAGAAGTGGAACAAACTCTTCAGCTTCTAAATAGCATCATGGGAAGTTTCCCGCAAAAAAAAAGCATCATGGGAAGTTATTTACTACATGTTTACAAGGGAAAAAGTATGCCGAATGTTGAATACATGGAAAAGAATATGAATACAATGTTTGATTTTCAGGCCAGGACAATATAGCAGAGTAGTACATGCAACTCTTATTGTGTACGTGCAGCTTGGGTTAGCTATGAAAATTGGTCGGATCCAGGAAGTAAGATTCAGAGCTCTCCTGGTCGAGGAAAGTTACAAAATTCTTCCATGGTGATATGTTATTGCCCAAATAAACTAGATAAAGCCGCCAGATATCCTGCTAGCTGCAGAAGTGGACACAAACAAAATCACATATTAGTGCAGAATGATTATCTTAAAGTTCTGGTAACTGCGCTGTTCTACAATACACAAAACAATAATTTGTTGCAACAATCTCAGGAAGAAAACCTCATTTGGTTCTTAAATACTGCTCTCTACTAATTAAGACGAACTTTCTTTATAATCAATTATTTACCTGTCCCAAGATACCGTTTCCTGAGCGGCCTTCCAATACCAATCCCACAGTCAGTCCTAACACTGCCAATGCACCATTAATAGCTTCTGCTTGACGACGGCTCTGCAAAACAGACAATTATGGTTTGGTAAAAAAAGTTGACACTATATAATGTAGCAATATGTATGGCTTGTGCAATTCATATGGCCATACAATGGATGGGTTCTTCTGGAGTAATGCCGATCATGGTAGGAATGAAAACAGAGCGGATACGGACGGAACTGAGTGATGCCACATTTGTCTTCATATTTTTTTGGTGTAAGCGAAAACGAATACAGAAACCCCGAAAACAAAAACGGAAGCAGATATTGTCAGAAACAACTACAGGCCGAATACGGTGCAGTTGTGGAGCGATGCAGATGTTACCCGGAACCAAGAGAACCCTTGAATCATGCAAAAAGTCTCAAGCATTCAAGCAAACCAACAAAATGGTTCCCTAATTCTAGCACGGTGCTCGGTTTAGTAGGGAATAGGGGAAAGCTCAAATGGTGGAAGCCTCCTCGAATACATGAAGGAATTACGTGGTTGCTGGTTTTGGGATGAGCCGCTTTGGAAGTTTAGATTGACAAGGTCATGTAATGGGGCAGTTGGATTTGGCCATGCACATCAACCCTAAAACAGAAATTCCATATTACCCAGAAACAGATATTCCGTTTCCGCGTCTATTCCGCCAGAAAACGTTGTTCAGTTTCCGTCAAAAAAAATCTGTTTCCGCTTCCATTTTGCAAAATTTCGTTTCTGTTTTTCTGTTGAGAACTCGGAAACATTCTGCTCCATTTTCATCCCTAGATCATGGTAATGAACTAGGAAGCTTTGTAAACAATCAATACATATTGTACATCTGTTTGTAGACAACTTCTTCTTTTTATTAATAAAAGTTTGCAGTGGGAAACTCACCACTGTTGCACCTAAAAATTAACCAGGAAGCGGCCCTATACTCAAGGAAAGAGGACCAGCAGTAATGCATTGCCTACAGATTATAGGAAATAAATCTTATGAGACCGGGTCTATTGATAGACCCTCTCCTATGACTGACACGTGTCCGTGTTTTTAATTTTCTAGACTTTTTTTTATCTGTTAATAAGCTTTTTTTTCTAACAGTTATGCATCGAGTGGGTTTATCCTATAGAGAATATGGACCGGGTCTCATAGGATTTCTTTCCTATTTCCGTGATCTGTTTCTTTAGAAACCTTAAAATTAACATGACAAGACACTACATATATGAAAATAAAATATGTATCCCTAAAACACTGAAGCATTGGAATTAGCAAGAATAAGTTTGGTAATGTAAATATCATTACAATCCACACTTACTATCGTGTTAGATCCTCCATTTCTTGACACACCATCATTTTTGTTGAAAGATGGAACTTGACATGGAATTGGCAAATTAAGAAAAAACTCAGAACATCATATCTAGGAATCTAGGGAAAAGTGATGTTCTGATTCCAGTTGATAAGCAATAAGTTTTTCAGAGTCTATCCTCTAGAAGTTCCTCTACTTTCTAGGGATACTGTTTCTGTCATTTAACCAATCCTGGATCTGCACAGTATGTTGTATGTATTGTAAAAATAACCTCATGTTTGTATGCCTAGATATATGTGATGGTTACGTAAAGATTTTTATTCCTTTTAGAGAAGATATGATTCAGTGGAAGTACAAGACAGAAGTAATGCACCTTCAGCTTTTCTCTGGCACGAATTTCTTGCATTTGTTTCACTGCTAAGCGCTTAGCTTCGAGTGGATCAACCATTACCACGTTCTGACCTGAACTTCTTTTGCCTTGTGGTGCCTGGTCCATTTGAGTTCAGCATCCTTTTAGCTACCAAGCAATAATATCAAGAAAAAGAAGGAGGTGACTATATTAAAGAAGCTATTTGTTCCAGGTTCACATTTAGATGGTTACAACATTTCTAGAGCAAGACACTGAGATAACATCTTGCTTGAGATATAGGACACAACATCATGCTAAAGTCTATATAACAGTTGATATGAAAACAGGAACATGAGCATATTCAAACAAATAAGTATATAAAGTTGTATTCCGTTAAACGTGAACGTTTATGTTTCTTCACAATTTACGTCGTGTAGACCTACCATACCCAGAATAAATTTAAACCCCAAAAATAACGTCCTGCAGAGAAGGCCAGAATCATACATCTGCACTAGCAAGTGCCAGGAAGCTCGGGACATGGCTTCTTCCATATAATGTATGTCCTGGTTGCTTGTGTTGGATGGTCCATCTACGAAAAGAAAGGTGTATAACTGAAGCATCAGCAATTACTGGAAATACTACTGATGTTAAAGTTAAGCACATCAATGAAATAGGCATTAGAGCACTGACACAATTATGAATCAACTAACTACATCCACCTTCCCCATATAAATTCATGTGAAAACTTAAACTCACCCAACATCAAAACTTTCAAATGGTTATTGCTCCGCTGAAGCATTCTTATAAAAGAAAAGCTGCCGAAGAAAGAATGGGAAGGGGATGCTAAATGCTTGTTTTTAGGGAGAACAAATCAATTCCGTCAAAATAAAGGGAGAACAAATCAATGGACCATCTAGTGTCTTGTCTCCCTCTTTGCAAAATATAATTGGTATGCCATCCAGTGTGTTTTTAACTTCAGATGTAAACTGAACAGTCTAAGGCGCGCATATAACACACTATACGATTTATTCCATGGTCGAAAAAAGAACTTGGTAGCTCTACATATTGCTGCAATACTTTGGGAAATTTTGTTTGAGCTTATTGTTTGGGCATCATGGAAATAAGAAATAACGCAGGTTTGCAATCCAAATACTTAATGGTCCTACTACCGTGGGTTCATTATTGTGCTCTTTTTACAGAAGGTACACCAAAGAAAGTTCAGAAGCAAAGGCGGTACATACAAGGCTAAGTCTAGTAGTGGGCGAGGTGTTTAGCGGGCACAGGATGTGCTCCAGCAAATCAGCATCCAATGTGATCATCATGGAATACTAGAGTTATAATTTGCACTGCCTTTATGCTGTGGAGTGCAAAATGCTATTGCCCCTGACGGTGTTCCATTTGAGATGCCACTGACTGAGTCTTGTTAATTGGCAAGATGGAATTTGCTTTATCCGTTTTTCCCCCACCAACAGAACAGCAGTTGATACTTAAAGTTCATACGAAATGCGCGCAGAGCAATTGGAACTGACGCAGAACGATTTCCTTGTGGGCTAACCACCGCAACGGTCACAACCCCCACAACTGACCGGAAAAAACGGCCGGCTGCATCGCGAACCAACTCACTCCGGCCTTCGGTGGAGCACGAAGCGGAGATGAACCGCGCAATCGGCCATGAAACGCAAGCAGAGCAGAGCAGAGCACGAGAGAATCGATGGACACACCGAGAAGCAAGGGTCATACCCGAACGTGGACGGAGCCGCCGAGCACACATGCCCGACCGAGAGGAACGGAGACGAGGAAGAAGCAGCAGCAGCGGGAGGAGGGGCAACCGACGGCCGGTTGAACAGCCGGGGAGAGGGAGAGCACGCCATTCTCGCTGCCCACCACCCGCCTCTCCTCTCCTCCTCTTTTTTATGGACTGCAGCAGCCGTCGTCCTCCACCCTCTAGTTTTTCTCCGCGTCGTGGTTATCCGAGTCCACGCAGGCTTTTACTTTGGTCCAACCTGCGTGGGCTTAGCCCGGCCCATCGCGGAGTCGGCACCAGCAGATTTGCTTGGTGAACTGAACTCAACTGGCGCCGCGACGGACGGACACCACCAACGTTACCTTGTGTGTGTGGCCGTGGGGGGACGCGTCGCGCGCCATGACGACCGCCACTGCCATCGTCGCCGGCCACGGCATCGCCTTCCGCCGGAGCCTCCACCTCCCGAACCCGCCGGGGAAACCAGGCTCCGCCTCCTTCTCCGTCGCGCGGCCTCACGCGCACTACGGCCGCCTCGCCGTCCCGGCCACGCCGTCGCCGTCGCCGAGGCCGTGCCGGTCCATCTCCTCCGAAAGCCCCACGGCCGCCGCGGCGGAAACCGCCGAGGACGAGGAGGAGCCGCCCGTGACGACGAGCGAGGCGAACGAGGAGGAGGAAGAGCTGGACCCGCTGGCGGAGGTGTGCTACCTTGACCCGGACGCGGACGCGGAGGGGATCCGGGAGTGGGAGGTGGACTTCTGCTCGCGCCCCATCCTGGACGCCAGGGGCAAGAAGGTGTGGGAGCTGGTGGTGTGCGACGCCACGCTCTCCCTCCAGTTCACCCGCTTCTTCCCCAACACCTCCATCAACAGCGTCACCCTCCGCGACGCGCTCGCCTCCGTCGCCTCCTCCCTCGGCGTGCCGCTCCCGGACCGCGCCCGCTTCTTCCGCTCGCAGATGCAGACCATCATCTCCCGCGCCTGCAACGAGCTCGGGGTCAAGGCCGTGCCCAGCCGACGATGCGTCTCCCTGCTGCTCTGGCTCGAGGAGCGGTACGAGACCGTCTACAGCAGACACCCGGGATTCCAGCAGGGCACCAAGCCGCTGCTCACGCTCGACAACCCGTTCGCCTCCAACCTGCCGGATAACCTCTTCGGCGACAAGTGGGCTTTCGTGCAGCTCCCCTTCTCCGGTCGGTGCTGAATCGCCGGCCGATGCACTTCTACTACTACTACTACTGTCGCATTTATTTTGTACTCTTATCTCTGCATTGCTTCTTGCTGATCGTGTGCTGAATGTTGGCATGTTGACCAGATGTCAGGGAGGAGGTAGAGTTGTTGGAGAGGAGGTACGCGTTCGGGGCGGGGCTCGATTTGGACCTCTTGGGGTTTGAGCTTGATGAAACCACGCTAGTCCCTGGAGTCGCCGTCGAATCTTCGCGCGCCAAGCCTCTGGCCGGTAATTCCTTATACTCTGATTGCAACTGAACCAAGTTTACTGGCCGAGGCAACTGGTTAGATGTTGATGCTTTGTAGTAGTATTACAGTAGGAAATGAGTAAGCATGTGCGGAAAATTCAGTTCTAGATTACAGATTTTAAGTATGCAACGGAATTTCAGTTTAATTATGCGATGGAATTTCAGTCACCAGTGCTGTGTTGCTTATACAGAGGGTTCATATGTACTACCTTGCTAGTAGAATAACTTAGTCTTCTTACACATGAGTTTGTCTGTGCAGAGGTCAAATAAAGAAAAATGTGTTCCAGCCTCTGCATCATGAGATGCATAATGCCATACGAACATTACACACTAGTCTAATTTATTATCCATAACGAAAAAGCTCAACTTATTATCAAGTATAAGCATGGGATTAATATGCACTGTGCACACTAGTATTAGTCCTCGGTATTTCAGTACGTATGGTGTGGCATATGACATGATCTCAGAAAGTTAGAAGTTCACAAGTTTGTCTCTACGATGAATGTAGCTTGGCGGTTCAACAAATGATGAAGTGGATAACAGCTGGTTTTGAAAATATTTAGCCATCTACAATGAAATACTAACAAAGCATTGACACACAAAGCTTTTGCATTTTCTCGGAAAAAAGAACAAAATAATTACCTGTTTTTTCCTTACATGAGACGTGATCATGTGAAATAATTAAAAATAATTGCTATGCTTGTATGCAAGGATTAAATATTCAATAATAGAAACTTTTGGAACTCTCTGAAATTTTGAAAATTCTTGTGGAATTCGAAATATATATTTTTTACCTAATTAAAATCTGGTCTTAATTTTGTTGTGTCTAGCCCAAAGTTCCTGTGTTACAATTATTTTTCTACCCGCGGAAATTACCGAAATTTCGTTGAAAAATTTGAACACTGCTTACAAGCAATCAGAGTCTCCATTTTCTGGTATACGAATGGTTTGAGCTACAATACCAGCAGATTAATCAGTGGTAAGAAGGGATGGGTGTTTATTTTGAAGAGTCTGCGGCACTAACATTCAGTGGAATGTTTTGGGGATAGCAGTTATACCGAGAAATAAGCATTGCATCGCGATATATGCGCATCCACCCTGCATACCTGTTTTAACTAAGGATACAATTTTTCACATTTTGCACCAGATAGAATTTCTGTGCAATATCCTGTTTTCCCATGCCTGACCCTATCGTCTTAAAGATGAGCAGTTTATGAATGTTTGCTTATCTCAAACTTTGCAGCTTGGATGAATGGTTTAGAGATTTGTTCAATGGAGGTTGATACCGGCAGAGCAAACCTGATCCTATCGGCCGGGGTTTCAACTAGATACGTCTACGCCGGCTACCAGAAGAGCGCCGCGACGACGCAGGAGGCAGAGGCGTGGGAGGCGGCGAAGAAGGCCTGCGGTGGCCTGCACTTCCTGGCCATCCAGGAGAACCTGAACTCCGATAGCTGTGTTGGTTTCTGGCTCCTACTAGACCTGCCCCCACCGCCCGTATGATCTGGGTAGCATGTGTTTTTGTGATTTCTACTGAGATCGATGTAGTATGTGTAGTGCCAAAAAATCAGATTTTGCAATACAAAAGGTGTATTATTTTAGTTCGTTAATTACTTATTACTGCACAGAGGTGTACTACTCGAAAAAAGAAGAAGAGAAAAGTTCATGAGTTCACTGTCCTTCGGTCCGTTCAGCAGCACTAATTCTGCATGAAAAGCAGCATTTTGAAGATACAATCAGCAGGCTTGTGATAATGATTTTTCTCTCAGTCGCTTTTTTTTTCATATTCCAGAGAGCACGGCATTGACACATGTGTAAGAGCTAGGAAAACCCAGCCCTAACTGTGTTCCAACACAGTCGAGGAGTTCCCTAACCTCTGCACACATAAATTTAGGCTCACCACAAAGCTAACAAAGTTAACAAGGGATGAAAAAATATGTTTAGAGGTCGTTTGGCACCTGGGTATTCATTTCATTCAGTAGAAATGAATGAATATATGGATTCATTTCATTTATATTATGATTTCAAAAACACCCACATGTTTGGTTGCCACCGGAATTTGCAAATGACGGGTCTAAGATAGGAATTGGGTTTACACATGAGGATAATTCGATGGATTTGCCAAATAAAATGATAGTCCAATTCCATGCCAACCAAACAGCATATGGATGGAATTGCAAAATGAATTCCAGGCCCAAATGATGGATACCAAACGACCTCTTAGTGTCCTCCGACTCACCACAAAGCTAACAAGAGCCATGCGATCGAAATTGATCAGCATGCCCCTAATCTATTGGCAAAGGAAATTTTTGATATTGAGAGGCACCTTAAGTCCTTAACCTTCCAACCTCTTGGAAGTGAGTGACGGATGCGCCTTGAGGTGCCAAATTACAAGATGAATTTATAGGTATGTGTGGAGATGGGGAGCGATTTTGAATTCGCCGGCCTCCGCCGCCAGCCGGGTCCCAGAGCCCGCGCCGCCCGTCCCGCGTGCGTCGGCCCTGCACCACTGCCGCCGTCCCCTCTCCCCACCCCCCTCCTTCCCTCCTCGTCCAGCTCTGCCATGGGAGGCTGGCCGCGGCGCGACCGCTCGCCGCCGCTGCACTGGCACGCGACGGCCACCTCGAACTTTGCCGGCTGCCGCCCTGGGCCGGAACCGACATTCCTTCTCCTTCGCCGGGAGTCGCGACAGCTTGTCCTGCTCAACGCGGCGGAGACGGCCGTGGACGCGAGAGGTCTCCGCTGTGGCGAGCTTGTCCGGGAGGGGCAGGTGGTGATCTTCCCGGCGCACCGCGTTACCTTGTTGGCTTAGGTACGCGCCCCGCCCCCCTCTCTCCCTGCCTGCAGGTCCCCTTCTCTCGCGCGGACGGCCCCGATGCTACCCCGACGGGAGGACCCCCTCCCCTCGCCGGAGGAGGTGGCAGCGCTGGCGGACCTCCAAGGCCGGTGCTGGGGAGATGTTGAAGACGACGGGGCGAGCCCTCCTGCACAGTCGGTCCTGGTGCCCCCCTGCTCACCGCCGCCCGAAAGCTGGCGCCTTCCGTCCCTGGAGCGGGGGGTGGCGACCCCGCGCTGCTAGTCTTCGCTACAAAGGCCGGCACTGGGGGAATTCTTCTCCCGTGCGTGGCCCGCGCGGCACGGCCGGCGGCCTAGCCTAGACCGGGTGATTGCGGCCTCGCCCTCGCCTGCGGCGACGCAACAGCAAAGGACGACGACGCTCACGCTGGCGGCGGAGCTTCAGCGGCGCGGAGGTAGCGGGGTCGAGGGGGTACGTGGAGTTGGGCCGGCTATGGGCTGCACGAACCGGGGTCAGCGGGCTACTGGCTAGCGTGGGCCGGCTCGTGGCCCACTTGCCGCGGCCTCGCTGCGGCCTGACTTGCGGCCCGTACCGGCCCAGCGTCGGGGACCTCTAGGGTTGGGTCGGAAGGCGTTTCCTCCTCTCCTTTCACCCCGTCTGCCCACCACACGCCAACCCCCCTGCACCCTCTGTCCCGCCGCCGCTCCTCACACCGCCGATGAAGTCCTTTCGGGACGCGCTCATGGCGCCGAAGCGTCCGCGAATCCCGCCCGCACCCCGCGTGGCCTCTCCTCGCCGCCTGGACAGCCCACACCGCCACAATACGCCGCGCCACTCTAACCAGGACCGCCACCTGAGCCCTGCTTGTCGCAGCCCGCCGGCACGTGGGCCTCTGGGGTCGTACCGCCCCCAGCCCGCTGCTCGCCACCTCGGTCAGGACCCCAGCAGCCCTCCTCTCATTCGCCCCCAAGGCAGCAGCGCCACGCAGAGGCCCCCTCTCATGAGTCTCTGGCCCGACCCTCGTCCCCTGAGGCGGTGCGCCTTGAGGCTTGCGCGCGGCAGGCGGCGCTGGAGTCGCACGGCCATGACCAGGTGGGACGCGCTGTACCGGGGCAAGCTGATGCGGAGTCCTGGAGGGAGGGCGATGCACAGGCCCCGCCACTGCAGCCCCAGTCGGGTCAGCATGCGCCTGATCAGGTGGCATCTGCGGGAACGAACCCCACAACAGTCTTGTAGCAGAAAAAGAAGCCAAAGAAGAAGCGGTCCGCCGCCGCCCCGGGCTCATCAGGTCTCACTGGGACGGAGACCCGGGGTGCCTCCATCGACATGGCCCCACCCCCGCCACAGTCCCGGGGTCACCAGTGCCTCGAGTACTATGGCCACGGGGTGGATGGGGGTTTCTACTACATCGACATGGGGAGCGTCGAGATGACAGTCCCGGAGACTCTAGCCATGGTGACGGTCCAGGAGCAGATCCTTCCCGGTCAGCTCAAGATTACTGAGGAGATGATCCACCTGGAGTTCTGTGAGGTGCTATCGGGCCACGAGTGGCCGGTGAGGAGGGTCTCGACCTCTGAGTTTGCCGTCTCCTTTCCGTCGGTGGCGACACTGCGCATGTGCGCCATCGGGGCCTCTTTCACTCTGCCGGTCCACCAGCTGAAGGTCCTCATCAGGCCCGCTACTTCGGACCCGGAGGCGGTGGCCATGTTGTCTGAGGTCTGGCTTCGCCTGTTTGGGGTGCCGCCTGAGGCGAGGCGAGAGGGGATTGTCGCCCTCATTGCCCAGACGGTAGGCAAGCTGCTCGAGGTGGACACATGATCTCTCGCGGGGCACGGGGCGATCTGGCTACGCATCCTCTGCCCGGACCCCTCTGTGTTCCCGATGACGATCCCCCGCTTCTTCTTTGGCCGCGCGGGCAGGGACCTTGTGCTGGAGCTTGATACGCCGCCTACCCCGCCTGGAGAGGGCTCCCTGTCGCCACCCCCTCCACTTGCCAACGACTCGGGGAGGGTAGGGGAGGATCTGAGGACATGTTCTCGAGGGACGCTCCTACCGAGACTAACAGGTCTACAGCGCGAGACCCGGCTGTTCCTCCACCTCGGAGGCCCCCGCAGGGCCCTGGTGGAGGTACCGCCCTCCCGACCTCGAGGCATGGGCTGCATCCGCCGGACCGTTCTTCCCGGACAAGAGGCCCCTATCCCGGAGCGCGTCGGCCAAGCTTGCCCCGGTGGACCTCCCTCACTGGGCGCGGCCCGTCCAGCAGCCCGCGCTCGACCTCGACATCATGCAGTATGGTACCAACCTTTGTGGGCCTCAGCTGGGCACGGACCTTGTGCTGCTAGGGGAGGGGGGGTGGCTGCATCCCACCTGTCGCCCCAGCGGGAGACGTCTACTGAGGATACCTCGGGTAGTGTGGGTCTCGAGGTCTTCGCCCACTCCTCCCCCCGCTCTCCTGGGGTGGTGTGCTACTCCCTCGCTCCCAACACCCCGGACCTCGCCGCCTAGGACACGACCACGATCGCCATCACCACGCCTAAGGCAGCCCCTCGGGTGCGCCGACTCCGGGGCCCCCGCCAGCCTCCCACGCCCCCGTCTCGCCACAGTGAGCGCATCGCGGGGGCCCGTGGTGGACAGATTGGCCTGGTGCCGACGGTTGTGGAGCTCGCTACCCGTAGGGTGGCAGCACGTGATGAGTTTTCAGGTACTTCCATTTCTCCCGCCCCATCATTACCACTTTCTGTTTCTGGTTTGTCTTCTGGTTCCAGGTTCTCAGTCTTGGAGAATGTCCTGCTGGATCACCTGAGCTCGGTCGCTTTAGATAGCGGCATAGTTTTTCGCGGTGAGAGGGGTCCCCGAGTGGAGCAGATAGCAGCCATCAAGGCCAGGGAGGTGTATGAGGGCCAGATCGCCACGGCCCGTGCGCGTGACGCACGGGAGCGGGAACGGGCCCTCGCGCTAGCTGCACCTAGTTCGAGTGAACCTGGTCCAAGCACGGCGGCACCTCTTGGCCCTGATGGGGATGGTCCTCCTTCGGGGACTCCTCGCGTGGGGAGACCTCGAGGGAGACCGCCTAGAGCTCCCACCCGTCTGTCCCAGTTCGCGCTAGGTCGTGCCAGCCCACCCCTAGTAAGGGGTCTCTAGCCCAGTGATAATCGTCATGAACAACCTCAGAGCAATCCGAGCGTTCATCTGGAACATCAGGGGCTTCAGACAGGACGGCCGGCGCCGCCAGATCAAGGAATATTTGCGCCAAGAAGATGTGGACATTGTGGTCCTTCAGGAGACGATTCGACAGGACTTCTCGATTGTGGAACTGGAGATCCTGTCTCGCCACAAGTTTGTCTGGACATGGCTCCCGGCGTCTGGTCACTCAGGTGGTATCCTCCTTGGAGTCAAGGAGGATACCTTCGAGGTAGAGGATATGGACCGCGGGGACTTCTTCATGAGCATGGCCCTCACTCATAAACAATCGCACCTCAAATGGGAGGTGATCATTGTTTATGGCCCTGCGGACCATAGGAGGTCCGCTGCATTTCTGAGCAAGCTCAAGGCAAAGGTGGAACGTACGGAGATCCCTGTCATTGTGGCGGGGGACTTCAACCTTATTCGATCCACCGAAGACAAGAGCTCGCCTAATGTGGACCTCCATAGGATCCGTATGTTCAACAACTTCATTGCCGACCTTGCCCTTAGGGAGATTGCTCGTGTCGGTGCCAGATTCACTTGGACCAACAACCAGTTGGACCCAATCCGCAGTGTTCTCGACCGCGTTTTTGTCTCGGTTGCTTGAGAGGTGGCCTTCCCTTTGTGCTCTCTCCGGGCGGTTACTAGGGTTGGCTCCGACCATACCCCCCTCCTTCTCTCGTCGGGAGGGGGGCTGCCACCTAGACTGAACCACTTCCACTTTGAGAACTTCTGGCTGACTCAACAAGGTTTTGTGGAAGTGGTTTGAGCTAGATGGTTAGAGGCCGCCACATCTACCACCCGGGTATACAATGCCGTTGATGTGTGGTATCATTGTGCCAAACTATCACGACAATTTATGCGAGGGTGGAGGCGAACCTGGGGGCCGCGATTAGAGGCCAAAAGGCCGCCATTCTTCAGGAGATCCAGATTCTTGACCAGGAAGCTGACTTGGTGGGACTATTGGCGGAAGCGTGGTCCCATAGATACTCCTTGGAGACCTCCATTATGGAGAAATATAGGGGAGAGGAGGCGTTCTGGCGACAACAGAGTCGTCAGAACTGGGTTATCCAGGGGGAGTCAAACACAGCCTATTTCCATGCCATCGCGAATGGCAGGCGTAGGAAGTGCTCGATCCCGTGCCTCTAGGACGCAGATACTCTCTTGGAGGACCAGAGGGAGATCTCGTCCCATATTTATGCATTCTACCGGGACCTTATTTCGTCTGCCCCGAGGTCGGGACTGGCTCTCAGTCTTGACTTCTGGACTAATGATGCGATGGTGACTGCCGCGGAGAACCAGGAGTTAACACTCCCCTTTCTCCATACCGAAGTTGCCGAGGCGACCAAGTCCATGAAGACCAACTCAGCTCCTGGGCCAGACGGGCTGCCAGTATCGTTCTTCTAGACTTTCTAGGAGCAACTTCAGCCGGTGATTATGCCCATGTTTCAGGAGTTCTACATTGGGACTCTTGTCATGGCTAGGCTGAACTTTGGCGTGATTACCCTGATCCCCAAATTAGTGGGGGCCACGGATATTCGTCAGTTTAGACCGATCACGGTGGTCAATGTCATCCAGCGCATCTTTGCCAAGGTTTGCACCATTAGGCTCGCCCCTGTCATGGAATGCCTCACCCATCCGCTTCAATTTGCTTTCTTGAAGGGCCGCTTGATTCATGATGGGGTACTCGTGCTTCATGAGGTGAAGGTACGCCATCAGAAAGGAGTTTTCCTCAAGCTGGACTTTCAGAAGGCGTATGATAAGCTGGACTGGATGTTCCTTAGACAAATACTCGAGCGGCGAGGACTGGATGACAGGGTGATCTGCTGGATTATGCAGTTTGTCATGAGTGGTAGCTCTGGTATCAATGTTAATGGGGAAGTGGGTCCATATTTCAGACCCTCCTGTGGAGTTAGACAAGGGGACCCTCTTTCCCCTTCTCTTAAACTCCGTAGTGGATGCCCTAGCAGGGATCTTGGATAAAGCCAAGATCGTTGGCCACATCTCGGTAGTGGTAGGGCATCTGATCCCCAGAGGGGGAATCACACACCTCCAATATGCGGATGATACTATGATCATGGTGCAAGGATCGGACCTTGACATCATCAACCTCAAGTTCCTACTCTTGTGCTTTGAATCCATGTCGGGCCTTAAGATCAACTTTGACAAGAGCGAAGTCATGGTTTTGGGGTTCCCCGATGAGGAGAAGCAACGTATCGCAGACCACCTGAATTGTCGTTTGACTTCCTTCCCAATTACCTATCTGGGGATGCCCATGAGAGACTCTCGAGTCCTGATCAGGGACCTTGCCCCCATGGTCTCGAAGGCTCTCTAAAGCCGAACTGTGGCGTGCGCGCCTTACATCCAAGGGGAGCAAGACTATCCTGATCAACTCATGTCTATCTAGCCTCACCATGTACCAGATGGGCCTATACCTGCTACCTGAAGGAACCCATGCAGACTTTGCTAAAGAATTGTCTATGTTCTTTTGGGCGGCCAAAGATGGGCACCAGAAATACCATATGGTGAAGTGGGCAGATATTTGCACCCCCAAAATCCTTGGGGTTTAGGAGTCCTTGATTCTCGTCGCTTCAATGTCGCGTTGCTATTGAAGTGGATGTGGCGACTCCTCCAAGATGATGGAGGCCTCTGGCTGCAACTTATTAAGGCTAAGTACCTATAGGGTCACCCCCTTCTGGCATGTGAACGGCGCGAGGGATCCCAGTTCTGCCGGGCCATCTAGGACATTAAACATTTCATTCGTCGAGGCGCTAGCTTCGCGGTGGGTTCTGGTCGGGAAGTCCTGTTTTGGCTTGACCCCTGGGGACATGGGCTCCCCCTCTATCAGGAATTCCAAGCCCTTTTCGCTATCTGCGCAGCTCCCAGGATGCTTGTGGCCGAGGCGATACAGGGAGGTCGCTGGAACATCCCGTTCCGTCGGACCTTCAATGACGCTGAGGCCGCAGAATTCCTGAGGCTGCGGGGCTCCTTGCCTATATCCCTCTCATAGGAGAGGGATATGGTGACATGGAGCCAATCTCCTTCGGGAGCCTTTTCGGTTAGTTCGGCCTATCGGACCCTCTTCCAGGGTCCGGAGTTACCTTGGACGTCGCACCTCTGGAAGGCCCCCCTTCCCCTGAGCCTGCGTATCTTCCTGTGGCAACTGCTACGGGATCGGCTCCCTTCGGGGGTCGAGGTCTCGAAACGTAATGGGCCAGGCAATGGGCTGTGTCCACTATGTGGGACACCGGAGACGTGCGTCCACATTATGTTCACATGCCCTGCTGCGCGGTTTCTGTGGAACTTTATCCGAGAAGCACTTGGGCCTACCTGGCAGGCCCAAGACCTCGGCGAGTTTCTAGAGACGGAGGCAAACCATACTGGGAGGAGGCGTCACCTCTTCTGGTTGGTGTTTGCAGCCATTACATGGACCCTATGGAATATTCGTAACAAGATGGTGGAGCGTATTTTGCCTCGCCGTGCGTCTGACTCTGTTTTTTCTTTGCTTGCCTATCTTCAATAGTGGTACCCGCTGTCTAGGCAGAGGGACCGAAAGAGCGTGGATGGCATTCTCCAGGCTCTCAGGGTGTCGGCGCAGCGCTTCACGACTTCTGGGGCTCCCTAGCGCTTGCTCCCCGCCTCCTGCGCTGCTTGTTTTCTTTTTTTCTTCCTTGGGCATGATGTGCTGTGGTCCCAGTAAGCTACCCCTTTTTTATTTTGTTCTGGACGCCAGGACGTGAGCGACTTGTGATACTTTGTATGGATTTGACTTTATTTATAAAGCGGGGCGTAAAGCCTATTTCGAGGATGCGCCTTGAGATAGTCAGAGATAAATCGACGTGGTAGAGAAGCACCTCTATGCCTCTAGCTCCACAATATCTCATGGGCCTGCTCTCGTAAAATGCAGCCTTGGGACTGTTTTCATTCAAAGGATTTTTTTACAGGATTCCTATCTTCATTAACTTTTCCCATGTGTCTCAAATGATCCACGTAGTTTGAATCATCAGGGTTGATAAAATGGATTCCTTTATACACCATTTTGAGGAAATTTCCATCAACTCAACCAAAAATCCAAATAGGTGAAAAGGAGGCTAGGCAATATATTATATTCTCAACAAGCTTTACTGATATTTGTTGGAATCTCTTTCTTATAGTCACTTTACTTTTGTACCGTACCACTACCACTACTCCGATCCTAACTTTGTCTAGATATGCATGTAACTAGCCACATTTTAGTGTGTAGTTACATGTGTTTCTAGACAAACTATGACCCTTAATTCCGAACGGAGGTTATTTTTTCCGTTTGTACTCCCTTCGTTCCAAATTAACTATAGATATCTCTAAATCAGAAGTGTTTTACCATGTAGATACATGTGTATATATCTATAACTTAAGCCTAGTGGCCTAGAGCTGTTGTGAGGCCATCTGCCGTGCGCGCATTTGTGGGCGTCTGATCTTTACTTTGAATCATCTCAACCGTGCAGTTTTGGATGTTGACCGAAGTTTTTGTTACAACCTGGTGGTCTAGAGCTGTCGTGAGGCCATCTGCCGTGCGCACGTTTGTGGGCGTCTGATCTTTACTTTGAGTCATCTCAACCTTGCACTTTTGGGTGTTGACCGAAGTTTTTGTTACGGTGATGGCCGTCAATTATTTCACTTACAAGTTGGTCCCTCCCGCCCCTGCCCCCATCCCCATCTCGATCCCGTTTCCCTCCACCCGAGCTCTTGAGTCACGAGCTCCCGTCCATCCCATCCCCTCTGTCGTCTCCCCCAGCAACATGCACCCACCCCTCCACTTCCGAGCTCTCCCTCTCACCTCCGCTCTCTCCGCCCCACTCATGATAACCTCTGCTCCCATCATCTCCTCCCATCTGGACCCGACGCGTCGCCTTGCATCAAACCCTAGCATGGGCGAAGCAGCAACTATATGGGGTTGAGATGGCACTTCCGCGTCTGCTCCTCCTCGCCTTTGGCATCCCACTGACAACCGGGGCACCGCCCCGGTGCCCCTCCTTCCTCACAGGACACTCTTTCCCGGATAGCTCCTCCCCCACACGATCAAGCTCCATCGCTAGGTACTTTCCCTCGCTAGCCTCTGCTTCTTGGTCACTCACCCCCGCAGCGAGGCGTCGCTCGAAGCTTGCAGGTGGTGCCTCCGGTTCTGCCAATGCGCACTTTCCTTTCCTATGGCGCGTTCTCCTCGCCTACCCTTCTCCAAAGGGATGCCTCCTCCAGTTGTCGGTTTGCACCGCACAAAATCGAATGTGGGGAAACCGGATTCCAACTCGGTCCCATGGGGTATTACAGCGGCGATGGGGATAATAAAAGGAAAGGTCGTCTTGGTTGTGGAGCCAGCAACAGCGACATCGACATGTCAGTGAGGGGCGGTCAGATGCATAAATCTTTATCGGATTGGTAATACTCATGTCGTCACCTATTAGTTTTTATGTGAAGAATCCACAAGCTTTGCTGTTTGAGATGCTTTACCGAATAACCTGGTTGCAGGTGCTAATCGCTTGGCTATGGCAAGGGATTTTCTTTCCCCTGGAACATGGTTTGAACAATCACAGAGCCCTAGTACATCCTAAAATTCTCTCCGTTTAATGCGCTAGCATGATGCGGTTACCCAACATACCACTGCATGTTGTAGTATACTATAGTCGTTGACATAACACTCATGGAACACCGTTCGCAAATATTACATCCCTCAGAGTGGTACAACAGAAACAAAGCGGGTCCACATAAATACATTATTATTACAACCAGAAATTACATGATGACTTTGAGATCCTCCTAGGTCCATAGAGGTATCTCGATAAGTCAGAGGTAAACTATAATAACTTGAGAACAAGATAAAGAAGCAACTTAAAACCTTAAGATTTATACGAGATTAATATATAAAGGATAGAGATCTATACTACTAGACTCGTTCAACTATATCTGACACATCTACGCTTCATACTCCTCAGCCTCCATTCCGTAGATGCTTTCGTAGTTGTTTTCTTCGACACTTCCGAATATTTCTGGCTCCTCATAGCGGAATTTTGTGTGGTATTTAGCTGAATAGAGTGTTTCCTCTTCTTGGTCCTCAACGTCTTTAGAATCTAGCAAGGGTTAAGAAGGTACGGTTGAGTATGAGCGTACTCAACAAGTTTACTAAAAAGGAGTGTTTGATGCACTAACTACAACCACAGACCAAAGTTCATAGGTTATGTAAGTTTTCGTAAACATTTCTTCAAAGGTTGCTTTTATTCTGAAAATCTATGTCCGTCAGTCTTCGCAGGTTGATTAGAACTTCATGGAGTTCCTTTCCTGCAGCGTTCACAGCTCCTTCCCGGAACAGGGTGTAACATGTCACACTTTTGTACACTCTGCAAAGGTGCGTTGCTTTACCAATGAGAGACCTTAGCTTTGTTGCACATCCGAGTTGCAATCGCGTCCACACTTCCTTGGTGTGGGGTCCAGTCTAAGATCCAAGCCGATCACTGCCCTTCTTCGTGACCCCGTATGCCCACCCTTTTGCTAGATCAGGACAACGGTCGCGCCGATTGACATTCCTGAAGAGAGGAATCCATCATAGACAACAACTTACCGGGGAATTGACGGTTACCACCCTTTCATGTGTCTAAATGTAGGATCACAGCTTCGATAAAGTTGTTCATCAGCATACAGAAGGAAGAAGATCTAGCTGACTTTCCCAGGGCCATATAGATCTCATGGTTAACGCATATTATACGATGCAAGAATCACTAGCAACATTTGTTATTAATTCCTAGGTGATACTTTCCCATGCAAAGGGAACATCCACCAATCCACAAACCATACTGTGCTTCCATTTTCCCACCATATTAGGTTAACACCACCCGGGTCGATAACCAATAAGTCATATTATTAATAAAATAGTACTTTGTTCCATCCTTTTTGAAATGCAGGTGATAACAATAGTAAGTTGCAAATACTTGATAGAAAATAACTAAAGGACATGAGAAAGTGTAAAATTGCCTCGATATAGTGAAGTACTATAGTGGAATGTCTCGACTAGAACCTGGACCTCGGGTCCTACAAATACCATCATTGCCTTCTAAGGACAACGTTTAAAGAAGCAATATGTTGTTATGCATAAGTAATGAGATGCATGTTTTTAAAACCCCCAAAGTAACCCCAATATTACCAGTGAGTTGGATTTAGGTGTTTTGTTTATGATTTTTCTTATTCTAAAGTTTACTTTACAAGAAATTCTATCTACAAGAAAGTTAAGACTAATATATAAAATACAAAGTTAAGTATAATAAAAATATATGTTTAAGATTAATTGATATTACATAACTATTATGAAAGTCCATGTTTTAAGTTGTGAAGAGTTAAAATAAATAACATAGTGTGTTCGTTTGAAGTGGAAAATATGGACTTTCAAGTAGGATTAGGAAGATGATTACTAGGCTTGATGTATTATTTTGGTGCCTTCTCTTGCCTTGGTTACCATTGTGGTGCCTCCATGTGGGAGTGAGCACAATAGTACTTCAGGTAGGATGATTTGTTATTTATACAGTTGGATAAAATCTTATGGAATTAATGCTTATGATGTTGGTCTGAAGCTCTTGTGAATTAGAACAAGTTCACTTTCAATTCAAAGTTAGAATGTTAGCATAAGTACTATTATCATGATACATTACATCCTTGGATGATTTTTAGCTATGATTAGTGTTACGTCCAAAACGTATCTACTTTCCCGAACACTTTTGCTATTGTTTTTTCTCTAAACTTGTGTGATTTGGATACAACTAACATGGACTGATGTTGTTTTCAGTAGAATTACCTTGGTGTCTAGTTTTTGTGCAGAAAATCAACTATCAGGAAAATCCTGGAAAATATGCCAAAAATCCTATTTCACCAGAAGACTCACGGAGCCAGAAGACGAGACGGAGGAGGGCACGAGGGGCCCACACCACCTGGCCGCGCGAGCCAGGCCAGGCCGCGCCTAGGGGTGGTGTGGCCGCCTCGGTCACCTCCTCGGCCTCCCTCTTCGCCTATAAGTTGCCTCTTGACCTAAAAACCAAGGGGGGTTCGACATATTTCCAGAAAGAGTTCCGCTACGCCGCAACCACCAGATTCCGCAAATCAGAACCAGAAACTCCGTTCTGGCACCCTACCAGGATGTGGAATTGGAGGAGATCATCGCCGTCATCATCACCATCGCTTCTCCATCGACCATCCATGATTCCCCCATCCATGAGCGAGTAATCCCTTGCTGTAGGCTATGGGGATGGTAGGGATTGGATGAGATCGTTCATGTAATGGCATCAAATTATTAGGGCATGATGCCTAGTATCTATTATTAGTGCTTTTTGACTTTGTTGCGACTTGTTATGCTTAATGCTTTTCACTAGGGCCCGAGTGCCATGATTTCAGATCTAAACATGTTATTGATTCATTATGATAGTATCGTTTATGGTCTTACCTGCAAGTTGTATACACATATTGTTGTCCGGAACCAAAGGCCCCGAAGTGACAATAATCGGGATAACCGGAGGGAATGGCTTTGATGTGAGGATCACATGTGTTCACGGAGTGTTAATGCTTTGCTCTGGTGCTCTATTAAAAGGAGCACCTTAATTGCCAGTAGTTCCCTTGAGGCCCCGCTGCAAACGGGTTGGTAGGACAAAAGATGTTGTGCAAGTTCTCATTGCGAGCACGTATGACTATATATGGAAGACATGCCTATGATTATTTAGTACTTGGATGCTTTATCTTATTTATCTACAAATGCCCTTTGTCTTGATTGGCATATGAATTGTCTTGTCCATGCAACACCCGTCCATCCATCCCTATGCCTACTGCGCTTTAATCCTACTATTTACTACAATTGTTACTACTATATTTACTTTACTACTGCTATTACTTTGCTACTACTATTACAAAACTGTTGCTACTGATAAACTGTTGTGAGCAAGATTGTTTCCAGGTGTAGCTGAATTGACAACTCAGTTGTTAAGGCTTATAAATATTCTTTGGCTCCCCTTGTGTCGAATCAATAAATTGGGTTTCACTTCCCTTGAAAATACTGCGATACACCCCCTATACTTGTGGGTCATCAAGACTATTTTCTGGCGCTGTTGCTGGGGAGCGTAGCTATATTTATCAAGTTCACTTGGCATCACTATTATTCGCTGCCATCCATTCATCATGGGTAAGTCTTGTGATGGAAAAGTTCTTATATTACCATCCACTACAAGGAGAGGTACAATTCTGAACACCTCTATTGCTCTTGATTCACCATCTGTCATGAGTAAGCTCCTTACATCGCCACATACACATGCTACACATACTGCTACTACTACAGAATCTGAAACTTTTGATACTTATGATGCTGCTTCTACTGTGCTTGATAAGAGTGGTTCATTAGGACCTTTCCTAGATGCTACGATTGCTAGATCTATAGCTAGAAATAGCGAAACTCCTAATGAATATACTACTACACCTGTCAGTCTCCTGAGTCTAGAGAGAGCTATGATATTGAAGACGAATATATAGAAATGACTGATGAATTTTTTAAAGAATGCCAAAACACTCACGGTAGGAGTGCTATTAAGAGTCTCCTTGAGAGGCGTACTATAAAACCCAAATTATCTCCCAATGATAAGTTTGCTACATCTCCCATAAACATTAAAGATAAGGATTATGATTTCTCTCTTGATTTATCTTACATAACTATTGTTGAGAAAGAACCTTTTTATGGGATTAAGAATGAAAGTGCGGTAGCACATATGACCGAGCTTTCTACCATGAGTGGCTTATTTTCTGATGATATTAAGATGCACACCTACTTTGTTGCTAAAATTTTCCCTTTTTCACTAAAAGGAGAAGCTAAAACTTGGTTTAATAATTTACCTCCTGGATCTATTGATAGCCCTGGTTGCTTGATTAGTACCTTCCTTCAGAAATATTTCCCTCCTAGTGCTAGACATGCCATTTTGCAAGAACCTTTTGATTTTAAACAGGGAGAAAAAGAGATACTGCCTGAATCATGGGCAATGTTTTGCGCTTTGATTCATGCACAGGCTGGATGTCCATTACCTAAAAATGAGCTTCTTGATATATATTATAATGGACTAACTGAAGAATCTAGGACATACCTGGATAGTTGTGCTGATTGTGTTTTCAGGAAAAGAACTCCCAAAGAAGCTGAGGAATTAATGGATAAAATAAGCAAGAATTATGAAGACTGGACTTCATCTGAGCCAACTACACGTGAAACAACTACACCTGAGTTAACTATGCCTGAGACAACACCAACACCAACATCAAAGAAAAGGGGAGTTATTGAACCAAATGATAAAGTGATGAAGGAAGCTAATAAATGTCTTAAGGAGAAGGGTATTAAAGCTGAAAACGTGAAGAATTTATCTCCTATAGAAGAACTATGTAAGCCAATCTCCCACTCATCCACTATTGAGGTACACTCTCTCCAACATTTTGATGAAGGTGATATTCCTTATTCTAAACCTCCTGATCAATGCTTATAAGAATTTGATATTTTTATTGTTAAGCAAGATAATTTTAATAAAAGAGTGCAGAATCATTTGATGGAAAACTCCAGAGCTATTATTGAATTAAAGGATAATGTAGAAAGAACCTCTAATGATGTTAAAATGCTTGTTAAACATTTCCAAATGGTTCAAACTGAAATTGATCAGCTTATTAAGGTACGAAAAGATTTGCTAGTTAATGCTTCTAAGGAAAAAACAAGCTTATGAAATTAGAACTAGAAGTGGTGCTGCCACCAAGGATCCTCTATATCCTGAGGGGCATCCTAAAAGAATTGAGCAGGATTCTCAACAAATTGAAAATAGTGGCACTTCTCCCAAGAAAAGTAAAAAGAAACATAAAACTATTGTAGAATGCTCTAAACTTGCTAAAGATCCTAATAGTATATCTTTCTCTGATGCTAAAACTGAAAGTGGTAATGAGGAAAATGACGCTCCTAATAAAGAAAAAGTTGAAGAAGAACCTGAAAGGCACACTAAAAATACTAAATACACTAAAGAAGATTTTATTGCTAAGAAACATGGTAGTGAAAGAGAGCCTTGGGTCCAAAAACCTATGTCTTTTCCTGATAAGAAACACAAGTCAAAGGAAGACGAACACTATAATAAGTTTTGTGAGTGGATGAAACCTTTATTTCTGCAAATACCTTTGACTGATGCTATTAAATTGCCTCCTTATTCAAAGTATATGAAGGATATTGTCTCTAATAAAAGGAAGATCCCTAATGAAGAAATTTCTACTTTGCTTGCTAATTATTCCTTTAATGGTAAGGTTCCAAAGAAACTTGGAGACCCAGGAATTCCAACTATTCCTTGTTCGATTAAAAATAACTATGTTAGAACTGCTTTGTATGGTTTAGGAGCAGGAGTTAGTGTTATGCCTTTTTCTCTCTACAAGAGACTTCAATTGGAAAAACTAATACCAACTTATATATCTTTGCAAATGGCTGATAAATCTACTACTATTCCTATTGGTATATGTGAGGATGTACCTGTTCAAGTGGCTCATAATTGCTTGATATTAACTAACTTTGTTGTGCTTGAAATGCCTGAAGATGACAATATGTCTATTATTCTTGGGAGACCTTTTCTTAATAATATAGGAGCTGTTATTAATTGTAATCAAGGAAAGGTGACTTTTAATGTTAATGACAAGGATCATACTGTCTATTTCCCCAAGAAGATTGATAGGACTTATGGTTTAAATTCAATTGAACATGTTGAGGGCATCCAAGTTGGAGAAATATATTGTCCCATACCACGAGAAAAATATGAAACTATTATGATTGGGACCATTGCTATCAAGGTTGAGGTAACATAAACATTAGTGGAATACAAAGTTTTGTTTCATATAAAATTGATTTTGTAACAAGACCTGATCAACCTTGTTAACAAAGGGATTTAAATGAACAAAACAATGTTTTCACCATGATTATCTTTGCTTACTTTTAGTTTATCCATTTTAGTTTTGCTTTCACTTAGTTTACTTTTCTGTTGTTAGTTGCTTGCATATTAGAGTGTCTTAGAACTTCTGAAGTCTTAGTTTTGTTTTGTTTTTTGCATCATTCCAAAATCATTTTTCGGCCAGAAATTATTCATCAATACCTGAAAATTGCTAAAAAATAAAGTGTCCCGAAAAATTCCAGAAAATTCATATTAAAATTTTACGTGAAAAGGGGGCAGAGGAGTACCTGGAGTGACCCAGGGGGCCCCACCATACATGCACACCACCTGGTGGCACGGCCACCCAGGGGCGCGCCTGGCCATGGTGTGGGCCACCCTAGCCCTCCACTTACTCTCCACCCTGCCACTCCTTTCTCTCTCCCGAGAAAACACCAGTTCCTTGCTCAAACTTGCGTTCTTGCTGTTCTTGTCCACGATTTTTCGATCTCCTTGCTCAGCCCATCTTTGATGCTGAAATTTGGAGCATTTGTTCTCAGGTATGTGACTCCTCCGCTTGTCCAAGTAGATTTGTGATTACTGGATTATATCTTGAGTATTTTGCTGCTGTAGGTGACAGGTTTTGTGAGCTTGTAAGCTTGTTCAATGCTTAGAAAAATTGTTTTGATGCATGTTTAGGCCTATTACAGGTCCCTATAAGTAGTTCCTTTCATTATGTAATCACTTTGCAATCACTTGTATGATGGATGTTTAAATTTCAGAATATCAAAGATGAACAACCACACTTTTGGAGAAATATTTGAGAGGGACACACCTAGGAGGGCAAGGCCTTCAAGATCATCTTCTCAGTTTAGGCCATCATATAATGAAGATCTTATTGCACCACGCTTCGGCAATGAAGGAGATGCTCACCCATCTACCTTCCCTTGTTTTACCTTTTTGCAAGCTGCAGGGATCCTTGATGATTTCTTACTTCTTGTTCAGAGGGTCGGTTTGACCACTTACATGCAGGATGAGAGTGAGCAATATGTCGTGCTCACCAAAACTTTCATTGAGAGTTTCGTTTTCACTAATACCCCTTATCAGTCAACTGTTTCGTTTAGAATCTATAATCTACCTATTACCATGTCATTGGAAAGATTTTGTAGCATTATAGGCATAGGCATGACTAGGACAGTGAAGAAGATCCAAGGTCGACCCGCTGATTTGCTGGAGCTCTACCGAAGTGTGAAAAATGACGATGACCCGCCAGCCTGGAGTTCCTACCCGCGTTGGGGTTGATACCCACTTAGGCCAAAAGCCTAAGCTTGGGGGAGATACACCGACATCACACTCATCTACATATCATGTTCAGTCGGTACTTTGTATATCCATGTTTCGTTCTCTTTTTAGTTTTCGTTCTTTCTTTACTTTTGCTTTCTAAAACACAAAAACACCAAGAATATTTTCATTGTTTCTCTTTGTTTGCTTCTTTGTCTTTTCAGCCTTGGTTTGTTTCTTCCTTTTTTCTTTGTTTTGATTATTCGAATAACCCAAAAAGATTTCGCTTTGCTTGTTCTTCCTTTTGGTTCTTTCCTTTAAAAATCGAAAACCCAAAAATATTTGTTGTTCTTCTTTGGTTTTGTGAAGTTCGTTGCAGGGTTCAGCAGTCCTCAGTAGAGTTGGGTTTCATGTTATTATTCAAGTCACACAAGTGAAGGGCAATACTGAAGATTAATGACAACTTGAGGTGTGGTAAGAGGCTGGTAACGAACTCTATTTGTTTTCATTTGTGTACATATACTCATCATTGTGGGCATGCTTAGTCTGTTCATGTAAGGTGTATGTATTTGTGGATGCTTAGTAGTTCTTGCTTTCTTATGATTAGCTCCAGCTTGCTAATGGCTTGTAGCAAGTCATATGAATGTTTACTTGCATTGTTCTATTCATAACTTGGTATGACACTGTGGTATCCTCCTCTGAATGTTTCACTTGAATTGACTTGGCACATGCTCATGCATGCATATGACTGAAACACTAATCAGTTAAGCCTCGATGAATTATTTTGCCTCAGGGGTCTTGAATCACTTTCATGCCATGATTAGTCCTGTTTTGTTGCAAGCATGATTATGACAGTTATTGCTCTCTCGTTTGTCGCTCCCTTACTATTGCTAGACTTCACTTACACTGAGTATGAGCTCTACTCGTGTTTCCAACTCCCCAAAACCAATATTGCCAAAAGTGTCCACCATACCTACCTATTAGCATCGTTTTCTTTTTCGTGCATAATTAGTATGCCTTGTTTTCTTACGAATAAAATGTTTGCTTGTTATGAGAAAGTTAGTTGGTAAAGCTCTCATGAACTTGATGGCACACTTTATTTTTTGCACTTAATATACCTGAACCATTGTGACTATCCATGAAAAGTTATATGCTTGCAAATTATAGGCTGGGGATTAGCAGATCCGTGTTGTCACGGGGAACGCTTTCAACACCTGTAAATATATACCTAGTTGATATCATGCTCTTTTGTTTATTGATGTCGTCAGTGTGAAATAAAAGGGGAGCTTGTAAGTCCATGGAGTTATGTATATGTGTTAGAGAAATGCTTGGGCGGCTGGTCTAATCCATGCCTAATCATGGTGGAAACCTACAGCGTAACCATAATGAGCAATCTATGAAGCAATCTATGAAGCATCCTTCTATGGCCCAATCATGCTCGTTGTCTGCTTGCCTTGTCATTTTGATATGGGGATTCTTCCGTATCATCGGGCAAGGGCTACCCCATTGGTGGTTCTCTATGATATGCATGTATTTACTATGACAAGAACTTACCGGTAACTAAAGTTGAGTAGCATGAGGAGCGACCCTCGTACTCAAGGGACATGAGATTTCCAGTTTATGGTCTGTCAAGCATATAACTCGTATTGGACCTCACTTTCACTTTAACCATTTAAAGATGCTTATGATAGGGGCAATGAGAGCTCAAAGCTAATGAGTACCATACTTTCAGCATTTGGAAGCCTTTCAAACTTTTTGAAAACCTTTTCACTTCCTTTTTGAGTCACCACTTATTCTATGAGCACTTTCTTGAGAGCATAGTTGTCATTCTTAGTGTAATATGCTTGTCTCAAAATTTGGATTAATTGTGTCATGACTTTGATGCTTGTATCTTTGATATCTTTAATTCTAGTCTTCACTTGAACTTCAGAGGTGCCTTGGCATTTATGTTTGCCCTACAATCAAAGGCAAGCGAGATACCACTCTATCATACCTTTTTATGAGCATTGTAATGTTGCTTATGTTTATGTTTCATGCCACTTACTATTTTTGAGTTAGAATCTCTTCATAGCTTGCATTGACTATTGAGTAACCTTATTTGCATACTCCTTATTATGAATTGATGAAGTACTTGATCATATGCTGAGAATATATACATCTTATGAAGCAAATGTGTTCGTGAAAGTTTCTTTTATCGCACTAGGTTTTCAACTGAATTGCATGAGGACAAGCAATAAGCTAAGCATGGGGGGGGGGGGGGGGGGGGAGGTGATACGTCCAAAACGTATCTACTTTCTCGAACACTTTTGCTATTGTTTTTCCTCTAAACTTGTGTGATTTAGATACAACTTACCTTGGTGTCTAGTTTTTGTGCAAAAAATCAACAATTAGGAAAAATCTCGGAAAATATGCCAAAAATCCTATTTCACCAGAAGACTCACGGAACCAGAAGACGAGACGGAGGAGGGCCACGAGGGGCCCACACCACCTGGCCACGCGAGCCAGGCCAGGCTGTGCCTGGGGGTGGTGTGGCCGCCTCGGTCACCCCCTCGGCCTCCCTCTTCGCCTATAAATTGCCTCTTGACCTAAAAACCAAGGGGGTTCAACGTTTTTCCAGAAAGAGTTCCGCTACACCACTACCACCAGATTCCGTGAATCAGAACCAGAAACTCAGTTCTGGCACCCTGCCGGGACAGGGAATTGGAGGAGATCATAGTTGTTATCATCACCATCGCTTCTCCATCGACCATCCATGATTCCCCATCCATGAGTGAGTAATCCCCCGCTATAGGCTATGGGGATGGTAGGGATTGGATGAGACCGTTCATGCAATGGCATCAGATTGTTAGGGCATGGTGCCTAGTATCTATTATTAGTGCTTTTTGACTTTGTTGCAACTTGTTATGCTTAATGCTTGTAATTTGGGCCCGAGTGCCATGATTTCAGATCTGAACATGTTATTGATTCATTATGATAGTACTGTTTATGGTCTTACCTACAAGTTGTATACACATATTATTGTCTGGAACCAAAGGCCCCGAAGTGACAATAATCGGGATAACCGGAGGGAATGGCTTTGATGTGAGGATTGATGGCCCAAAATATATCAAGCTCGTTGGGGAACCCCAAGAGGAAGGTATGATGAGCACAACAACAAGTTTTCCCTTAGTTATGAAACCAAGGTTTAATCGAACCAGTAGGAGCAAGGAAACACCCCAAGGGTGTTGCTAGCTGAACTTTGGTAGGGCGCACTACCGGTACCAGCAGCAACGTGGAGACCTACACAACACAACCACAGAACTTTGTCCCCAACTTGCGATGAGGTTGTCAATCTCACCGGTTTTGCTGAAAACAAAGGATTAAACGTATTGAGTGGAAGAAAGTATTAGTTTGCAGAAAGTAAACACAAAGCAGTAAATAGTTGATTGTAGATTGAAAGTAAAAGAAAGGACCGGGGTCCATAGTTCACTAGAGGTGGCTCTCCTTAAGATATATGACATGTTGGGTGAACAAATTGCAGTGGGTGTTGGGGATATACTTTCTGGGTATCCTCACGGTTCCCCACTGACCAGGGTGGCCCACGTCGGGTTAGAGCTTTGCTTCACGGGCGGCCCATTCAGGGAGAAGAGACGGAGTCTAGTCCGGCTACGGGAAGGCCCAGAAGACTTACCGACTTAGGCCCATAGTGTTACTTGTAGTTCAAGATGTACTCTGTAATCGACTCTCAGTCGTAGCCGGATAGATCTCTCATGTAAACCCTAGGCTGGATATCTATATAAGCCGTCCTAGGGAGAGCCTCTAGGGCACCCTCAATAGTCTACAATCTTAACTCGCACAGGCGAACCCTTGTAACCCATATTCCGGCTCTGCCGTATTACTGGATTGCTAGCAGGAGTAGGATCCGTCCAAAGCCGGCGGATTCGAACCTGGGTAAACTTGTGTGCTCACCGTCCCGGAACACCATACGTCTCACACCCCTCTATTCCGCATGCCTCGAGGACCCCCTCATGGCGTACTTGTCATCAATCTGACAACAGTTGGCGCCCACCGTGGGGCAAGTGAGCTTTGGATCTGTGTTCCGAGCAGAATCTACAAATATCGGAATCAGCGAGACTATCACTGTCGGTCGCATCCTCTATGCTAGCGACGTCCCTCTCATCATTCTCAACGAGACTTGGATTCCGGCTAGAGAAGCCGTGACCACCTACACTATCATGTATTTTGGCGAGATCGATGTTTACATCGGCTTTGTTGAAACTATCCCACCCACCCCAGCGGTGATGATAGAGGCAGAAGAAATTTCTGGGTCCCATTTGTCCGCGGAGGCGGTAGAGTTCCGGATCTCAGAAAACCCTAATCCCACCCAGCTCGTACCAATTGCGGAGATAGTGGAGAAATCCGAGCCTGAGGCAGAGCTAGCGGTCCAGGTTGAATCTGGAGTGGATCTCCCTGGAGAGACCAAATCCCAGATCGACCCACCCGCCGAGGTCAAAATCTAGGTGGAGCACAACAACAACGACGGTTCCGGCTCTGACAACGCCGGGATGGACATGCCTTTCCTGAGGTACACGCTGCGACGCATGATGATGCAAGATGCAAGCATAGACGAGATTCTCGAGACCATCAAGAGTTTCGAGGAGGCCGATCGCGAAAGTCGCAACTATCTCAGGAGGCACGCATCACACTTCGTCGGATATGTGGGATCCGGCTCCACCGATGCTGGGGACAACACCGACTCTGTCTTGGAGGCTATCGGAATAAGCGTTGATTACCGGCATCCTCGGATGATTCCATGACATCGACATATTTCCTGAAGTTCTCCGCAGAATATGATGAGGAGCTTAACTCCACAGCTGCAGCAGAAGGAGAAGACATGGATGAAGGATCCGGAGAAAACTCTCCCGAAGCGCAGGACAACATGGATCTCGGAGACAATCCCGAGAACCAAATGGCCGAAAGTACCGATCAGATCTTGACTCCGGGAAATGGGCCCAAAGCCGTCTTTGCTACCGGCGCTGCCAAGAAGGCAAAGAAGAAGAACAATAAGAATAAGACCCCAGCAAAAGATCCTCCGGTAGAGGAGGTGATTGTCGAGGAATATGAAGAGGACTCAGATGGAGCACTTATCCCAGACAAGCCCAAAAAAGAAGAATCGGTGGATGGACACGTGATCACTGAAGGTGCGCGTAAACTCATCGATGCTGTATTAACCACACCTATTCCTACAGCTACAGAACTTACTGCTGAAGAGCTGGACGAAAGGGCTCAGGCCCTAGAAGCGCGTCGTCAAGTACTCCTTGATGAAGCAAAAAACATTGAGGAGCAAAAGAAACGCATGGCATATGCGGAGAAGTACAACTCCAGGCAACATCAGAAGACCAGGAAGCGTCATGCTAATGACAACCAATTCCCGCAGATCCACAAAGTCCTCTTCGGAGGAGAAATGGGGATGCCTCGAAAGGATAGCAAAGGGGATTGGGTGTATCCAACACCAGTTCAGAACACTGTTACGGCCCAAGAAATCCTATCGGCTAATCTAGGCCCGGAGCAGATCTGGTTGGGCATCAAATTACTCAACAAGGGACTGGAGCAGCAAAAGGTCGCCATGTCCGGAAGTCAAAAGCTGGTCTCTGATTCCGACCAATGTCGCACAGATCCGGCATGGGCTGACGTAAGACCCCAACATGTTCCGGAACAGCATTATCGTTCCGACCGTCAGGAAGACAATTACTCAAGAACCGGATCTTCGGGACAGCACCACAAATCTGCCCATGACTGGTGTAACGTTAAACCAGTTGCGGAGCAAGACACAATCGCTGCACTGAATCCAAGGAACCCGCCCGGCGAGAGTCGAAGGACCATAGGGACGATGATAAAGAGAAACATCAAGAGGAGGACGACAAAGAATGCCACCTCCTAGACACGCAAACCGTCTGGATGACGGACGAAGGAATGACGGACACCGTGCCGAGACAAGTCGGCAGGGCACTCATCACAATGAAGACCCTCCCCGGAACCGGAATAATGATGCTCCGGACGGAGGCCGGCGATCAGTCGGAAATAACCCAGCTGCTCCACCCTCTCCGCCCAGTAGCCATCACAATGGCTCCCAAGGTGGCCAAGGAGGGCGTCGTGGTGGAGGAGGTGGTGGCAGAAGCCGAAGTCCGGCTCCAAGGCACCGCAGCCTCAGCCGACACTCGGGACGATCTCTATCCCCGAATGACGCAAGGCACAAGATCAACTCCAATATAGAGGCACGACGCTATGAAAATGATGATATATACGTGGGCCCAAAATGCTTCGGACCACGCATAAGAGCTACAAGATTCCCGGAAGGATTTGCTATCTCACGACATATCCAAGCCTACGACGGCATTGCTCGGCCAGATACTTGGCTACAAGATTTCTTCCAAGCTTGCTGCATCGCCAAAGGCAGAAACAGCATGGTCGCAACTCGATATCTCCCACTCATGTTGCGGAAGATGGCACGATCATGACTCAATGAACTTCGAACACCATTCACAACTGGTATGACGTGCAAAGTGCGTTCTTTTGGAATTTTGAAGGAACATACCGGAGGCCATGTATGGTTGGAGACCTACAATGTTGCACCTAGAAAGCCGGAGAAACTTGCCGGGATTACCTCGGACAATGGATCGACACCAAGAACTCCTGTGAAGGAGTAAATGACCAAACTACGATTGAAGCTTTCATTGCAGGTCTCCCAATTGGTTTACTACGTCATCGCTTGAAGTGTGACAAAGTCACTGATTTGGGAGAGATGATAGAAATAGCGAGCAAGTATGCAAATGCTGATGATGATGCAGAGGGATTACTCAATGCCCTAGCTGTGCCACAGTTGGCAAAACAACCAAAGCAACAAGCTCAGAAGCGCAAAAACACCTCGGAATAAAAACCCAACACGGAAACGGCAGTAGTCACTGCTACTTTTGGGTCTGGAGGACGAGGAGGACGTGGCGGAGGCCGTGGACGCAGTCGTGGGACTTCGAGAGTTCAAGGTAGAGGAGACCAGTAACCAGGCAAAACCTACTCTTGGGCCGACATTGCCAATAACCCATGTGTGCATCACTTAGACGCCAATGAGGCTCGTCCCACACAAACGCCGAGTGTCGTTTCAACGACGACATTAAGAAAGATGATACCGCTGGCTATAAAGCTAAGCGGAAGAAGGGAAAGAAGAATCCCAAAAAAGACAAGGAGACCAAGGAAGATTCTGACATGGAGGAAGCTGATGCTTCAAATCCCAAGCCAGAAGGGAAGAAAAATTTCCCGACCAAGAAAGACACTTATGTCACCTTCCACGGATCTCAACCAGCAAAGGTCAAAAAGGCAGTGCTACATGAGCTCAATGCAACAGTTCTGGCTGTCCCTCAATTCTTGGACCGTTCGGAAGTGGCAATCACATTTGATCACGCTGATCATCCGCCTAAGCTACACAAGCGAGGAAAATACGCCTTAATCGTCAGTCCACTTATTAACGGTTATGGTTTCTCCAAGACTCTCATGGACGGTGGCAGCAGTATTAATATTCTGTATGTCGAAACGCTACGCCAGATGAAGATCTCAGAGACACAGTTGAATCACAGCTCTGTGATTTTTCACGGAGTTGTCCCAGGAAGACAAGCTAATTCCCTGGGAGAAATCACTTTGGATGTTACCTTTGGAACTCCAAAGAACTATCAGACAGAAGCACTTTCCTTCGAAGTGGTCCCGTTCAAGAGCGCGTACCACGCTATATTTGGACGTCCGGCTTACTAGGCCTTTATGGCTCGTCCGTGCTACATTTACAATATGATGAAAATTCTAGGTCCCAATGGTGTGATCACCATCAGGGGAGACCCGAAGAAAGCGCGAGAGTGCAAGGATGGAAATGCTGCCTTTGCTGAAGCCGTGCTGCACGCCCAGGAGTACCAGGAGATAAAGAAGAGCATAGATTCGTCCGAGATGCCTGCAACGAAGAAGGAGGTGACAAAGCCGAATCCAAAGTTCAAGGCATCAGAAGAGACAAAGAAGACTCCGTTGAAGGATGATGACCCCTCCAAGATGACCCAGATAGGCATAGGCCTAAGTAGCACTTAGGGAAAGCATGCTCGTCAAGTTCCTCAAAGCAAATCAAGATATCTTTGCATGGCAGCCATCTGACATGACCGGAGTACCTAGGGAACTTGCCGAGCACTCTCTAAATGTAAACCCGAACGTTAAACCCGTCAAACAGTCCTTACAATGTTTCGGTGATGAAAAGCGTAAGGTAATAGCTAAGGAACTAGCACGGCTCGAGTTAGCCGGATTCATAGAAGAGGTCATCCATACTGAGTGGTCAGCCAATCATGTAATGGTCCCTAAAAAGGACACCACTGATTTAAGGATGTGTGTTGATTATACTGCCTTGAACAAGGCTTGCTCCAAAGATCCGTTTGCTCTGCCTAGAATTGATCAAGTTATCGATTCTACGGCAGGCTCGGAACTCCTCTGTTTTCTCGACGCATATTCTGGTTATCACCAAATCCGGATGAAGGAATCTGACAAAGTCAAAAATTCATTCATAACCCCCTTCAGAACCTTCTGTTTCATTACGATGCCTTTTGGGCTGAAGAACGCAGGAGCTACGTACCAACACACAATGCAGCGTTGCCTCCACGATCAAATCAGATGCAATGTACATGCATATGTGGATGATATTGCCGTGATGTCCAAAAAGAAGGAAACACTGATTTCCGACTTGCAGGAAACGTTTGCCAATCTACGAAAATACAACATTATGCTTAATCCGAAGAAATGCTTCTTTGGAATTCCAGCCGGAAAATTGTTAGGTTTCATCATGTCACAAAGGGGCATAGAGGTGAACCGAGACAAAATCAAGGCTATACTGAATATTTCCAGGCCAACTCGCTTTAAGGACGTACAAAGACTAACTGGTTGCATCGCTGCAGTCAGTCGGTTTGTAAGCCGGCTTGGTGAAAGAGCCGCACCATTATACAAACTCCTGAAAAAGACCAAGGATTTTGTGTGGACCGACGAAGCTGAAGCTGCACTACAAGACTTGAAGAAAGTACTCTCATCTGCTCCTATCCTTGCTGCACCGGAACCGCAGGAACCGATGTTGATTTATCTTGCTGCGACAAACAAAGTCATCAGTATCGTCATGGTAGTAGAGAGACTAGAGGAAAATCAGGAACACTTGGTGCAGCGTCCAACTTATTTTGTCAGTGAGGTTCTAACAGAGTCAAAACAGCGGTATCTGCACTATCAAAAGCTGGCCTACAGTGTTTTCTTGACATCTCGTAAGCTATGGCACTATTTTCAGGAGCATCCAATTACCGTGGTGAGCACAGCTCCCATGAGGGATATAATCAACAACAGTGACGCCACAGGACGCGTCGCCAAATGGGGCATAGAGCTCTCAGCTTTTGATATTGAGTATAAACCCGGAACAACAATCAAATCCCAAATCCTTGCCGACTTTGTTGCTGATTGGACAAAGACGAAGGAGAATATGACCCTCCCTGAGTCGGAATACTGGACCCGATACTTTGATGGGTCTAAGTCTCGCGGGGGCTCGGGGGCTGGCGTGGTGCTCAAGTCACCCCAAGGAGATAAACTTCTATACGTGTTGTCGATCCACTTCACATCGACAAATAATATTGCCGAGTATGAAGCACTGCTGCATGGAATTCGGGTTGCTAAGGATATCGGCATCCGACATTTGATGTGTTACAGAGATTCAGATCGTGTTGCTCAGCAAGTGTCGGATATTTCTAATGCAAATAAACACATGGCAGCATATAAAGCCGTCGTGGATGATTTATCAAAATCGTTCGAAGGGTTTGAGGTTCAACACATCCCTCGAGCAGAAAATGAGGAAGCAGATGCTTTATCTCGAATAGGCTCTGCACGGAAAGAGGTCCCGGATGGCACTTTTTTGGAGCACCTAAAAGTTCCCTCAATAAAGGGAGTGGGAGAGGAATATCCGACCAAATCCGACACACCTTTGATAGCAGTTCTAACTGTAATTCCAAGATGGACTCAAACCTACCTCGATTATTTGGTAGATGGCAAGTTACCCGAAGACGATGTGCTGAGCCGGCAGATCGTGCGACGAGCAAAAACCTACACTATAGTTAAAGGTGAGCTCTATAAGAGGAGTGTGTCTGGGGTCTTTCAGTGCTGCGTATATCCGGAAGAAGGAGTGGAAATATTAAGAGAAATCCACGAAGGCGAGTGTGGTCATCACACTACAGCAAAATCTTTAGTGGCAAAAGCTTTCAGACACAGTTTTTTCTAGCTAACAGCCAAGGCAGATGCCGAACGACTGGTCAAGACGTGCAAGGGCTGCCAAAAGTATGCCAAACAAGCTCATGTTCCGGCTGATCAGTTGCGAACAATACCTATAACATGGCCTTTCGTGGTCTGGGGGCTTGACATGGTAGGACCGTTTAAATGAGCTCCAAGTGGATTTACTCACCCTCTAGTGATGGTGGATAAGTTCACCAAATGGATTGAGGCTAAACCTATCACCAGTTGTGATGGAGCAACAGCCAAAAGATTTGTCGAGGACATTATAATCCGGTATGGTTATCCGCACAGTATTATCACGGACAACGGGAGAAATTTTTCTATGGGAGAGCTTGCCGAATTCTGCAATGAACAAAATATTTGGCTTGACATTGCGTCGGTCGCACATCCACAAGCTAATGCATAAGTTGAAAGAGCAAATGGTTTAATTCTGCAAGGCCTAAAACCGAGACTCGAAGCACCATTATGACGTGTTGCGGGGGCTTGGGCAGTGGAATTACCCTCTGTGATTTGGAGTTTACGAACAACTCCGAACAGGTCAACCGGATACACACCTTTCTTCTTAGTCTATGGCGTAGAAGCAGTTCTTCCTAGTGATTTGATTCACACTTCTCCTAGAGTGGCCGCGTATATCGAAGAAGATGCCGAGATTTCTCGACAAAATGATCTCGACTTAGTCGAAGAAGTTCGCGTCGTTGATGAAATGAGATCAACAGCCTATCAGCAGAAGTTACGCAAGTATCATAGCCAGAGAGTCAGAAACTGGTCTTTTAATATGGGCGATTTGATTCTCCGGGACGTGCAACAAAGAAAGCACAAACTTTCCCCAGTATGGGAAGGGCCCTTTTTAGTTAGTCGAGTATTGCACAATGGTTCGTACTACTTAACTGATATGAGGCCAGCCAAAGAAAGACCCGCTCCTAAGAAGAGAAAGAGAGCTGGAGGCAGGACGAATCCGGATGAGTTAGACAGACCATGGAATATTGCTCAGCTACATCCCTTTTATTCTTAGTTTATCATTCTTTATAATCATATATGTGTACATGTTTTGTGAGAAATAAAAGTTTGGTTTCCTCAAGTTTTTCTAAGAAGTTTTTGCCATCTTATTTCTGAATGATCATGTCACAGTCGAAAATCCCAGAATACTTGAAAGTATTTATGCTCATGATTATTCTGGTTTAGATTTCCGATTCTAAAAATGTTACCTTCGGGTATAACTCTAAATTTCATAGTCTATACTTTGGTTATTTGTCTGATTGCCGGATGTGGGTATTTTCTGAGTAGTGAATTGTTGGTACTGCAAGTCGGCTTTGTTTCCGAGTTTAAACTGGTTTAGCAATTGAGCTCCATTGCTCGGCAAAGTTTCCGTGCAGAAGGTTTAGCCGGCTCACAAAAGGGACGAGGCGAAAAGCCAGATAAACGATAAGTATAGGCAAAAAAGTACAAGTACTTATGTAAACATTTCAGGCACTCACAAATTTAAAAGACAAAAGTGATGAATAGGTTAAAGCTTAGCACTAGCAAAAGTATAGTACTACATATTTACATATCCATAATGTTTTTTAGAATAACACATTTGTTTACTGATGATCTATGATGCAGGAGAAGAGGTAGGCGCTGCTGGCTCGCTGGATGCATCGGCCTCAGTTTGATAATGTTCCGAGATGTTCAGATCCGATACGGTCTGCTCATTATCGGAAACTTCAGCTGCTTCTTCCGGAGGCAGAGGCGGTGTGTCCACGCGAGTGAAGAAGGGAGTGTCGTAGCTGGTTAAGTCAGCTACGTGACACCCATATCCGACAAAGGAGTCCATGATGGCCTTGATATCTTGCTCCTGTCCGTCTTCATCCACCATAGAATACCCTCTGGTCACTTGCCATATATCCATGCTTCCATGGTGGATCATGACCATGGTGAGAGCGTTCTGCGCCACGGATCGCGCGTAGGACATGTTCCAGTCCCGGACGAGCTACGGCATCTCTTTCGCCTAGTCTCGCACCTAAAAGTCGGACATGCGATGCATGTCCGGAACCTTGAGAGCTTCGCCAATATCCTCAATGGATTGGCGGAAGTCATGAAGCAGAGCACTGACTTGGGTAAGATGGTGGGTGCAAGGCTCGGCAGAGATAGAGTCCATCAAGTTCAGAGGACCTATACACATAACACAAAACGATTAAGTAAATCCGACATCAAAAGAGTCGAAGAATGTAGACAAGTCAGAGAGATGGAAAAGTACCAAAGATGGCGTCGTCAACTTTGGCTTTCTCTTCACGAAGACTTTGGAGTTCAGCCTGGAGTGCCTTGGATATATCCTTCTCTCTGCAAAGCTCGTTGTTGAGATCCGAGATTCTCTGATCTTGAATCGCAATCTTACGATCACGTTCATCAGTGGCCATGGAGGTGGATTCGAGAATTTGAGCGATGCTCTTCTCATGATCTTCTTTGAGCTTATCCAGCTCTTGGCGAAGTTCTTTATTCTCCACCACCAGGGTTTTGAGGTTCTCGACCTCTTCAATCATCGCACAGGACTGTTTTACCAGTGCTGTAAGACAAAAGAACAACAGTTCAGTAAAAAATATTCAACTATAAAAATCAAGACAAGGTTTGAGTCTCGGAATGTTTACCTTCGGCCTCATCCTTGGAAACCTTCAGTTCGGCATTTTCAAGTCGGAGAGCTTTGATCTCTCTCCGCTTGTTGCAAATATTGTTCAACAAATCCTGGTTATATGAATTAACTTTCTGTAAGTCAGAATACCCAGAGTCAGAAGTCTACTAAAGACTCGGGCTAATATTATTACTAATATCAGCACGAGCCTTGGGGGCTACACTAGTTCGCTCTTTGACATCCTAAGGAAGCATAAACTCAGATTGTATATCCTACTTCATGCTTGGGGGCTAGAGGATATGATATGAAATACAATAAAGAAAAACGTGAGTTGGAATTCCGACTTACATGATGTTCATGTGTGAGCATGCTTAGGCACATGTTCACTTCGGTGGTAACCTTGTCGGCGATGGTGAGTGGAATAACCGGAGGTGGTGGAAGCACACCGACTCTTAGTCCCTCGTCATGAAGGCGGACTTGCTCAAGAAGGTCGGAGTACTTGATGTCTTCTGCCTCTTGTGCTTCTTCTTCGGAAGAGAGGTTACGTGTAAAGACCCAAACCTGGCTTGGTTCGAATCCCTATGATTACAGTGCTAGTCCCTGGATCGAATAGCTAGCACCCACAGTTTAAGATGTAATATCAAGATACAAAGGTCATATTACATCGCATGATCTAGAATATGAATACTTTATTACATACTCATAGCCATAGGCTATCTTATTACAAAGCAGCAGAATACAAGTAAAGCATGGAGTCCTTCATCTTCATGTGCCACAGGCAAACATTTAGGGTGTAGACTCATAACCCCTATCATCAATCCTCACTCATCAATAGAATAACCTGCAACATGATAGGTTGCAGCCACAAAAGGGTCAATACTTCAAATGTATTGGCAAGTGTCACTAGTTTGTGAATATAGGTTGGACTATCACTACATGCATATTTGGCTAAGTATAGCTTGGGCTTATTTGCATAAAGCAACATGGTTTTATCCTATCTTTGCAAAATGGTTTTTGATCTTTAAACAACTTTCTGAACTCCTTGGCAAACTCCAAGTTCTTCTAATCCCTTGTTGACACCATGAAGTTTTTACTTTGAGAAATTGGAATGTCGAGATCTTCCATGGCTTCAGGCCTTAGTTGCTCAGAGTTGTCCATAATCGGGACACAGCTAAGTACTTAGAATTTGATCTTCTGCAGAAGTAGTACACTTTACCCACAAGACACAATCTTGTCTTGACGCCACCAGTGGCTGCTAGATTAGTACTCACCAAGATGGAGTACTGGCAGATCGAGAATGTGACATAGTCTTTCCATAGAAGTCCTCCCAATACATAATGCCAGCACATCTACCAGGCACCAATTCAAGGATAAACCTCCAATGCATAATTCAAGTTAACCTAAAGAGGTACCAATGCATGGGTCTCCCACTATGTAATTGACTAGGCCAGAGCCCATTTGCCATGTGGCTATACACGAAAGCCACTGTACGAGAAACATGTTCAATCTCTAAGTTCCTGGGTGGTATTCTTCCAGTGCACACACAAAAGAGATAGCCATAGATATGGTTCCCTTCATTGCCACCTTATTCTCAACTGAGTATCCACATTCCACCCAGGTGATTCATTGAGTACTTGTTTTATTATATAAAACATGTATTTTTCCAACACTTCATATAATCACAATATGGTATATTCCACCCTGAATCTATAGCAGGGCTATGCATACTACCACTATGGTATTTCCACTAAGGAATATATAAAGGATATCCTAATAGGACATATCATAGCATAGTAACATAGTAGTCTTATCATGCATACTACAAAATTCCACTAAGTGTAATGAAAATAGTAGGACATGGATGATAGTGTCACTTGCCTTAGTAGTTGGTGGTGTTGGTACACTCTTTGCAGTAACACACTTGACAATCCACACAATCTATCAAACAAAACAACCAAAACAAAACATGCACAAGATCAACACTAGTGGCAATACAAAAATCATGCAAAATATGCAAGCATGCAAGATGGCAATTTTTATTGTACAAATTGTTATAACAAAGGTTTTGAACATTACTAAGTGTTTTCTGAACATTTTATAATTGCAAGATTACAAATGCAACCATTTCTGCAATTGTAACCATTAGCAATAATTTCTAGTATTTGGAAAAGCCAAACTCACTAAATAATTTCCATGCTATTAGGTATAGTCAAACAAATTTATATTTTGGTCTCACTGGACATAGGGTTCAATTTTCAATCCATAGCAAAAAGATTCACCCAAAAATAATTTACAAAACAATTTTTATGGGTAAAATACTCCTAAAAAGGTTCTGCCTAAAACTTCTATTTTACAGAAGCTAAAGGGTGAAATAAGGCCTCAGCAGTGAATATCTCATTTTTCTGAATCCATAGACACCAAATTTGCATTTTTTATGATTTGTGGAACAAAAGTTATTTAATTTCTAAGTTTAATATGGTTTCTGCCTATTTTCTAAATTAAACAGACGCCAGGGCTGACGTGGCGTGATCTTATTGGCTCGTACCGGTTCGGGCGGATCGGCAACGTGGGCTGTTGGATTTTAAGTGGAAACAAGTGGATCAGATCGGCTGATACCGCTTTGGTAAGTGGTCTAATTTCAACCGTTGGTGACGGATCGGACGGTGCTCAGCGCGTCGACCACGGAGTGGCGGCGCTGGTGACGGTGCGCGGCGGCGGTGCGTCGGGTGGGTGGCGCTCCGGTGGTTCTAGAGGGGTAGGGGAAGCGGCGATCTTACCGGCGGGTTGTGGCGGTCTCGGTGGTCGTGGTGGAGGGAGGGGCACTCGGCCTCGCCGGGGAGTCCTCGCCGGAGCTCGTCGGTGAACGGCGGTGGCAAAAACGCCTCGGACGATGACCTTGGCGATGACCTAGGGCACAGAAAAGGCATGGGAAGTGTCAGTAGGTGCGCCAGAGCATGGCAGAGCTTATAGGACAGAGAGGAGGGCGTGGGGTTGTCGGTTCTCACCAGAATCTTCGCCGGAGCTCGTCGGTGGCCACGGTGGTTCGAGCTCGATTCCGAGCAGCCTAGTGGCTCCGGGGTTGTGGGGTTTGAGGGAAAACGGAGAGGAGGGGGTGGCGGTTAAGAGGGCGTTGTTGGAGTGGAGTTTCATTCGTGGAAACACTCGAATTTAATCTAAATGAATCGACACAGGAACCGCCGGGGAGGGAGAGAGACAGTTCGTCCCCGCGGTGGAAGAAGGTGAGGTGGAGGTGACGTGGAGTGGGGTCGCGGTGTCAGTGAGAGGGGGTGAAGAGGGGGACGGTGAGAAACAGAGGGGGAAGGGGTAAGCCGGGTAGGCTTAGTGGGCTAGGGTTTGGGCTGAGCAGGCCGGCTGCTGCTGCTGCTATTTTTTTCTTTGCTTATTCTTTTCAGTTTTTCTTTTTCTGTTTTCTTCAAAAACTTTTGATTTAGTGAACCAATTTGAATCAAACAAATTTCTAAAAATTTGTAAAACTCAAATTAGGTTTTTAGGGCATTATAGAACACATTTACTTTCCAACTCAAATTTTTCTAATCAAATTTATTCACTTTGGCTTTAATAGTTAATATTGCCTTTCTTAATTCTATTCTCAAAATAATTCATAACTTCTTATCCATGGCTCCAAATTGGATGAAACCAATCTCTATTGTTTTATTATTTTGTCCTTTATCTTTTTAGCCCTCATAGGAGTTCTTTTGTTTAATATAAATATGGAGTATATCCATAGTATTGTGTTGTTCTTAGTGTTAACAAATAATTAGAGGTTTAGGGTTTGAGATATTTTTCACTTCTCTTAGGTTTTTAAAATGCAACCAAGTCAAGATTCTCATGCATGCTTCATGATTTGGGATTTTAAAACATGCACACCACTTCACAAACAAAAATCAATTTATTTGGCTTGGGTTTTGGAGGCATTATATTAAATGTTCCAAAAGTTTTTGTTCCTTCTGAATTTCAAAGAACTTGGTTCTTCATAATGTTTAAAGTTTTCACATTTCAAAATTTGGAAAATTTTGGGATGTGACATTACGGCTCTCCGGGCATTGCTGGGCCAGCCGCTGGGTCTCCTCCGGAGATTTCCGAGACAAGCCAAATTTGGCAAGTTCCGGATTGTTCAGGAGGTTTTCGGCAAAGGTCTCTGCCGAGGGATCATTACCCGAAGAGGGTTCACCCTTATCTAAACCTGAGCCACCTGTGGTGGCACCAGTCTGCGACTCAAGGGTCGCTGGCCTCGTTGAAGGAGCCGGATCTTCTAAGACAACTGACGATGATGTGATCACCGGTGTTGTAGAAGGTTGTGGGGCAGGAGTGGGAGGAGCCATGGCAGGAGAAGCCATATTCAGCTTCGTTTGCCGCAGGGGTTTTGAGGAAGTTCCCTTCCCCTTGCCCTTGACGAGCTGTTTAACTCTGAGAATGTGATAAAGCAGAAAACATTACATCTCGGAAGAAATTCGAATAAAGTACAAAGGCGGAAGTTGTGTTGAAAGTTACCTCTTCACGACTGACACTTCCTTTGTGCCGACAGCCAGAGTCGGAGCTTTGCGCTTTTTGGACACAACGTCCGGCAGTGGGACTAGTTCCACCTCCTAAGAAAACTCTAGAGGATATCCCTCGATTGGAGCGAAATCCGACTCGGGGAGGTCGGCCAGCTGAAAAGAAGATAATATCTCAGTATTGCAAAATAACTAAAAGATGAAACACATAAAAAGGGTTTACAGTTAAAAGTTTACCGGCACTATAGGGTCTTCCGCTGTGTGCATGTCCAGAGACAAGTCCGGAATCTTTCTCTCGATCCGCTCCTTGATCAACCATTTTATTTGGCTTATGTAATCCTGTGGCTTCAAAGCCCTGGGACTGATGCGGAGGGAGTCATTCTTCGATGTCATGATGGAATGCGTCAGACGGTCGCCGTGGTGCTGGAGAGGCTGGATCCGGCGTGCGACCCAAGACTGGACCAAGTCGGATCCCTTCAGACCCTTGTGCTTTATCAGATATTCAATCCGCCTCTTGGCGAGGATCAGATCGTCACCGAGAGCCGGAGGAGCCTCGTCCCAGGATGGAAGTGTTGTGGCGGCTTCCTTGATGAAAGCCGACAAAGCAGTAGCTTTGCCGGGAGTAGGGATATACTTATGGTAAAAGAAAGTGGCCGACCATTGTTTGACTGACTCACTAGCTAAAATGCGAGGATAACTACGCTCACGTCTAACTGAAAGGCTAATAGTGCCGGTAATATAAGGATTACTGGTAGTGATAGAGTTTCTCCGGACATGAAAGTAGTACCGGAACAACGTAACACTCGGCCTAATGCCGATATAGCCCTCACACAAAGTCGCATAAGCGCTCATCTTTAAGATGGAGTTGGGAGGAAGATGGTCGAGTTGAACGCCGTAGTGATCAATCACCTCATAAAAGAATTCTGAGGGAGGGAAAGAAAAACCTCTGTCGAGGTGGGTGCCGAAGTGTACATGCTCGTCGGCGTGCGGGTTGGGGATGGTTTTGCCGAAACCGCTCTGCCAGTCGCCGGCGCGGAGGAGACCTTCCTTCTCCATGCCGCGGAGCTTCTCGTTGTCGAGGAGACATGAGATCCACCCCCCTGTTGCTCTCCTTCTCTGCCGCAGCCGTCGCCGCCGCTGCTGCCGCTGCCAAGCCGGATGATGAAGAGGAAGCCATTTCTCCGGTGCGCTGGTGACCTTAGAGGGGCAGCGCTAGGAAACTGGGAGGCGAGAGATCTCTATGCAAGAGGGAGAAGCGGAGGAGAAGAAACGACAAGAGGAACAGGTGAAGATGGGAGAGAGAGAATCCTCACCCCTTATAACCACCTAACCGTGCCAAGATTCGTGCAAATAGCACTGTGTAAACGCCACGTGTCATGGAAAGAACTGGGAAGGACCCACGCGATGATTATGTCACCTCGATCTCCACGTACGCATTGAAACGGCGCCTCGGTTCCGCGAACGATGGACCCACCAATGGTCGTGCTGACAGGATGTTTGTCAAATGACGTGACTTGACCATGACCAGTGTCAGATGATGTCAGAGACCAAGTTCTGGCTTAGTTTGAATATCAAGATGGAAAATCCGAGTAACATGTTGATAGGCCCGACTAATTTTTAAGACCCGGATCGTATTTTTATGTTGTCAAGTTTCAGGAACCCTTCAAGATTCTGCAAGCCGAAGATCAAGCTAGACGATGATGAATCTGACTTTGGATCTTGGAGACTTCCGGGGGCTGCTGTTGGGGATATACTTTCCGGGTATCCTCACGGTTCCTCACTGACCAGGGTGACCCACTTAGGGTTAGAGCTTTGCTTCACGGGCGGCCCAGTCAGGGAGAAGAGACAACGTCAAGTCCGGCTACGGGAAGGCCCAGAAGACTTACCGACTTAGGCCCATAGTGTTACTTGTAGTTCAAGATGTACTCTGTAACCGACTCTCAGTCGTAGCCGGATAGATCTCTCATGTAAACCCTAGGCCGGATATCTATATAAGCCGTCCTAGGGAGAGCCTCTAGGGCACCCTCAATAGTCTACAATCTTAACTCGCACAGGCGAACCGTTGTAACCCATATTCCGGCTCTGCCGTATTACCGGATTGCTAGCAGGAGTAGGATCCGTCCAAAGCCGGTGGATTCGAACCTGGGTAAACTTGTGTGCTCACCGTCCCGGAACACCGTACGTCTCACACCCCCCTCTTCCGCATGCCTCGAGGACCCCCTCATGGCGTACTTGTCATCAATCCAACGATAGCGGGGCAATTGACAAACATCGAGAAAGCATACAAGCATATACTACTCTTCTAGACTCCTTTGAGACTGGATTGGGCATTACAACATTGTACGTAAACCGCCATCCAACTGCATCTATGACTAATAATCCACCTTCAGGTTATCATCCGAACCCCCTCCAGTATTAAGTTGCAAGCAACATATAATTGCATTACGAATTGCGTGTAAAGTAAACAATATGATTGTTCTATGAACAAAGGATTGTTGTTTTCTCCCTAGTAGCAATAGCACATCTAGTACCTTAGAGATTTCTGTCACTTCCCCAGATTACCAGAGGCATGAACCCACTATCGAGCATAAATACTAACTCTTGGAGTTGCTAGCATCTACTTGGCCAAGATAGCTACTAACAACGAAAAGCATGCAAGATCACAAATAACAAAGACATGATAGAATCAATAATCAATCTGAAATAGCATCTCAATATCCATCGGATCCCCGCAAACACAACATGTAGAATTACAAATATATGATCTTGATCATGAACGGAGCTCACAAGATCTAGACATGAAAGCAAAAAGGAGGAGAACCAGCCATCTAGCTACTACATGGATCCGTAGTCCAAGGATGAACTACTCACGTATCACACCGGAGGCTTGCATGGTGATGAAGAAGGCCTCCAGGGTGAATTCCCCTCTCCGGCAGGGTGCCGGAAGAGCTTCAGATCCCTCCCAATCTAGGGATGGAGATGACGGCGGCTACAGACTCTTTCATGGATTTTTGATCGAGTACTTAGGGTTTCCGTATCAGGGGCAATATATAGGCGGAAGGAGAGGCCGAGGGGGTTCTTGGGGCGGCCAGACCACCCCCTGGCATGGGCCAGGCCTGACCGCGTGGCCAGGTGGTGTGTCCGGGCCCCAGCCCCTCTCCATCACGTATTCTGGCTCCAGGAGTCTGTCGGTGAAAAACTGACTTTGGCTTTTGTCCCTTCCAATTCTGAGAATATTCATTTTCTGACTTTCCTAGAACCAAAAACAGCAGAAAACAGGTAGCTGGCACTGTGGCTCTTGTTAATAGGTTAGTCCAAGAAATCATATGAAAAGTACTCCAAAGTGTGGACAAAACATAAGAAAGTAGATAAAACCAAGCATGGAACATCAAAAATTATAGATACATTTGCAATGTATCAACATCCCCAAGCTTAAGTCCTGCTCGTCCTCGAGTAGGTAAGTGATAAAAAGAAAGAATAATTTTTGAGGTGACATGCACCATCATAAACTTGATCAAAGTATTTGTAAAACATTCAAAGCTAGGATCATAGTACTTCAATCATAACATTAAATACAAAGTTCTAGCAATAAGACAAAGAAACTATGTTGCAACATGAAAAGGCACAAATAAAAGATTCATGAATAACAATGCTTTGCAATACGTTTGTTTGTTTCACATAAAGAAAACATAGCATAATAGTATTTAACTTGTCCGTCATAGAGTAGCAAACATAAATGCATAGGACAACTTCAAAGTTTATAAGAGTGACTAGATACAAATAGTTTAAAACAAGCAATATCAAAGCTATGCATCAATCAATAAGTCTTGGGACAATGCATATGGAACTAAGAATGGCCACTATGCTCTCAAAGTAGGTGCATAAAGATATAAGGTGGAGACTCAACAAATAAGTAAAAGAAAGGCCTTCATACAAGGAAACATGGATTCAAGTTTCATAAAGAGCTTCCAAAAACTATGGTACTTTTTTAGCTTTCAGCTCTCATTGCCCCTATCATAAGCATCTTGAAGTGATTAAGGTTAAAGTGAACAAACTATGGTGTATATGCTTGACAAAGTATAAGTTGGAAATCTCATGTCCCTTGAATACGAGGGTCGCTCCTCATGCTACTCAAGTTTAGTCACCGGTAAGTTCTTGTCATCGTAAGCACATGTGTATCATAGAGAACCGCCAACGGGGTACCCCTTGCCCTTGATACAGAAGAATCCCCATATCAAAATGACAAGGCAAGCAGACAACGAGCATCTCAGCAATCTTCTTATTTACCATGGGAATATGGTGCTTTTTTCTCTCTTTCCTCTTTTCATAATCTTTTTTTTCTTTTTCTCTTTTTTTCTCAACATCTGACTTTTTTTATAAGAAGAATGCTTCATAGACAGCTCATTATTGTTACGCTGCAGGTTTCCACCATGTCAGCATGGATTAGACCAGCGGCCCAGGCGTTTCTCTAACACATATACATAACTCCATGGACTTACAAGCTCGCCTTTCATTTCACACCGATGACATCCATAGACAAAAGAGCATGATATCAACTAGGTACAAAGTGCAAGTGCAATGTTGAAAGCGTTCCCCATGACAGCATGGTTCTGCTAATCCCCAACAAATAAGTGCAAGCATATACAACATAGACGATACAATGGTTCAAGTTTATTAAGGGCAAGAAAAGTAAAGTGTGCCATCAAGTTCGTGAGAGCTTTAATCACTAGTTTTCTCATAACAAGTTTAATTTGGAATGTAGATAAAAACATGAATATACTTGGAATAGCATATGCTAATAGGTAGGTATGGTGGAATCTTTGGAATAACTTGGTTTTAGGAGTTGGATGCATGAGTGGAACTCATACTTGGTTACAGAGGCTAGCAAAAGACTGGGAGCGACCAACTAAGAGAGCAATAATGGCTTTGAAAGTCATCAGTTCCCATAAAAGATTCAATGCATTCATAATCATAATGTATACCTGACTTTCTACCTTTGTCATTCTCCCAAGCTTCAGCATTATCTTGAATACGGTCCAGATGATCCCATTTAGCTTCTTCTTCCATGCGAGTGAATGATCCAGCACAAGAAGCATCCAATAGATCCTTATCGTGTAGAGGGAGCCTTGCATAAAAGTTATTGATAATAATATTGTTGGGGAGCTCATGAATGGGACATTTGAGCATTAGTAACTTCAGTCTCCCCCAAGCTTGAGCTGTACTCTCTCCATCAAGAGGCCAAAAGTTGTATATTTGATTCCGATCTTGATGAATATCACTAGGAGGATAAAACTTTGAATAAAAGAGAGGCACTATTTCCTCCCATTCCAGAGCTTGACCATTCTTCAGCAGCTTATACCATTCCACAGCTCTTCCTTTCAGTGAAAATGAGCTTGATCTGTAGTAATACCTACACACTTGAAAAACCCGCATAATTCGTGTATAAAGAGTAAATGATCACCGGGATGGACAGTTCCATCCCCAACATAGTAGTTATCCATAACACGGTCAATAATTCTTGTAGGTATTTTAAAAACATCATTCTCAGCACGTGGTGGCTCATCTACTACCTTAGCAGTGGTAGTAGCATTACCTAATAAGAAACTCAGCGAATTATCCATAACGAAAATAAAGCAACTAGCAGAAGTAAACAATACTCACATCAGAAGTTTCCTTTACTAGTTCCACTCTCCAATAGCGCTTCACTCCCCGTCAACGGCGCCCGAAAATAGTCTTGATGACCCACAAGTATAGGGGGTGTATCGTAGTCTTTTCGATAAGTAAGAGTGTCGAACCCAACGAGGAGAAGAAGGTGCTGGCTAGTGGTATGGATCAGGAATTCTCTGCTAATACTTAGCAAACGAATTTTTAGGGGGTTTTGATAAAGCAAGTAAACAAAGTACGAGTAAAAAAAAGACAATAGGAATAAATGTAGCAAGTGGCCCAATCCTTTATGCAGCAAAGGATAAGCCGGTTGTATTACTTAAGATGACCAAACATTCTCGAGGACACATGGGAAGAATGTCAAGTGCTTTCGCTTCATATAGTTGATTAATCTTCTTTAGCTTGCTAAGTGTTGTGTGGGTGAACCTGTGCTAATGTACCGACCTTCCTAGGACTAATACATACTTGTGATTATACCCCTTGCAAACATCCGTAAGTACAAGAAAGTAATTAAGGTAGAAACCTAACCACAACTTTAAACTCTAAGACCCTTATGTCCCTTGTGCAATGGTTTCCTAACAGGTTTCAGGTTTCTGTCACTCCGGCAACCCCTACGATTAGTAGCCAAATACACAATGCATTCCCCTAGGACCATATAGGTGAAGTGTCATGTAGTCGACGCTCACATGACACCACTAGAAGAAGTACACCACAACTTAAATATCAAACTATTGAATCTTTCTCAACACAACTCCACTACTAACAACATGACTTCTCCCATGTCCTCAAGAACAAAACGAACTACTCACAAGACATCATATGGATCATGATCAGAGATGGAATAATGATGTATAACAATCTGAACATAAACAATAATTCAACGGTTCACTCAATAGCATCAACTACAAAGAGTAATCAACACCGGGAAAGTTTCCCCTATGAACTATGCAAGATTCAACCCAATTGTTACAGCAATATGGAGATGGTGATGAGGGTGCTGATGGTGATGGTGGTGATGATGATGATCCCGATGAAGTCCAGCTTGATGGTGGTGTTGATAGCGACGATCTTCCCTCTCCGAGAAGGAATTCCCCCGGCATAATTCTGTCTACCCGAGAGATCTTTCTCTCTCGGTGTTTTCCGCCCGCAGAGGCGGCGGAATCTTTCTGTGGTCGCTCCCCGAGTCTTAGGATTACAGGAGGAATATATACGCCAGAGGGGAGAGCCAGGGGTGGACCAGGGCGGCCACACCACATGGTGGCGCAGCCTAGGCTGTCCCGCGCCAGGGGGTGGTGTGGGCCCCTGTGGCCCATCTCCAGTCCCCCTTTTGGCTTCCTTCGTCTTCTAGAAAAATAGGATTTTCCTTATATTTTCCCGGATTTTCTGATCTTCGCAAATTTTGCCTCCAAACAGCACCTTTTCCATCAGAATCCTGACTACAGTGGTCCATGCTCCAAAAGTCATCAACAATGCAAAAACAGATGAAAGAACATAAGTATCATTTCTTAATATAAAATATATCAATGAATAACAGTGAATTATGACATAGAATATTGATGCAAAATGGACGTATCAACTCCCCCCAAGCTTAGACTTCGCTTGTCCCCAAGAGAAACTGAGCTCAATAAACATGGCCTCAGGTTTATGGAGTGAAGAGTCGATAAAATAATACAGACACGAAGCATCACATTCATCAAATACATAGATCATAATAGAAGACAACTCATTATTATATAACTCAAGTTGCAATGGGTAAAGGAAACACAATAAAGATACATAAAGTGAATCATAATTGGTAATGGCAAACTTAGCTCTTGGCCGAAGAATAGTTGATAATTTGCTGGAGTTCACAAATAACTGGTTTTCAATGATAGCTTTCAAAGTAGTAAACACCAAGATAAGAGCAATTTGCAAAACAAGGAACATAAGAAACATGATTGAATAAATCATCATATGAATGAATGAACACAACAACTCAAAATACTTGCTGAGGTAGAAGGGAGTAGGTTTACTGACTCAACTAAAAAGTAAAAGAAAGGCCCTTCGCACAGGGAAGCAGGGATTGCAAGTCTCAAAAAGAGCTCCCAAAAATTATGATACTTACTAGCTTTCAGCTCTCATTGCCCCTATCATAGGCATCTTTAGGTGATTAAGGTTAAAGTGATCAAATATGAGGATATGCATTGACAAGTTGTAAATTGAGAATCTCATGTCCCTTGAATACGAGGGCCGCTCCTCATGCTACTCAAGTTTAGTCACCGGTAAGTTCTTGTCATCGTAAGCATATGTGTATCATAGAGAACCACCAACGGGGTACCCCTTGCCCGATGATATGGAAGAATCTCCATATCAAAATGACAAGGCAAGCAGACAACAAGCATCTCAGCAATCTTCTTATTTACCATGGGAATATGGTGCTTTTTTCTCTATTTCCACTTTTCATAATCCCTTTTTTTTTCTCTTTCTCTTTTTTTTCAATATAGGACTCATTTTTATAAGAAGAATGCTTCATACATGCTCGTTATGGTTACGCTGCAGGTTTCCACCATGTCAGCATGGATTAGACCAGCGGCCCAGGCGTTTCTCTAACACACATGCATAACTCCATGGACTTACAAGCTCCCCTTTCATTTCACACCGACGACATCCATAGACAAAAGAACATGATATCAACTAGGTACAAAGTACCAGTACAATGTTGAAAGCGTTCCCCATGACAGTATGGTTCTGCTAATTCACAACTCACAAAGCGCAAGCATATACGCAACATAGATGGGCACAATGGTTCAAGTTTATTAAGTGCAAGAAAGTAAAGTGTGCCATCAAGTTCGTGAGAGCTTTAATCACTACTTTTCACATAACAAGTTTAATTTGGGAGGTAGATAAAACAAGAATTTACTTGGAATAGTAATAATGCTAATAGGTAGGTATGGTGGACACAAATGGCATAGGTTTTGGTTTTGAGGATTGGATGCACGAGAAGAATTCCTTCTCAGTACAGGTTTTTGGCTAGCAAGGCTAGGTAGCAAGTATAAGAGTTGAAGGAAACAAACAAACATACAAGTGATAAAGACAAACATGCAATCTTCCTTGGAAGCACAAAAGATCTTAACTAGGGAATACTAGACTTATGAGCAAATCAAGAAAGAAAGATGATGAAATTATTTTTCTTTAGAGTACTTCTATATTTTTCAACTCTCAAAAATAGTGTTGCTACTGACCGAGCCAGGTTTGCCAAAACCAACTAAATTAACTCAACGATCCCAAAGTGATACCAATACTAACAACAAGATCAATCAAACCACTAATTGAAAACTGATATAAGCTATGCAAAAGAGTAAATGATAGAACTTCTCATTAATATTCCATAACGGCACCTCACACGAAGGGATACATATCTAACAAGAGAGGGGACACTTCCATAATGCAAACAATCCTACATGATAACTTCTCTATTCATGATATGACTCTACTAAAAAGGTAAAAAGATAGAAGATAGTGATGTGATACCGTGGCACTCCCCCAAGCTTGGAACAAACCAAGGGGATGCCAAACCTGATGACGAATTACTCCTTTAGTGGTGGTGGTATCCTCTCATCATCGTCCGACTTCTAGGGTAAGGGCTTCCCATCAACAAAGGACATCGTGGTCTCCAGCATCCTGAAACTTGTAGCAGCACTTATGCGTTTAAATCTAACCTCGTACTCACAGTTTTGGTTTTGAACATCGTAGAGCTATGCTTGAAGTTCGTTGGTTGTTTGGCGTAGTGAGAGGACTTCATCCTAGAGCTCAACGGTCTCCTTTTGGTGCTCGGCGATGAGTTCGGAACAAATCTTATGGATGATATCCACTTCGTGTTCCGCCATCTTCTTGTACCTAAAGACTTCTTGCTCGAGTGCTTCCATCCTGTCCTCCAGACTTACTTCACCTTTAGGGCCTTGAACCTCTTTTATCCGGACCTCCCCATCTTCAAGCAACAATTCCTTGGGATGAATCTTCAACTCTGTCATGTATGGGTTGATGATATCTTCTAAGGAATCTTCCTTGGCTGATCCAAAAGAAGACATTGTGGCTCCAAATCTAGGACTATACCTGTCAGAAACATATCGAAACAAAACACGACGAAAATACGATATACGAACCTCGGGAGATCCGGGGGCTTATATATTGCAAAGTTTCACAACAAAAGGAAGGTACTGGGAGAAAACGGATCGGAGACGGAGTCCGGAGTGGCCACACCACCTGGTGGCGTGGCCAGGGGTGGGCCCGCGCCACAGGGTGGTGTGAGCCACCCTGGCTCTGCTTCCGCCCCTCTTTCGCTTCGTAGCTTTCCTTATTGACTAAAAACTGCAAAAATATAGTTGGATTGTATTTTCGCGGAACTTTTCTTACCAGAACTGTTACCTATTTGAAGACGGACTCTTCAGGTCTCTGAATTTGGTCCTTGATAAATTTCCCCGGAGTTATAACTTGAAAGGCATCAACATCTTCATTGTAAGAATCTCCAGCAATATAGTGCTTGAGTCACTGCCCATTCACTACTTGTGTAGTATTATCCTTTAAAGAAGAAATTTTTATTGCTCCCAAACAGTACACTTCTTCAATGATGAAGGGTCCTTCCCATTTTGACAGTAGCTTTCCTGCAAAAAATCTGAGACGAGATCTATACAATAGAACTTTCTCACCAACATGAAATTTTCGCTTAAGTATTCGCTTGTCATGCCATCTTTTAACTTTTTCTTTAAAGAGCCTAGCATTTTCATAGGCTTCACTCCTCTATTCATCTAATAAATCAAATAATCTTTTCTCACCTGCGAGCTTACAATCTCTATTGACTTCTTTAACTGCCCAGTAAGCTTTGTGTTATGATTCTAAAGGTAGGTGACAAGCTTTCCCATAAACCATTTTATAAGGAGACATCCACATAGGGTTTTTGTAGGCAGTTCTATAAGCCCATAAAGCATCATTCAACCTTTTAGCCCAATTTTTTCTAGATCTATTAACAGTCTTTTGCAAGATGGATTTAATTTCTCTATTTGATAACTCTACTTGCCCACTAGTTTGGGGGTGATAAGCTGAAGAAATTCTATGATTAACATCATATTTAGCAAGGGTCTTTCTAAAACCACCATGAATGAAATGAGAACCCCCGTCAGTCATGAGATACCTAGGCAGTACAAACCTAGGAAAGATAACATCCTTAAGCATTTTTAGAGAAGTCTCCCCGTCAGCGCTCTTTGTAGGAATGGCTTCTACCCACTTAGTAACATAATCCAACGACAACAAGAATATGAGTATAACCTTTCGAGGGAGGAAAAGGACCCATAAAGTCAAATCCCTAGCAATCAAAGGGTTCAATAACTAGAGAGTAGTTCATAGGCATTTCATTGCGTCTAGAAATATTACCAACACGCTGACATTCATCACAAGATAAATCAAAATTTCTTGCATCTTTAAAAAGGGTAGGCCAGTAGAAACCTGATTGTAGCACCTTTTGCGCAATTCTATCTTCTGGATGGTGTCCTCCATAAGCACTACCATGACATTTACGCAATATCTCCTTTTGTTCATATTCTGGAACACATCTTCACATAATACCATCTACTCCTTCTTTATATAAGTGTGGGTCATCCCAAAAATAATTCCTCAAATCATAAAAGAACTTCCTTCTTTGCTGAGTTGTAAAAGTTGGAGGCAAATACTTGGAGACAATAAAATTAGCATAATCAGCGTACCAAGGGCTCCCTCGCGAGCTTACCCCTACTGCAGCCAACTGTTCATTTGGGAAACTATCATTAACAGGCATAGGGTCAAAAGAGATTTTTTCCAATCGAGATAAATTATCCGCTACAGGGTTTTCAGCACCTTTCCTATCTACTATGTGTAGATCAAACTCTTGTAGAAGCATCACCCATCTAATAAGCCTAGGCTTAGCGTCCTTCTTCGTCATAAGGTACTTAATAGCAGCATGATCAGTATGAATGGTGACTTTTGAGTCTACAATATAGGGTCTAAACTATCACAAGCAAAAACGACAGCTAGAAATTCTTTTTTAGTAGTAGCATAATTCCTTTGAGCAGCGTCTAGAGTCCTACTAGCATAATGAATAACGTTTAGTTTTTTATCAATTCACTACCCAAGGATAGCACCTACAGCAAAATCACTAGCATCACACATTATTTCAAAAGGTAAACTCCAATCAGGTGGTTGAACGATAGGAGCTGTGGTTAAAGCCTTCTTAAGAGTTTCAAATGCTTCCTTACAATCATCATCAAAAACAAAGGGTACATCTTTTTGAAGAAGATTAGTGAGGGGTTTTGATATCCTAGAAAAGTCTTTAATAAACCTTCTATAGAAACCAGCATGACCAAGGATACTACGAATACCTTTGATGTCTCTTGGACATGGCATTTTCTCAATTGCCTCAACCTTAGCTCTATCAACTTCTATGCCTCTTTCAAAAACTTTATGCCTAAGGACAATACCTTCATTAACCATGAAGTGGCATTTCTCCCAATTAAGAACAAGATTAGTTTCTTCACACCTCTGCAAAACTTTATCAAGGTTGTGCAGACAATTATCAAAAGAAGTTCCATAGACAGAAAAGTCATCCATGAACACTTCCACAATTTTCTCACAAAAGCCATGAAATATAGCAGGCATGCATCTTTGAAAAGTGGCAGGAGCATTACAGAAACCAAAAGGCATACGTCTATAAGTATAAGTTCCGTAAGGGCAAGTAAAAGTAGTTTTTCTTGATCTTGTTGTTTAACAGCAATTTGAGAGAAACCAGAATAACCATCAACAAAACAAAAATGGGTATTTTTAGACAACCTTTCCAACATTTGATCAATAGAAGAAAGCGGGTAATGATCTTTCTTAGTAACTTTGTTGACTTTTCTAAAATCAATGCACATCCTATAGCCTGCTACTATTCTTTGGGGAATAAGCTCATCATTATCATTAGGAACAACGGTAATTCCTCCTTTTTTAGGAACACAATAGACATGACTAACCCATTCACTATCAGCAATAGGGTAAATAATACCAGCATCAAGGAGTTTCAATACCTCATTCCTTACCACTTACTTCATCTTAGGATTTAAACATCGTTGGTGCTCAACTATTGGCTTTGCATCTGGTTCTATATTGATAGAATGCTGACATATAGTAGGTGAATCCCTTTCAAATCATCCAGAGTATAGCCCATGGCTCTTCGGTGTTTCTTCAAAACCTCCACTAACATTTCCTCTTCCTTCCCTGAAAGTTTAGAGCTAATAATAATAGGATATATCTTTTTATCATCAATATAAGCATATTTAAGATCATCATGGAGAGGTTTTAGATTGAAACTGGATCCTTTTTAGGTGGCAACATGGTACCCAAGTCTTCTACAGGCAAGTTATGCTTAAGAATCTTGGGTTGACGACGGAGAATCTCGTCAATCTCATTCCTTTCTTCCGTGAAGATCTCACTTTCATGATCTTCCATAAATTCCTGCAAAGCATTGTTAGGTGCAAGATAAATAGAAGCAAGTTGTTCAACTCTAAAATCCTCATTATGGGTTTCCTCTTCACAAGGTTCTTTAGTAAATTTCGAAAAATTAAACTCATAAGATTCTCCATCAAACTTAGTCAAGATTTTCTCCCTCTTGCAATCTATAATAGCTCCACAAGTACTCAAGAAAGGTCTACCAAAAATGATAGGATAAGTTTTACTAGCAGCTGAACCAAGTACTAGAAAATCAGCAGGATAGTTAATCTTACCACAAAGAACTTCTACATCTTGTACAATACCAATTGGAGAGATGGTCTCTCTATTAGCAAGGTGAATAACCACATCAATCTCTTCCAATTCGTAGGGACTGATTTCATGCATAATTTCTCTGTAAAGCTCATAAGGAATAGCACTTGAACTTGCACCAATATCACATAAACCATAATAGCAATGATCACCAATTCTAACAGAAAGCGCAGTGACACTAGCCTTTTTAGTTCTATTAGGATGTGAAACAATATTAGAAGCATCTTCACAAACGACTATGTGTCCATCTTCTATGCTTTTGGTTACAAGGTCTTTCACAATTGCTACAACGGGTTCAATGTTTATTTGTTCATCAGGTTTTACAGTTCTCTTTTCACTTTTAGTGATTACACTAGTTATCATAGGATGATCCTTTACCTTATCTGGGAAGGGAATCTTCTTGATATAAGGTTCGGGTAAGATTTGATCAATAGTGCAATACTCAACACTCCCAACAGGAACACAGTCAACAATATCTTTATAAGGTGCATGGTACTTGTTCCATCCCCTTTTTGGAATTTCAATATAAGAAGCAAAAGCCTTAAAGCAATTTGTAATAACTTGTAAATCAAGACCATAAGCATTACTAATGTTTTGAAAGTCATCAGTTCCCATAAAAGATTCAATGCATTCATAATCATAATTTATGCCTGACTTTCTACCTTTGTCATTCTCCTAAGCTTCAGCATTATCTTGAATACGGTCTAGAAGATCCCATTTAGCTTCTTCTTCCATGCGAGTGAATGATCCAGCACAAGAAGCATCCAATAGATCCTTATCATGTAGAGGGAGCCTTGCATAAAAGTTATTGATAATAATATTGTTGGGGAGCTCATGAATGGGACATTTGAGCATTAGTAACTTCAGTCTCCCCCAAGCTTGAGTTGTACTCTCTCCATCAAGAGGCCAAAAGTTGTATATTTGATTCCGATCTTTATGAATATCACTAGGAGGATAAAACTTTGAATAAAAGAGAGGCACTATTTCCTCCCATTCCAGAGCTTGACCATTCTTCAGCAGCTTATACCATTCCTCAGCTCTTCCTTTCAGTGACAATGAGAATAACTTCTTCTTAACTTGATCTGTAGTAATAACTGCACACTTGAACAACCCACATAATTCGTGTATAAAGAGTAAATGATCACCGGGATGGATAGTTCCATCCCCAACATAGTAGTTATCCATAACACGATCAATAATTCTTGTAGGTATTTTAAAAACATCATTCTCAGCAGGTGGTGGTTCATCTACTACCTTAGCAGTGGTAGTAGCATTACCAAATAAGAAACTGAGCGAATTATCCATAACGAAAATAAAGCAACTAGCAGAACTAAACAATACTCACATTAGAAGTTTCCTTTACTAGTTCCACTCTCCAATAGCGCTTCACTCCCCGGCAACGGTGCCAGAAAAATAGTCTTGATGACCCACAAGTATAGGGGGTGTATCGCAGTATTTTCAATGAGTAAGAGTGTCGAACCCAACGAGGAGCAGAAGATGCTGGCTAGTGGTATGGATCAGGAATTCTCTGCAAATACTTAGCAAATGGATTTTTAGGGGTTTTTGATAAAGCAAGTAAACAAAGTACGAGTAAACAAAAGACAATAGGAATAAATGCAGCAAGTGGCCCAATCCTTTATGCAGCAAAGGACAAGCCGGTTGTATTACTTAAGATGACCAAACGTTCTCGAGGACACATGGGAAGAATGTCAAGTCCTTTCGCTTCATATAGTTGATTAATCTTCTTTAGCTTGCTAAGTGTTGTGTGGGTGAACCTGTGCTAATGTACCGACCTTCCTAGGACTAATACATACTTGTGATTATACCCCTTTCAAACATCCGTAAGTACAAGAAAGTAATTAAGGTAGAAACCTAACCACAGCTTTAAACTCTAAGACCCTTACGTCCCTTGTGCAATGGTTTGCTAACGGGGGTTCAGGTTTCTGTCACTCCGGCAACCCCTACGACTAGTAGCCAAATACAAAATGCATTCCCCTAGGCTGATATAGGTGAAGTGTCATGTAGTCGACGTTCACATGACACCACTAGAAAAAGTACACCCCAACTTAAATATCAAACTATTGAATCTTTCTCAACACAACTCCACTACTAACAACATGACTTCTCCCATGTCCTCAAGAACAAAACGAACTACTCAGAAGACATCATATGGATCATGATCAGAGATGGAATAATGATGTATAAAAATCTGAACAGAAACAATAATTCGACGGTTCACTCAACAACATCAACTACAATGAGTAATCAACACCGGGAAAGTTTCCCCTATGAACTATGCAAGATTCAACCCAATTGTTACAGCAATATGGAGATGGTGATGAGGGTGCTAACGGTGATGATGGTGGTGGTGATGATGATGATGATCCTGATGAAGTCCAGCTTGATGGTGGTGTTGATGGCGACGATCTTCCCTCTCCGAGAAGGAATTCCCCTGGCAGAATTCTGTCTGCCAAAGAGATCTTTCTCTCTCGGTGTTTTTCGCCCCACAGAGGCGGCGAAATCTTTCTGTGGTCGCTCCCTGAGTCTTAGGGTTTCGGGAGGAATATATACCCTAGAGGGGAGAGCCAGGGGTGGACCAGGGCGGCCACACCACCTAGTGGCGCGGCCTAGGCTGGCCCACGCTAGGCGGTGGTGTGGGCCCCCTGTGGCCCATCTCCAGCCCCCTTCCGGCTTCCTTCGTCTTCTGAAAAATAGGATTTTCCATATATTTTCCCGGATTTTCTGATCTTCGCGAATTTTGCCTCCAAACAACACCTTTTCCATCAGAATCCTGACTGCAGCGGTCCATGCTCCAAAAGTCATCAACCATGCAAAAACAGATGAAATAACATAAGTATCATCTCTTAATATGAAATATATCAATGAATAACAGTGAATTATGACATAGAATAGTGATGCAAAATGGATGTATCAGTGAGCATGCGCCAAGTCAACCCAAATAAAGCATCAAAGGAGAATACCACAATACTATGCTTTAATATGCTAAAACAACGCATGATTCTTCCAAGGCACATTAAGCAATCTCAATTGTTTATAACAAGTCATGCTACAAAAAAGAATACTAAGCATAAAGCCAAAACAATATCAAGCATGGCATGACAAAGCATAGACCACAGTCAAAAACAAGCTCTCTTTACCACTTAAGCATGAACTTTCCTACTCTTTTCCAATCCAATCCAAACTATTTGAAAACCAATGTATGAAAGAGGGGCTCCAAACAATTTATTCAGAAAAATAATAAAACCAAGAAAATGAAAAACCAAAACGAAAACGAAAAAGAAGACGCTCCAAGAACAACACAACTGTGCATGAAACAATAAAAATGAAGAGTTTGGAAGAAACCTGAGATTTTTATTGATGAATAGGGGATGCCTTGGGCATCCCCAAGCTTTGATGCTTTTACATCTTGGATATTTCTTGGGGTGACATGCGTGGAATCCCCAAGATTGAGCTTTAGTCCATTCTTCATCTCATTACTCATTCCTTCCATACACGTGAAATTTTTCCTTCATACAAAACTTCACACAATCTTTATTGGCAACATTAGTGCACTCAAAGTAATAAGTCTTTAGGTTCAGTTCTAACTCCAATTAACTTCATTAAAACACTAGCTACTATAGCACTTCCCACAAAAGGCTCAATTCCCCAAAAGAACTCAAAAAGGAACCAACAAGAAGCAAATGCAGAAAATGGCCGAAATCTGTCAAAACAGACCAGAAGGTAAATACGAATTTTTTCGAAGACCTTCTGTTGCTCATATCAAAAAGTGTTGAACTAATGAAAGTTAGATAACAACCTGGGGCATAGGAACAAAAATTCACGACTCAAAAAGTCGTACCGAGATTTTATACAAATTTTTACGGTGAAGCACAGAAATCTGTTTCGGGACAGCAACTTTCTCAATCATTACTTCTCTCTCATTAGAGGTTACTCTTGGCACAAAAAGCAAATAAAAAGGATAAGGAGCGGTTATTACAGAGGTAATAACTTCGAAGACTCATCCAAAACTTTTGGGTTATCTCCCAATAAGTACTTTTTTTAACGCCTTTAAGTTAGACATAAGAAGCAAGAAAAAGAATCAAGTGTTCTCAAATGAAGAAGCATTAAGATCAATACCAGAAATATTTTCAACAAGGCAAGGAATCTCATCCAAATAAGTTCTAGAGGATCGTCTCTCAATGCTCTTGGGTTCACTATTTTCATCAAACGGGTTTTCGGGAACAATTCAATCAAGATTCTTTTCTATGGCTTCATGCATTGCTACAAGTTTAAAAGGTATCGGTATCTTAATTTCCTCCCCATTAGGTTTGGTTTATTCATCTTTTCTCGTGTACCAACAACATCTACACATGATCCTAGCATATTAAAATGTTCAAAGACTTTTCTAGCTTCCTTGGCAACATCATAGAATTCCTTAAGCAAAGTTTCTAGAATAAAATCCCTCTTTTCAGGGTCCTCAATTTCTTTTAAGTTTAAGAAACATTACTTGCATTAAGGGGTTAAGGTTAACAAACCTAACTTCCAACATGTGAACAAAAGAAGCTGCAGAAATTTCATAGTTTGGACCAAGTTCTGTAAGGGATCTATCCTCAATATCCTCATGTTTACTAACATGATTAAAGAATTCTTCAATATTATATTTTCCAATTATAGAACCACTACCTATGGAAAGGTCTTTTAGGGTGAATTTAGGGATCAACATGGTGAGCTAAGAAAGAGGTAACAACTATAGAAAGACATAATTTTTTGTGTTTTTTAATAAAGAAAGTAAACTAGTAGAACTATTTTTGTGTGTTTTTGATAAAGAAATAAGCAAACAAAGCAAAATGAAACTAAGCAAAACAACAACAACAAAGTAAAGAGATTGGTTATGAGGGACTCCCCTTGTGAAGATGTCCTTGAATCCCTGGCAACGGCGCCATAAAAATACTTTGATGGCGCGTGGTTGACGTGGGAGCTTCTTCTTCTTCGTTCCCCGGCAATGGCACCAGAAAAATAGGTTGATGGCCCAAAATATATCGAGCTCGTTGGGGAACCCCAAGAGGAAGGTATGATGAGCACAACAAGAAGTTTTCCCTCAGTTATGAAACCAAGGTTTAATCGAACTAGTAGGAGCAAGGAAACACCCCAAAGGTGTTGCTAGCTGAACTTTGGCAGGGTGCACTACCGGTGCCAGCAGCAACGTGGAGACCTGCACAACACAACCACAGATCTCTATCCCCAACTTGCGATGAGGTTGTCAATCTCACCGGTTTCGCTAAAAACAAAGGATTAAACATATCGAGTGGAAGAAAGTAATAGTTTGCAGAAAGTAAACACAAAGCAGTAAACAGTTGATTGTAGATTGAAAGTAAAAGAAAGGACCGGGGTCCATAGTTCACTAGAGGTGGCTCTCCTTAAGATAGATGACATGTTGGGTGAACAAATTACAGCAGGGCAATTGAAAAACATCGAGAAAGCATACAAGCATATACTACTCATCTTGACTCCTTTGGGACTTGATTGGGCATTACAACATTATACATAGACCGCCATCCAACTGCATCTATGACTAATAATCCACCTTCAGGTTATCATCCGAACCCCCTCCAGTATTAAGTTGCAAGCAACGAATAATTGCATTACGAATTGCGTGTAAAGTAAACAATACGATTGTTCTATGAACAAAGGATTGTTGTTTTCTCCCTAGTAGCAACAACACATCTAGTACCTTAGAGATTTCTGTCACTTCCCCTAGATTCCTAGAGGCATGAACCCACTATCGAGCATAAATACTAACTCTTGGAGTTGCTAGCATCTACTTGGCCAAGATAGCTACTAACAACAGAAAGCATGCAAGATCACAAATAACAAAGACATGATAAAATCAATAATCAATCTGAAATAGCATCTCAATATCCATCGGATCCCCGAAACACAACATGCAGAATTACAAATAGATGATCTTGATCATGAACGGAGCTCACAAGATCTAAACATGATAGCACAAAGGAGGAGAACCAGCCATCTAGCTACTACATGGACCCGTAGTCCAGAGAGGAACTACTCACGCATCACACCGGAGGCTTGCATGATGATGAAGAAGGCCTCCAAGGTGAATTCCCCTCTCTGGCAGGGTACCGGGAAGAGCTTTAGATCCCTCCTGATCTAGGGATGGAGATGACGGCGGCTACAGACTCTTTTGTGGATTTTTGATCAGGTACTTAGGGTTTTGGTATCAGGGGGAATATATAGGCGGAAGGAGAGGCCGAGGGGGTGCCTGGGGCGGCCAGACCACCCCCTGGCACGGGCCAGGCCTGGCCGCGTGGCCAGGTGGTGTGGCCGGGCCCCAGCCCCTCTCTGTCTCGTATTCTGGCTCCAGATGTCCCTCGGTGAAAAACTAACGTTGGCTTTTGTCCCGTCCAATTCCGAGAATATTTATTTTCTGACTTTCCTGGAACCAAAAATAGCAAAAAACAGGCAGCTAGCACTGTGGCTCTTGTTAATAGGTTAGTCCAAGAAATAATATGAAAAGTACTCCAAAGTGTGGTCAAAACATAAGTAAGTAGATAAAACCAAGCATGGAACATCAAAAATTATAGATACTTTTGCAATGTATCAAGAATCACATGTGTTCACGGAGTGTTAATGATTTGCTCCGGTGCTCTATTAAAAGGAGCATCTTAATTGCCAGTAGTTCCCTTGAGGCCCCGCTCCAAACGGGCTGGCAGGATAAAAGATGGTGTGCAAGTTCTCATTGCGAGCACGTATGACTATATATGGAACACATGCCTATGATTATTCAGTACTTGGATGTTTTATCTTATTTATCTGCAAATGCCCTATGTCTTGATTGCCATATGAATTGTCTTGTCCATGCAACGCCGTCCATCCATCCCTATGCCTACCACGCTTTAATCCTACTGTTTACTGCAATTGTTAATACTGTCTTTACTTTACTACCGCTATTACTTTGCTACTGCTATTACAAAACTATTGCTACTGATAAACTTTTGTGAGCAAGATTGTTTCTAGGTGCAGCTGAATTGACAACTCGGTTGTTAAGGCTTATAAATATTCTTTGGCTCCCCTTGTGTCGAATCAATAAATTGGGTTTCACTTCCCTCGAAAATACTGCGATACACCCCCTATAATTGTGGATCATCAATTATGTAGAAAATGATTTGCACAACCCTATTTAGATGTTTGCAAAGTTTTTGCACTTTGTTTTATGGTGATGGAAACTCTAAAAATTCAGTGGCTTTGATGACCCACAAGTATAGGGGGTGTATCGCAGTATTTTCGAGGGAAGTGAAACCCAATTTATTGATTCGACACAAGGGGAGCCAAAGAATATTTATAAGCCTTAAAAACTGAGTTATCAATTCAGCTGCACCTGGAAACAATCTTGCTCACAACAGTTTATCAGTAGCAACAGTTTTGTAGTAGGAATAGTAAAGTAGCAGCAGAAGTAAAGCAAGGACATTAGTAACAAAAGCAGTAAATAGTGGGATTCGAGTGCGGTAGGCATAGGGATGGATGGACGGGCGTTGCATGGACAAGACAATTCAAATAGCAATCAGAACATAGGGCAATTGCAGATAAATAAGATAAAGCATCCAAGTACTAGACAATCCTAGGCATGTGTTCCATATATAGTCATACATGCTCGCAATGAGAACTTGCACAACATCTTTTGTCCTGCCAGCCCGTTTGCAGCGGGGCCTCTAGGGAACTATTGGAAATTAAGGTGCTCCTTTTAATAGAGCACCGGAGCAAAGCATTAACACTCCGTGAACACATGTGATCCTCACATCAAAGCCATTCCCTTCCGGTTATCCCGATTTCTGTCACTTCGGGGCCATAGGTTCCGGACAACAACGTGTGTATACAACTTGTAGATAAGACCAAAAACAATACTATCATAATGAATCAATAACATTTTTAGATCTGAAATCATGGCACTCAGGCCCTAGTGACAAGCATTAAGCACAACAAGTTGCAACAAAGTCATAAAGCACTAATAAAAGATACTAGGCACCATGCCCTAACAATCTGATGCCATTACATGAACGATCTCATCCAATCCCTACCATCTCCAGAGCCTACAGCGGGGGATTACTCACTCATAGATGGGGGAAACATGGATGGTCGATGGAGAAGCGATGGTGATGATGATGGCGATGATCTCCTCCAATTCCCCGTCCCGGCAGGGTGCCAGAACGGAGTTTCTGGTGCTGTTTCGTGGAATCTGGTGGTGTCGGCAGAGTGGAACTCCTTCTGGAAAAATGTCGAACCCCCCGAAGGTTTTAGGTCAGAAGGCTCCTTATAGGCGAAGACAGAGGCCGAGGGGGTGCCTGGGGGGCCCACACCACCCCTGGCGCGGCCTGGCCCGGCCCGCGCCACCAGTGTGGCCACCCCTGGCTCTTCTTCGTCTCGTATTCTGGCTCCTGGAGTCTTGGGTGAAATAGGATTTTTGACATATTTTCCGGGATTTTTCTTGATAGTTGGTTTTCTGCACAAAAAGTAGACACCAAGGCAATTCTGCTGAAAATAGCGTCAATCCGCATTAGTTGTATCCAAATCACACAAGTATAGAGGAGAAACAATAGCAAAAGTGTTCGGGAAAGTAGATACATTTTGGACGTATCAACTCCCCCCAAGCTTAGCTTATTGCTTGTCCTCAAGCAATTCAGTTGAAAACTGAGTGCGATAAAAGAACTTTCACGAACACATTTGCTTCATAAGATGTAAATATTCTCAGCAATGTGATCAACTACTTAGACAGTTCATAATAAAGAGTATGCAACTGAGTCTACTTAATAGTCTTTGAAAGGTATGAAGAGATTCCAACTCAAGAACAATAAGTAGCATGAGGCACAAACATAAGAAACATTGAATGCTCATAGAAAGGTATGATAGAGGGGTATCTCGCTTGCCTTTGATTGTGAATGTCGAGGCACCTCTGAAGTTCAACTGATGACTAGAAGTAAAGATATCAAGGATACAAGCATCAAAGTCATAACACAAATAATCAAGTAATGAGACAAGCACAAAGAATGACAACTATGCTCTCAAGAAGGTGCTCAAAGAATAAATGGAGACTCAACAAGTAAAGAAAAAGGTTTTGAATAATTTTGAAAAGCTTCCAAATGCTGAAAGTATGGTACTAGTTAGCTTTGAGCTCTCATTGCCCCTATCATAAGCATCTTTAATGTGGTTAAGGTGAAAGTGACACAACTAAGAGGATATGCTTGACAAGTTATAAATCAAAGTCTCATGCCCCTTACATACGAAGACCGATCCTCATGCTACTCAACTTCAGTCACGAGTAAGCTCTTGTCATTGTAAGTATATACGTATCATAGAGAACGGCCAACGGGGTACCCCTTGCACATGACACGGGAGTTATCCCATAATCAAAATAACAAGGCAAGCATACAATGAGCATCTCGGCGATCTTTTTATTTACTATGTGCATAGATTTTTATTGAGGATGCTTCATAGAATGCTCATTATGGTTTGCTGCAAGTTTCCACCATGATTATGCATGGCTTAGGCTAGCGGCCCAGGCGTTTCTCTATCATACATACAAACTCCATGATCTTACAAGTTCCACTTTTATTTCACACCGCCGGGATCCATAAGCAAAAGAACATGATATCAACTAGGTACAAAGTACCTATGAAGCGTTGAAAGCGGTCCTCATGATACATGGTTCTGCTAACTTCAACTCATAAAGCGCAAGCATATGCGCAACAAAGAAGGACGCAATGGTTCAGGTTTATTAAGTGCAAGAAAATAAAATGTTCCATCAAGTTCGTGAGAGCTTTACTAACTAACTTTCTCATAACAAGCAAACATTTTATTCGGAAGAAAACAAGGCATATTGAATATGCATGGAGGTAGCAAATGATGCTAATGGGTAGGTATGGTGGACACTTTGGAAATATTTGGTTTAGGGAGTTGGGAACTTGAGTAAAACATACTCAGTGAAAGTGAAGGCTAGCAATAGTAAGGGAGCGACAAACGAGAGAGCAATAGCTGTCATTATCATGCTTGCAACAAAACAAGACTACTCATGGCATGAAAGTGATTCAAGATCCTCAAGGAAAAATAATTCATCAAGGCTTAACTGATTATTACAGTCATGTGCATGCTTGAGCATGTGCCAAGTCAATTCAAATGAAACATTCAGAGGAGGATACCGCGGTGCCATACCAATTTATGAATAGAGCAATGCAAACAAACATTCATAAGACATGCTACAAACTATTAGTGAACTGGAGCTAATCATAAGAAAGCAAGAACTACTAAGCATCCAAAGAAAACATATACTCTACATGAACAGACTAAGCATGCCCACAGTGATGAGTATATGTACAAAAATGAAAACAAATAGAGTTCGTTACCAGCCTCTTACCACGCCTCAAGTTGTCATTAATCCTCATTATTGCTCTTCACTTGTGTGGCTTGAATAAATAATATGAAACCCAATAATCCACTGAGGACTGCTGACCAAAGAAGAACGACAAATATTTATGGTGTTTTCGATTTTTAAACAAGAACCAAAAGGGAAAAACAAGCGAAGCAAAAAGAAGAAGCAAACCAAAGAGAAACAATAGAAATATTTTTGGTCTTTTTGTGTTTTAGGAAGCAAAAGCAAAGAAAAACGAAAACTAAAAAGAGAACGAAAACATGAATATACAAAGTACCGACGCAACATGATATGGAGATGAGTGCGGTGTCGGCGTACCTCCCCCAAGCTTAGGCGTTTGGCCTAAGTGGGTATCAATCCCAAGCTGGCTAGGATGAAGTGTCACCCTGGTACGACGAAGAGGTCCCCTCATCCTGGTGCGAACTCGAGTACGTCCCTCCGTAATGCGCGGAGTACTCATAGGAGGGCACATCCTCCTGGTGCTGCTCGTGGAAACCCAACAAGCGAAGCTGCTCATCCACCTCCTCCTTGGAGCGCGACCACGGTCTCCTGTGAACACTAAACAAAGCAGGCTGTGGCAAAAGGATCTCCCTTTCATCCCCGTCAGTGAAAAGCATCCTATATACTAGACTGTTCAAATTAGAGGTAGCAGTGACAAAGTGATGAGTTTTCATGGAAACAAGGTCAAGCCTCTGTGGTGCCAGCATAGCATCATAGGGATCCACTGAAAGACCTAATGCATGGACTATACTTGAGGCAATGATGCCCCCATAGATAGGCCCCCTAGCAGCTAGGCGGTGAGCAATAAGCGAGCCAAGATTGTACCAAGTATCATTGTTAAGAGCAGCAGCAAGGAAAGCTAAATGATAGTTGGAGATATTACTTGTGTTCTCCCTACCTAGTACACTAGTAGCAAGATAATATGCAAAGTACCTAAGAGCAGGGAGTTGGATATTTCTTATCTTTCCGCGCTGCGCCACGCGGTCAGCATCATTGGTCACCCCTCGGTAAAGTTCCAACAAATCAGTGGGTCGCCCTTGAATTTTCTTCATGGTCCCTGTATGCGCACACCTACAATACTGCAAAATCTCTCCAAAGGCATGGTGAAGGGAAGATCATAGATTTTAAAAGAGACAGTAGACTGATAAGGTGTGTTAGTAAACGTGAAGCTCTCAACAAAAGTTTTGGTGAGCATAGCGTATTGCACACTCTCATCTTGCATATATGAGGTCAAACCAACCCTCTCAATCAGTAGCAAGAAATCATCAAGAATACCTGTAGCTTGTAAGAAAGTAAAACAAGGAAAAGAGGATGGGTGAGCATCCCCATCATCCCTTTCACTGCCAATACAAGTTGCAATGAGATCTTCATTGTATGATGGCCTAGCTTGAGAGGCTCATCTTGAGGGCCTCAACTTCCTATGTGCATCACTCTCAAATATCTCTCCAAAAGTATGGTTGTTCATGCTTGGTATTCTGAAATTTAAACACCTATCAAACAAGTGATTGCAAAGTAAATATAATGAAGGATTCTACTCATAGGGACTTGCAAGAGGCCTAAACATGCATCAAAACTATATCTATAAGCATCAAACAAGCTTACAAGCTCTCATAACCAGTCACCTACAGCAGCAAAATACTCAAGATATAATCCACTAAACACAAATCTACTTGGACAAGGGGAGGAGTCACATACCAGGGAACAATTGCTCCAAATTTTAGCAAGAAAGATGGGTTGAGCAAGGAGATCGAAAAAATCGAGAGCAAGCACAGCAAGAATGCGATTTTGAGCTATGAACTAGAGCTTACTCGGGAGAGGGAAGAAAGTGGCAGGTGAGAGAGTTAGTGGGGGGCCAGGGGTGGCCCACACCAGGGCATGGCGCCACCCAAGGCTGGCCATGCCACCATGTGGTGTGCCTGCCTGGTGGGCCCCCTGGTACCTCCTAGGTACTCCTCTGCCCCTTTTTTCACGTAAAAATTTAATATGAATTTTCTGGAATTTTTTCGAGACACTTTATTTTTGGGCATTTTCCAGAAATAGAAGAATGATTTTTCTGACAGACAGATTTCTTCTTCTTTTGGAAACATGATGCAAGGACAAAACAAGGCTAGAACTACAGAAGTTCTAACATGCAAGCAACTAACAACAAAAAGAAAACTAAACGAAAGCAAAAACTAAAATGCAAAGGATAGAAATAAACAGAGATAATCATAATGAAAATATTGTTTTGTTCAATGGAATCCTTTTGTTAACAAGGTTGATCAAGTCTTGATACCAAAACAATTGCATATGAGACAAAACTTTGTACTCCACTAATGATTATGTTACCTCAATCTTGATAGCAATGGTCCCAATCATAATAGTTTCAAAAATTTCTCTTGGTATGGGACAGTATATTTCTCCAACTTGAATGCCTTCAACATGTTCAATTGAATTCAAACCATAAGTCCTTTCAATCTTCTTGGGGAAATAGACAATATGTTCCTTTTCATTAACATTGAAGGTCACCTTTCCTTGATTACAATTAATAACAGCTCCTGCAGTATTAAGAAAAGGTCTCCCAAGAATAATAGACATATTATCATCTTTGGGCATTTCAAGCACAACAAAATCAGTTAATACCAAGCAATTGTGAGCCACCTGAACAGGTACATCCTCACATATACCCACAAGAATAGTGGTAGATTTATCAGCCACTTGCAAAGATATATCAGTTGGTATTAATTTTTCGAGTTGAAGCCTCTTACAGAGAGAGAAAGACATAACACTAACTCCAGCCCCCAAATCACACAAAGCAGTTCTAACATAACATTTCTTAATAGAGCAAGGGATAGTTGGAATCCCTGGGTCTCCAAGTTTCTTAGGAACCTTACCATTGAAGGAATAATTAGCAAGCAAAGTAGAAATTTCTTCATTAGGGATCTTCCTTTTATTCGAGACAATATCCTTCATATATTTTGAGTAAGGAGGCAATTTAATAGCATCAGTTAAAGGAATTTGCAGAAATAAAGGTTTCATCCACTCACAAAACTTATTATAATGTTCATCTTCCTTTGACTTGTGTTTCTTATCAGGGAAAGGCATAGGTTTTTGGACCCAAGGCTCTCTTTCACTACCATGTTTCTTAGCAATAAAATCTTATTTAGTTTATTTAGTAGTCTTAGTGTGGTTTTCAGGTTCTTATTCAACTTTTTTTTCATTAGGAATTTCATTTTCTTCATTACCACTTTCAGTTTCAGCATCAGAGATAGATATACTATTAGGATCTATAGCAGGTTCAGAGGGTTCTACAACAGTTTTATGTTTCTTTTTTCCTTTTCTTACGAGTAGAACCACTATTTTCAGCTTGTTGGGAATCCTGCTCAATTCTTTTGGGATGCCCCTCAGGATATAGAGGATCCTAGGTAGCAGCACCACTTCTAGTTCTAATTTCATAAGCATGTTTTTCTTTAGCAGCATTAACTAGCAAGTCGTTTTGCACTTTAACGAGTTGATCTATTTGAGTTTGAACCATTTGAAAGTGTTTAACAATCATCTTAACATCATTAGAGGTTCTTTCCACAATATCTTTCAACTCAACAATAGCTCTAGTGTTTTCCATTAGATGATTTTGCACCCTTTTATTAAAGTTATCTTGCTTAACAATAAAGATATCGAATTATTCTAAGCATTGATCAGGAGGTTTAGAGTAAGGGATATCACCTTCATCAAAGTGTTGGAGAGAGTGTACCTCAATAGTGGATGATTAGGGAATAGGCTTACATAATTATTCTATAGGAGGTAAATTCTTGACATCTGCAGCTTTAATTCCCTTCTCCTTAAGACATTTCTTAGCTTCCTTTGTCACTTCATCATTTAATTCAATAACTCCCCTCTTCTTTGATGTTGGAATAGGCACGGGAATAGATGGTTCACGTACAATTACTTCAGGGATAGCTTGTTAAGGAGGAGTCCAATCTTCATAATTCTTGCTTATTTTAGACATTAATTCCTCAGCATCCTTAGGAGTCCTATTCCTGAAAACACAATCAGCACAGCTATCTAGGTATGTCCTAGATTATTTGGTTAGTCCATTATAAAATATATCAAGAAGCTCATTCTTAGGTAATGGACTTCCAGCCTGTGTATGAATCAAAGCACAAAACCTTGCCCAAGATTCGGGCAATACCTCTTTTTCTTCCTGTTTAAAATCAAAAAGTTCCTGCAAAATAGCATGTCTAGCACTGGGAGTAAAATATTTCTACAGGAAAGTACTAATCAAGCACTCAGGGCTATCAATAGATCTAGGAGGTAAATTACTAAACTAAGTTTTAGCTTCTCCTTTCAGTGAAAATGGGAAAATCTTAGCAACAAAGTAAGTACGCATCTTAATATCATCAGAAAACAAGCCACTCATGGTAGAAAGTTCATTCATATATGCTACCGTAGTTTCATTCTTAGTCCCACAAAAAGGTTCTTTCTCGACAATAGCTATGTAAGATAGATCGAGAGAGAAATCATAATCTTCATCTGTAATGTTTATGGGAGAAGCAGCAAACTTAGCAATAGGAGACAATTTGGGTCTAATAGTACGCCTCTCAAGGAGACTCTTAGTAGCACTCCTATCACGGGTGAATTTACATTCTTTAATAAATTCATCAGTCATCTCAACATAACCATCTTCAATATCATAACTCTCACTAGACTCAGGCGAGCTAACAAGTGTGGTAGTGTCTTCATTAGGAGTTTCGGTATTTCCAACTATAGTTTTAGCAATCATAGCATCTAGGAAAGGACCTAATGAACCATTATTATCAAGCACAGTAGAAGCAGCATCATAAGCATCAGAAGTTTCAGATTCAACAGTAGTAGCAGTGTGTCTAGCATGTGTATGTGGTGGTGTAAGGAACTTACTCAAAACAGACGGTGAATCAAGAGCAGCAGAGGTGTTCAGAACCGTACCTCTTCTTGTAGTGGATGGTAAAATAGGAACCTTGCCATCACGAGACTTACCCATGATGGATGGATAGCAGCGAACAATAGAGAATCCAAGTGAACTTGATAAATAAATCTATGCTCCCCGACAACGGTGCCAGAAAATTGTCTTGATGACCCACAAGTACAGGGGGTGTATCGCAGTATTTTCGAGAGAAGTGAAACCCAATTTATTGATTTGACACAAGGGGAGCCAAAGAATATTTATAAGCCTTAACAACTGAGTTGTCAATTCAGCTACACCTGGAAACAATCTTGCTCACAACAGTTTATTAGTAGCAACAGTTTTGTAGTAGGAATAGTAACGTAGCAGCAGTAGTAAAGCAAGGACAGTAGTAACAAAAGCAGTAAACAGTGGGATTCGAGTGCGGTAGGCATAGGGATGGATGGACGGGCGTTGCATGGACCAGACAATTCAAATAGCAATCAGAACATAGGGCAATTACAGATAAATAAGATAAAGCATCCAAGTACTAGACAATCCTAGGCATGTGTTCCATATATAGTCATACGTGCTCGCAATGAGAACTTACACAACATCTTTTGTCCTGCCAACCCGTTTGCAGCGGGGCCTCTAGGGAACTACTGGCAATTAAGGTGCTCCTTTTAATAGAGCACCGGAGCAAAGCATTAACACTCCATGAACACATGTGATCCTCACATCAAAGCCATTCCCTTCCGGTTATCCCGATTTCTGTCACTTCGGGGCCATAGGTTCCGGACAACAACGTGTGTATACAACTTGTAGATAAGACCAAAAACAGTACTATCATAATGAATCAATAACATGTTCAGATCTGAAATCATGGCACTCGGTCCCTAGTGAAAAGCATTAAGCACAACAAGTTGCAACAAAGTCATAAAGCACTAATAAAAGATACTAGGCACCATGCCCTAACAATCTGATGCCATTACATGAACGATCTCATCCAATCCCTACCATCCCCATAGCCTACAACGGGGAATTACTCACTCATAGATGGGGGAAACATGGATGGTCGATGGAGAAGCGATGGTGATGATGATGGCGATGATCTCCTCCAATTCCTCGTCCCGGCAGGGTGCCAGAACGGAGTTTCTGGTGCTGTTTCGTGGAATCTGGTGGTGGCGGCGGAGCGGAACTCCTTCTGGAAAAACGCCGAACCCCCCGAAGTTTTTAGGTCAGAAGGCTCCTTATAGGCGAAGAGAGAGGCCGAGGGGGTGCCTGGGGAGGCCCACACCAACCCCTGGCGCGGCCTGGCCTGGCCCGCGCCACCAGGTGGTTTGGCCACCCCTGGCTCTTCTCCGTCTCGTATTCTGGCTGCTGGAGTCTTCGGGTGAAATAGGATTTTTGACATATTTTCCGGGATTTTTCCCGATAGTTGGTTTTCTGCACAAAAAGTAGACACCAAGGCAATTCTGCTAAAAACAGCGTCAGTCCGCATTAGTTGTATCCAAATCACACAAGTATAGAGGAGAAACAATAGCAAGTGTTCGGGAAAGTTTGCACATTTTGGACGTATTAGGCTTCTCCTGACTACTTTTGTTAATGTGGTACCTCCTATGGGAGTTTGCACAACAACATGTTGGTCTAGCATGATTAGTTGTTGTTGATTTAGCCTTGCTTGCTGGAACTCATCACCAGACTAAATGACCACTAACTAAAATTGAATGAAGATTACCCCTGCCTATGATGCACAAGCAAAGGCTTTTTAATTTCCTAATAAGAACAGATTTGATATACCCCACAATACTCTGTGATGAGCCCGACATACCAATTGTATGCAGGACTAAGAGTACCTCTACTCCTAAAACTTTTCCAAGGACAAGAACTGTTAAAAACACATACTTATTGTGGATCTAGTTGTGGTAACCTACTGTTGTGTAGAAGTTGTTTATTCTCATTTAATGATGGCTGAGAGTTGATTGGATAATGATTCCTGGGTGTCATACCATGGGAAAGTGAAGGGGATCCGCAGCAGAAAATAAAAAATTTCCTACATTGGAACCGCCTAATACTGCCCAAGATCTATCTATGTAGTAATGCGGTAACGGCCAAGCATATAGAATACATACCCTTGTAGATTGTACGCGGTTAACGTTCCGAGGGGAACATGGTTGATGTAGTTGTACCCGTAGCTGACCTCAAGGTCGCGAAGCTCCTCGCAGGTCACCCCTTGCTCCTTCTTCATCATGCAGTAACTCCTGCTCACGACATTTAAGTGCCCCAAGTGTTGCGCCTCGTGTCTTCGTACACATTCGATGTACGATGAGACCTCCGGCTCCCCTATCCTGCCGGGAGTGCGGTAGTTGATATCCGGCTAGGAATCCTTGCAGCACAACGGTGTGCTACAGGTGTGCCTTGTTCGTACAGCCCAAACTTGGGGACATGGTCACAAGGGAGAGAGAGGTTGGAGAGGGAGTGAGGAGGCGCATGGAGGAGTGAGGAGAGCTCCCAAATCATGGCCTTCAAGTCTCTTGTGTGTCTCCAAGGGGGAAAGAGGGCCTCCTTATATAGGGGCAGAGGGGACAGGCTTGCCCCTCCCCCAAGGCATCTAGGCGGCGACCAAGGAGGGGGAGGCGGCGGCCAAGGGAGGGGGCAGCCCTAGGGCGCCCCAAACCCTAACCCTAGGGTTCCCCCTAGGCGCATGGGCCCTTAGGGCCCATCTGGGTGGCCTTCCCTCTTCTGGTTTCCCTCATGGGCCCTTTTTCCCTAGGAAGTTTGGCCCATTAGTGGAATAACTCCTCAAATTAGATTTTAATATTATATTTAATATTAATTACATTAATTAATATGTAAATACATATATTACAAAATCCGATTTGACCCGAAACACCTTTTGGTTGCCCTTTCTATATCCTCCGAACAACTTTGGAATTCCTAGAATTATTCCGGTCCTCTCACCAGAACTTCTCCGGTTTCCTTTCTTTCTCCACGGAACAATTCCGGCTTTCTCTTTCTATACTATGATTCCATCTTACGGATGATCACTCTCATCATACCCTTAAGTGTATCCCCTCACGACTTAGGAATGCTCTAGACATGATCTATATCAATGATCAATAGAGGGACCAGGGATGCCCATGTGACCCCTATGCATTCTTGATGACAATGTCGTTTGAACCGGTAAATGTAGTATCCAATTTACTTTTGTTTCTTGATACAACTTGTCCGAGATCCGATCATTGGTATCACATACCCTGTTCAATCTCATTAACAACAAGTTCTGTTTTACTTGTTACCGTGATATTACATCCCCGTGACCTTGTCACATGTTGCAACATTTATGGATGTATTCTCACCAAGTAGGCCATATGTATCTTTACCCGTCATGTGGGTGAACAAATCCCGGTCTTGTGGTCACATGTCATCTACTGTTCCTTTGAAATACCCAACATACACCTTTATTGCCACCATATTACCAGATGACGTTTGATGCAGTCAAAGTAGCCTCGGGAAACAGGAGTAATATGAACTCACGGTCTAAGGAAAAGGAGTCTAGATTTTAGCTATTGCAATGAACTATATGACTTGATCGTGTCGCAATCCTTTGAGGAATGTCCATCACATCATTCACTAATGATATGACCTCATTGTCAATTGGCATAAATGCCCTGATCTTGAAACCCAGATCATCCTCATGACCAACGAACTAGTATGAATACAGGCTACTAGGGACTTGTTTGTTTCATACCACACCTGTACCAATGTTTCTACTTGATACAGTTATATCACAATATGAAACTATTATAAACTAGTTGAGACATGAGAATAAAAACCAATTTATTATTTGCCTCTAGGGCATATCTCCTTCAGTCTCCCACTTGCACTAGAGTACAAATAACCTAGCTCGCATTTTACTCATATAAACCGTATAACATATGCGTTTATTGATTTTGCATGCTCAGGGGAAATGTCATGTTCATGTTCTATTTTACCAGATCATTATGTCTTTTGCAAATTGTTAATGTCTTCCTAATTTTGACATTCACACCATTATCGTATAATGGGTTGAAGTATTCTTTTGGCAACAAAGTGAGACTTTGTTTCTAGTTTTTATAATGAAGGTTGTTTTCACTGTTGTCATCTGAACTTCGAAACACACTTTGCAATCCTTTGTGTATATACGGCAGTTATGGTAGCAGAACGAGGCCAGATTCCAGGAGCCTACAGTGACTTTAGATCAACCTCGAGGGCTTTCTCATGGGCACTGTGCCCTGGGACACATCATTCTATGTTAAAAGCGAACTAGCCCCGCCATAACATTATACATCACATCAGATGGAGCCTTTATACTTCTATATCTATGTAGATCCTAGTGCATGAAATGCAACTATGTCACTTACTTTGCTTCTGGCCATTTAAGTACAAACTTAATTCTGGTCCAGTGATCAGGAATCACTTCAAGGCATGTTCTTACAGTTAAGAGCTAGTCCTTCCAACCAAAACCTCGAGTCACATTACGTCGAGTATACAATATGGTTGTATGGAAGAACCTATGACTTAGGCACAGGAGATGCAAAGCATATATTTCTTTATTTTAACCATAGTTGCAATACTAACTCAATGCTTCATATAGTAAGAACTTCTTTCTTACCTTATTCTATTCTAAGCTACTTCAGAATCTTGCTTAGGACATTCTGAACATCTTTCAGAATCAAGTCCAGGAAGCATTCGACATTTGATTTTTATTAAACTTACCAATCTATCTCGATAGATCTCATTGTTTAATAACTTCAATTTCATCCTTATTTACCTATTTAAGTGTTATTAACACCAATCACATCATTCATATACGTCTTCCACATATCACATAATGATTTCATGCTCCCACTCAAATATGACATTCAAATTTGAGATCCAGGGATTTCACTTAGCTCCCACTCAAAATATGTCAGCTACATATTATGATTTAGCCAAGCTGATTAGCTCCAACTCAAAATATGTTTCTTACATATTAAGATTTGGCCAAGCTAATTAGCTCCCACTCAAAACCATGTCGTCTCAATAATCTTGGAAATTCCAAAATTCTTTGATCACCATCAATTTGAGAATTCCAATTACGAGACTTCAATATCCATATATTTCTAGTGTAAATCCAAAAGACTTAAGCATCACTACATTTGTAGTCAACTCCTTGAATTTGTCCAAACTTGTGAGAAATCGAGCTTTTTGTCATTCATTAATTTTCATTTCCTTCTTATGACTTTGTAGTCATTCAGAAATATCAAGTAAACTTCTTTACTTTAATAAGATCAAGTAACATTTTACTTTGCAATCTTAAATGTAACTTAATATAGGATTTTATGACTCCTAGTCATTTCTCGCACTTAGGTCCATCACGCTTCTTTGTAATTTGTAGGTATGTCTTGTTCAAAACATAACAAGTGAATCAATGATATCGTTGAAACCTACTTTCTTTAGTAAAAGTATTTGCTAGAACTTTATGATCATTATCATTGGTTTCTCCTCTGTTTGTAGAGTTCTGTTTCATGAAACAAATTTCGCGGTGCCACTCAACGATCCGGAGGTAAGGTCAAATACCTTGTTTTGATCTTTTACTTTCTTCCACATGTATCTTCATCAAGACACGTCAAATTTGGACAACAACATGTTTTCCCCTTTGTGGAAGATCCATTCATAGCTTCCTAAGAATGCTCTACAAAGACTTGTTTATTCACCACGACTTCGACTTACCGAAATCTCCAGAAAATCAAACTTGACATAACACTTATGGTGTTCTTTCCACAAATCTTTAGATGTTCCTTTGTATTTCAAATGAGTGTTTGGTTATTTTGATCTCTAACTCTACACGATAACTATAACCCCGATAAGAGATAATATTAGATCATATGTATCTAATACAAAATGATTATGATGTTCAGACATTTCAATACAGTTTTAATTCGTCCAATTATGATAATTTGTGAAACCTCTTTCACAATTCCCTTTTATGCTAAATTTAACTTGAATAATTTAGTCATGTCGATCAAATCAAAAAGACTTGTTAATTCAATATCCTCCTTTGTTGTGAACTCATTTGAACAATTCAAATTGTTTCAAACTTATGTTTCATTAAGTAGATACACTTATTCACTTATGTCCACAATTAACTAATGATTTCCACTACTTGTTGAAAATATGATACATCACTATGTATAAAGTTCAACATTTCTTCGCATATCACCGTTTTACCAGAATGCGGAGTTTTAGTCATTCTACCCAACATGGCATGGTTTTGCAAAGTCTCCAGATTAAGCATCTAGGACCCCGATCTTCAGTTACAATGAAGAACATGCAATAATCAAAATGACTTAAACTATAGTGTCATTTCATTATTAAACTTTGGATATCTTTTATAAATGCTTAAACTATTATCATTAACATAGTGATGAGAATAACTCATTTATAATCGTAATGTCACCATAACAGTATTGTTCATAAGAATAGTTCAACTGGCTTGTAACTCGTTCATATGAATAATCGTCTCGCCAAAAGCAAGACACACAAACAAGGATTACAAAATTATATTCAAGTCAACTGATCCAAATGATAAACTTTGAGGAAAGAGGTGATGTCGGCCATCAACTGTTTTGCTTGCCATCATCAAGTCACGTTGCCTCAAATCTAGCAATTCTCAAGCAGATCATCCCATTTTCACAAAGTAGGACAAGTATCAAATACTTTGCAAACTGCAATGAGTTTTTTTGCAAGAACCACATTTTATAATTTGTATATCTTACATATACCCTTTTTCATCCATGACCTCCATTGCAATCAAGCCCTTCTAAGAGTTATCAACTCTAATGCAAGATTGCTACGTGATTCTCCAAATATTGTCTTTTCATCCATCATGGAGAAAACTCATCCAACAACTCATACCTTATGTGCCTTATTCTGCAGAATACAACATGTAACCCAACTCTCCATCGAATGGAGAATGGCTTATTGGATGATTATGGAGAAAACACAAACTTTGTGAAGTCATCGAATTATCCCCTAATGGTTATTGTATCAAGAAGAGAAGATCACCTTTTATGAGGATATCCCTCAGGCGTGGGTATTAATCTATGAAGTTGGACCCTTTTGCTAAGTTTCACATTAAGCAAGAATTTCCCATGGTCACAAAGGACCTCAATGGGATAGGCCATGATCTACTAAGATATTTGCAATAGACATCTGGACTAAGTTCATAATATGAGTTCAATTAATAATTAATCTCCCACTAAATTTGTTATCCCTTGGACGATTTTAGTGATCACATGATCCCAATCCTCTACACCTCCCCCGATCGTCACGGCCATTAGTGCAGCCTCAAAGGTAGACATTCCCTAATGCCAATCACATCATCCATGTGACTCATGCTCGATCTTTTGATCTCTTGTGTTCTGAGTCCATGTCTACACATGCTAGGCTCGCCAAATCTAACTTGTGTGTATTTGATATGCAACATTGCTTACACCCATTGTATGCAAACGTAGACATGTCTAACACCCAATCATCATGGCGCTGCCTCATAACGAAGAACTTTCTTGGTCGTGCACACATAAGGGGAACACGATCATTGGTATTAAATAGGGATTATCTTATTTGCTACCATTGAGTATCTAATACTAGCACACAGTAAGATGTAAAACATGTATCAACATCATATGTATATTTTGATATGATATGGTCCTTCTTCTTGCGCCTTGATCTCCATCGAGCGCTCCGGCATGATCTCCATCTTGCCCTTGGTTTCACGCCAAGTTTAAGACGCCACCACCACGTCATCCATCGGAACGATGACTATTACTATACTACTTAGTAATAGAAAAGTAAACTACTTTGCCTTCATAACGACCAATACCATATCAAAACACATGCCCCTCCTAAAAAATAAAGTTAGACGCCTCTACCTTTTCTTTTGCAAATTTTACGTGGTTGTTAGGGCTTTCGCAATAGAACCGTTTCTAAACTACGAACTTCCCAACCACAACACGGATCCAACAATTGTCTCTACTATAACCCTTTAGGGGCCCTCCGTTGTAAATGCTATATTAACTATTGAATGAGAGACAAACACCCGCTAGCCACTTATATGGTACAAGCCGTATGTTGAGCGTGGAACCAGTCTCGCGCACGAATACGCGTAAGGTCGGTCCGGGCCGCTTCATCAAACAATACCGCGATATAAACAAGTACACGTTACAGGGTAACAACTAAGGGATCAATGCCCGCACAATACTTGTGCGTACTGGCCGTACAACACTCCTACGCATAGATCGGCTCTGATACCACTAAAGGGGATCTGCAGCAGAAAACAAAAAATTTCCTACGTAGAACCACCAAATACTGCCCAAGATCTATCTATGTAGTAATGGGGGTAACGGCCGAGCATATAGAATACATACCCTTGTAGACCGTACGAGGTTAATGTTCTGAGGGGAACGTGGTTGATGTAGTCGTACTCGTAGCCGACCTCAAGGTCTCGAAGCTCCTCGCAGGTCACCCTTTGCTCCTTCTTCATCGTGTAGCAGCTCCGGCTCACGACATTTAAGCGCCCCAAGTGTTGCGCCTCGTGTCTTCGTACACATCCAGTGTACGATGAGACCTCTGGCTCCCTGATTGCGCCGGGAGTGCGGAAGTTCATATCCGGCTAGGAATCCCTATAGCGCAATGGCGCGCTGCAGGTGTGCCTTGTTCGCACAACCCAAACTTGGGGACATGGTCACAAGGGAGAGAGAGGTTGGAGACGGAGAGAGGACGAACATGGAGGAGGGAGGAGAGCTCCCAACTCATGGCCTTCGTGTGTCTTGTGTGTCTCCAAGGGGGAGAGAGGGCCTCCTTATATAGGGATGGAGGTGGCAGGCTTGCCCTTCCCTCAAGGTACCTAGGTGGCGGCCAAGGGAGGGGGCAGCCCTAGGGCGCCGCAAACTAACCCTAGGCGCCCTAGGGTTTCCCCTAGGCGCATGGGCCCTTAGGGCCCATCATGGGTTTCCCTCATGGGTCCTTTTTCCCTCTTCCGGTTTCCCTCATGGGTCCTTTTTCCCTCTTTCGGTTTCCCTCATGGGTCCTTTTCCCTAGGAAGTTTGGCCCATTAGTGGAATAACTCTTCAAATTAGATTTTAATATTAATTACATTAATTAATATGTAAATACATATATTACAAAATCCGATCCGAAACACCTTTCGATTCCCCTTTCTATATCCTCCGAACAACTTCGGAATTCCCAGAATGATTCTGGTCCTCTCACCGGAACTTTTCTGGTTTCCTTTCTTTCTCCGTAGAACAATTCCGACTTTCTCTTTCTGTACTATGATTCCATCTTACGGATGATCACTCTCATCATACCCTTAAGTGTATCCCCTCACGGCTCGAAAATGCTCTAGACATGATCTATATCAATGATCAACAAAGGGACCAGGGATGCCCATGTGACCCTATGCATTCGTGATGACAATGTTGTTTGAACCGGTAAATGTAGCATCCAATTTCCTTTTTTTCTTGATACGACTTGTCCGAGATCCGATCATTGGTATCACATACCCTGTTCAATCTTGTTAACAACAAGTTATGTTTTACTTGTTACCGTGATATTACATCCCCGCGACCGAGTCACATGTTGCAACATTTATGGATGTAATATCGCCAAGCCAGCCGTATGTATCTTTACCCGTCATGTGGGTGAACAAATCCCGATCTTGTGGTCACATGTCATCTACTGTTCCTTTGGAATACCCAACATACACCTTTATTGCCACCGTATTACCATATGACGTTTGATGAAGTCAAAGCAGCCTCGGGAAACAATGAGTAATATGAACTCACAATCTAAGGAAAAGGAGTCGAGATTTTAGCTGTTGCAACAATGAACTATATGACTTGATCGTGCCGCAATCCTTCGAGGAATGTCCATTGCATCATTCACTAATGATATGACCTCGTTGTCAATTGGCATAAATGCTCATGATCTTGAAACCCAGATCATCCTCATGACCAACGAACTAGTATGAATAGAGGCTACTAGGGACTTGTTTGTTTCATACCACACTTGTACCAATGTTTCTACTTGATACATATATAGCACAATATGAAACTATTATAAACTAATTGAGATATGAGAATAAAAACCTATTTATTATTCGCCTCTAGGGCATATCTCCTTCAAAAATGATGTAGCTAGACCCTTTGATTGCTTACAGTGACAATATGTTCTTCAAAAACACTCCTAGTTGTAATACATATGCCAAGTGACTTATTGCTTGATTATCAGTGGCAGCTGCTATCCTGACTGCTTTTGTGGTGCCTCCATACTTGTAGTGTGCATAAAAGTAGTTAGGCAACATGACCTGCTACTTTTAAGAAATATCCTTAGGCCAATGGTGCAAATATTGAGGCTAATATCCTTCTAGGATAAGAACAGATACTTTGTTGGCCTTTACAAGCTCTAGGATGAACTAGTGTAGCACTACTACACTAAATTGGGAGCTCCTTCTCACCCAAAAACCATTTTGGGAAAAGTAGAATAAGAATTGATATTAATTACTCATACTAGCTTAGTGATGAATAACAACCTGATGTTAAGAAGTATTTGCTGATGCTTGTTATACTTTGAGTTGATCTTGATCAGCTCTTCCTGGTGCTCTTGGTCTTGATCTAGTTGACCTTCTCCTCCTTGATCTACTACTGGCCTCCTTCTTGATTAGGTAACCTTAGTGGTTGTGAACTATGAGTGGTTTCATGGTCACTGCAATCTTAAGCAGTGTTCTGGTGATGGTGTTGGTGGTTTGCGTAGGAGTGAAGAGAATAACAACACAGTTCCACTATGGCTGGTGCTCTTATCCTCCATAATGAGGTGCTCTTGCTATGTTGACAGCACACAGGGACATGCATGTGTGTAAGATGCTTGCTTGCTTACATGTGGGACCTGTGCTAGTTCAAGTTTCCATCCTTTGGACCCTTCCCTTGTGGATTTGTTTGATTGTGAAGATCTTTTCTAGCTATTTATATTTTACCTTTTACTAAATTGGTGAAATTTTCCCCTCTTCCTGTGAGGTTGTACTGAGGCACAATCTACTGATAAGAACATACACTCTTTTGGTGAAACTTGCCCCTAATCTTTATATGCTCAATGATGTGGAAAGACAGTGCAATACACTATTGCTACTGAAAGCACTAATACTAACCCCTAATCCCTTTCTTATGTCTTTGTTTGCAGGTATCAAAGGGATATACAGGAAGGTCAAGGCTAGACATAGGAATTAAGTTTAGGTTTTTGTTTCTGTAACCTTTTTTCTTTTGTAATTCACTTTATTCATTTATTTATTTTAAAAAAAAATGTAATCAGTTGATGTCTACGCACTTCTATTCTTGTATACAGTTGTTGGGCCTCCAAGTGCAGAGGTTTGTAGAACAGCAACAAGTTTTCCCTTAAGTGGATCACCCAAGGTTTATCGAACTCAGGGAGGAAGTGGTCAAAGGTATCCCCTCTCAAGCAACCCTGCAATCAAGATACAAGAAGTCTCTTGTGTCCCCAACACACCCATTACACTAGGCAGGTGTATATGTGCACTAGTTTGGCGAAGAGATAGTAAAATACAATTGGTATGGATATAAGACAATGGTGCCAGAAAATAGCTTTGATGGCGTGGAAGAGACTAAAGGAAATCTGAAATAAAGATGGCAACAAGCAAACATGTAACATATCTATTTGCAAATGGTGTTTCAATGCTTAGAAACAAGGCCTAGGGATCATACTTTCACTAGTGAACACTCTCATATAAATATATTATCTTCATGATACTACAATGAACTACACTCCGGTTGGACACTCTAATCCATGGTAGGGCTATAACAACACACCTCAAAGTAAGCCTTTCCCCTCTAGATAACCCTACACTGTCACCTTGAGCACTAGATGGTTCCAACAAACACCACAATTTCATAAAGACATCTAACTCCAAATATAACTCATAACAAGTATTTGTAATCACTAGCCTAAGTGCCACCATGGTGTGCACACTGTCACTTTCACACACATGGGGAGAGCAGAGATCTATTAAAGCACTTGAGTAGCAAAGTAGATCTACTTGATTACAAAGCTCATGATCAGAATATGATCATGCATAGAGAGAGAGATGAACACATAGCTACTGGTAGAACCCTTAGCCTCAAGAGAGAACTACTCCCTCCTCATCATGGGAATCAGCTACGACGATGGAGATGGTGGTGGAGATCGATGGAGATGGCTCCCGGGGCACTTCCTCGTCCTGGCAGGGTGCCGGAACAGAGACTTTTTGTTCCCCGAATCTCCACTTCGGTAGCAGCGGCGCTGCAGAACTTTTCGTGGCTGGAGGCTTGACGATTTAGGGTTTTTGCATCGAGAGACATCTTATAGGCGAAGAGGCAAGGTCGGTTGGCGGCCAGGGGGCCCACACCATGCCCTGGCGTGGCCTAGGGTTGCCCGTGCCAAGGGTGTGGCCGCCCTATGGCCCCCCTCCGTCTCGTCTTCTGGCTCTGTGAGTCTTCCGGTAAAATATCAACTTTGGCTTTTGTCTCATCCAATTCCGAGAATATTCATTTTATGACTTTCCTGAAACCAAAAACAGAAGAAAACAGGCAACTGGCACTGTGGCATCTTGTTAATAGGTTAGTCCCAGAAAACATATAAAATACCTCAAAGTGTTGACAAAGCAAAGCAAAGTAGACACTAAACAAGCATGGAACATCAAAAATTATAGATACGTTTGCAACATATCATTAGTATATTCTTGTAATAAAGAATTCTTTTATTTATTTCAGTATTGTAATTCCTTTTCTATCTATTTGTTTCATTTCTTAATTGTAATTTACTTTTATTCTTGTATTGAAAATGAACAATATAAAACTACATGTATATATATTAATAAAGAATTCTTTTATATTATTATTGTAATCATCTCTTTTTTATCTTGTTAATTCAATTTACTTGTTTTATAATATTGAATTATGGAGTATCGTTCCACTTTTTCTATTATTTCTTATTGGTTATAATATTATCCAATAAAAATTCATTTCCTATTATAACATCTGTTTATACTTAATTATACTTTTATTACTATTGAATTTTCTAAATTCAGGTTTGAATTAAAATATGAAATTTAAAAGCAAGTGAATTCTACCCTTCCAAAACACAAAGAATACCTAAAAGTCATGTCAAAATCTATCGTACTCGTTGAGATGGCTAATTTCTAATCTATCGAAGCAAGAGAGACTCTGGTCACTCTAGGGTTTTAGTTTACGAAAAACTTATCTAGATTTTTATATGCATGCATGTAGATGCACAAAATGCTAAATCTACCATTTGTTTAGTCCTAAATGTTGGGGTGTTATAGTCTTTCCCCTTAAATTAACTTCGTCCCAAAGTTGTGGTTTATTGTTCATGAAGGTTTTAGATAGGCTCGTCTTGAGTTTTCTTCCTTCCTCCCTGTATTCTATCTTCCAAAGTGATGTTTTTAATAAACTCTACACTCCTTAAGTTTACTCTATACCTTAATTCAGCTGTGGGTAATGCCTAATGCTAAATTTAGACTTCCTCCAAATGCTCCATGAGATTTCTTTTGATCTTGAACAAAATTATTGAAGGAGGACTACTAATACTAAACATACCTATTATGGATTGTTCGGAGTAATTCACTTGTTCCATTGTGTGATGATGTAATCTTCCGAATGACCTTCCTCTTTTTCTGTTGTTGTTCCTTCTAGAATTTCCATTTCTTAACGATGGTTCTCCCCCTTGATATCTTGCTTGTGAGGGAAAAGATGTCTCATGTGTCTATCTTGTCCACAAGTATAACAAACGACCTTGGGTCTTCTACAATCCCTCTTTAGATTTCCTAGAATTCCACAATTTCCACATATAGTTCTTTTCTTCTATTTTCGAACACCCTGATTTGAACCATTACCCATAGATAGAATTCAAGGTTTGAAATCCAGATTAAGCCTTGGCTCATTTGTCTGGAACTTCTTTGGTTCAATATTAGAACTTTTCTTGGCTATTTTCTTTCTCTCTTCCAATAGCATCTTGTAATCATCCTCAAAAGTAATTGCTGCATCAACCAACTCTTGAAAACATCATGTTGTAGACCTCCGTATTTTCATCTTCATATAAGGGTTTAGTCCCCTCAAAAACCTTTTCTTGCACCTCTCATCCATGTTTCCATCATCTACAACATAACAAGATGGCTGACTAAACTCCCTAATGTACTTCATCACGGTTGCATTGTTTTGCCGTAGGTCCTCGAATTCTCTCCTCTTAAATTCCATAATACTCTCTGGAACATGATACTCACGAAACTTTTGTCTAAACTCTTCCTAGGTGAATATATCTTCCGGTTTGTGCATAGCTAATTGATTCTCCCACCAATTTGTGGCTGGTCCTGATAGAAAAAATGTTGCATAATGTAACTTCTCCTCATCATTGCATCCAACTGTTTTAAGCTTCCTCTCTGTATCCATCAGCCAGTCCTCTACATAGGTTCTGGTGCCGATGCAAAAGGAATTGGTTTGGCATTTTGGAAATCAGAAAGGCTCACTCTTGTATCTTTGGTTTCCTTTCTGGGTCAAACTTGTTTTAGTATCTCCTACATGTACTTATTCTGGTATTCTTGCATCATATGCATGTTTTGCATGAAATTATCCTCTGTCAATGGACGAGATGATAGTGATCCAGTTTTGGTTCCATCCTCATTACTTTCCTTCTGCTTAGCTTCTCTCTCCAAACACTGTTCTTCAGACCCAGGGCCGAGCCGGCAAATTCCGAGGCCCTGTGCGAAAATCTAAAATGGGCCCCTATCTCACTTGATTTTTTTAACTATTTAAGAGTAATAATTTATATATCATAAAATTTAGATAGGAATTGAATATATCAAGAACCATACCTATTCAACTCGTAGTTGCATATTTGTACAACATCATTCTTTTAGTGTTCCGCGAAATAAAATCTTCAATAATATCATCATAATCAATCTTCTCCAACATTTGAGTCTCAAGTGCTATTGTGGCCAAATCATTGAGTCATTGTTGTTCATCGTAGTAAGCCTATAAGACTTCAATAGTGCAAGGTGAAAGGATCAACCGGCCGATTAGACACTTGACATTATTTTCTAATAAAATAGCCCTCTTTTAAGACTTAATTAAATTTTGTTCTTTTTCTTTACTCTTGCGTTTCTGAGCGGCATACTATTACTTTCGCACTATGAACGACCCTAGATTGGAAAGCTGAATAAAATAAAATTAGAAAAATGTGGCATCAACAATCAATTGGGGTAACAAAATTGTTACTTTCTTTCGCGATTAGATTGAGCACTGGACACGACTCACCTCTTTTACCGACCAAGGAGGTAAGAATATATAGTTGACCGCCTGATCTGGATTGGAGAATAAAAAAGAACCACAGTTTTGGGGAGGAGACGAACTCTCTCCTGGCGACCTGGAATCCTATCGTCTCGATCGATCAGCTGATCATATCTAGTATGGGAGTCAAGAGGATGTCGAGGAACGATCGGTGTTGTGCCTTGCAACCTGGGAGTCTGGAGTTTACGACGCGAGCGACACTGCGACACCCGCGCTGGGAGGGCCCTAGGCTAATAGTTTTTTTGTTGGCAAAAAGAGCCTAATCAATTGATCGCGTGAACTGCTCCTGATGGGATGGACGGATGGGTTCGGGAATTCAAGAGTGTTCAAGGCGCGCGATGCAGTACACGCGAGGAGGCACGATGCGGCCTAGGTCTACCTGTTTCCCTTTTTCAATTTATGTATTCAGCTTATATGGACATATAGCTTTCACGAAAATTTTGTGCCCCCAAATTTTTTGGGCCCCGTGCGGATGCACAAGCCGCACTCCTATAGGCTCGGGACTATTCAGACCCAGGTTCTACTCCTGTATCCATATCCCTCTAGTTTAGATATATTTCCAACAATTATAATTTTGGCTGCATTCGGTGCATGTAGAGCAAGGAGATGATAACAGAAAAAATTCGAAATCTGTGCAAAAAGGGAAACCTTCCCAAAGGTCTGTCCTGTGCACTATTGTCTCGGCAAGTGTCGTGTTTTATTTCTTCATGGGTTATGGTTTCGCCAAGTGTAGCATTCTTAGGGCATGATTTATGGTGGCAGCGGTATGCTACTGCTCCACCTCTTCCACCTAGATAAATTGTTCTGAGTATAATCTTCATGCTACAAGCAAGTGTCACGTCATCTATAGTTAACCCTATAGACAATATCTACAATATATAGCTATAAAAATATACTATTGTATCAACACATGACCCACATTTCACTATCATGAAATGTCTATGAAAATATGCTAGAGCTGGCTCTTAACTAACAACTCGCTTACATCCTCTCTCCTCTTCTCGCCCCTCCATCTCACTAAAACTACAATACTTTATATTTTATATATCTATATCCTATTGTACTTGCTTTTAGTGGTTCTCCCTCTCTTCTCCATGCTTGTTCTTTATCAACTTTTCTCTTCATGGACCATGCTTTTCACCTTAGGAAAACTAGCTTTTCTACAAGAGACACCATAGCTCTGCAAGCAACCATCTTTTCTATCATATAGGTAATTACTTATGTGGACCTGCGGAGCAGGTGTCCCTACTAGAGCATTAACCCTACCATTATACCCTTGGTCCTCACTGGTTGTATACATGTTTGTGAAGTGTTGCAACGAGAATCAAAGTGAAATTATGATGAGAGAGGGACTCGAGAGGGCTGGGCGTACATTTTCCCCTTTATTTCAAAACCGAGTTTTCGAAACAAAATATATTGATAAATATTTGTCCAAATTACAAATCGTTTTCACTTTTGAACTCCTTGTGTCAAGATCTTCAAAAATAGGTCCCATGTTGATAGATTTAAAGATACTTTATTTTTGTACCTTCAAAACTACTATGATTGTATTCGGGTATCTAGTGTAAGTGTACTTGAGTTTTCATTGAGTTGTACTTCAGATCTTAGTGTACTTTGCATGTATGACATAAGAGAAGGGGACACACGAGGTTGAGAGTTGCAATTTTCCCTTCTATTTTTATACCAAAAATTTAAAATGAAATATGTTGAGAACTGTTTGTCAAAATTATAAATAGTTTTCACTTTTGGGTTCCCATGTTGAGATCTTCAAAATTAGATCCATGTTGATAGATTTTGACAAACTTTATTTTGTATTTTCGAAACTATTATGGTTGTACTCTCAGGTTTCTATGTAAGTGTAGTTGGGTTTTTAAGGTAGTGTACTTTTAGTTTTTAGTGTAATTTGTAATTTGTTTCATTGCACTAGTACTCCTTGGTGTACATGTACTACATATTTTATGTACTTGTACTTTGGTTTTCTATGTATCTCTACATAGCCTCCACTCTACTTGTACTTTGTCATGTGTACTTGCATTTGTTCTTTTATGTACTTGTACTCGATATCTCACGTGTACTTCATCGTCACTATACTTGTACTTGTTTGAAATTTAAAAGTACTCCATCATTACACTTTTGGAAGTACGCCATGTGCGACCGTGTGCGACACATGTCAGAACGGGAGCACCCGCGTAACACCAACCAACCTTCCCAAAGGTAGGCCTTTCTACTAGTACCCGGAACAGTTAATATGGAAAAAGTGGAAAGAACACATGCATCCCATGTGTCGCCTCACGACCCATTGCACAATGCCTATGAAAGAGCATGTGGGCCCCATGTGTGGTTTTGATAATTAATGACAATCTCTATATACTAATGTTTGCATGGAGTTGCACTCGTAGGAATTGTCCATTGGCATTGCTTGGACCATATGTTGGCTTCAAGGTAGAAGAATTGAAGAAGAAGAAGAAGTAATGTACAAGGTCTTTGGGCCTTTTGGAATCTTATAGAAAAAGAATATCAAGAGTGTCTTGAAAAACAAGATGGAGTTCTGATGTGTATCTTCAAGACATCATCCAAATGAAGTTAGAAGAAATGAAGTGCAAGCTCAAGATGCGCCATCTCTAGAAGATATCATGCTTGAAGCTTGCCATCCTAAGTGTTCATGAATCGATGAAGACAAGCTCAAAGAAAAAGTTTCCCCATGGTGTATGGGGCAGCAATTTGCAAGTCTTCATCAAGCAAGCGTGGCAAGTGCACTCAAAAAAGGTGTTCCATCTTGAGGAGGACAAGATCATCTACATCAAGATCAAGTGGAATGCTCAAGGCAAAGGTATAATCTTGATTGGTTTTCCCTTTTTCCGGTCTCATGTTGGTAGTTGGGAGACCGGGTGATGAGGGTTAAACTCATCAATGCCCATTGTTATGGACTTGGGTTTTGGAGAAGAAGGGAGTGCTGGAGGCATCAATCGGCTAGCAAACAAGCACACAGGGACATAAGGTTTACCCAGGTTCAGGCCTCGTAGAGGACCCTACTCCTGCTTGTCTGCTCTTGGAATTATCAAGGGAGTCGAAAGTTACAGGGGGTGCGCAGATGCAATCCGGTGATGTTGTGGAAACTAGGGTTGTGATTGTCCCCCTCGCTGCCCCCTCCTAGCCTTTATATAGATAGGCTAGGTCTCGGGTAGCAAGTCCAGTTGGTTACAAGTTAGGGTTTGTCCCTTTAAACTTTCTATCTTTGATCTTGTCGTGTGCCACAAGCAGTCGGAGTCTCCTTCGGTCACCCGAATCTTTGATTGGGCCCTGGTAAAGTCGTGGGCTTCTTCCAGACTGGACCATATATGCCAAGCTCGAGTACCTATAAGGTATGCCTACGTCAGTAGCCCCCGAGTGTCTGGTTGAATCGCAGATTCGAGCGGAGACTTATGAAGTCTTTTGGGTGCATAGCTGAGCATATTTTCGAGTGCTCTAATTTGTATCATAGGGATTGTCGATATACATGCCTAATTTATCCGATATACCGGGATCAGTTAACTGCCTTAGGGCAAAACAACGCAATCTACTCGAACTCGAGTCCCAGACTCGAATTCGGAAAAGTGCTGGCGTAATTCGACTCAGGCCGTGGAGGTCTTATAGAGTCGAATCCCAGTGTATAAGTGTGAGAACTCGACGCGTCCTTCAAGGCTTATTCATCGTACCCGTAGGCACAAATTGTTTCTGGTAGAGCGCGGCAGGTGTGTTGCCAGGCCTTTTTCAGGTCTTATCTTCACGCTGCAAGCATGGCATCCGAATTTTGTCATCACGGAGATGATTCAGGTGGCCTAGGAGACGTAGTCCCTTTGCAGGGAAAATATGAGGTGGAGTTGCCAAAGATTTCGAGTGTGGACACAGTCAACACACAGTTATGTACAACACAAATCATAGGGTGCACAACCAGCGCTCCCTATGGGAGTAGCCCCCAAGTGCCTATTCGAGTCGTAGACTCAAGTGGGGACTATAAGTATTTTGCAATAGCTATCGTCTTTTGCTTGTTTCAGTTGAATGTGCTTTCAGTGCTCCCTATGGGAGTAACCCGGAGTCCACAGTCGAATCGTTGATTCGAGTGAAGGGTTTTCAAGAAAATATGTTGTCATAATGCTTGGATGTCTTAAAAAGTTCCTCGGGTGCACGGCTAGCGCACCTGTTAGGAGTAGCCCATGAGTGCTTGGTTGAGTCGAAGACTCGAGTAAGGACTAGAGTAGTCAAAAGGTGCTCCTGCTGGAGTTAATGACGTCAATGCTGGTGATGAGATGATCTCAGTTACCCGCGTGAGCGGTTTTGACGGGACGTGACAAAAAGTGGGTCCCATTTTCTAACTTGGATTTGACCAGGCGTGTGCAATCTTTGTTTTAACTGTGTCTCCTTGATTCTCGCGTGTAATGGTGGGAGTGGAGCGACGGTTCATGGTTTACTCTGCCATGCATCGACATAGATTTGTGCCACGCGTCTGGTTGGTGCCGGAGATGTATAGCAACGGCGGATCCTTTTCTTGAGGTGTTACCAACACTGGCGAGGTGGATAGTAGATGCTTGAGGTATTTGAATGCTTATTATGCTTTGTCTTTCCACTCGAATTTGTCAACCTTACAAAGAAGTTGGTAGAAAGGTAGTGCATTTTCGCTCATTCGGCTGATGAATCGACTTAGCGCCGCGATTCGCGCAGCCAGCTGCTAGACGCCTTTCACGTTCTTCAGCTTCTCCATAGCTAGTATGGCTTTTATTTTCTTCAAGTTGGCCTCAATCCCCCTCGCGGAGATGAGGTACCCGAGCAATTGCCCAGATGGCACACCGAAGGCGCATTTGTCCATATTCAGCTTGATCTAGTATCTGTCGAGGTTATCGAAGGTCTCGCGGAGATCATCGAGTAACAAGGCTTCCTCCTTAGTTTTGACGATGATGTCGTCGACATAGACTTGGATGTTGCGACCAAGCTGGCTCTTGAGGCAGGCCTGCATACACTGCTGGTAGGTGGCTCCTGCGTTTTGCAGCCCGAAGGGCATCGTTGTGTAGCAGAAGACACCAAAGGGCATGATGAACGCTGTTTTTTCCTAGTCGCCCTCCTTCATTCGAATCTGATGATAGCCTGAGTAGGCGTTGAGGAAGCAAAGGTGCTCGCATCCCGTGGTGGAGTCGATTATATGATTGATCCGTGGCAATAGGAAGTGGTCCTTCGGGCAATGCTTGTTTAGGGAGGTGAAGTCCACGCACATCCGTAGGATATTCGTGTCTTCTTAGGAACAAGCACGGGATTTGCGACCCAGGTGCTTTCCTTGATCTCGCTTATGAAATAAGCGTCGAGGAGTCTGTTGACTTCCATACCGATCGCTCTTTCCCTTGGTTCAGATAGTCACCGTATTGTTTATTTGACTAGCCTTATTTTAGGATTCATGTTGAGTGAGTGCTCGGCGAATTCCCTGGGAACTCCTGGCATGTCCACTAGACACCAGGCGAAGATCTCCCAATGCTCACGGAGGAATTCGATGAGCGCAAGTTCCTATGCAGGACTCAAGTTGTTGGCGATGAGGGCCGTCTTGGTCGGGTCCATTGGGTGGACCTGGACTTTCTTGGTGTGCACCGATGTGTCGAAGGATTGGTCGGGTGAGCTTGGCTTGCTTGGGGGAGGCAGACTGTTGTCTATCGACTCCTTCAACCTCGCCAGTTCCTCTTGCATGCCGAAAGACTGGGAAACTCTATTGAATTCCCTATCGCAACTGTCGGATCTGTCGAAGCTTCCGTTGACTATGATAATGCCGTTTGGGCCCGACATCTTCATCTGCAGGTAAGCGTAATGTGGCACCGCCATGAACCTCGTGAACACGACACGTCCGAGGATGCAGTGGTATTGTGAGGGCGAGTCGATGACTTTGAATTCAATGTGCTCTCGTCGAAAGTTTACCGGTGTGCCGAAGATGATGTCGAGGCTGATCTTCCTAGGGGTATATGCCCTTCCCTGGGACGATGCCGTTGAATGTTGTGTCTGAAGCTTCTAGACATGACAGAGGGATTCGCATGGCGCGCAAGGTGCTTGCGAACATGAGATTTATGTTGTTTCCTTCGTCCATGAAGACGCGACTCATCTTGAAGCCTCCAATCTGTGCCTCGAGCACCAAAGGATAGTGGCCTGGGTAAGGTACTTGGTGTGGATGATCGCGCTTGTCGAAGGTGATGCAGGACTCGCTTCCACTAAGGTACTCAGTGGTGGAGGGCAGAGAGTTCATCGCCAGATTGACTTGGCGAGTGATCGATTTTTGCACTCGATTTGAGGGGCGCCCTTTTTGGATCATCTCCATGTTTCCCGGCACTCTTGGGTATGGCTCGCCTCCATTGTTCTGGACTGGTGTAGCCGCAGGTGGTGCTGGAGGTGCTCCATGAGCCACATCGCCCGGGGCGGCTCCATAGCCCTGGTTTATCGCGTCGCGATTCATCTAGGCCAGGCCTTCATGGAGTATGAGCAACTCGTGGCAGTCCTTTAGAAGGTGGCTGGACTTTTTCTTGCCATCGTGCTTGTCGATATAAAAGTGCGCGTTTCATGGTCCAGACAGTTTCTCCTGGATAGATGTTCTAGGTGGCTCATCGTGAGTGCGGCATTGCCACACTTGCGTGGTTTTTCCGCTGTCGCGGTATCCGTTGTTGCGGTTGTCGTCGCGTTTGTCGGCGTAGCCAGCCGTGACCATGTCGACCTCTTCACGGTCCTCGTAAACACACATTCAGCGCTTTCCTCGATGATCACGCCTATAGCCGAGGTCGTTGTCGTCATTGGAGTGGACACCGTTTTTTACCGAGTCCTCTCCATCAGCCCACCTATTCGCAATCTCCATCAGGTGGTCAATTTTCTTGGCTTTAATGGCTCAAAATATATTCGAGCTCGTTGGGAAACCCCAAGAGGAAGGTATGATGAGCACATCAGCAAGTTTTCCCTCAGTTATGAAACCAAGGTTATCGAACCAGTAGGAGCAAGGAAACACCTCCAACGTGTTGTTTCCAACTTGGAATCCTACACAACACAACCATAGAACTTTGCCCCAACTTACAGTGAGGTTGTCAATCTCACCGGTTTTGCTGAAAACAAAGGATTAAACGTATTGTGTGGAAGATAGTAATTGCTTGCAGAAAGTAAATAGAAAACAATAAGTAGCTTTATAAGTTGATGGTAAAAGAATGGACCAGGGTCCATAGTTCACTAGAGGCGATTCTCCTTAAAATAGATGACATGTTGGGTGAACAAATTACAGCGGGGCAATTGACAAACATCGAGAAAGCATACATGCATATACTAATCATCTTGACTTCTATGAGATTTGATTGGGCATTACAACATTATACATAGACTGTAATCCAACTGCATCTATGACTAATAATCCACCTTCAGGTTATCATCCGAACCCCCTCCAGTATTAAGTTGGCAGCAATAGATAATTGCATTAAGCAAAGTGTGTAAAGTAAACAATCGATTGTTCTATGAACAAAGGATTGTTGTTTTCTCCCTAGTAGCAACAACACATCTAGTACCTTAGATATTTCTATCACTTCCCCAGATTCCTAGAGGCATGAACCCACTATCGAGCATAAATACTTCCTCTTGGAGTTGCTAGCATCTACTCGGCCAAGATAGCTACTAACAACGGAAAGCATGCAAGATCACAAATAACAAACACATGATAGAATCAATAATCAATCTGAAATAGCATCTCAATATCCATCGGATCCCCGCAAAGACAACGTGTATGATTACAAATAGATGATGTTGATCATGAACGGAGCTCACAAGATCTCGACATGGTAGCACAAAGGAGAATAACCAACCATCTAGCTACTACATGGACCCGTAGTCCAGGGATGAACTACTCACGCATCACACCGATGGCAGGCATGGTGATGAAGAAGGCCTCTAGGGTGATCTCTCCCCTCCGGCAGGGTGCCGGGAAGAGCTTTAGATCCCTCACGACCTAGGGATGGAGATGGCGTGGCTACAGACTCTTTCTTGGAATTTTGATCGGGTCCTTAGGGTTTTCGTCCCGGAGGCAACATATAGGCGAAGAGGCAAGGTCGGTGGAGTACCAGGGGGCCCACACCACCTCCTAGCGCGGCCTGGCTGGCCCATGCCACCAGGTGGTGTGGCCAGCCCCTGGCCCCTCTCCGTCTCGTCTTCTGGCTCCGTGTTCCCCTCGGTGAAATATTGACTTTGGCTTTTGTCCCGTCCAATTCCGAGAATATTCATTTTCTGGCTTTTCTGGAACCAAAAACAGCAGAAAACAGGCAACATGCACTGTGGCATCTTGTTAATAGGTTAGTCCCAGAAAGTGTATAAAAATACTCCAAAGTGTGGACAAAACATAATAAAGTAGATATAAAACAAGCATGAAACATAAAAAATTATAGATATGTTTGCAACGTATCAACATCCCCAAGCTTAACTCCTGCTCGTCCTTGAGTAGGTAAGTGATAAAAAGAAAGAATAATTTTTGAGGTGACATGCACCATCATAATCTTGATCAAGGTATTTGTAAAACATTGATAGCTGGGATCATAGTACTTTAACATAGCATGAAAGATATAGTTCTAACAATAAGACATAGCAACTATGTTGCAACATGAAAAGATACCGACAAAAGATTCATGAATAACAATGCTTTGAAAGATGTTTGTTTGTTTCACATATAGAAAACATAATGAGAATGGCATTCAGCTTGTCCCTCATAGTGTAGCACAACATAAATGCATAGGACACCTTCAAAGTTCATAAGGGTGACTAGATACAAATAGTTTAAGAACAAGCAATATCAAAGTTACGAATAAAGCAACAAGTCTTGGGACAATGCACATTAAACTAAGAATGGCCAATATGATCTCTCAATAGGTGCATAAAGATAGAAGATGGATACTCAAAATAAAAGTAAAAGAAAGGCCTTCATAGAAGGAAGAAGGGATTCAAGTCTCATAAAGAGCTTCCAAAAATTATGGTACTTATTAGCTTTCAGCTCTCATTGCCCCTATCATAAGTATCTTGAAGTGATTAAGGTAAAAATTAACAAACTATGGAGTATATGCTTGACAAAGTATAAGTTGGCAATCTCATGTCCCTTGAATACGAGGGCCGCTCCTCATGCTACTCAAGTTTAGTTACCGGTAAGTTCTTGTCATAGTAAGTACATGTGGATCATAGAGAACCGCCAACGGTGTACCCCTTGCACATGATACAGGAGCTATCCCATAATCAAAATGACCAAAGAGAACTCAAAGAGAAAGAGATTAAGAGGCAAATGCAAATAATGGCAGAAATCTGTCAAAACAGACCAGCAGGTAAAAACCGATTTTTTATAAGACCTTCTGTTGCTCAAATCAAAAAGTGTTGAACTAACTAAAGTCGGATAACAACCTGGGGCAGAAGCACAAAAATTACTGCTCAAACCGACGTACAGAGATTTTTCACGAATTTTTACAGCGAAGTATAAAAATCTGTTTCAGGACAGCAACTTTCCCAAGCATTACTTCTCTCTCATTAGAGGTTACTCTTGGCACAAAAACCACACAAAAATGATAGGGAGAGGTTATTACAGAGGCAATAACTTCCAATACTCAACTAAAACTTTTTGGTTATCTCCCAATAAGTACTTTTCTTTAACGTCTTTAAGTTAGGCATAAGAAGCAAGTAAAGAATCAAGTATCTCAAATGAAGAAGCATTAAGATTGATACCAGAAATATCTTCAACAAGGAAAGTTATCTCATCCAAATAAGTTCTAGAGGATCCTCTCTGAATGCTCTTGGGTTCACTATTTTCATCAAACTTGTTTTCAGGAACAATCCAATCAAAATTCTTTTCTAAGAGTTCATGCATTCCTACAAGTTTAAAAGGTACTGGTATTTTAATTTCCTCTCCATTTTTAGGTTTGGTTTTGTCCATCTTTTCTTGTGTACCAATAACATCTACACATGATCCTAGCATATTAAAATGATCAAAGACCTTTCTAGCTTCTTTAGCAACATCATAGAATTCTTTAAGCAAAGTTTCTAGAATGAAATATCTCTTTTCAGTATCCTCAATATCTTTAAGTTTAAGAAACATTACTTGCATTATGGGGTTAAGGTGAAGAAACCTAGCTTCGAACAAGTGAACTAAAGAAGTTGCAGCAATTTCATAATTTGGAGAAGCTCTGCTAGGGATCTATCCTCAATATCCTCATGCTTGCTAACATGGTTAAATAATTCTTCAATATTATCTTTCCCAATTATAGAGCGACTATCTATTGAAAGTTCTTTCAGGATGAACTTAGGGATCAACATGGTGAGCTAACAACGAGGTAACAACTGTAGAAAGAACTAATTTTTTGTGTGTTTTTGATATAAAGAGAAAACTAGTACAACTATTTTTTATGTGTTTTTGATAAAGAAACAAGCAAACAAAGCAGAAATAAACTAAGAAAAACGAAAATAACAAAGTAAAGAGATTGGTTATGAGAGACTCTCCATGTTAAGATGTCCTTGACTCCCCGGCAACGGCACCAGAAAAATAGCTTGATGGCTCAAAATATATTTGAGCTCATTGGGGAACCCCAAGAGGAAGGTATGATGAGCATAGCGGCAAGTTTTCCCTGAGTTATGAAACCAAGGTTATCGAACTAGTAGGAGCAAGGAAACACCTCCAAGGTGTTGTTTCCAACTTGGAATCCTGCACAACACAACCACAGATCCCCAGCTTACAGTGAGGTTGTCAATCTCACCGGTTTTGCTAAAAACAAAGGATTAAACGTATTGTGTGGAAGATAGCTTTGTAGATTGATGGTAAAAGAATGAACAGGGGTCCATAGTTCACTAGAGGTGATTATCCTTAGAATAGATGACATGTTGGGTGAACAAATTACAACGTGGCAATTGACAAACATCGAGAAAGCATACATGCATATACTAATCATCTTAACTTCTATGAGATTTGATTGGGCATTACACTATTATACATAAACCGTAATCCAACTACATCTATAAATAATAATCCACCTTCAGGTTATCATCTGAACCCCCTCCAGTATTAAGTTGCAAGCAACAGATAATTGCATTAAGCAAAGTGTGTAAAGTAAACAACACGAATGTTCTATGAACAAAGGATTGCTGTTTTATCCCTAGTAGCAACAACACATCTAGTACCTTAGAGATTTCTGTCACTTCCCCAGATTCCTAGAGGCATGAACCCACTATCGAGCATAAATACTCCCTCTTGGAGTTGCTAGCATCTACTCGGCCAAGATAGCTACTAACAACGGAAAGCACGCAAGATCACAAATAACAAAGACATGATAGAATCAATAATCTATCTGAAATAGCATCTCAATATCCATCGGATCCCCGCAAACACAACATGTATGATTACAAATAGATGATCTTGATCATGAACGGAGCTCACAAGATCTAGACATGGTAGCACAAAGGAGAAGAACCAACCATCTAGCTACTACATGGACCCGTAGTCCAGGGATGAACTACTCACGCATCACATCGGAGGCAGGCATGGTGATGAAGAAGGCCTCCAGGGTGATCTCTCCCCTCCGGCAGGGTGCTAGGAAGAGCTTCAGATCCCTCCCGATCTAGGGATGGAGATGGCGACGACTACAAACTCTTTCGTGGAATTTTGATCGGGTCCTTAGGGTTTTCATCCCGGAGGCAATATATAGGCAAAGGGGCAAGGTCGGTGGAGTACCAGGGGGGCCACACCACCTCCTAGCATAGCCTGGCCTAACCCGCACCACCAGGTGGTGTGGCCAGCCCCTGGCCCCTCTCCGTCTCATCTTCTGGCTCCGTGTTCCCCTCGGTGAAATATTGACTTTGGCTTTTGTCCTATCCAATTCTGAGAATATTTATTTTCTGGCTTTTCTGGAACCAAAAACAGCAGAAAACGGGCAACTGGCACTATGGCATCTTGTTAATAGGTTAGTCCCAGAAAGTGTATAAAAATACTCCAAAGTGTGGACAAAACATAAGAAAATAGATATAAAACAAGCATGGAACATCAAAAATTATAGATACGTTTGCAACGTATCAGGCTTTGAGCGGCCTAGATCCTCCCTGAGCTCTCTTCGGCGCACGCCGTTATTGAACACGTCGATTGCGCGATCCTCAGAGATGTCTTCTGCAGAGTTTTTTATGATGGACCATCTCTAGATGTACGAGCGCAGTAGCTCGCCGGTCTTCTGGTAGCAGCCTCGTAATTCCTCGATTGATGTGGGACTTTTGTAAGTGCCCTTGAAATTTCATACGAAGCTGTAGACTAGCTCTTCCCAGCTACGAATTGATCCGCGCGGGAGGTTGTTGAGCCACGCACGGGCGACACCTTGCAGCTGTAGCTGGAGGCATTGCATTGCCGTGCTCGTGGTTCCCCCGTGCAGCCTAACGAAGGAGATGTGATCCTCCAGCCAGATCTTCGGGTCCTGTAGGCCGTCAAACTTCGGGATCTTTGATGGGAGTTTAAACCCCTTTGGCATTCGCTTCTGCCTGATGGCTCTGCTGAAGCAGCTGGTGCCGCAGAGCTCTATCCTGTCATCTTCCGAGTTAGTCAAATGGGCCTACCTCGCGTGCATCTTGTCACCTTGCGCCACAGGATGTCATCATGCATGTCATAGTCGTAGTCGTGCCACCGTGAGCGGCACCGTCGAGACAAGTCGTGGCTATCATCGATGGAGGAGGGTGAAGAGTAGCGTTTGGCCAGAGCCTTGTTTTTATTTGGCTCTAGTGTTGGATCCTTGATGAGTGTAGCTTCGACTAGCCCTAGGCCTGCGATTGTAGATCGGTGCATGGCAGCCCACGGGTCCCCAGCCGATGGCTGGTTGTTGAGGAGGTACATGGTGGCTACTATCACCGCCGCCTGCGGTGTCTTTGGGAGCACGTTGCCCCGCGTATACACCATCATGGATGAGAAGTCGAGGACTCATGCAGCCTCTTCTCGCTCCTTATCAGTGAGGTGCGCCAGTCGAGAACGTCTCTTGGTGGCCACATGGTTCTTACCCTTGGAGGACGATCCTCTCATAGAAGAGAGTTGAGCTCGCCGAAGGCTCGACTCGTCCGCCGCCCTTCTGCACTCGTCGAGCTGGGCGATTACTTGTTGTTGGCGCTTGTACTCCTCTAACAGCCAGTGATAACCCATCAGCATGTCTTGCGATGAGTTTGGTGGCAGGGGATTGCCTCGTAGGGCTTCTCGACAACGAGCCCACTCAGCGTCATTGAGCTTGATCAGCACGGGCTCTTCGGTACGTTCATTCGCAGTGAGATGCGAATGACCTTCCGTCCCGTTGTTGGTGGGTGCGCCGTTGGCAGGACCACCATTCGCGACTGGAATAGCACCGCCAGTAGCTGTATTATCCCGAGTGCCACCGTTCTCGCCTATGTTAACGACGGCGCACATGTAGTGCTTCGGGAAGCTGTTGCTTCCGCAGCTTTCAGATCCGGAGTTGTAGGCTCCATCCTTAGTGGCTAGATCACTCAGATCGGATTTGTGACTACTGTCGCTGATCATATTCCCGACTGTTGTTGGGGCATTGAGTTTGCTCAGGTGATGACCCACAAGTATATGGGGTGTATCGCAGTATTTTCGATAAGTAAGAGTGTCAAACCCAACGAGGAGCAGAAGGTGCTGGCTAGTGGTATGGATTAGGAATTCTCTACAAATACTTAGCAAACAGATTTTTAGGGGTTTTCGATAAACCAAGTAAACAAAGTACGAGTAAATAAAAGATAGTAGGAATAAATGCAGCAAGTGGTCCAATCCTTTATGTAGAAAGGACAAGCCGGATGTATTTCTTAAGAGGACCAAACGTTCTCGAGGACACATGGGAAGACTGTCAAGTGCTTTCGCTTCATATAGTCGATTAATCTTCTTTAGCTTGCTAAGTGTTGTGTGGGTGAACCTGTGCTAATGTACTGCCCCATCCAAGACTAATACATACTTGTGATTATACCCCTTGCAAATATCCGTAAGTACAAGAAAGTAATTAAGGTAGAAACCTAACCACAGCTTTAAACTCTAAGACCCTTACGTCCCTTGTGCAATGGTTTCCTAATGGGGGTTCAGGTTTCTGTCACTCCAGCAACCCCTACGATTAGTAGCCAAATACACAATGCATTCCCCTAGGCCCATATAGGTGAAGTGTCATGTAGTCGATGTTCACATGAGACCACTAGAAGAAGTACACCACAACTTAAATAACAATCTATTGAATCTTTCTCAACGCAACTCCACTACTAACAACAAGACTTCTCCCATGTCCTCAAGAACAAAACGAACTACTCACAAGACATCATATGGATCATGATCAGAGATGGAATAATGATGTATAACAAACTGAACATAAACAATAATTCAATGGTTCACTCAATAGCATCACCTACAAAGAGTAATCAACACCGGGAAAGTTTCGCCTATGAACTAATGCAAGATTCAACTCAACTGTTACAACAATATGGATATGGTGATGAGGGTGCTGATGGTGATGATGATGATGATGATCCCAATGAAGTCCAGCTTGATGGTGGTGTTGATGGCGACTATCTCCCCTCTCCGGGAAGGAATTCCCCTGGCAGAAATCTGTCTGCCGGAGAGATCTTTCTCTCTCGGTGTTTTTCGCCCCGCAGAGGTGGCGAAATCTTTCTGTGGTCCCTCCCTGAGTCTTAGGGTTTCGTGGGGATGATATATGCCCGAGGGGAGAGGCTGGAGTGGGCCAGGGCGGCCACACCACCTCCTGGCGCGGCGTAGGCCTGCCCGCGCCATGGGGTGGTGTGGGCCCCCTATGGCCCACCTCCACTCCATCTTCTGGCATCCTTAGTCTTCTGGAAAAATAGGATTTTCCGTATATTTTCCCGGATTTTCTGATCTTCGCGAATTTTGCCTCCAAACAACACCTTTTCCATCAGAATCCTGACTGCAGCGGTCCATGCTCCAAAAGTCATCAACCATGCAAAAACAGATGAAATAACATAAGTATCACCTCTCAATACGAAATATATCAATGAATAATAGTGAATTGAGACATAGAATAGTGATGCAAAATGGACGTATCATCAGGGTGCCAATCAGTGGTGGAAACCACGATGCTGGTGGAATCGCGGGAACCTTCGGCTGGTCAGGGAGGCAAACTGTGCCCAACTGACCAACTTAGAAGCGTAAGCTCCCGATCGCCAGGCCTATCCCATCGCCTACGGACTTGAAATCCGGGCGAGTGGCCGGCGTGTGCATGGTGAAGTCGAAGGCACCGAAGAGGAGGCAAATCTCTGCTATTGCAGAGTTGTAGATCGCAGTTGATGGGTGATACGTTGCTAACGTATCTATAATTTTTGATGTTCCATGCTTGTTTTATATCTACTTTCTTATGTTTTGTCCACACTTTGGAGTATTTTTATATACTTTCTTGGACTAACCTATTAACAAGATGCCACAGTGCTAGCTGCCTGTTTTCTGCTGTTTTTGGTTCCAGGAAAGTTAGAAAATGAATATTCTCGGAATTGGATGGGACAAAAGCCAAAGTCAATATTTCACCGAGGGGGACACGGAGCCAGAAGACGAGACAGAGAGGGGCCAGAGGCCGTCCACACCACCTGGTCGCGCGGCCAGGCCTAGCCAATGCCAGGGGGTGGTGTGGCCGCCTAGGCACCCCCTCGGCCTCCCCTTTTTCCTATAAGAAGCCTCCGCTACAGAAACCCTAAGTACCCGATAAAAAATCCACGAAAGAGTCTGTAGCTGCCGTCATCTCCATCCCTAGATTGGGAGGGATCTGAAGCTCTTCTCGGCACCCTGCCGGAGGGGAGAGATCACCCTAGAGGCCATCTTCATCACCATGACTGCCTACGGTGTGATGCGTGAGTAGTTCATCCCTGGACTATGGGTCCATGTAGTAGCTAGATGGTTGGTTCTTCTCCTTTGTGCTACCATGTTTAGATCTTGTGAGCTCCATTCATGATCAAGATCATCTATTTGTAATCTTACATGTTGTGTTTGCGGGGATCCGATGGATATTGAGATGTTATTTCAGATTGATTATTGATTCTATCATGTCTTTGTTATTTGTGATCTTGCATGCTCTCCGTTGTTAGTAGCTATCTTGGCCGAGTAGATGCTAGCAACTCCAAGAGGGAGTATTTATGCTCGATAGTGGGTTCATGCCTCTAGTAATCTAGGGAAGTGACAGAAATCTCTAAGGTACTAGATGCGCTGTTGCTACTAGGGAGAAAACAGCAATCCTATGTTCATAGAACAATTCGTATTGTTTACTTTACACACAATGCATAATGCAATTATCTGTTGCTTGCAACTTAATATTGCAGGGGGTTCGGATGATAACCTGAAGGTGGATTATTAGTCATAGATGCAGTTGGATTACGGTCTAAGTATAATGTTGTAATGCCCAATCAAATCTCATAGCAGTAAAGATGATTAGTATATGCATGTATGCTTTCTCGATGTTTGTCAATTGCCCCGCTGTAATTTTTTCACCCAACATGTCATCTATCTTAAGGAGAATCACCACTAGTGAACTATGGACCCCGGTCCTTTCTTTTACTATCAATCTACAAAGCTATTTACTGTTTTCTATTTACTTTCTACAAGCAATTACTATCTTCCACACAATACGTTTAATCCTTTGTTTTCAGCAAAACCGGTGAGATTGACAACCTCACTGTAAGTTTGGGGCAAAGTTATGTGGTTGTGTTGTGCAGGATTCCATGTTCGAAACAATACCTTGGAGTTGTTTCCTTGCCCCTACTGGTTCGATAACCTTGGTTTCATAACTGAGGGAAAACTTGTTGTTGTGCTCATTATACCTTCCTCTTGGGGTTCCCCAACGAGTTCGATATATTTTGAGCCATCAAGCTATTTTTCTGGCGCCATTGCCGAGGAGTCAAGGACATCTTCACAAGGGGAGTCCCTCATAACCAATCTCTTTACTTTGCTTTATTTGTTTTGCTTAGGTTATTTCTACTTTGTTTGCTTGTTTCTTTATCAAAAACCAAAAAAAAAGTTGTACTAGTTTGCTTTCTTTATCAAAAACATAATTTTTTTTTGTTTCCTCATTCTTAGCTCACCATGTTGATCCCCAAGTTCACCCTGAAAGACCTTTCAATAGGTAGTGGCTCTATAATTGGGAAAGATAATATTGAAGAATTCTTTAATCATGTTAGCAAGCATGAGGATAGATACCTTGCATAACTTGCTCCAAATTATGAAATTGTTGCAGCTTCTTTAGTTCACATGGTGGAATCTAGGTTTGTTAACCTTAACCCCATAATGCAAGTAATGTTTCTTAAACTTAAAGAAATTGAGGACCCCGAAAAGAGATATTTTATTCTCGACACCTTGCTTAAAGAATTCTATGATGTTGTTAAGGAAGCTAGAGAAGTCTTTTATCGTTTTAATATGCTAGGCTCATGTGTAGATGTTATTGGTACACGAGAAAAGATGAACAAAACCGAACCTAATGGGGAGGAAATTAAGATACCAATACCTTTTAAACTTGTAGGAATGCATGAAGCCTTAGACAAGAATTTTGATTAGATTGTTCCTGAAAACCCGTTTGATGAAAATAGTGAACCCAAGAGCATTGAGAGAGGATCCTCTAGAATTTATTTGGATGAGATACCTTGCCTTGTTAAAGATATTTCTGGTATTAATCTTAATGCTTCTTCATTTGAGAACACTTGATGCTTTTCTTGCTTCTTATGCCTAACTTAAAGGCGTTAAAGAAAAGTACTTATTAGGAGATAACCCAAAAGTTTTAATTGATTCTTGGAAGTTATTTCTTCAGTAATAACCTCTCCTTATCCTTTTTATTTGATTTTTGTGCCAAGAGTAGCCTCTAATGAGAGAGAACTAATGTTTGGGGAAGTTGCTGTCCTGAAACAGATTTGTGTGCTTCACTGTAAAAATTTGTGTAAAATCTCTGTATGTCGGTTTGAGCTGTCATTTTTTGTGCTTCTGCCCCAGGTTGTTATCCCACTTTTGTTGGTTAAAAACTTTTATATTTGAGCAACAGAAGGTCTTCTAAAAAATCGGTTTCTACCTGCTTGTCTATTTTGACAGATTTCTGCCATTATTTGCATTTGCTTCTTGTTGATTCCTTTTTGGGTTCTCTTTGGGGAATTGAGATTTTTGAGGGAAATTATACAGTAGCTAGTGTTTTAATGGAAGTTTTACTTGTGTTGGAACTGAACCCAAAGACTTATTATCTTAAGTACACTAATGTTGCTAATGAAGATTGTGCGAAGTTTTGTATGAAGGAAAAATTTCAGGTGTAAGGAAAGAATGATGTAATGAGATGAAGAATGGACTAAATCTCAAGCTTGGGGATGCCACACGTGTCACCCCAAGAAATATCCAAGAAGTACAAGCGTCAAATCTTGGGGATGCCCAAGGCATCCCCTTCTTCATCAATAAAAATCTGAGGTTCTTCCAAACACTTCATTTTTATTGTTTTGTGCACAATTGTGTTGTTCTTGGATTGTCTTTGTTTTTAGTTTTCTTTTGCTTGGTTTGCTTAGTTTTCTTTAGTAAATTGGTTGGACCCCCTCATTCATACATTATTTTTCAAAAAAGATTGGTTTGGATTGGAAAAGAGTAGGAAAAGTTCATGCTTAAGTGGTAAAAAGGAGCTTGTTTTTGACTGTGGCCTATGCTTTGTCATGTGATGCTGGATATTGTTTTGGCTTTATGCTTAGTGAGTTTTTCTCTAGCATGACATGTTATAAACAATTGATATTGCTTAATGTGCCTTGAAAGAATCATGCGTTGTTTTAGCATATTAAAGCATAGTATTGTGGTATTCTCCTTTGATACTTTATTTGGGTTGACTTGACGCATGCTCACACCATGTTAAGACTATCCCAAGTCACCATAGCCTTTATGATCCTTTAGTTTCCGACTTGAAATATCACTTTATGCTTTAGTTAATGATGTTTTGTTGCTTTGCATGATTATGGCCATTATTGCTCTCTTAGTTGGTCGTTCCCAGTCTTTTGCTAGCCTCCATAACCAAGTACGAGTTCCACTCATGCATCTAACTCCAAATGAAGCCAAGTTATTCAAAATGAGTCCACCATACCTACCTATTAGCATTTTCTATTCCAAGTATATTCATGTTTTTATCTACCTTCTGAATTAAACTTGTTATGAGAAAACTAGTGATTAAAGCTCTCACGAACTTGATGGCACACTTTACTTTTCTTGCCCCTAATAAACTTGAACCATTGTGTCATCTATGTTTTATATGCTTGCACTTATACGTTAGGGATTAGCAGAACCATGCTGTCATGGGGAACGCTTTCAACATTGCACTTGTACACTGTACCCAGTTGATATCATGCTCTTTTGTCTATGGATGTCGTCGGTGTGAAATGAAAGGGGAGCTTGTAAGTCCATGGAGTTATGTATGTGTGTTAGAGAAATGCTTGGGCCGCTGGTCTAATCCATGCCTAATCATGGTGGAAACCTGCAGCGTAACCATAATGAGCAATCTATGAAGCATTCTTCTTATAATAAAAAGAAATAGAGATTGAGAAAAAGAAAAAAAGAGATGAGGAAATAGGAAAGAGAGAAAAGGCACCATTTTCCCATGGTAAATAAGAAGATTGCTGAGATGCTTATTGTCTGCTTGCCTTGTCATTTTGTTATGGGGATTCTTCCGTATCATCGGGCAAGGGGTACCCCGTTGGCGGTTCTCTATGATACACATGTACTTACTATGACAAGAACTTACCGGTAACTAAACTTGAGTAGCATGAGGAGCGACCCTCGTATTCAAGGGACATGAGATTGCCAACTTATACTTTGTCAAGCATATACTCCATACTTTGTTCACTTTAACCTTAATCACTTCAAGATGCTTATGATAGGGGCAATGAGAGCTGAAAGCTAATAAGTACCATAATTTTTGGAAGCTCTTTATGAGACTTGAATCCCTGCCTCCTTCTATGAAGGCCTTTCTTTTACTTTTATGTTGAGTCTCCATCTTCTATCTTTATGCACCTACTGAGAGAGCATAGTGGCCATTCTTAGTTTAATGTGCATTGTCCCAAGACTTGTTGATTGATGCATAACTTTGATATTGCTTGTTCTTAAACTATTTGTATCTAGTCACCCTTATGAACTTTGAAGGTGTCCTATGCATTTATGTTTTGCTACACTATGAGGTACAAGTTGAATACCATTCTTATTATGCTTTCTTTATCTGAAACAAACAAACGTCTTGCAAAGCATTGTTATTCATGAATCTTTTGTTTGTGCCTTTTCATGTTACATCATAGTTGCTATGTCTTATTGTTAGAACTATATCTTTCATGATATGTTAAAGTACTATGATCCCAGCTATCAATGTTTTACGAATACTTTGATCAAGATTATGATGGTGCATGTCACCTCAAAAATTATTCTTTCTTTTTTATCACTTACCTACTCGAGGACGATCAGGAGTTAAGCTTGGGGATGTTGATACATTGCTAACGTATCTATAATTTTTGATGTTCCATGCTTGTTTTATATCTAATTTCTTATGTTTTGTCCACACTTTGGAGTATTTTATACACTTTTTGGACTAACCTATTAACAAGATGCCACAGTGCCAGCTGCCTGTTTTCTGTTGTTTTTGGTTCCAGGAAAGTTAGAAAATGAATATTCTCGGAATTAGACGGGATAAAAGCCAAAGTCAATATTTCACCGAGGGGGTCACGAAGCCAGAAGACGAGACTAAGAGGGGCCAGAGGCCGGCAACACCACCTGGCCGCATGGCCAAGCCTTGCCCACACCAAGGGGTGGTGTGGCCACCTAGGGCACCCCCTCGGCCTCCCCTTTCGCATATAAGAAGCCTTTGATACAGAAACCCTAAGTATCCGATCAAAATTCCACGAAAGAGTCTGTAGCCACCGTCATCTTCATCCCTAGATCGGGAGGGATCTGAAGCTCTTCCCGCCACCCTGCCAGAGGGGAGAGATCACCCTAGAAGCCTTCTTCATCACCATGACTGCCTCCTGTGTGATGCGTGAGTAGTTCATCCTGGACTACGGGTCAGTGTAGTAGCTAGATGGTTGGTTCTTCTCCTTTGTGCTACCATGTTTAGATCTTGTGAGCTCCGTTCATGATCAAGATCATCTATTTGTAATCTTACATATTGTGTTTGCGGGGATCTGATGGATATTGAGATGCCATTTCAGATTTATTATTGATTCTAGCATGTCTTTGTTTTTTGTGATCTTGCATGCTCTCCGTTGTTAGTAGCTATCTTGGCCGAGTAGATGCTAGTAACTCCAACATGGAGTATTTATGCTCGATAGTGGGTTCATGCCTCTAGTAATCTGGGGAAATGACAGAAATCTCTAAGGTACTAGATGTGTTGTTGCTACTAGGGAGAAAACAACAATCCTTTGTTCATAGAACAATCGTATTGTTTACTTTACACACAATGCTTAATGCAATTATTTGTTGCTTGCAACTTAATAATCGAGGGGGTTCGGATGATAACCTGAAGGTGGATTATTAGTCATAGATGCAGCTGGATTACGGTCTATGTATAATGTTGTAATGCCCAATCAAATCTCATAGTAGTCAAGATGATTAGTATATGCATGCATGATTTCTTGATGTTTGTCAATTGCCCTACTGTAATTTGTTCACCCAACATGTCATCTATCTTAAGGAGAATCACCACTAGTGAACTATGGACCTCGGTCCATTCTTTTACTATCAATCTACAATCTACTATTTACTGTTTTCTGTTTACTTTCTGCAAGCAATTACTATCTTCCACACAATACGTTTAATCCTTTGTTTTTAGCAAAACTGGTGTGATTGACAACCTCACTATAAGTTGGGGGCAAAGTTCTGTGGTTGTGTTGTGCAGGATTCCAAGTTGGAAACAACACCTTGGAGGTGTTTCCTTGCTCCTACTGGTTCGATAACCTTGGTTTCATAACTGACGGAAAACTTGTTGCTGTGCTCATCATACCTTCCTCTTGGGGTTACCCAACGAGCTCGATATATTTTGAGCCATCAATGGGGCCGAGGAAGCCGCAACATCATCACTCCCATTTCCCACAGATAGCGCCAATTGACGAGGGTTAAACTCATCAATGCCCATTGTTATGGACTTGGGTTTTGGAGAAGAAGGGAGAGCTGGAGGCATCAATCGGCTAACAAATAAGCACACAGGGACACAAGGTTTACCCAGGTTCAGGCCTCATAGAGGACCCTACTCCTGCTTGTCTGCTCTTGGAATTATCGAGGGAGTCAAAAGTTACAGGGGTGCGCAGATGCAACCCAGTGATGTTTTGGAAACTAGGGTTGTGATTGTACCCCTCGCTGATGGCTCGGTGTTGATGTAGAGCTCGTTGGGAACCCCAAGAGATAGGTATGATGAGCACAGCAGCAAGTTTCCATCAGTTATGAAACCAAGGTTTAATCGAACCAGTAGGAGCAAGGAAACACCCCAAAGGTGTTGGTAGCTGAGCCTTGGCAGGGCGCACTACCGGTGCTAGTAGCAACATGGAGACCTGCACAACACAACCATAGAACTTTGTCCCCAACTTGTGATGAGGTTGTCAATCTCACCGTGTTTTGCGGAAAACAAAGGATTAAACGTATCGAATGGAAGGAAGTAATAGTTTGCAGAAAGTAAACATAAAGCAGTAAACAGTTTATAGATTGTATGTAAAAGACAAGGACCGGGATCCATAGTTCACTAGAGGTGGCTCTCCTTAAGATAATTAACATGCTGGGTGAACAAATTACAGCGGGGCAATTGACAAACACCGAGAAAGCAATACATGCATATACTAATCATCTTGACTCCTTTGAGACTTGATTGGGCATTACAACATTATACATATACCGCCATCCAACTGCATCTATGACTAATGATCCACCTTCAGGTTATCATCCGAACCCCCTCCAGTATTAAGTTGCAAGCAACAGATTATTGCTTTACGAACTGCGTGTAAAGTAAACAATACGATTGTTCTATGAACAAAGGATTGTTGTTTTCTCCCTAGTAGCAACAACACATCTAGTACCTTAGAGATTTCTGTCAGTTCCCCAGATTACGAGAGGCATGAACCCACTATCGAGCATAAATACTAACTCTTGGAGTTGCTAGCATCTACTTGGCCAAGATAGCTACTAACAACGGAAAGCATGCAAGATCACAAATAACAAAGACATGATAGAATCAATAATCAATCTGAAATAGCATCTCAATATCCATCGGATCCCCACAAACACAACATACAGAATTACAAATAGATGATCTTGATCATGAACAAAGCTCACAAGATCTAGACATGAAAGCACAAAGGAGGAGAACCAGCCATCTAGCTACTACACAGATCCGTAGTCCAAGGATGAACTACTCATGCATCACACCAGAGGCTTGTATGGTGATGAAGAAGGCCTTCAGGAAGAATTCCCCTCTCTGGCAGGGTGCCGGGAAGAGCTTCAGATCCCTCCCGATCTAGGGATGGAGATGACGGCGGCTACAGACTCTTTCGTGGATTTTTGATCGGGTACTTAGGGTTTTCGTCCCGAAGGCAATATATAGGCAGAAGGAGAGGCCAAGGGGGTGCTGGGGTCGGCCAGACCATCCCCTGGCGTGGGCCAGGCCTGGCCGCGCGGCCAGGTGGTGTGGTAGGCCCCCAGCCCTTCTCCGTCTCGTATTCTGGCATCTGATGACTTCCGGAAAAATAGGCACTTTGGCTTTTGTCCCGTCCAATTCCGAGAATATTCATTTTCTGACTTTCCTGGAACCAAAAACAGCAGAAAACAAGCAGCTGGCACTATGGCTCTTGTTAATAGGTTAGTCCAAGAAATCATATGAAAAGTACTCCAAAGTGTGGGCAAAACACAAGAAAGTGGATAAAACAAAGCATGGAACATCAAAAATTATAGATACATTCGCAATGTACCAACATCCCCAAGCTTAACTCCTGCTCGTCCTCGAGTAGGTAAGTGATAAAAAGAAAGAATAATTTTTGAGGTGACATGCACCATCAAAGACTTGATCAAAGTATTTGTGAAACATTCAAAGCTGGGATCAAAGTACTTCAATCATAACATGAAAGACAAAGTTCTAGCAATAAGACAAAGAGACCATGATGCAATACTAAAAGGCACAAACAAAAGATTCATGAATAACAATGCTTTGCAAGACGTTTGTTTGTTTCACATAAAGAAAATATAGCATACTAGTATTCAGCTTGTCCCTCAAAGAGTAGCAAATATAAATGCATAGGACACCTTCAAAGTTCATAAAAGTGACTAGATACAAATAGTTTAAAACAAGCAATATCAAATTATGCATCAATCAACTAGTCTTGGGACAATGCACATAGAACTAAGAATGGCCACTATGCTCTCACAGTAGGTGCATAAAGGTAGAAGGTGGAGCTCAATGTAATGGTGGAAGAAAGGCCTTCATAAAAGGAAGTAGGGATTCAAGTTTCATAAAGTGCTTCCAAAAATTATGGTACTTATAGCTTTCAGCTCTCATTGCCCCTATCATAAGCATCTTTAAGGTGATTAAGGTTAAAGTGAACAAACTATGGTGTACATGCTTGACGAAGTATCAGTCAGAAATCTCATGTCCCTTGTATACGAGGGCCGCTCCTCATGCTACTCAAGTTTAGTCACCGGTAAGTTCTTCTCATCGTAAGTACATGTGTATCATAGAGAACCGCCAACGGGGTACCCCTTGCCCGATGATACGGAAGAATCCCCATATCAAAATGACAAGGCAAGCAGACAACGAGCATCTCAACAATCTTCTTATTTACCATGGGAATATGGTGCTTTTTTTCTCTCTTTCTTCTTTTCATAATATCTCTTTTTTTCTCCTTTTTTCTCAATATAGGACTCTTTTTTTATAAGAAGAATGCTTCATAGACAGCTCATTATGGTTACGCTGCAGGTTTCCACCATGTCAGCATGGATTAGACCAGCGGCCCATGTGTTTCTCTAACACATATACATAACTCCATGGACTTACAAACTCCCCTTTCATTTCACACCGACGACATCCATATACAAAAGAACATGATATCAACTAGGTACAAGTACCAAGTGCAATGTTGAAAGTGTTCCCCATGAAAGCATTGTTCTGCTAATTCCCAACAAATAAGTGCAAGAATATACAACAAAGACGACACAATGGTTCAAATTTATTAAGGGCAAGAAAAGTAAAGTGTGCCATCAAGTTCGTGAGAGCTTTAATCACTAGTTTTCTCATAACAAGTTTAATTCGGAAGGTAAACAAAAGCATGAATATACTTGGAATAGCATAAGATAATAGGTAGGTATGATGGACTCTTTGGAATAACTTGTTTTAGGGGGTTGGATGCATGAGTGGAACTCATACTTGGTTGTGCAGGCTAGCAAAAGACTGGGAGCGACAAACTAACAGAGCAATAATGGCCATAATCATGCAGAGCGACAAAACATCATTGATCAAAGCATAAAGTGATACTACAAGTTGAAAACTAAAGGATCATAAAGGCTATGATGACTTGAGATAGTCATAACATGGTGTGAGCATGCGCCAAGTCAACCCAAATAAAGCATCAAAGGAGAATACCACTATACTATGCTTTAATATGCTAAAACAACGCATGATTCATCCAAGGCACATTAAGCAATCTCAATTGTTTATAATAAGTCATGCTACAGCAAAGAATACTAAGCATAAAGCCAAAACAATATCAAGCATGGCATGACAGAGCATAGGCCACAGTCAAAAACGACCTCTTTTTACCACATAAGTATGAAGTTTCCTACTCTTTTCCAAACCAAACCAAACTATTTGCAAACCAATGTATGAAAGAGGGGGTCCAACCAATTTATTCAGAAAACTAAGAAAACAAAAGCAAACAAAAAACCAAAACGAAAACGAAAAATAAGACGCTCCAAGAACAACACAACTATGCATGAAACAATAAAAATGAAGCGTTTGGAAGAAACCTGTGATTTTTATTGATGAAGAAAGGGATGCCTTGGGCATTCCCAAGCTTTGACGCTTGTACTTTTTGAATATTTCTAGGGGTGACACGCGTGGAATCCCCAAGCTTGAGCTTTAGTCCATCCTTCATCTCATTACTCATTCCTTCCATACACCTAAAATTTTTCCTTCATACAAAACTTCACACAATCTTTATTAGCAACATTAGTGCACTCAACATAAATAAGTCTTAAGGTTCAGTTCCAACACCAAATAAACTTTCATTAGAACACTATATACTGTAGTACTTCCCTCAAAAAGCTAAATTCCCCAAAAGAACTCAAAAAGGAACCAACAAGAAGCAAATGCAGAAAATGGCAGAAATCTGTCAAAACAGACCAGCAGGTAAAGACGGATTTTTTCAAAGACCTTCTGTTGCTCAAATCAAAAAGTGTTGAACTAAAGAAAGTTAGATAACAACTTGGGTCAGAAGCACAAAAATTCACGCCTCAAAAAGACGTTCAGAGATTTTACACGAAGTTTTACGGTGAAGCACAGAAATCTGTTTCGGGACAGCAACTTTCCCAATCATTACTTCTCTCTTATTAGAGGTTACTCTTGGCACAAAAAGCAAATAAAAAGGATAAGGATCGGTTATTACTGAAGTAATAACTTCCAAGACTCATCTAAACCTTTTGTGTTATCTCCCAATAAGTACTTTTCTTTAACGCCTTTAAGTTAGGCATGATAGTTTGAGAAGATGCTCACATAGGAAATATGAATTGAAGTAAAAGAGAGCATCAAGAAGCAAATTCAAATAACATTTAAGTCTAACCCACTTCCTATGCATAGGAATCTCGTATGAAAATAAATTCACCAAGAACAAAGTGACATGCATAGGAAGATAAAACGAGAATAACTTCAAAACTTTCAGCACATAGAGGGGTGTTTCAATACCATGAAAACTTTTACAACCATATTTTCCTCTCTCATAATAATTTTCAGTAGCCTCATGAATAAACTCAACATTATAACTATCACATAAAACATGCTTTTCATCAAAAGAATCCACAGGAACATAACATTCATCCTCCTTTGGTAGGCATGGGGGACAATCAAATAATGTAAGGGGTAAAGAGGTACTCTCATTAGAAGGTAGGCATGGGTAGATCCATTCTTCCTCCTTTTGTTCATCACTCTCCTCCTCTTTTTCATCTAATGAGATTTCAAGTTCAGCAATTTCTTCTTCCATAGGCTCCTGCAAGGCATTAGTCTCTTCCATTGGTGGAGAGCATCTATTAAGATATTCAAGAATATAGCCATTTTCTTCCTTGTAATTATCAAAGCAAAATTTAAGTATATCATAAACCTCATATTTATAAGGTGCATCATCAATATTTTCAAGCAAATAAGCAAGTTCGAATGCACCCTTCCAAGCAATAAATTCGTCAATTTGTTCCACATCATAAAGTCATAATTTCCCTTAACATAAGAAGATATGGTAACATTATCATTATACTCACATTGAAAAGGGAGGTGTTTGTACCTCCTATAGCAACAAGATTTATCAAAGCAAGAAGTAGCATTATAAGTAGAGCACACGTTTCTAGCAATGGTATCAAATTTATTAATTTGTTCCCATAAGTGTTTCCCTTTTTGTGACAAGCGGTGTTCCAGATAATAATATTTTTGTTCTTCCGTAAACCCACCTTGCCAATAAGATTTAGTTTCAAAGAAACCAACCATTGATAGAAAGCATGATAAAGCAAGTCAATAACAGACCAACGAAAATATCCACTATAGTAGAAACTAATTTTTTGTATTTTTGAATAAAGAAAGCAAACTTGTAAAACTAATATTTTTGTGTGTGTTTTTGATAAAGAAACAAGCAAACAAAACAAAAGTAAACTGAGCAAAACAAAAACAACAAAGTAAAGAGATTGGTTATGAGGGACTCCCCTTGTGAAGATGTCCTTGACTCCCCGGCAACGGCGCCAGAAAAATGCTTGATGGCTTGGTGTTGATGTAGAGCTCGTTGGGAACCCCAAGAGGAAGGTATGATGAGCACAACAGCAAGTTTCCCTCAGTTATGAAACCAAGGTTTAATCGAACCAGTAGGAGCAAGGAAACACCCCAAATGTGTTGCTAGCTGAGCCTTGGCAGGGCGCACTACCAGTGCTAGTAGCAACGTGGAGACCTGCACAACACAACCACAGAACTTTGTCCCCAACTTGCGATGAGGTTGTCAATCTCACCGTGTTTTGCGGAAAACAAAGGATTAAACGTATCGAATGGAAGGAAGTAATAGTTTGCAGAAAGTAAACACAAAGCAGTAAACAGTTTATAGATTGTATGTAAAAGACAAGGACCGGGATCCATAGTTCACTAGAGGTGGCTCTCCTTAAGATAGATAACATGCTGGGTGAACAAATTACAGCGGGGCAATTGACAAACACCAAGAAAGCAATACATGCATATACTAATCATCTTGACACCTTTGAGACTTGATTGGGCATTACAACATTATACATAGACCGCCATCCAACTGCATCAATGACTAATAATCCACCTTCAGGTTATCATCCGGACCCCCTCAAGTATTAAGTTGCAAGCAATAGATTATTGCTTTACGAACTGCAAAGTAAACAATACGATTGTTCTATGAACAAAGGATTGTTGTTTTCTCCCTAGTAGCAACAACACATCTAGTACCTTAGAGATTTCTGTCACTTCCCCAGATTACAAGAGGCATGAACCCACTATCGAGCATAAATACTAACTCTTGGAGTTGCTAGCATCTACTTGGCCAAGATAGCTACTAACAACGGAAAGCATGCAAGATCACAAATAACAAAGACATGATAGAATCAATAATCAATCTGAAATAGCATCTCAATATCCATCGGATCCCCGCAAACACAACATGCAGAATTACAAATAGATGATCTTGATCATGAACGGAGCTCACAAGATCTAGACATGAAAGCAAAAAGGAGGAGAACCAGCCATCTAGCTACTACATGGATCCGTAGTCCAAGGATGAACTACTCACGTATCACGCCGGAGGCTTGCATGGTGATGAAGAAGGCCTCCAGGGTGAATTCCCCTCTCCGGCAGGGTGCCAGGAAGAGCTTCAGATCCCTCCCAATCTAGGGATGGAGATGACGGCGGCTACAGACTCTTTCGTGGATTTTTGATCGGGTACTTAGGGTTTTTGTCCCGTAGGCAATATATAGGCGGAAGGAGAGGCCGAGGGGTGCTGGGGTCGGCCAGACCATCCCCTGGCTTGGGCCAGGCCTTGCCGCGTGGCCAGGTGGTGTGGCCGGCCCCCAGCCCTTCTCCGTCTCATATTCTGGCATCTGATGACTTCCGGAAAAATAGGCACTTTGGCTTTTGTCCCGTCCAATTCCGAGAATATTCATTTTCTGACTTTCCTAGAACCAAAAACACAAGAAAATAGGCAACTGGCACTGTGGATCTTGTTAATAGGTTAGTCCAAGAAATCATATGAAAAGTACTCCAAAGTGTGGGCAAAACACAAGAAAGTGGATAAAACCAAGCATGGAACATCAAAAATTATAGATACATTTGCAATGTATCACTCGCCACCCCCTCCTAGCCTTTATATAGATAGGCTAGGTCTCGGGTAGCAGGTCGAGTCGGTTACAAGTTAGGGTTTGTCCCTTTAAACTTTATATCTTTGAGCTTGCCATGTGCCACAAGCAGTCGTAGTCTCCTTCGGTCACTTGAATCTTTGATTGGGCCCTGGTAACGTCATGGGCTTCTGCTAGACTGGACCGTATATGCCAAGCTTGAGTACCTGTAAGGTATGCCCACATCACCGGGTTTAGGATAGATAACCATACTATCAAGAGGGGATCTTGAATGAGTAACTCGATCGTATCTTTTGGAGAGATCTCAAATCTTTGCATACTTAGCATCATCTTTCTTGGTTGTTATTTGTATCTGATGACTACAAGTGCACAGATCAATTGTAGCTAGTTTCGAAGTAAAGATATCGAACCCAAGGAGAGCTATTGGTAAAGGTCTGTATGCCCCTCGTCACTATCAACCAAAGGATACTTATAAGATATCTTCAATCTCAAGTAAAGGGTGTTTGAAAGGTTTTTGGTTGTTTGCAGAAAAGTAATTAAAACAAGTAAAAGGAAACAAGTAACAAGCCTTTCTAAACTTTGATCTATAAATGTTAAAAATGATCTTTCCTAGTTTTTATTAAGTTTTCTATAGTTAATGCACATCCTGTGTCCAACAATAGTCCTCGTAGGTATCATATCACTATGTGCATTTTCAACAAAAGTAAATCCATCTTTCTTAGGAACACAATGATCAGGACTTACCCATTCACTCTCTTCTACATGAAAGATGATTCATGCATCTAGCAAATGTATTATTTCTTTTTTTACCTCCTCTTTCATGTGAGGTTTAAGTCGTCGCTGAAAATTTGCGACCGACTGAGCTCCTTCTTTCGTGAATATTCTATGGGTGGCTATCGAAGGACTAATCCCCTTCAAGTCACTCATTGAACACCCAAGAGAATTTCGATGCGACCGAAGAACCCTCATTAAATTCTCCTCCTATTTTTCTGCAAGGTTAGAACTTATAATAATAGGAAATTTATTCGTCTCATGAAGAAACCTATATTTTAGTACTTTGGTAAAGTTTTAAGGATAGGAGGGGGAGGATCCTCATCTCCCTTCCTTATGGGTTCTTCATATTTTTGATTAATCTCGGCGTCCACCTTAGGTGTGGAGTCAAGATAATCATCCATTTAAGTTTTTTATATGTCCTAGAGGATATTATCATTATTGACTAAGATTCTTGCTAAGTCATTATCAGGAGTCTCAATGACTACAGAGGCTAAATTAATGATATCACCTTCTTCCTCACGTTCGTATTCTTCATCGTCTAGTTCTTCAATAGCAAGCTTATGGTCAAATTTGGAGAAATGAAAATCTATTTTCTATTCACCAAACTTGAGGGACATAGTTTGTCTCTTGCAATCTATGTTTGCTCCTGCGGTATTTAGAAAATTTCTTCCAAAAATGATGGGGCAATAAACATGAGTAGGCATATCAATAAGCATAAAATTAATGAGGGTATTTGTATGGTCCAACACAAATTAGAACATCTCTAATTATTCCCATGGGGACTTGATGACCCACAAGTATAGGGTGTGTATCGCAGTATTTTCGATAAGTAAGAGTGTCGAACCCAACGAGGAGCAGAAGGTGCTGGCTAGTGGTATGGATCAGGAATTCTCTGCAAATACTTGGCAAACGGATTTTTAGGAGTTTTCAATAAAGCAAGTAAACAAAGTACGAGTAAATAAAAGACAGTAGGAATAAATGCAGCAAGTGTCCCAATCCTTTATGCAGCAAAGGACAAGCCGGTTGTATTTCTTAAGATGACCAAACGTTTTCGAGGACACATGGGAAGACTGTCAAGTGCTTTCACTTCATATAGTCGATTAATCTTCTTTAGCTTGCTAAGTGTTGTGTGGGTGAACTTGTGCTAATGTACCGCCCCATCCAAGACTAATACATACTTGTGATTATACCCCTTGCAAACATCCGTAAGTACAAGAAAGTAATTAAGGTAGAAACCTAACCACAACTTTAAACTCTAAGACCCTTACGTCCCTTGTGCAATGGTTTCCTAACGGGGGTTCAGGTTTCTGTCACTCCAGCAACCCCTACGATTAGTTGACAAATACACAATGCATTCCCCTAGGCCCATATAGGTGAAGTGTCATGTAGTCGACGTTCACATGACACCACTAGAAGAAGTACACCACAACTTAAATAACAATCTATTGAATCTTTCTCAACGCAACTCCACTACTAACAACAAGACTTCTCCCATGTCCTCAAGAACAAAACGAACTACTCACAAGACATCATATGGATCATGATCAGAGATGGAATAATGATGTATAACAATCTGAACATAAACAATAACTCAATGGTTCACTCAATAGCATCAACTACAAAGAGTAATCAACACCAGGAAAGTTTCCCCTATGAATTATGCAAGATTCAACTCAATTGTTACAGCAATATGGAGATGGTGATGAGGGTGATGATGGTGGTGATGATGATGATCTCAATGAAGTCTAGCTTGATGGTGGTGTTGATGGCGATGATCTCCCCTCTCCGGGAAGGAATTCCCCAGGCAGAAATCTGTCTGCCGGAGAGATCTTTCTCTCTCGGTGTTTTCCACCCCGCAGAGGTGGCGGAATCTTTTTGTGGTCGCTCCCCGAGTCTTAGGGTTTCGGGAGGATGATATACGCCAGAGGGGAGAGGCTGAAGTGGGCTAGGGCGGCCACACCACCTCCAAGCGCGGCCTAGGCCTGCTCGCGCCATGGGGTGGTGTGGCCCTCCTGTGGGCCACCTCAACTCCATCTTCTGGCATCCTTAGTCTTCTGGAAAAATAGGATTTTCCGTATATTTTCCCGGATTTTCTGATCTTCGCGAATTTTGCCTCCAAACAACACTTTTTCCATTAGAATCCTGACTACAGCGGTCCATGCTCCAAAAGTCATCAACCATGCAAAAATAGATGAAATAACATAAGTATCACCTCTCAATATGAAATATATCAATGAATAATAGTGAATTAAGACATAGAATAGTGATGCAAAATGGACGTATCGGGACTCTGAGCATTTTATCCGCAAGCATTATAGTCATGTCTGTATCCTCTGAAGGGAATATTGCCGAGAGACAATAATAAAGTGGTTTTTATCTTATTCCATGTTTATGATAAATGTTTATTTTGCATGCTATAATTGTATTAATTAGAAATGTTAATACATGTGTGTTTAATAAACAAAATACAAAGTTCCTAGTACTGCCTCTCATATAAACTAGCTTGTTGATTAACAACATGATCAAGGTTTCCTGATCATGGATATTGGATGTTGTTAATAACGAGGTCACAACATTGGTGGAATGAGGTGATGAACATTCATCCGAAGTATAACATTACGATCAAAGTCATTACGATTATATTGCTATAACATCATACGAAGAAATCTTAGTCCTTAGACCATGAGATCATGTTAATTGCTGACACTGGAAGAGTATCTTGATAACATCAAACGTCACACCGTAACAGGGTGACTATAAAGGTGGGTTTAGTACTAGAAATGTGTTATGTTGAGGCTCATGGATCAACAGTGGGATTTGTCCATCCCGATGACGGATAGATATACTCTGGGCCCTCTTGGTGATATCACATTAAGATAGCTTGCAAGCAAGTGATGTGATCACTAGAATGTTATATCACGGGAACGAGAAAAGAGTGCATGTCGGCAACGAGATCAAACTAGGTATGGAGATACCAATGATCGAATCTCGGACATGTAATATATCTTGATACAAAGGGATTTAGTTACTAGCGTTAAAGGTTCTCACGATCATAGAAGTCATCGTTGAATGTGTAGGAGTCAGTATGGATCTCTAGGTCCCGCTTCTGATTATTGATCTGAGAGGGGTCTCGATCATGTATGCATTATTCACGAACCGTAGGGTGGCACACTTAAGGGATACTGACACCATTTAGAGCAAATATGTTTCAGATAAAGATTTAAGAAAGCACTAGAATTATTTCAATAGACACCGAAACTGTTTCGGGTGAAATTGCTAAAATTGGTTCTGCATGTAATATTGAAATGTTACAGGGGGTTTTATGTGAATGTTTGTTAATTAAAGTAATTAACAAAATTCTGAATAAAATTAATAAAAGAGTTTTATTAAATGAGAGAGCATTAAATTTGGAGAAATTTAATGCATTTAAAGTGGAGACTTTAAAACAGAATGTGAAGGGGCATTTTAATGTGGAGGGATTACCACCACATGAATGGGGGAGGTGAAGGGACAACCTCCATGGGTGCCGGCCATGGGAGGGGTACCCTCCCCTCCTCCTATAAAAGGCCCCCCTCTCACTCCTTCTTCCTTACACCTCCTCATGAAGGATCTCTCTCCCCCTCTAGTATTATTCCCCCATGGTCTCGGATTAGCGAGATACATGTTCCTAATGAATTTATCTGGAAAGGAGTTATTGCTTCTGCTGCTTTGCTGGAGCGAGGGACGGAGGTTGTTGGGGTACCGGACATGTGTGCAATCACGGATGCACCGCTGCTTTGCGGTGCTGGACTTGGTGGTGCTGGACTTGCTGGAGCTAGATCTGAACGACGTGTTAGAGCCAGACCTGCTGGACTTCAGCACGATCTTGAGATCGGCAAGTGTACGACTACATCATCCACGAGTTCCATCTCATTAACAAAGCTTTGTTGTCTTCGAGGGTAAGTTCTCCATGGATGTATATCCACCCGCTGCTTGTATCTACTAGATAGATCTTGGCGTATAGTTCCCATCGTAGGAAAATTTTGTTTTCTATGTTGTGAACCCAACAGTGGTATCAGAGCCTGATCTATGCGTAGGTGCTTTGCACGGGTAGTACACATATGTTTATATGTGGGCGATGATGATCATGTTATTGCTTCTTTCATGTATTTTGGATATTGGTGGCATAGTGGGATGAAGCAGCCCGGACCAACCTTACATGTCATCGTACATGAGACTGGTTCCACGACTGACATGCAACTAGTTTTGCATAAGTGGCTGGCGGGTGTCTGTCTCTCCTACTATAAGCAATATCTGATTTACAACGAGTTGCTAATAACTTGGTTATCCTCATTGTGGTTCCATGTTCGTAGGTAAGACCGGTTCTATCTTCGAAAGCCCTAAGCCACGTAAAACTTGCAATGGATAAATTAGAGGCGTCTAGTTTAGATCATTCCTGGGCTAGTGTCTTGATATGGTAATGTTGTAAGTGGATGTATGGTAGATACACTTACAACACACTTAACGTGTAATTTCCATAGACCTTGGCCTTACACACAAAGGAATGATAAAGATCATACCACGATGCATGTGATAGAGATCAAATGCATGGACCATATCATCCCACTTTACACATTAGATGTTCACATCTTATATTGCTAGTTTGGTGTTTTAGTAGCATTTTAAGATGATCCCTCATTTAGATATCAAGATAAAAATGTGTTCTTCCTTAAGTATGCACCATTGTATGGATCGTGTTTCGAGACATCACGTGATGATCAGGTGTACTCAACTCTGCGCTTTCGTACAACGGGTGTAAGACAGTTTTACACACGCGGAATACTAAGGTTCTTACTTGACGAGCCTAGCATGTACAGACATGGCCTCGGAACACGGACCAAAAGGTTAAGCATGATTCATATAGTTGATGTGATGCCCATATTGATGCTCGCCTTTGAAGCTACACCGACTCACGTGATGATCGGACTTGGTGTAGTGGATTTGGTTCATGTAATCACCAAAAGGGCACGAGGGATGTCGTTTTTGAGTGGGAGTTCATTTCTAATTTGGATTAGTCGAACTCAATTTGTCATAAACTAAATCGAAGTGAATTTGCATAATTTGTTGTAGTCATTGGCATCTGTTCACTACCTTATGCTTAGTTTTAATTGAGATAATAGAACTATAGAATTCTGGATATTTACTTTACGAACTAGTATCGTATTGTTTTGAATGTCAATTTAAAGTTTAGAAGTCCTACTGCAAACTTTCAGCAAACTCTATTTACTCCATGAAGTTTAATAAGTAGTATTAAATCAAGAGTAAGAATTCCAATGTTAGTATCTAAAGTATCATGTTTGCCTCCATGATTATTGATATTCAAAAGTTGTTTTAATATCATGATTATCTAGGAGCTGAAAAAGTGTTTCAGAAACCATCATGTGTGGAAGATATTATGATATCTGAAACAATGTCTTTGGTTGCATTATGATAGAGTATAATTTAGCAAAATACATGTTCTCATATTGTATGAGAATTTGTGAAGGATGGAGATGCTAAGCATCCGGATCTCCCAAAAAGGTTTTGGGAACTAACATTATACTCGCGATTCTTCCTTACAGGCTATAGTAGCTTGATCATGAAAGTTGTCATGATAAGGATGAATAGAAGATGTAAGAAATTTTTTTACTACACTAATAGATTACTAAAGAATGGATTTTTGAAAGAACACCAAACATTTGATGATGGTGATCCACTTCAAAGTGCAAGTCCAAAGGTATTAGTATTTGACTATATACAAGCTTTGTACTATGTGTCATGTGAATGATACCACTATTGATGTTGATAGATTCTTTTAAAAGAAAAGGAATTGTTGAAAGAGAATCTATAAAATATTTGGCAGAAAAGAAAAGGTTGGAGATGTCCAACTTAGGTATATAGAAGATATACATGTTATGGCTATATTCCTTGCTTGTTAAACAATGTGGTTCTGAGGTATTGGATACCGGTATTGGATACCGAATTTGTTGGTATGAAGTGTCATACAGGACAACGCAATTCATGAACTGCAATGGTCTAAGTAACTAGCAAAAGAATAAGTGATGATGTTCATCGAAGACAAATAAAGTGTTATTGTGTTTTTTCGTTGCCGTCAAACCTAGCCTTCAAGATTTGTTTTAATAATTGTTATTTTGTTCCGGTATTACGAGAACAATGGTTGTTCAAATAATTACCGTATTCAATAAAGGATGGATGAACTTTTACAAGTCTAGTGGGAGAAATCACAACCATAAACACTATTGCTAAAATGTCGCAAGACAAATGATTGAAAGATCACTTCTGAAGTGACATCGCTGTTTAAATTATATTGGAAAGAAAACATGAAGAAACTCCATGTTGATGGATTTTGGAGTCTTTCATTTTGATCAACTGACGCTTGTGAGACTTTCCTTGAGATAATTGAAACTCCGTTCATAGGCCTAATGACCCACAAGTATAGGGGGTGTATCACAGTATTTTCGAGGGAAGTGAAACCCAATTTATTGATTCGACACAAGTGGAGCCAAAGAATATTTATAAGCCTTAACAACTGAATTGTCAATTCAGCTGCACATGGAATCAGTCTTGCTCACAGCAGTTTATCAGTAGCAACAGTTTTGTAGTAGGAATAGTAAAGTAGCAACAGTAGTAAAGTAAAGACAGCAGTAACAATAGCAGTAAACAGTGGGATTCTAGTGCAGTAGGCATAGGGATGGATGGACGGGCGTTTCATGGACAAGACAATTCACATAGCAATCAGAACATAGGGCATTTGCAGATAAATAAGATAAAGCATCCAAGTACTAGATAATCCTAGGCATGTGTTCCATATATAGTCATATGTGCTCGCAATGAGAACTTGCACAACATCTTTTGTCCTGCCAGCCCGTTTGCAGCGGGGCCTCAAGGGAACTACTGGCAATTAAGGTGCTCCTTTTAATAGAGCACCGGAGCAAAGCATTAACACTCCGTGAACACATGTGATCCTCACATCAAAGCCATTCCCTCCGGTTATCCCGATTTCTGTCACTTCGGGGCCATTGGTTTCGGACAACAACGTGTGTATACAACTTGTAGATAAGACCAAAAACAATACTATCATAATGAATCAATAACATGTTCAGATCTGAAATCATGGCACTCGGGCCCTAGTGACAATCATTAAGCACAACAAGTCGCAACAAAGTCATAAAGCACTAATAAAAGATACTAGGCACCATGCCCTAACAATCTGATGCCATTACATGAACGATCTCATCCAATCCCTACCATACCCATAGCCTACATCGGGGGATTACTCACTCATAGATGGGGGAAACATGGATGGTCGATGGAGAAGCGATAGTGATGATGATGGCGATGATCTCCTCCAATTCCCCGTCCCGGCAGGGTGCTAGAACGGAGTTTCTGGTGCTGTTTCGTGGAATCTGGTGGTGGCGGCGGAGCGGAACTCCTTCTGGAAAAACGTCGACCCCCCCTGAGTTTTTAGGTCAGAAGGCAATTTATAGGCGAAGAGGGAGACCAAGGGGCAGTCTGGGGCGGCCAGACCACCCCCTGGCACGGCCTGGGCTTCCCCGCGCGGCTAGGTGGTGTGGTCTAGGCCCAGATCCCCTGCGTCTCGTATTCTGGCTCCGGGAGTCTTCTGGTGAAATAGGATTTTTGGCATATTTTCCGGGATTTTTCCTGATAGTTGATTTTCTGCACAAAAAGTAGACACTAATGCAATTCTGCTGAAAACAGCGTCATTCTGCGTTAGTTGCATCCAAATCACATAAGTTTAGACGAGAAACAATAGCAAAAGTGTTTGGGAAAGTAGATACGTTTTGGACGTATGAAGGCCAAAGAGGAACGGATGACTAGCTTATTGGAAATTGTGCATGCTGATGTGCATAGTCCATTATGTGTAGCCATATGCGATGGATATTTTTGCTTCATATGCTTTCTCCAGAAATTTGAGTGAATATATCTATATATTTACCTAATAAGGAAGAAGTATGAAACACTTGAAAATTGTTCAAAGACTTTCAAGATGAAGTGAAAAATCATTGTAACAAGAAAATAAAAGAGTTTATGATTTGATCATAAAGGAAGATATTTGACTTACATGTTTAGCAAAACACTTAAGATTTGAGGAATTGTTCCATGATTTGTGTTTTCCGGTAAACCATAGGAGTATGGCATATTCGAGAGATGAAATCAAACCATGTTTGACATGGTAGGATCAAAGGTGTCATTTATAAAACTGCCATTATGTTTTAAGGATTAAAGCTTTAGAGACTACCGCTTTTACACTGAAAAGAGCACCATCGTGATCCATTGAAATGACACCATATGAGTTATGGTTTAGGATAAAACCCGAATTGTCTTTTCTTAAATTTTGGTATGCTATGCATAAGTAAAATGTTTACGACCAAAGTCGGATAAGCACGTCTTTGTAGGTTATCCCAAAGAATTTGTTGGGAATTTTTCCATAACACCGAGGACAAAAGAGTTTGTCACTTGGAACGTCAAGTTTCTTGAGAAGGAATTTTTTTCGCGAAAAGTTAAGTGCGAGGACAATAGAACTTTGATAAGGTTGTTGAACCTTAGCTATATGTGCTAAGTAGCACAGCGCCAGAAAGTGTCCCGGTGGCGGACACAATGCTCATGGCTCCCGTGATTACAGAGGTTGTGATCTTGGAGATTGGAGTTCCTATTGAACCGTGTGGGTTGGTAAGAATCAAATAGTGAGATTTGATAAACAAGTCGGTATTGTTTTGACAATGATGAACCGACTACATGCAAAGAAGGGATGATGGGCCCTGACTCCATAAAATGACTAGAAGTCATAGAATCCGTGATAGTATCCATACACGAGAAATCAAGTTTCGGAACTTGGAAGACCCTCCGGAAAGGCATGAAGCCTATCAGTCGTGGTTGGATCTATAAAGAAATAGACATGGATGTTTAACATCTATGAAATAGTCGACATGTCGGAAAGAAGTTTACGACAATGTTCAAGGAGTTGACTATGACACGATTTGATCTTTCATAGCGATATTTAGTCTTGATGGATTAATGTAGCAACCACTACTTATAATTTGATGTATGGTAGTTGAACAAATAAAACAATGTTCTTCTAATAGAATGGTTACCTAGGACGTGTACAAGACACGGTCCGAAGGGTTTTGTTAATTCAAAGGGTGCTAAAAAGGTCATGCAAACTTCAATAGTTGAAGTGAGCATAGCGGAGTTAGAATCTTCACCATGATGAAAATGTTAAAGGAGTTTAATTTCATAGGAGATGATGAAGATGCTTGAATTTGCAAGAAATTAAGTGGGAGCGCTGAGACATATTTCTAATACATTATGTAGAGAACATATTGTTGATTCGAAATAATGTATCTTGTATTGACACAAGTAAAGAATTTCATTAAAATAAGATTTCGATGAAAGACTTGGGCAAAACCGGAATATTTGGCATCAATATCTATATGGATATATTGAGGCGCTAATATGGTTGTGCCAAACATACATATATGAGATATTGAATGAGTTCAATATGGAAACGATAAGAAAGGTTCTTGCTGCATGGAAAGGTTGTAATCAAGATTCAAGTTTTTTGACACTTGATGAGCGAAATCACATGAATATTTTGATCAATAATATATACCATGATATGTACATATCCAGATATGTCCTATGCTCTAAATGTTATGAGCATATACCAGAATGACTCATAAGATGATCATTGGATGATAGTAAAGATATTCTTATGATCTTTGGAAGAACTAATAATATATCATGTATAAGTGACAAATAGTTAAAGGTAGTTCATTGTAAAGTGTTACATTGATACTAGTTTTGTCACAAGATACAAATTAAATTTATCTCAATTTAGACTACGGGTGGCACAATGTAATGGAAAGGATGTTCCATGATGGATTTGGATGAGATCCAAAGTTGAGACATCGTGACGGATACTACAACAAAAGGCTAAGTATATGACTGCTATAGTAGTAGCAAAGGAGGGCATTTGTGTTAAGTAGTTTGTTATCAAACTAGGTGTGGTTCAAAGTGGGATAATACTATGAAGATATATTGTATGACAATAATATCAATATATTTTAACTCGAACGAACTAAAGGTCTCACCAAAGGACCAAATTTATACAATGCCATCTCATTTGAGAATGAGTGATGCGTAGAGACGCAAAGACATGCAAATACACACGGACCTGAAAGTGCCAGATCCGGAGATTATGTTAACCACTAGCAAATGCGTATATTCAACACCTAGGTGTTGTATATACAAGTTTACAAACTAGATTATTGACTCTAGTGCAAGTGGGAGACTGAAGGGAATATGACCAAGAGGCAATAATAAAGTGGTTATTATCTTATTCCATGTTTATGATAAATGTTTATTTTGCATGCTATAATTGTATTAATTGGAAACGTTACTACATGTGTGTTTAATAAACAAAATACAAAGTTCCCAGTACTGCCTCTCATATAAACTAGCTTGTTGATTAACAAGATGATCAAGGTTTCCTGATCATGGACATTGGATGTTGTTAATTACGAGATCACAACATTGGTGGAATGATGTGATGAACATTCATCCGAAGTATAGCATTACGATCAAAGTCATTATGTTTATATTGCTATAACATCATACAAAGTAATATTAGTCCTTAGACCATGAGATCATGTTAATTGCTAACACCGGAAGAGTATCTTGATAACATCAAACGTCACACCGTAACAGGGTGACTATAAAGGTGGGTTCAGTACTACAAAGGTGTTATGTTGAGGCTCATGGATCAAGAGTGGTTTTTGTCCATCCCGATGACGGATAGATATACTCTGGGCCCTCTCGGTGATATCACATTAAGATAGCTTGCAAGCAAGTGATGTGATCACTAGAATGTTATATCACGGGAACGAGAAAAGAGTGCATGTCGGCAACGAGATCAAACTAGGTATGGAGATACCAATGATCGAATCTCGGACATGTAATATATCTTGAGACAAAGGGATTTAGTTACTAGCGTTAAAGGTTCTCACGATCACAGAAGTCATCGTTGAATGTGTAGGAGTCAGTATAGATCTCTAGGTCCCGCTTCTGATTATTGATCTGAGACGGGTCTCGATCATGTCTGCATTATTCACGAACCGTAGGGTGACACACTTAAGGGATACTGACACCATTTAGAGCAAATATGTTTCAGATAAAGATTTAAGAAAGCACTGGAATTATTTCAATAGACACCGAAACTGTTTCGGGTGAAATTGCTAAAATTGGTTCTGCATGTAATATTGAAATGTTGCAGGGGGTTTTATGTGAATGTTTGTTAATTAAAGTAAATAACAAAATTCTGAATAAAATTAATAAAAGAGTTTTATTAAATGAGAGAGCATTAAATTTGGAGAAATTTAATGCATTTAAAGTGGAGACTTTAAAAGAGAATGTGAAGGGGCATTTTAATGTGGAGGGGTTACCACCACATGAATGGGGGAGGTGAACGGACACCGTCCATGGGCGCCGGCCATGGGAGGGGTACCCTCCCCTCCTCCTATAAAAGGCCCCCTCTCACTCCTTCTTTCTTACACCTCCTCGTGAAGGATCTCTCTCCCCCTCTAGTATTATTCCCCCATGGTCTCGGATTAGTGAGATACATGTTCTTGGTGGCTTTATCTGGAAAGGAGTTGCTGCTTCCGCTGCTTTGCTGAAGCGAGGGACGGAGGTTGTCAGGGTACTGGACATGTGTGTGATCACGGATGCACCGCTGCTTTGTGGTGCTAGACTTGGTGGTGCTGGACTTGCTGAAGCTGGATCTGAAGGACGTGCTGGAGCCATACCTGCTGGACTTCATCACGATCTTGAGATCGGCAAGTGTACGACTACATCATCCACGAGTTCCATCTCGTTAACAAAGCTTTGTTGTCTTCGAGGGTAAGTTCTCCATGGATGTATATCCACCCGTTGCTTGTACCTAGTAGATAGATCTTGGTGTATAGTTTCCATCGTAGGAATATTTTGTTTTCTATGCTACGAACCCAACATCCTCTAGTTCGGCTGGTGTTAGTTCATTTTGAATTTTTTAAAAAAATTTAAAAGGGATCACGTTAACAGCTTTCCCGATATCACATAGTCCATAATAGGGAGTTCCTCCAAAATTACAAGGGAGAATAGGTTTACCAACTTCTTTAGCTTTTACATTTCCTTTGATTAATTGAGAAGCTTCAGTATCTAGCTCAATTACGTTGCAGTGTGGAAACATGGTTAAAATATCTTCCTTCGTTTATGCCCCTGCCTCTTGTACACCTACTTCTTTAGTTTTCCTTCTTTGTGCCTCCTCTTCCAGCTTCTTGAGAAATAGCTCTTCTTCTTCGTGTTGATCCTCTAACTGCTGAGACATCATATGTTTTCTCACCGTCCTTGGGAAAGGAAGGGGTTCAACATATGGGGATACCTCCTTTAATAGTTCGACGGGGTTTGTGATTATTGGATCATCCTCTACAGCTGGCTCGGGTGGTGGAGTGTAATGAAGTCGGTCCTTCTTAGGAGCCTCAATGTGTTCTATAAAAGACTGAAGGATTCGCAAAATAATATCATCATCAAGTTGAAGTTCATTAGCAGTTTCTTTTACTTTACCGGACTCTTTATAAGCAATGAGATAATCTTATTCAATTTCTATACCACCTTTACCGCCTAAATCAAATCCCCAGGTTTCTCTATTGCGGCGAAATCGTTCTAAAAGTTCCCAAGCTTTAATTATAGTTAACTCCATGAAAGAGCCTCTAAAGTTCATGTCAATCTCATGCTTAATTTCTTGATTAAGTCCTCCATAGAAAATATGTAAAACGTACCATTCAGATAAATCATGATGGAGACATTTATCAAGTAGGAACTTATACCTTTTGAAGGCCCTTACCAAGCCTTCACCTAGGTGGTTCTTGAAGTTTGTAATTGCCCTTCTTACTTCAGAAGTTTTTACATTGGGAAAGAATCGAAACACAAATTCTCCTTTGAGTTTTTCCCAAGTATAAATTTTCTCTGTAGGGCAAATTCTATACCAAGCCAAAGCAGTGCTAGTTAGAGATTGGCTAAACAGTTTAAGTTTCAATTCAACATTGGAATAACCTCTCAGTTTAAGAGTCCAACATAGCTCGGCAAAATGCATTAAATCAGTGTAACGATCCTCATCTGGATCATCTCCTGCAAAAGTTTTTCTTTAATAATAGCGATAAAACGAGGATTGCCATCGTATTCTGGTTCGCCCCCACTCGGGAATTCCTTGACGAGTACTCTGTTCAACTTCCCAAGGTATTTAGTAGCATCGAGCTGATTAATCAGTCCGAGTGTAGTCATGGTGCTTAACTAAAACTAATAAGAAACTTTTGTAAAACAATTAGTAAAATAAGCAACTAAGAACAAAGACCAAAAGCGCTTAGCTTCCTGGCAACGGCACCAGAAAATAGCTTGATGACTGCAAGTGCACAAATCAATTGTAGCTAGTTTTGAAGTAAAGATAGCGTACCCACATAGAGCTATTGGTAAAGGTATTTATGCCCCTCGTCACTATCGACCAAAGGATACTTATAAGATGCCTTCGATCTTAAGTAAAGGGTGTTTGAAAGGTTTTTGGTTGTTTGCAAAAAAGTAATTAAAACAAGTAAAAGGAAACAAGTAACAAGGTTGTATGAAATCGTGGTTGAACTGAATAGGGCTAAAACATTCTCGAGGATGTAGGATACATCACTAGCATGATGTTGATATTATTAATAATCAAGATAACATACTTCTTGTGTCATGAGATGTATGGAGAGAGCTCCATAATAAGATGTTCACTACAAGGCTTGCAGGAAGCTGCTTTGTTGAGCCAAGAATGAGGTCACCTCTAAATAACCACTGTGATGTCTGAGAGTAGTCACCCATACAAACCACCGCAATTAAGGGTTTCCCCGTGGATATTGTAATTAGCTTAAGGAGTCCCTCTTTATCCTCCTTTGATCGTGTAGGTTATGAGCCAGCGCTGATCTATCACGAGGCCATTCCAGGTACGATCCCAAAACACATCGAAAGGATTTCTCCCTCCCTTTAGTCCTAAGGGCAAATGATATGTGCCGACTACACATACCATATAAAGAGAGAGATCAAACACAAATCATAAATATATCATAGCCTTGTTGGGGATCAGTGTGGAAAACAAAAAAATTCCTACGACGGAACCCTAGAAACTTAGCCTAGGATCTATCTATGTAGTAATGCGGTAACGGCCGGAGCGTATAGAATACATACACTTGTATACCGTACGCGGTTAACATTCTACGAGGAACGTGGTTGATGTAGTCGTACTCGAAGCCGACCTCAAGGTCGCGAAGCTCCTCGCAGGTCACCCATGCTCCTTCTTGATCTTCATCATCTTCATCGTGCAACAACTCCGACTCACGACATTTAAGTGCCCCAAGTGTTGCGCCTCGTGTCTTAGTACACATCCGGTGCACGATAAGACCTCCGGCTCCCCGATCCCGCCAGGAGTGCGGAAGCTGATATCCGGCTAGGAATCCCTGCAGCGCAACGGCGTACTGCAGGAGTGCCTCGATCGCACAGCCCAGACTTGGGGCCATGGTCACGAGACATGGAGGGAGAGAGAGAAGGACGAAGTCAACCAAAGGACTTCTCCAAATATTGGTGTGTTTAATCCCTCCTATGGGCACCCCTTTATATAGGCTAAGGGGGTGTACCTTTCTCAAAGGCTAAGCCATGTGGGACTAATACTAATGGAAAACATCAGCAGAAATTCGGACTGCCAAATGGGTTGTTTCTACTCAGCCTAATAGGCAAACAGAAAATAAACAGATAAAAGAAAAAGGGGACAGTAGGAGGGGCTGGCCGGGTGGACCTTGGCGTGGCCCACCTCGTGCCCAGCAATCCCCCGCGCTGGCAGCCTGGCAAAGCAGCCCGGGTGGGCCGGCTCTGCCGTCCAGCGGCCCAGCCCGCGCCCGCGTGGCGGCCTGCGCCTGCCCGCCTGGCAGCTCGCCTTGGTGGGTCGCCTGCCCCCGCCGGCCCGGCTGGCTAGCCGGCTCCCCCGCGAGCCTCGCATGGGCCGGGGTCGAGCCAGGACGGCCGCCGCAGCTGGTAACTGGCGCCCGCCCCCTGTGCGGCGGCAACTATCTGCCGCCCACGTGGGTTGTTCCTATTTTCCTTTTTCCCTTTTATTTTTCTGCAGCTTTTATTCTAGATTATTTCCCTCCGGGATTTAGCCTAATATAAAAGTTGCCTTTATAAATCTTAATCTAAATATTATTTATAATATATCAATTCACAATTAACATATAATAAATATATATTTAAATTTCCATTTATCCGAAAACACTTTTCGGGGCTTTTCCTTTATTCTTTCTCCGAACAACTTCGGATCTCTCCGCGGAATGATTTCGACTTTCTCTCTTTCTCTACTGTGATTCCATCTTATGAATGATCGCTCTCATCATACCGTTAAGTGTATCCTCTCACGGCTCGTGAATGCTCTAGACATGATCTGTATCAATGATCAACAGAGGGACCAGGGATATCCATGTGACCCCTATGCATTCCTGATGACAATGTCGTTTAAACCGTCTAAATGTAGCATCCTCTTCCTTTTGTTTCTTGATACAACTTGTCCGAGATCCGATCAATGGTATCCCATACCTTGTTCAATCTCGTTCACAACAAGTTATGTTTTCTTGATACCGTGATATTACATCCCCGTGACCTAGTCACATGTTGCAACATTTATAGATGTAATCTCACCAAGTCGGTCGTATGTATCTTTACCCGTCATGTGGGTGAACAAATCATGGTCTTGCAGTCACATGTCATCTACTGTTCCTTCCGAATACCCAACATACACCTTTATAGCCACCGCATTACCAGATGACGTTTGATGCAGTCAAAGCAGCCTAGGGAAACAGTGAGTAATATGAGCTCACGGTCTAAGGAGAAGGAGTCTAGGTATATTTGTTGCAACAATGAACTATATGACTTGATCGTGTTGCAATCCTTCGAGGAATGTCCAACCACATCATTCTCCAATGATATGATCTTGTTGTCAGTCGGCATAAATGCCCATGATCTTGAAACCTAGATCATCTTCGTGACCAACGAACTAGTATGAATAGTGGCTACTAGGGACTTGGTTGTTTCAGACCATACCTGTACCAATGTTTCTACTTGGCACAGTTCTAGAACAATATGAAATTATTATAAACTAATTGAGATATGACAATAAAAAACCATTTATTATTTGCCTCTAGGGCATATCTCCTTCAGTCTCCCACTTGCACTAGAGTACAAATAATCCAGCTCGCATTTTACTCGTATAAACCATATACCATAGGCGTTTACAGATCATGCATGCTCATGAGAAACGTCATGTCCATGTTCTGTTTTACCAGATCATTATGTCTTTTGCAAATCGTTAATGTCTTCCTAATTTTGACATTCACACAATTATCTTATAATGGGTCGAAGTATTTGTTTGGTAAAAAAGCGAGACTTTTGTTTCTAGTGTTTATGATGACGGTCGTTTTCACCGTTGTCATCTAAACTTCAAAACACACTTTGCTATCCTTTGTGTATATACTATAGTCATGGCAGCAGAACGAGGCTGGATTCCAGGAGCTTACAGTGACTTTAGATCAACCTCGAGGGCTTTCTCATGGGCACTGGGCCCTGGGACACATCATTCTACGTTAAAAGTGAACTAGCCCTGCCATAACATTATACATCACATCAGATGTAACCTTTACACTTCTATATCTATGTAGATCCTAGTGCATGAAATGCAACTATGCCACTTACATTGCTTCTTGCTACTTAAGTACAAACTTAATTCTGGTTCAGTGATCAACTCAGGAATCACTTAAAGACACGTTCTTATAGTTAAGACTTTGTCCTATTAACCAGAACCTCGGGTCACATTACATCGAGTATACAACATGGTTATATGGAAGAACCTATGACTGGGGCATAGGAGATGCAACGCATCTCTATCTTTCAACCATAGTTGCAATACAAACTCAATGCTTCATATAGTAAGAACTACTTTCTCACCCTATTCCATTCTAAGCTTCTTCAGAATCTTGCTTAGGACATTCTGAACATCTTTCAGAATCAAGTCCAGGACGCATTCGACATTCAGTGCTTATTAAACTCATCAATCTATCCTGATAGATCTAATTGTTTAATAACTTCAACTTCATCCTTATTTATCTAACTTAAATGTTATTAACACCGATTACATTATTCACATATGTCGTCCACATATCCAGAATGATTTCAAGCTCCCACTCAAATATGACATTCATGTTTGAGATCCAGGGATTTCACTTAGCTTCCAGTCAGAATATGTCAGCTACATATTATGAATTAGCCAAGCTGATTTGCTCCCACTCAAATCCAGGTCCTCTCGATAATCTTGGACATTCCAAAATTCTTTGATCATTATCAATTCGAGAATTCCACTAACGAGATTTCAATGACTATTCATTTCTCGTATTTAGGTTCATCATGCTTCTTTGTAATTCGTAGGTATGTCTTGTTCAAAATAAGACAAGTGAATCAACAATATAATTCCACAAGCTTGTAGAATATATAGTTGAATCCTACTTACTTTAGTAAAAGTATTCACTTCAAACTTTATGATCATTATCAATAGTTTCTCCTCTTTTTCTAGAGTTTGGTTTTCACGAAACAAATTTCGCTGCGCCACTCAACAATTTGGACACAAGGTCAAATACCTTGTTTTGATCTTTTACTTTCTTCCACCTGTATCTTCATCAAGACACATCAACTTTGGACAACAGCAGGTTTGCCCCTTTGTGGAAGATGCATTCATAGCTTCCTAAGAATGCTCTACAAAGACTTGCTTATTTGCCACGATATCGACTTATCGGAATCTCCACAAACTCGAACATGCCATAACACTTATGGTGTTGTTTCCATGAATCTTTAGATGTTCCTTTGTATTTAAAATGAGTGTTTGCTTATGTCGATCTCTAACTCTAAACGATAAGTATAACCCTGATAAGAGATAATATTATACCACATGTATCTAATACATATTGATTATGATATTTATATATTTCAACACAGTTTGAATTCATCCAATTATCATAATTTGTGAAACATCTTTCACAAGTTATTTTATGCTAAACTTAACTTGAATGCTTTAGTCATGTTGATCAAATCGAAGAGACTTGTTAATTCAGTTAATTCAATATCCCATTTAGTTATGAACTCATTTGAACAATTCAAATCATTTCAAACTTCATGTTTCATTAAGTAAATACACTTATTCACTTAAGTCCACAATAAATGATTTCCAGTACTTGTTGAAAATATGATACATCACAATGTATAAGATTCAACATTTCTTTGCATATCACCGTTTTACCAGAATGCGGAGTTTTAGTCATTCTGCCCAAGAGGCATGGTTTTGCAAAGTCTCTAGATTAAGCATCTAGGACCCCGATCTTTCATAAAGAACCTGCAATAACCAAAATGACTTAAACTATAGTGTCATTTCATTATTTAGCTTTGGATATCTTTTAGCATTCTAATCCTTTATAAATGTTTAAACTATTATCATTAACATAGATGAGAATAACTTATTTGTAATCGTAATGTGACCATAAGGTATTGTTCATAAGAATAGTACAAAGTGGTTTGTAACTTGTTCATATGAATAATCATCTTGCCAAAAGCAAGACACACAAAAAAGGATTACAAATTATATTCAAGTCCACTAATCCAAATGATAAACTTTGAGGAAAGAGGTGATGTCGTCCATCAACTGTTTTGCTTGCCGTCATCAAGTCACGTTGCCTCGAAATAGCAATTCTCAGGCAGATCATCCTGTTTTCACAAAACAGGACAAGTATCAAATACGTTGCAAACTGCAATGAGTTTTGCAAGAACCACATTTATAATTTTGTATATCTAACATATACCTTTTCATCCATGACTTCCATTTGCAATCAAGCCCTTCTAAGAGTTATCAACTCTAATGAAAGATTGCTAAGTGTTTCTCCAAACTTTCCCTTTTCATCCATGATGGAGGAAAACCAATCCAGCGGCTCATACTCTATGTGCCTTATTCTGCATAATACAAAATGCAGCCCAACTCTCCATCAAATGGAGAATGGATTATTGGATGATTATGGAGAAAACACAAACATTCCAGAGTCATCGAATTATCTCCTAATGGTTATTGCATCAAGAAGAGAAGATCACCTTTTACGAGTATATCCCTCAGGTGTGGGTATTAATCTATGAAGTTGGACCCTTTTGCTAAGTACCAAATCAAGCAATATATTCCCATGGTCGCAAAGGACCTCAATGGGATAGGCTCAGATCTACTAAGATATTTGCAAATAGACATCTAGACCAAGTTTATAATAAGAGATCAATTTATAATTGGTTGATGGCTCGTGGTTGATGTAGAGCTCGTTGGGAACCCCAAGAGGAAGGTATGATGAGCACAGCAGCAAGTTTCCCTCAGTTATGAAACCAAGGTTTAATCGAACCAGTGAGCAAGCAAACACCCCAAAGGTGTTACCAGCTGAGCTTTGGCAGGGTGCACTACCGGTGCTAGTAGCAACGTGGAGACCTGCACAACACAACTACAGAACTTTGTCCCCAACTTGCAATGAGGTTGTCAATCTCACCGTGTTTGGCGAAAAACAAAGGATTAAACGTGTCGAATGGAAGGAAGTAAAAGTTTGCAGAAAGTAAACACAAAGCAGTAAAAGATTGTAGATTGTATGTAAAGAAAGGGACCAGGATCCATAGTTCACTAGAGGTGGCTCTCCTTAAGATAGATAACATGCTGGGTGAACAAATTACAGCGGGGCAATTGACAAACACCGAGAAAGCAATACATGCATATACTAATCATCTTGACTCCTTTGAGACTTGATTGGGCATTACAACATAATACATAGACTGCCATCCAACTGCATCTATGACTAATAATCCACCTTCAGGTTATCATCCGAACCCCCGCCAGTATTATTGCTTTACGAACTGCGTGTAAAGTAAACAATACGATTGTTCTATGAACAAAGGATTGTTGTTTTCTCCCTAGTAGCAACATCACATCTAGTACCTTAGAGATTTCTGTCACTTCCCCAGATTACTAGAGGCATGAACCCACTATCGAGCATAAATACTAACTCTTGGAGTTGCTAGCATCTACTTGGCCAAGATAGCTACTAACAACAGAAAGCATGCAAGATCTCAAATAACAAAGACATGATAGAATCAATAATCAATCTGAAATAGCATCTCAATATCCATCGTATCCCCGCAAACACAACATGTAGAATTACAAATAGATGATCTTGATCATGAACGGAGCTCACAAGATCTAAACATGAAAGCACAAAGAAGGAGAACCAGCCATCTAGCTACTACATGGATCCGTAGTCCAAGGATGAACTACTCAAGCATCACACCGGAGGCTTGCATGGTGATGAAGAAGGCCTCCAGGGTGAATTCCCCTCTCCGGCAGGGTGCCGAGAAGAGCTTCAGATCCCTCCCGATCTAGGGATGGAGATGACGGTGGCTATAGACTCTTTCATGGATTTTTGATCGGGTATTTAGGGTTTTCGTCCCGAGGGCAATATATAGGCGGAAGGAGAGGCCGACGGGGTGCCGGGAGCGGCCACACCACCCCCTGGCGTGGGCGAGGCCTGGCCGCGCGGCCAGGTGGTGTGGTGGCTCCCTGGTCCTTCTCCGTCTCGTATTCTGGCACTTGATCACTTCCGGAAAAATAGGCACTTTGGCTTTTGTCCCGTCCAATTCCGAGAATATTCATTTTTTGACTTTCCTAGAACCAAAAACAGCAGAAAACAGGCAGCTGGCACTATGGCTCTTGTTAATAGGTTAGTCCGAAATCATATGAAAAGTACTCCAAAGTTGGAACAAAACACAAGAAAGTGGATAAAACCAAGCATGGAACATCAAAAATTATAGATACATTTGCAATGTATCAACATCCCCAAGCTTAACTCCTGCTCGTCCTCGAGTAGGTAAGTGATAAAAAGAAAGAATAATTTTTGAGGTGACATGCACCATCAAAGACTTGATCAAAGTATTTGCAAAACATTCAAAGCTGGGATCATATTACTTCAATCATAACATGAAAGACAAAGTTCTAGCAATAAGCAAAGAAACTATGATGCAACATGAAAAGGCACAAACAAAAGATTCATGAATAACAATGCTTTGCAAGACGTTTGTTTGTTTCGCATAAAGAAAACATAGCATAATAGTATTCAGCTTGTCCCTAAATAGAGTAGCAAATATAAATGCATAGGACACCTTCAAAGTTCATAAGAGTGACTAGATACAATAGTTTAAAACAAGCAGTAACCAGTTATGCATCAATCAACTAGTCTTGGGACAATGCACATAGAACTAAGAATGGCCACTATGCTCAGGTGCATAAAGATAGAAGGTGGAGACTCAATATAATAGTGGAAGAAAAGCCTTTTGTAAAAGGAAGTAGGGATTCAAGTCTCATAAAGAGCTTCCAAAAATTATGGTACTTATAGTTTTCAGCTCTCATTGCCCCTATCATAAGCATCTTGAAGTGATTAAGGTTAAAGTGAACAAACTATGGTGTACATGTTTGGCGAAGTATAAGTTAGAAATCTCATGTCCCTTGTATATGAGGGCCGCTCCTCATGCTACTCAAGTTTAGTCACCAGTAAGTTCTTGTCATCGTAAGTACATGTGTATCATAGAGAACCGCCAACGGGGTACCCCTTGCCCGATGATACGGAAGAATCCCCATATCAAAATGACAAGGCAAGCAGACAACGAGCATCTCAGCATTCTTCTTATTTACCATGGGAATATGGTTCTTTTTTCCCTCTTTACTCTTTTCATAATATCTCTCTTTTTTCTTTTTTTCTCAATATAGCACTCTTTTTTTATAAGAAGAATGCTTCATAGACAGCTCATTATGGTTACGCTGCAGGTTTCCACCATGTCATCATGGATTAGACCAGCAGCCCAGGCGTTTCTCTAACACATATACATAACTCCATGGACTTACAAGCTCCCCTTTCATTTCACACCGACGACATCCATATACAAAAGAGCATGATATCAACTAGGTACAAGTACCAAGTGCAATGTTGAAAGCGTTCCCCATGAAAGCATGGTTCTGCTAATTCCCACCAAATAAGTGCAAGCATATACAACACAGAAGACACAATGGTTCAAATTTATTAAGGGCAAGTAAAGTAAAGTGTGCCATCAAGTTCGTGAGAGCTTTAATCACTAGTTTTCTCATAACAAGTGGAAGGTAAACAAAAGCATGAATGTACTTGGAATAGCATAAGCTAGTAGGTAGGTATGGTGGACTCTTTGGAATAACTTGGTTTAGGGAGTTCGATGCATGAGTGGAACTCATACTTTGTTGTGGAGGCTAGCAAAAGACTAGGAGTGACAAACTAAGAGAGCAATAATAGCCATAATTATGCAGAGCGACAAAACATCATTGATCAAAGCATAAAGTGATACTACAAGTTGAAAACTAAAGGATCATAAAGGCTATGGTGACTTTGGATAGTCATAACATGGTGTGAGCATGCGCCAAGTCAACCCAAATAAAGCATCAAAGGAGAATACCACTATACTATGCTTTAATATGCTAAAACAACACATGATTCCTCCAAGGCACATTAAGCAATCTCAATTGTTTATAACAAGTCATGCTACAGCAAGGAATACTAAGCATAAAGCCAAAACAATATCAAGCATGGCATGACAAAGCATAGGCCATAGTCAAAAACAAGCTCTTTTTACCACATAACTATGAACTTTCCTACTCTTTTCCAAATCAAACCAAACTATTTGCAAACTAATGTATGAAAGAGGGGGTCGAACCAATTTATTCAGCAAACTAAGCAAACCAAGATAAATGAAAACCAAAACAAAAACAAAAAAGAAGACGCTCCAAGAAAAACACAACTGTGCATGAAACAATAAAAATGAAGCGTTTGGAAGAAACCTGGGATTTTTATTGATGAAGAAGGGAATACCTTGGGCATCCCCAAGCTTTGACGCTTGTACTTCATGGATATTTCTTGGGGTGACACGTGTGGCATCCCCAAGCTTGAGCTTTAGTCCATCATTCATCTCATTACTCATTCCTTCCATACACCTGAAATTTTTCCTTCATACAAAACTTCACACAATCTCATTAGCAACATTAGTGCACTTAAGATAAATAAGTCTAGAGGTTCAGTTCTAACACAAAATAAACTTCCATTAGAACACTAGCTACTGTAGCACTTCCCTCAAAAAGCTCAATTCCCCAAAAGAACTCAAGAAGGAACCAACAAGAAGCAAATGCATAAAATGGCAGAAATCTGTCAAAACAGACCAGCAGGTAAATACGAATTTTTTCGAAGACCGTCTGTTGCTCAAATCAAAACGTACTGAACTAACGAAAGTTATATAACAACCTGGGGCAGAAGCACAAAAAATTACAGCTCAATCCGACCTACAGAGCTCTCTCACGAATGTTTACAGTGAACACAAAAATCTATTTCGGGACAGCAACTTTCCCAATCATTACTTCACTCTCATTAGAGGTTACTCTTGGCACAAAAAGCAAATAAAAAGGATAAGGAGAGGTTATTACAGAGGTAATAACTTCCAAGACTCATCTAAAACTTTTGGTTTATCTCGCAATAAGTACTTTTCTTTAACGCCTTTAAGTTAGGCATAAGAAGCAAAGAAAGAATCAAGTGTTCTCAAATGAAGAAGCATTAAGACCAAATTTTGTTTTCATAGGAGAAGCAAAATAAATATTTTCTCTCTTTTTAGGGAAGTGTTCTAGACCTTTCTTGAGTGGGAGTTGATATTTAATGGTGCCTTCTTTCATATCAATGATGGCACCAACAGTTCTAAGAAAAGGTCTTCCCAAAGTAACAGGACAAGAAGCATTGTATTCAACATCCAAAACATAGAAATCAACAGGGACATAGGAATCGTTAACCATAATAAGAACATCATTAAGACTCCCCATGAGTTTCTTTTTAGCATTGGCATCAAGTGGGACATTCAAATAACAATCTTCAAGAGGAGGCAAATCAAGCATATCATAAATCCTTCTAGGCATAATAGAAACACTACTATCAAGATCACACAAAGCTTTGAAATCAAAGTCATTCACTTTCATATTAATGATGGGTTCCCAACCATCTTCTTGCTTTATAGGAATAGAAGCTTTATGTTTCATCTTTTCTTCTTTAGTTTTTATGAGAGCATCAGTAATGTGTTTTGTAAAAGCCATGTTCATAGCACTAGCATTAGGACTTTTAGCCAGCTTTTGTAGGAACTTAATAACTTTAGAGATATTGCAACCATCAAGATCAAAATCAAATTTATCATCTAAAGTAGTAGAACTATTACTAGCCTCAACACTAGTGGTGGTGATAGTAGAAACACTAATGTTTCTAGCAATTTCATCTTCTCTTTCCCACTTAGCATGTAATTCAGCTATTAGTCTAACATTTTCATCAAATCTTACTTGTATGCCATTAGTAGCTGCAAAGGGATTATCATTAGTTTCAGGTTTAGCAGCCATTTTATTCAAAGCAGATTGAGATTCAGCCAAAGATGCTATATTTCTTTCAGCATTAGAGAGTTTTTCCTTAATAGTTTTATTGAAAGCAGTTTGTTTACTAATAAACTCTTTAAGCATAACTTCAAGTTCATAGGAAGCACTCTTATTATTGTTGTAAGAATTTCCATAAGCATTACCATTGTTGGGAGGATATGGCTTATAATTGTTGTTACCAAAATTGTTCCTATAAGCATTATTACCATAAGCATTGTTGCCAAAGTTGTTATTTCTTATGAAGTTCACATCAACTTGCTCTTCTTGAGCAACTAAAGAGGCTAAAGGAACATTATTTGGATCAATATGGGCTTTCCCATTAACAAGTATAGGCATAATAATATCAATCTTATCACTCAAGGAGGAGGTTTCCTCAACAGAATTTACCTTCTTACCTTGTGGAGCTCTCTCGGTATGCCATTCAGAATAATTAACCATCATATTGTCCAAAAGTTTTGTTACAGCACCCAAAGTGATGGTCATAAAGGTACCTCCAGCAGCTGAATCCAATAGGTTCCTTGAAGAATAGTTCTATCCTGCATAAAAAGTTTGGATGATCATCCAAGCAGTCAGTCCATGAGTGGGACAATTCTTTACCAAAGATTTCATTATTTCCCAAGCTTGAGCAACATGCTCATTATCAAGTTGTTTAAACTTCATTATTTCACTTCTCATGGATATAATCTTAGCAGGAGGATATTTTTTTCCAATAAAAGCATCTTTGCACTTAGTCCAAGAATCAATACTATTCCTAGTTAAGGAATTCAACCATTCTTTAGCTTTTCCTCTCAAAGAGAAAGGAAACAATTTCAATTTAATAATATCACCATCTATATCCCTATGCTTTTGCATCTCACAAAGTTCAACAAAGTTATTTAGATGGGAAGCAACATCTTCATTACCAATACCAGAAAATTGCTCTCTCATAACAAGATTGAGTAAAGGAGGTTTTATCTCAAAGAAAGTATTTTCAGCCATAGGTGGAGCAATAGGTGTGCTCATAAAATCATTGTTGCTGGTGCTAGTGAAGTCACACAACTTAGTGTTTTCAAGAATAGTCATTTTTTTGGGTTTTCAAATAAGAAAGCAAACAAGTAAAACTAATTTTTTTGTGTTTTTTTATAAAGAAACAAGCAAACAAAGCAAAAAGAAAGTAAGCAAAACAAAAACAACAAAGTAAAGACATTGGTTATGAGGGACTCCCCTTGTGAAGATGTCCTTGACTCCCGGGCAACGGCGCCAGAAAAATGCTTGATGGCTCGTGGTTGATGTAGAGCTCGTTTGGAACCCCAAGAGGAAGGTATGATGAGCACAGCAGCAAGTTTCCCTCAGTTATGAAACCAAGGTTTAATCGAACCAGTAGGAGCAAGGAAACACACCAAAGGTGTTACTAGCTGAGCTTTGGCGGGGCGCACTACCGGTGCTAGTAGCAATGTGGAGACCTGCACAACACAACCACAGAACTTTGTCCCCAACTTGCGATGAGGTTGTCAATCTCACCGAAAAAAGGATTAAACGTATCAAATGGAAGGAAGTAAAAGTTTGCAGAAAGTAAACACAAAGCAGTAAAAGATTGTAGATTGTATGTAAAGAAAAGGACCGGGATCCATAGTTCACTAGAGGTGGCTCTCCTTAAGATAGATAACATGCTGGGTGAACAAGTTACAGCAGGGCAATTGACAAACACCGAGAAAGCAATACATGCATATACTAATCATCTTGACTCCTTTGAGACTTGATTGGGCATTACAACATAATACGTAGACCGCCATCCAACCACATCTATGACTAATAATCCACCTTCAGGTTATCATCCGAACCCCCTCCAGTATTAAGTTGCAAGCAACAGATTATTGCTTTACGAACTGCGTGTAAAGTAAACAATACGATTGTTCTATGAACAAAGGATTGTTGTTTTCTCCCTAGTAGCAACATCACATCTAGTACCTTAGAGATTTTTGTCACTTCCCCAGATTACCAGAGGCATGAACCCACTATCGAGCGTAAATACTAACTCTTGGAGTTGCTAGCATCTACTTGGCCAAGATAGCTACTAACAACGGAAAGCATGCAAGATCTCAAATAACAAAGACATGATAGAATCAATAATCAATCTGAAATAGCATCTCAATATCCATCGGATCCCTGCAAACTCAACATGTAGAATTACAAATAGATGATCTTGATCATGAATGGAGCTCACAAGATGTAAACATGAAAGCACAAAGGAGGAGAACCAGCCATCTAGCTACTACATGGATCCGTAGTCCAAGGATGAACTACTCACGCATCACACCGGAGGCATGCATGGTGATGAAGAAGTCCTCCAGGGTGAATTCCCCTCTCCGGCAGGGTGCCGGGAAGAGCTTTAGATCCCTCCCGATCTAGGGATGGAGATGACGGCGGCTATAGACTCTTTCGTGGATTTTTTATCGGGTACTTAGGGTTTTCGTCTCGAGGGAAATATATAGGCGGAAGGAGAGGCCGAGGGGGTGCCGGGAGCAGCCACACCACCCCCTAGCGCGGTCCAGGCCTGGCCGCGCGGCCAGGTGGTGTGGTGGCTCCCTGGCCCTTCTCCGTCTCGTATTCTGGCACTTGATCACTTCCGGAAAAATAGGCACTTTGGCTTTTGTCCCGTCCAATTCCGAGAATATTCATTTTCTGACTTTCCTGGAACCAAAAATAGCAGAAAACAGGCAGCTGGCACTGTGGCTCTTGTTAATAGGTTAGTCCAAGACATCATATGAAAAGTACTCCAAAGTTGGAACAAAACACAAGAAAGTGGATAAAACCAAGCATGGAACATCAAAAATTATAGATACATTTGCAATGTATCATTGGTCTCCACTAAAACGGTCATCCCTAGGACGATTTTAGTGATCGCATGATCCCTATCCTCTGCACCTCCCCCGATCATCATTGTCATTAGTGCATTGTCAAAGGTAGACATTCAACAATGCTAATCATATCAACCATGTGACTCATGCTCGATCTTTCGATCTCTTGTGTTCTGAGGCCATGTCTATACATGCTAGGCTCGCCAAATCTAACTTGTGTGTATTCGCTGTGCAACATGGCTTACACCCACTGTATGCGAACGTAGATATGTCTGACCCCCGATCATCACGGCCGGCCTCATACCGAAGAACTTTCTTGGTGGTGCACACACAAGGGGAACACAGAACATTGGAATTAAATAGGGATTATCTTATTTGCTACCGTTGGGTATCTAAATACTAGCACACAATAAGATGTAAAAACTGGTATCAACATCATATGTATAATGTTATATGATATGGTCTTTCTTGCGCCTTGATCTCCATCGAGTGCTCCGGCATGATCTCCATCGAGTGCTCCGGCATGATCTCCATCGTGCCCTTGGTTTGACGCCTAGTCCACGGCGCCTCCACCAGGTCGTTCATCGGAACGATGACTATTACTATACTACTTAGCAACAGAAAAGTAAACTACTTTACCTTTGCAACGACCAATGCCATATCATAATCACATGCCCCTGCAAAATAAAGTTAGACGCCTCTACTTTATCTATTGCAAGTTTTACGTGGTTGTTAGGGCTTTCGCACTAGAACCGTTTCTAAACTACGAACTTTCCAACCACAACATGGATCCGAAAGTTGTCTCTACTACACCCCTTTCAGGGCCCTCCGTTGTAAATGCTATATCAACTATCGAATGAGAGACAAACACCCGCTAGCCACTTATACGGTACAAGCCGTATGTTGAGCGTGGAACCAGTCTCGCGTACAAATACGCGTAAGGTCGGTCTGGGCCGCTTCATCAAACAATACCGCGATATAAACAAGTACACGTTAGAGGGTAACAACTAAGAGATCAATGCCCGCACAATACTTGTGTGTACTGGCCGTACAACACTCCTACGCATAGATCGGCTCTGATACCACTGTTGGGGATCGGTGCGGAAAAAAAATTACTACGACGGAACCCCAAAAACTTAGCCTAGGATCTATCTATGTAGTAATACAGTAACGGCCGAAGCGTATAGAATACATACCCTTGTAGACCGTATGCGGTTAACGTTCCGCGAGGAACGTGGTTGATGTAGTCGTACTCGAAGCTGACCTCAAGGTCGCGAAGCTCCTCGCAGGTCACCCCTTGCTCCTTCTTGATCTTCATCATCTTCATCGTGCAACAGCTCTGGCTCACGACATTTAAGCTCCCCAAGTGTTGCGCCTCGTGTCTTCGTACACATCCGGTGCATGATGAGACCTCTGGCTCTCTGATCCCGCCGGGAGTGCGGAAGTTGATATCCGGCTAGGAATCCCTGTAGCGCAACGGCGTACTGCAGGAGTGCCTCGATCGCACAGCCCAGACTTGGGGTCATGGTCACGAGACATAGAGGGAGAGAGAGAAGGAGGAAGTCAACCAATGGACTTCTCCAAATATTGGTGTGTTTAATCCCTCCCATGGGCACCCCTTTATATAGGCTAAGGGGGTGTACCTTTCTCAAAGGCTAAGCCATGTGGGACTAATACTAAAGGAAAAGTCAGCAGAAATTCACACTGCCAAATGGGCTGTTTCTACTCAGCCCAATAGGCAAACAGAAAATAAACAGATAAAAGAAAAAGGGGACAGCAGGAGGGGTTGGCGGGGTGGGCCTTGGCGTGGCCCACCTCGTGCCCAGCAGTCCCCGCGCTGGCAGCCTGGCAAAGCAGCCCGGGTGGGCCGGCTCTGCCGTCCGGCGGCCTGCGCCTGCGCCCACGTGGCGGCCTGCGCCTTCCCGCCTCGCAGCTCGCCTTGGTGGGCCGCCTGCCCCCGCCGGCCCGGCTGGCTGGCCAGCTCCCTCGCGAGCCCCGCATGGGCCAGGGTCGAGCCAGGCCGGCCATCGCGGCTGGTAACTAGCTCCCGCCCCCCGTGCGGTGGCAACTATCTGCTGCCCACGTGGGTTGTTCCTGTTTTCCTTTTTCCCTTTTATTTTTCTGCAGCTTTTATTCTAGGCTATTTCCCTCCGGGATTTAGCCTAATATAAAAGTTGCCTTTATAAATCTTAATCTAAATATTATTTATAATATATTAATTCACAATTATCATATAATAAATATATATTTAAATTCCCATTTATCTGAAAACACTTTTCGGGGCTTTTCCTTTATTCTTTCTCCGAACAACTTCGGATCTCTCCGCGGAACGATTCCGACTTTCTCTCTTTCTCTACTGTGATTCCATCTTACGAATGATCGCTCTCATCGTACCCTTAAGTGTATCCTCTCACGGCTCGGGAATGCTCTAGACATGATCTGTATTAATGATCAACAGAGGGACCAGGGATATCCATGTGACCCCTATGCATTCCTGATGACAATGTTGTTTGAACCGCCTAAATGTAGCATCCTCTTCCTTTTGTTTCTTGGTACAACTTGTCCGAGATTCGATCAATGGTATCCCATACCTTGTTCAATCTCGTTCACAACAAGTTATGTTTTCTTGTTCCCGTGATATTACATCCCCGTGACCTAGTCACATGTTGCAACATTTATAGATGTAATCTCACCAAGTCGGTTGTATGTATTTTTACCCGTCATGTGGGTGAACAAATCTCGGTCTTGCAGTCACATGTCATCTACTGTTCCTTCGGAATACCCAACATACACCTTTATAGCCACCGCATTACCAGATGACGTTTGATGCAGTCAAAGCAGCCTAGGGAAACAGTGAGTAATATGAGCTCACGGTCTAAGGAGAAGGAGTCTAGGTATAGCTGTTGCAACAATGAACTATATGACTTGATCGTGTTGCAATCCTTCGAGGAATGTCCAACCACATCATTCTCCAATGATATGATCTCGTTTTTAGTCGGCATAAACGCCCATGATCTTGAAACCCAGATCATCTTCGTGACCAACGAACTAGTATGAATAGAGGATACTAGGGACTTGTTTGTTTCATACCACACCAGTACCAATGTTTCTACTTGGCACAGTTCTAGCACAATATGAAACTATTATAAACTAATTGAGATATGACAATGAAAACCCATTTATTATTTGCCTCTAGGGCATATCTCCTTCAAGACTAGCAAGTCATATGGACACAATAATAGATCATCTTTATTATAAATTCATAATGGTGCTAGGGTTTCTCCATCTCCCCAAGAACAAAGAAACTACTCACACATGGAAGCAATCAACAAAATCATCATAGTCAAATGAATGGATAAAAGTACGGAGATAGATCTAGTGCAAACCACAATTGAATCTGGAATTACAACAAGATCTAATTGATGAGAGATGGGGGTATTGGTGGTGATGGAGATGCAATGGTTGAAGATGAAGGGGATGATGCGTTGTCCTCCAATGATCCATGAAGCAGCTGGGATTTTACCCCAGCCAAGTTCCTCCTTCAGATCCCTTTCAAATGTGGTTTTTCATGGTTTCTAGTGAATGTGTATGTTAGATCCCTCTCTAGTCTTCGCCAAGAGAAAGTATTTAACGAGGCGATCATGCTGACACCTAGTTTGGGTGGACGGTACGGGCGGACAATACGGGCGGGCTCCACCCATATCATTGGTCGTTATTAGTACTGATTGCTTCTACTCCTTTGGTATTCTCCTAGGTGCGAAGGTAAATCCATAAAATGACTTTTATTACTTAGAAATATCAGATTATAACATAATATGACAGTTCCAATTGATATGTTCATATAAGACTTAGTGATTTGTGATCCTGTTAAAACAAGAACAAAATAGTGCGTGCAAACGTAGTGACATACAAAGATCCCTACTCTATTTATGTAAAATAAAGGTAAATATGCTTCAATTTTTGACTTATTAGTATCTTATCCAAGCGAGGTTCTGGAGCTTGTGGTAATATTCATAACAACTTCTAGTTCATAAAAAACGGATCCCCTTGTATATCTTATTGCGTTTTTTATCTTGCGGGTTCTCCGGCTCCACACCTTGGGAGATATCTCACATATATAAACTAGATATTTTCTCCCTTAGTGTTATCCAATATTTTTCATTTTTGTTGGATGCTACATGTTTGTACCTTTCCAATAAAATTGGTTTTAACCTATTCGGAGTTTCCAAGGTCAAGTTATTGTATTTTGCGTTTTGGAGGTTTTACCGGTTTGTCTCTTTTAGAGAGGTCAAACCTTTCATCTTGTGGTTTTATCTCCTTGGTTGTACAATGATATTTATCTGCATTATCTTGTATTTCTTGTTGTCCTCTTCAAAATGAGCCCAAGATCATCGAAACCGGAGTCCGGATGCAAAAGTTCTTGTCGTTTTTGTACCGGGCGTTTCGAAAATCTGGTAGTACCGGGAAAAAATGTGTTAGTACCGTGCGTATCTGACTAGAATGCGCTTGGAGACACGAGAACCCCAGGAATTCCAGTACCGGAAAAAAGTTTGGTAGTACAGGGATTTCCTGGCAAAAGTGCGTTTGGGTGACCTAGGAACCCTAGGGAATGTCCGTTGGTGCTGGGAAAGTCCAGTAGTACCGGGAAAAAGTTTGGTAGTACTAGGAATCACGTTTTTTGGACTGCAACGGGTGGATTTTTGGGGGACCTATTTAAGGGGCCTTCTTCCCTAATGATTCCCCAACTCTTCTTGCAAGTTTTCTCCTCCATTGTTGACCTTCCCAAGCTTGCTATCTCTCAATCCCTCCAACGATTCTTGCATCTTCTTGAGGGAAAAGAGAGAGGAGAGGAGATCTAGATCTATATTTTCACCAATCTATCTCTCCTCTAAGTGAGGGGAGCCCATTGGATCTAGATCTTGGAGAATTTTGTGGATTTCCTCTTGTGTTCTTCCTCTCTTATTTCCCCAATAGGTTTTGTAGCTTTGGTGGAATTTGGGATTAAAGGACTTGCCATTGCATTAGGTGCATCGATTTGAGTTCTCCTCGGAGGATTTGGTTGGTGAAATTAAGAAGCTTGTTACTCTTGGGTTCTTGGAACCCTAGACGGTTAAGTGTCCTTTGTGGTGACTTCTTGGGGCCTTTAATTAAGTTTTTGAGCTCTACCCAAGTTAGTGGCCTTGGTGGTGTTTATTAGGAGCCTCCAATTAAGTTGTGGAGATTGCCCCAATCTTGTACGGGTTTAGTGACTGCCCTCAAGTGTCTCATAGTGGATCGGGTGCTTGCCGTGCGGCGGGCCCTTGGGAGAATAGGGTGAGGCTACTTATGGCGTTGGTGGTTGATGACCTGCAAGTGCACAGGTTCGTCAGAGCATGTTTTCGCGGAAGTATTAATTCCAATTTTTATATCAATCCCAATTAGGAGCCTAGGTAAGTGTTTTTGTGCAGCGTTTCTGTCGCACTCAAGGTATCACGCGTCTTGAGTGAATTGACTGCAATTATTGAAGGTGGAAGGGGGTGAGTGAATAATAGAGAAAACTTACGTAAAGAAAGAAGCAAGAATTAAATAACATAAAAGTAAAGGTGGGAAGAGTGTTCGAGGTTCCTGCAGATGAAAAGTTAGGCGCGGAGAGAAACAATTCATGGTATTAGTGAAGGTGCGAGATGAATAAAATGAAATAAGTGATTGTGATATTTCTTATGTATAAGTGAGTCGGCAAGTAACCCATATACTGACTAGGAGTCCTCATGGCCAATTCTTCCCAGTCCCAATGATCCATCTGCCTGTTACCATAGTAATGATCAGTGCATTAATTAAGGTCTTTAGACCAGATCAATGCTTTAATATTGATGGTTCCTTGTTATCCTTGAGTAGTACTAGCTCCTCATTGATATCGGCCATGTCACTCGAGGTTCACTGATTCGCTGACATACAAGTTCATACCTATGAGATCTCTGGATCATGTTACCCAGGCCCTTAAATTGGATAACAATCATTAAGCAAACATAGATATTAATTCTCACAATTTAATAATCACTACAACAATCACAAATGGATGGAAACAAATGAGGCACAACACACCTTACTAATCCCCTACATCTCCCACGCCTATGGGGATTTACTCAGACATGATAGGAAGATAGATCAAAGGCATATTGTATTTCAAATAGAAATCATCTCAAAGTTACCGTAGCAAGACACAATACCGTTTGAAGATCGAACCAAATACAAACGAAGGTAGATCAAAGTATCAAACCCTAATCTTACAAGTGTCAATCTCTCTCTCTAAGTACAAATGGGGATGATGGTGGAGTGAATGGTTTAGAGGCTAGGGATCGTCGGATAATGAGACGGTGTTCTTCTCCTTCTCTAGATCTGATCTCTCCTCTTCTAGATGTGTTTACGGCAACCGTGTTGTGTTTTTCATCCTCTCTTCTTCACGAAAGTTTCTTTTATTGATATAATGGAGCTGGCGGTGTGTCGTACGGACGGACGGTATGGGCATGTCCCGACCATACCAGTGGCCATTATGCGCTCAAAATACCTCTAATGAAAGGGGGCTCAATTGGGGTTTTGTTTCTACATGTGTAATTAGCTCATAAATGCTATCAGATCTTCCAAAAATGTTCATTCCCTGAAACCATCACAAGAAACCAAGGTTTCGCTAGTTGCGATGTTAACATTAGTGAAAATAATAAATTTTAGTAAAATCCGATAATAAACAAAAGGAAAAACAATGATAAAGAGTGTTAAAATTTGGATCTATCGGTGGTCTTAGTACCGCCCACCCCTCCAACAAGACGTACTCCCTTGTTGAGAGGAACTCGGTAAAACATCGTCGTCTCCATGTGCCTCGGTTATCTCTATACTCGAGCTCTTTAATTATGCACTTTATATTGTGATAGCCTTCATGTTTGAAGTAATATATCTTACTATCACCTTGTTTTATTCCATAGTATATATATGCTATGTGCATGACAAAAGAAAACACTAGTTTTATTCCGCTTTTGTTAAGCCCATCTCGTAAAAAAATATATCCGCCTATTCACTCCCCTCTATGCGGCATCTATGATCTTTCAGCCAACCCAATATCTTAAAGAATCTCTAGCTATGCTCCCCAAGCGGCTCCCTAAAGGGCTATTAGGCACGCCAAACGCGTTGGCGGGCCCAGTCGCGATCTCCAAAGGCACATTCGGTCCGGCGCAACCTAATAGCTTGTCCGGCGCGCCCACCCTGTCCCCGCGCCATCGGGTTCCTTCTGGGCGCGACAGACACAACGCACGCGTCGCATGGGTCAGCGCTGGAGCGACCTTGGCCGCGGTCAAAGCATTGTTCAGCGGTAGTAAAGGCGCAAGTACGTTCGCTAGGCGGCACAACGAGTGGTCTCGTCAGAGAAGATGTGGCGACTGCATTAATGCCAGCACCGGCCCCTTGGACTCCTCTCGGGTTAAATACCGCCAATCTGGGCGGCCGCTTCCTCCATTTTTCCACCGCTCCCCTCTTTCTCATTCAGCCACCGACAAGAACAACCCTACCCTACCCCCACCCCCACCGTAGCCATGTCACACCCACGCCTTCGCGGCGGTGCCACCGAGAATGGATTCGACCCCACAACCTCAGCATAGACGAGGCGTGGATAATTTACTACACGCGGTACCCTTGCGCGGCGGACCACCATCTGGCAAGCACGTGGCAGCTGGCGGCGAACAGCGTCGGCATACCATCGATGCCGAAGCACAATAGCGAGCATTGTTGGTAGGAGATCCATGAGCACCGCATGTGCCTCACGCTAGTGGAGCGGGAGTCAGCCATGTGGCACCCGCAAAACGATATCTGGTGGGTGAGTTTATTCCGCCAGTACCCAGAGGAAGAGATGGCGCGCCTCGACGGCCTGATCGGCTCGTCGGAGACGAAGAACCAGGATGGTTGCGAGCGCTTGTGGGGCGCGCCCGACCACACCCTCCAGGTCATCCTCAACAGCATAAGACGAGGGGATCCCCGCTTGATATGCCACCGACTCACCCACCTTCCCCGCCAGTGCGGTGCTGGCAGCCACCATCAGCAGCGAGGTGGTTGCCTAGGGGTGCCACGTTGTTGTCATCGCCATGGTCCCCCTCTTCGTCAGGCGGGCCACTCCGGTCATTGCCTTCATCGTCCTTGTCCCGGAGCCATACCATCGTGGCCCCATGTGCGAGGTGAAGGAGGAGTCGGTGGACGCCACGCCACCTCCACAACACAATCTGGCGCGCGAGATTGTCATCCGCGAGCCTCGACAACAGCAGGCACCGCCTCCGCGCCATGGTGGCCATAGCAGGGCTCTGAGCCGGCAGCAAGAGACCTAGCTCAAGGAGGATATCGCTAGCAGCAGGCGATGCTCCAAACCGACGACCCTGAGGAGGCCTTCCGCCATGCGCTGCAGGTTTCCATCGAGGACCACAACGCCTAGGTGGCCCCACTCTCCGTCGAGATCGAGCAGTCGATCTGCGACACCGGCAGCCACATCGTGGACTAAGGGAGCAGCAGGGGCGCTGGCACCGCGAAGGACGAGGTGAAGTACGAGTCAGTGGACGACCCGGAGGATGGCTACGAGGCCTACCTCGCTTTCCTCTGCGACCGCTCTTTTTAGTTTAGATGCAGTTAAATTTCGTTCAGATCGTGTAAATTTTCTTAAAATTTTAATGAAATTTCAATTCGGCTAAAATTTATTGAAACCCTTAGGATTGCGGCTAGGGAGCGGCGCTCCCAAAGTCGTTCGTTCATGCCGGCGCTCCTCAAGCGAGCGATGTGGTGCTGCTACCGGATGGCGGTTCCAAGCGGCTAGAGATACGCTTACCCTTCAATCCATTGGCCCAACCAACTAACTACATCATGGTGGTTCGACACGAGAGCTCATGTACTCTGCTTGATGCCGGATGGAGTCGCTCCCCTCCTGCCCCGACAAAGATTTCTTCATGGACCGTTCCTAATTCAGTAGAAAATAACAAGTACTATTTATTTTTCTTTTCTATTTTCTATTTTTAATTTACTCAATATGAACATTTATGCTCCGTCAACGGATTTCAAAAAAAAATTATCTTAATTGAATGATCTTTAATATATAATTTTTATGTTATTATTTTCAAAGAATGATGATCTTATTTGAAAAAAATTAAAAACTACTAATAATACATAAGAACGGTTTTAAAAAGCATTTATGTTATTTGAACGAATTTCCAATATGAGCATTTTTATTAAAAAATAGTAATATTTTTCACAACATACATATTTGTAATATAATAACATAAAATACAAAAAATAAAAATAAAATGATAAAATAGAACAAAAAAAGTGAAAAGTAAACAGATAAGGAAGAAAAGAAAAATAAACCAAAATAAAGAAAGAAATAAGAAACAAGAAATTATCAGATAGAAAATGAAAGGGAAAAAGGAGGGGGGAAACGAAAAGCGAGTAAAAATGAACTGAAAACAGAAAATAGAAAACCCGTGAAAACAACCGAAAAAAGGCAGCACCGCATGCCGAGAGATGTAAGGGCATCTCCATCGGCACGACCCAAACTGTCAGACCGTGTCCGAACTGGTCCGAACTGGACGCGAGAGTCAGTCGCACACCCTCCAGCGGTGGGACCCATCTGGACCAACGCGTCCGGCGTGACCTTTATTCACAAACCAAATTTGGGTTGCCGATGCGTTGGACCCGGACGCAGGCGGCATGCCCACAATCGATGGCAGCGGACTTGAGTTCTATCAACACAGACACGCTCGCAGGTAGACTGATCGGCGGCAACAACGTTGGCCATCAATGCCGACACTGACTGTCGAGAGGCCTCTTGAGTTCCCGCATCGTCATTGATGGCGAAGGCGCGAGAACCTGCACGCGCACTGACGGCCAGGGGATACTTGAACCGGCCCAATGCCCGTCGGCGCCGCACTATCCACCCCAGCCATTGCCCAGAAAGCTCCACCACCACCACCGCTGCCAGTGATGATGAAGACGCCTTTGTGGATCAAGAAGATGAAGAGTGACGGCAAGGCCAACGGCTCTGGGTCACGCCGGTGTCAAGGGCGACGTCTCCCACTCCACCGTCGATGCCGCGCTTCCTCTATGGCATGCCGCCGCCGCCAAGGTCGCAGGACTTCATTGGTCCCGCGGCACACGACGACGTTCACCACGACGACGAGAGCCAGCGCGATCACGGCTACTTTAGGGTGGCAGAGTGCGAGCAACGCTGGCGGGAGGGGGACGACATTGACCACCATGATGTCTCCCTCCTTAGGCACCTCAACATGGAGAGGGTGCCATTCCTGCCCACACGGAAGAAGGTGAAGGCACTGGAGGCGGAGATGCGCAACCGCATCGCCAAGCTCCCCCAGGCTGTCCGGTGGGACAACGCCTACCAGAACAAGGAGTACTGGAAGAACTTCCTGGCATGGGAGCATAAGGCGTGACGTTCGTTTACGTTCTGCGGCGGGCTCCAGCCTTGGCAGTTCTACGAGGGCGTCCCCGACTACCCATTCTCCTACTCCTCCTCCTCTGACGACGGCCAAGATGACGAGGGCGAGGGCGACGACCACGTCATCAAGTAGGAAGCCAGCGGGTGCCTAGCCACTGCCCCTGGAGTACCAGGCCCTCATGGCGGCCGGCTACGACGAGGACGCCATCCCAAGTCATGGCTGCGTCCGTGGAGGAGGAGAACGCGTAATGGTAGGGCTACCGCGACGCCGTCCAGCTGACGGGATGGTCGCGGAGGCCAACGCCTCCTTGCCTCATCCTCTGCCGCTGCCGGCATGGGTGCCACCGGTAGCTCGGGGCTTGGGATGGAGCCGGCCGATGTGGTGCCATCGCCACCGCCACCGCCTCAGTTCAAGTGGCCGGTGTGGCCTGGGAAGGTGATCGACCCGCTAGCGTCGACACATGCGCTACCGCCCTATAACCTCTGGGCGTCGTACATCGATCTCGTCTCTGATGACGAGTAGATGGCCACGGCGCCGCCGCAGGCCAAGGGCCGTAGTTAGGGCTACCTTTGTTTTTTATTTCCTATGTAAATATCAATCGAATGTATGTAAATTTTCAGCAAATTGGCACACTTTAATATTTTAGTTTGAATTTCGATTTTTTGTGCGTCTACCGTCAATAGACCAACACGAACAGGTTGGATCGGGCCGCTGGCATGCCGGACAGACCGGCCGGACCGCTATCGAAATTTATCCGCGGACCGAAGTATCGGGACCAGATCAGACGGCTCGTGTCACCGATTTGGGCCGCCAGTTGGAGATGCCCTAGAACAGCTAAACTGGGTTTGCCCAAAACATATCGCAACATGGGTGGAGCGCTCTGCGTCCCGCCTTGAGCGGAGAAATAGGAAACGACGCTGGGCACCGTTGGCAACCGGGCAACCCCCGTGATGCGCACGTGCGTGCAGGCCATGGAGCCAAGCTTTCGGCAGCGGCGCGAGCAGATACGTACGTGGAGTACAGCTGAACATCACACATGCAAAGTGCTAGTAGCAACATTCCTGCATCTTTCCTTCCAAAGCGTTGGATGGATGCATGCGTCGTGTCTTTTCATTTTCACTCTCGCCCTGCTACCGTGCTACCGTGCTGCGCTCGTGCAGCAGGCTATCTAATCTAGCTGTGCGCGGCTACCACACTTTTGCCCTCTTCCGGAGTGCAAGAGATCCTCCTCGGTAGCGGCGTGCGCGTATCGATCGTACAGACGTACACCCCCTCACGAACGCGCCGACCACCCGACCTGCAGTACTGGCAGCAAACGAAGCATCCGTCGAATCGGATCCATCGTCAGACGCCAGAATGCATATGCATGCGTGCATGCATGCGCGTGTTGTCACGCGTCGATCGATCCGTCGTGGCAGACGCATGGCCGGCGCCGGATAACTTTTGGAGCGGCTCGGGAAGGCCGAGCAGCGAGCTGCCACTCAGTCGCGTCCCATAGGTCATGCAGCCATGCATACCATGCGCGGCGCGGCGCGGCGCGGCGGCGATGTGAGAGGAGAGGAGAGGAGAGGAGAGGAGAGGAGAGGAGAGGAAGGATATAGTATCCCAAGTTCTGAACTCCGGAGGAGAAAGGGCCAGCACTACAGTACAAACCGTCTCGGCATCGATCGATCGATCGATCGGTTCCCCGGCCTCGCAGTTGCAGCTGGCCGGATCTTCTTCACGTACGCAGCACGGGATTCTATTCCCTTCACACGCATGCAGGTGCAGGGCTGTGGCCATGCATCACGTACGGTTACGTCGCCCTAGCCATAGCCTAAGCTACCCTCTACTACCAGTCTACTAGGGTTCTACAAACGCAGTGCTGGTGGCTACCTATACCTGAACTGCGCAGCAAGATGATCAGTGATCACTCGATCGATCTATTCGATCCTGTCCTGTTGTCCCCAGACCTAGTTTCTAGCTAGGGCCGTGTACGCAAGGTTGATCGGTGTCTGGGCTGACATCTCAATGTACACTGGCTTAACTGCCGGATCGATGGAACTACGTGCATGCGCCGCGCCACGCGCCAGTTTGTACGACCATGCATGTATCCTACTCTCTACAGCTACCGCCTTACATGTTCATTTTCCCACGCTACCACTTGCAAGGCTTCGTTAGTTCGATTACAAATTTGCAAGCAAAGCAAGGCTAAGGCTACACGAGCAACAGATTTGTCTTCCCATGGCTTGTGCTCCAAGGCCGGGTGTGGACAGCGGAAAGACTAGAGCGACGGGGCTAGCCAAACCGTGGGGCATGCCGTCTTTGCAAGCAGCAAAATGAAACAGCGGTGCATCTCCTATTTGGTTGCAGATACTCCCTTAGGATTTGGCGTCTCACAAAAAGATTGGCTTGGGGTGCAAGAGCTCAACCTTGAGGAGTGGGCGGGCTTCCAATCGGTGCATGAGTGGTGGTCATCGGTCTTGCGACGGGAGGGGATGCGGATGAAGATAATGACATCCATAATCATGTTAGTTTCATGGGAGATTTGGAACGAAAGGAACGCTCGAGTATTTCGAAACAAAAGCTCCATGCCATCACTTCTCATCACCAAGATCAAGAGTGAAGTCAAGAATTGGGTAAAGGCATGAACGAAACACCTCTGGGATTTAATTCCGGGAGAGTAACCCCTTGTAATGGCCACTCAGGTCTTGGTTTTGCTTTTTCGCTTCAAAACTTCGTGAACCCTTTCCCCTTAATTAATGAGATGAGGCAAATCTTTCGCCTCCGTTTCAAAAAAAAAAAGATTTGTCTTCCAAAAACAGACTTGTAGCTAGGTCTCCATGCACCCAAGAGATATCTTGCCCTGCTGTCTGAAGCCAGAGACAATTGGGCATGAATACGAGTGTAAATGCAAAGCAGGGTAGGCAGTTACGTCCAGGGGGCATTGAAGAAGGGGCCGCAGCGCTCTCATGATAGCCAAGCCAGGCCGGCCCGGGCTCCACCCCATGGCATCGCATTTACTACTACTCCCATGCAGCTTGAGCTTGCTTCCTTGTGCTGCTGCAACTCCTGCGAACCCTACTGTCGTAACAAATGTGCAAGTCAAAATGCAGGCTATAGCCACCCTCACCACGTCTACCACCCCAGACTTGGGGGCCTAGCTTCTTCTTTCCCATCACCCGACGACGCTAGCTGACATGCATGCATGCTCGAGATCACAATGATCTCTAGGATGCAGCCTGCTGCCGTGCATCTTTGCGTGAGTTTGGAGAGAAGAGATACGCATGCAGCTAGTCGTGCAGCCTACCGCCCTACATCCATCCTCCCCTGATGGGTGAAGGTACGTGACCATGCCATGCGTATGATCGACTGCAGTTGCTGTAACGCATCAAACCCCTGAAGAGTCACAAGTCATGCCAGCAGGCAGCAGAGACAATTCCTTCTCTTTCACCATTTATCCTTTTTCCCCCTTCACATTCAGAAACATGTGCTAGCTAGCTAGCTAGGCGCGTCCAAGTGTAACGCATGCGTGTTTATATATGCAAGACATGATCGAGGCAATGAGGCATCGAGCTCTGCATACACTGGTTCCCGGTCCATCGTATCACATCACACCCTCTAATACACTAGATTTAGAGGTGCGGTCTCGTATTCTATTTTGAATGACCCTAATGAAAAATAAAATAAGTGGGCGACGTCTCTCTTGGCTAAACATTTTGTAAAAAATATAATGAACACAATAAAAAGTGCTATTAGTGCCAACACAAATTAAAAGGCCTAGCCATTTAGCAGGCAACCATACATCAATAATCAATAAGCAAATAGGGAAACATATTGCACACGGACAATCGGTCAAAACCGATGAACCCTACATCAATAGTATTGGACTTAGATGCACTTAATATGATGAGAAACACACGACAACACTGGATCCTACCATATACATATGTAAATGAATTACAGGGAAGGCATTGGCAGGAATGAATGGAATTCACTTGTGTTCCATCTATCAGCACATCATGCATTAGCGTGTCACTAGGTGCCCTTTTTCGAGCATGGAATGAATCAGGATTATAGCAATCAGAGAACTGATCATCATCAGTTGTAAATTGTTGATGGTCACAGACAACCTTATCGTCTTCAATAAGGACCGAGTCAAGATTGCATCTGAATGAGCTTTTGAGTCCATTCGCCAGGCTTGCATTCATCGCTATGAAAGTATTCCAGTCTATGAAGAAATCCCAAACGATATAAGTAAGCAAATGTATTACATATAAGCGGCGAAAGTAAGGAAATAAGAGGTGCAAATATGGTCCCAACATAACACTAGCCGAACACATGGAGCCATTCCATCTTAGTTCACAACAGAGCTGTTCTATTACTAACATATAGAAATATATTTATCTGCAAACATTTCTATCTGCTAATTAAAGGCTGGTTTAAGTTCCTGAAGACAGAACAAAGATTATATGTGAATCAATTTCCCAACATGCGGATTATTTGACAGAAGCAATATGCGACCGGAAATCCAGAAACGGTAGTATTTTAATAAGAGGGGGGACACTAGAGAGTTCATACACCATGAAGAATAGTCATAAAATATGAGTTCTAAACAAGGGAGAAATACACTCATGTCATAAAAATATGAGTTTAAGCCATGATTGTTGGGCCACGTAGAGATAAAATAAAATTTTCCTACGTGGTGATCCCAAGATCTAGTTGAGATAGAAGGCCACGAAGGTTACCACTAGACCCACGATTGAGGATTACAGATGAAGCGCGTCAATTGAATGTAGTGCAGTCACGATCTGATCCAATCCCACGATTGTCAATGTGCTGATCGTGCATCACCTCTACTGGTATCCACACGCACGAGGAAGAGCGCCGTTGGTGGACGCTAGATCCGGTACTGGCGGCTGGACTGAACTGGTGTTAAGATTTCCAACGCATGGAATGATCTAACCGTATTCCTTGGGCATCCGCGCCCTAGTATATATAGGTAGTGAAAGTAGAATCAACTCACTTGTGGCCCATTCACTAAAAGATCTATATTAGTCACTGCGAGTCCAACTCACTGACTCAGTCCGTGTCTGATTCAGGTCCAACCCAAACAGATTTTCGGTTTGGGTCCAACCCAAACTTGCTCCGCTCTTAAGTGTGTGAACCGACAGGCTCATGGTGACTCGGACACGATTCGAGTCTTACTCATAATCGATCAGTCGGTAGCGGCTCCTAGCAGAACGTGTGAACTTCCACGTACCAAAGAGTCATGACGATATACCTTCCAATGCGACTTATGTCTGAGTCTCTTTTGCCATGATATACCTTGTCGAACTATAGGAGAATAATCATCATTCTTTCAATAGTCTGACTCTCTTCTCGGTTCGAGATAAGTGATTCATCCGACTAACTCTTAGTCGATCGCCTCGGCCAACACTTAACCGAGTCGCGCATGGTCATGCTTTCCGAATCATATCACACGAGAGGGCCTAAAAAATATCTCTCCAGTTGGAAGGGAAAATCTCATCTTGGTCATTCATATCATGCAACTTGATTCTCAGTCGACCCAAACTCTGCCTTTATAATTGTCCTGTTATGGAACAACGTTTTACAAAACCTAAGTCGGTGATCCTCAACTCGGATTGTGCGATAACCTCAGGTCTAAAGATTACAATGATTGAGATAAACAAATGATGACTTGTTCGTTATATCTCAATATGGGTCAATCCGACTCGCTAAACTCTTTAGCCGAATCTATATAAGTCAGAATAGTATCACCATGCCCATGACAAGTGGAATCGAGTCATCGGCCGACTTTCATATTAGTCTAAGTTGTGTGTCCAGCACAACCTCAACGACCAAGGACATTTAGTATGAACAACATGAATATATAGTTCCATGATCGAATCACATATTCAATGATACATATCAACAGTTCATACAAGGAAAATATAATAACTTTATTAATACATCAGGAATAACATCATACATGATTGCCTCTAGGGCATATTCCCAACAATGATCACAACACATAACATTATATGATAACCGTGGCCAAGAATTGGTGATAAGTATGAATCTACGCATAATCAATAAGCAACTAAGGTCATCTTGAAAGAATTAGTTCAAACAAATATGTGCCGCACCCATCAATTGATTTTGACAAATCTGACTTTTTGGTAAAACTAATGCCTCATGAGACCACTCGGCAAAACTATTTTAGAATATGACACCTAGGTTGGGACTAACAAGAAAGGAGCTGAAGTTGTGTAGTTCGGCACTGAAGCAAGTCGGCACCACACCAATTGTCATCGAAGTGAGGTCGACGCCATTGCATTTTGAGCATAGGTGAAATAGACTTTGATGATACGGTTTCTAATGAAAAAAATCATTTATTTTCTTTTCAGGAGAGCATGGGAATGTTCATTTGTATTAGTAAATATCAGAAATATATAGATATAATTCATAAGAAAAATAGCAAGGTGCTTCTAATAGAAGAAAATGATTGTACCAAAGATCCAGACGAGTAAATGTTCTTAGCAAAAGAGATGCATCAGAAGTACTATGTTTTGGCCAGTACATGGTGGCTAATGGTGCCAATGACATGGATGATGGCACGGGCTTTGAGAGGCATTGGTGGCAAGGAGAGAGGTGATAATATGGAGAATAACCTTGCTGGAACTAACATTGATGGTGCTGGAATTAGTCATGTCTGTGCAACATCTTCAACGCAGCCTTTCTTCTTATATATAAAATTAATACGCCATCAGCAATGATATATCGTCTTTTCTTCTTCCCCAAACTGTACTAAAGTCTAACACACATCATGGTGGATTAATGCTAGCAGTACTGATGCATGAACCCTTTTATTTTGGCAATAGGTAAGCAAATAACCATCGAATATTAAACCTATGATTGTCAAAATTTTAGTACTAAAATCTCAAATGGAATGTAAGAGTGTTATTTTCCAAATGATGTATCGGATGCTAGCAGCCAGTACATGGCCGGTTAAATCTTAGTTCACATGTGAACCTCATCATACAAAACAAATATAGTACATGAGAATAACAATGACTATATAATTTTATAACCAATTAACGTCATCCGGGACAATGGATTTGCTCTATTCAGCAGGCTATCCTTAATATGAACTATAAGCTCAAAGTGTACGATAGGCCAATCAAAATTGTGACGAAAAAAACAATCTCAGGGTAAACAAAACTATCAAAGAAGTTCAATACAGAAGTCTATTGTAGCCAATATGTGAAATCATAGAACAACGCAATTTGGGACATATAAATAATAATCATAATCCCTATCGATTATATGTCAGTCGTTTCAATAAGTGTATCGAAGATGGATCAGAGCAACACTAAATAAAAATTACTTTCTGGCATGAAAAGCAACAGAAGGTGAGTCAAGGCATCTTACTTAACCCTTGATAATCATATCGGAGTTCTTGAGCCTTTTCATTGCATATATGTTGCGAGAAATCTTCTCCCGACACATTCGAACCAGTTATACAAATTATAAACACATAAAGAAGGTGAGTAAGGGGTTGAAAGCAACAACAACAACAGACTTTATGTTGCAACAAATAATATATAGCATGCAAGGGGTTAGCTTTTCGCCAAATATGTGGTAGGGCAAACTTGAGCACTCATGGTGCCTTCTTCCACTATTTTATATGCATATGAAATAGTCTCACGATATACTGGATTTCAGTTGAAAGATATGTTAACTTCACTGCACTCTAAATAACTCTTGCTAGCATGAATATAGAAAATGTAATGGTTGATGGTGCAATGTCGATTTCCTGAGGCTAGGTAAAATAACAGAGATAATGTACTTTTTTGTAAGACTTAGAATATGTACAGAAATAGCCCCATGAAGTTATTGAGTACACTCACTTAACAATGGAACACCTCTACAGCTTTCTCAGCATTCTTATCAAGACTTATGGTGCCAAAAATAAATCCACACTCTCGTATGTTTTCCTGTTATAAATGACCTATACTTACATAAAAATTTCATGAGACCCAATATACTTTAGGAAACCTAGGCTTGAGCACGTCATCTACAAACACCATATAGAAGAAAAACAAGTCGTGCATGTACAAAAAATAATCACCTCGATTACCATACTTCCATTTCTATCTCAAGCAAGGAAACATACATAAATAACATGAAAAAAGGCACACCATGTAATGTAATAGCACCACATTGTGCAGAATTGGAGAAAAATGGAAAAGACAGAAACATTAATACTGAAGCTTACCTAGTTTAGACCATTTACTTGCAGAAGGACCAAACGGCCATTATCAAGTAATCCAAACCTGAAATCCACCATGAATCATGCAAACATTAAGTAAAACATGAAATACAATTAAGTTTGTCAATCAAATAATAAGCTATATGAATCAAGAAAGTGGTCCAAAGTTCAGTAAAAATGAGTACATGTTCCTAGGAAAAATTGGTGTCCTAAAAATGGTTGTTGTTGCCCGGCACAACACTAGTGAGAGAAGAAAATGACAAAGAAAGGAGGAATATAGAGAAATTAGTGGATAAGAAAGACTCGTGAAGATATAAAGCAAGAGTAAGTGGGTGGACCCTGGTCCGTCAATGTCTTAAGCCATGGTAGGACACGCTGCCGCGAGCATTTCCATTACTATTATGCATACTAGATCCCTGATGGAGCTCTCTGCGCGCGGTCGGTACTTACTAGACGATTCGTAGGTACTAGGTGAACATGCGCGTTTCGCCGCGTCGCCTACAGTCTATTTGGCAGTGTGGTAGGTGTGTTGTACTCACTGCTGGTAATATTTTTTTGTTTTGTGTTACCATAAATTAAATATATGAGCATGTGTGGGGTTGAGTGTTTTAATCGGTAGACAAATGTGTGATTTGCGTGTTAGACATATTTAAAACTAAGAGATCTAACTTTAGACGCTTATTTGAAGCGAACCATTATTTCAAATTGAAGCTCATAAATAACATAGGGGTACCAGTATTTCTTCAAGTAAACAAAGAAGTACATCGAGCTAACTTCAAACAAAAATACATTGAGCAATAGATCAAGTTCAGTATCACAAAAAAACTGGCATGTTACATGATCAAGGTAAAAAACTAATGATTTTAAAACAAGCTAACTTATGAAGATCACACAGTGATCTTGTTCGACTGCCTCAAAATCGATGGTTGCAACTATTTTGATTGCAGAGCTCCAAGGGAAGACACAACTTTGTATTCAACACTTATAAGTGACTGAATTATTAAATAATTAGTTTAGTCAATATAGACAACCAAATTATATATATACTAATTCTATGAAGGAGTTATACGTGATAAGTTCCAAATTATTCACTGGTTCAATAAAATTTAAAAGAGAAGGTATGGATGAAAAGTTGCAACGAATATTTACATAAAAGCAAGATCTAATATTTAATCAAGTTTGATAATTTATGTACATTAAAAATGAAAAATAGAAGTTATGCCATTCTTTTAGACTCACTTAGTCGATGGAACCCGCTTGTTCATTAATCATAGAGTATGCTCCAAGTCAAGGGCACTGAAATTTTTGTTAACTGTGTATAAATTGTAGAATAATGCAGAACATGTATCAATTTACCCAAGCATCTCATGTATTCTCGGGATATGTTAATATATTCAAAAGCAAATTTAGTTGCGGAGCCTAAAAGGGCCAAAATCGGCTCATTCTTCTTTGTTTCAGGAATACATACAGTTTAATTGTTGAAGTGATATGAAACACGATTGTTTCTCGCAAAGCGTGACCATTTCTCGCCCTGTTAGCTAGCGCTCCATGCTTTTTGTTCAGCGATTCTTCCGTTCGGATACCGTAGATTCTAGGTTCTGGCGGATCGCTCTGCGCCGCGTCATCGCATGCCTCGCGAGCCTTCTCCTTTTCAATTCCTTTTTTCCCGCCATCTGTCCCTGATTTTTCCAGTCAAAGTGGTGAGGATGATGTGACATATTTACGTAGTCCCGCATATGAGCGTCTCTACCTGCACCCCCACCGTCTGACGCGCTCACCTCCTCTTTATCTTCCTCACCACCGGCAAAGTGTGGCGGTGGACAGGTGCGCGAGGGGAGGGGGCGATGTTGAATTGGTACTAGGCAGGTTCGAGGCGGGGAAGCAGAGGCGGTCGACGCTAGACGCGGGAGCTGGACGGGAGGCGGTGGCCTCGTGAGTGGAGGGGGTGGAAGGAGCGGAGGTGAGAGGGGAGCTCGGGAGCGGAGGGGGCTTTTCCTTTTCAGTACCTTTTCAGTTTCTTTTTTTCTGCCATTCGTCCCTGATTTTTCTGGTCAAAACGGTGAGGATGATGCGACATCTTCGCGTAGTCTCGCATAGCAGCGTCTCTACCCGTGCCTCCCCCTCTCTCTCACCCCCACCGTCCCACACACTCACCTCCTCTTTATCTTCCCCACCACCGGCAAAGCGTGGCGGCGGACGGGTGCGTGTGGCCGGGGGCGATGTTGAATCGGTACTGGGCAGGTTCTAGGCAGTGAAGCAGAGACGGCCGACGCTGGATGCAGGAGTTGGACAGGAGACGGTGGCCTCGTGAATAGATGGCGGAGGGAGTAGAGGTGAGAGGGAGAGTTCGGGAGCGGAGGAGGCAGCGCAGGTTGCTGGGGGAGATAGAGGAGGGGCTGGGATGGTTGGGAGCTCGGGTGGAGGGGAACGTGATCGAGATGGGGGTGAGGGTGGGGGCGGGAGGGACCATCTCGTAAGACTTCGGTCGGCACCTAAAACTGCATGACTGAGATGACTCAGAGTAAAGATCAAACGGTCAGAAATACGCACGCGGACAGATGGTCTCGTATGGCTTGCTTTTGCTCAAGCTTAAGCTATAGTATAATTAGAAGTGCATAGTATTTGCTAAAGTGTAAATTTAGACACATCAGAACAACAAGCTTTTAAAAGATGTGTGTCTATGAGCTGACTAATAAATAAATTGCAACAGCGATTTGAAGCAACTTGAAAATGCAAAACGATCCTCGTGCCGTAGGGCTCCGTACATCGTAGTTCCAGAGACGCAGACATATGAAGATTCAGCGTGAAAAGAAAATCTACGCTAAGACGTGCAAATGAGTTTACAATGACACGGAAAGAAATTACGGATATTAGTTTATCTTACAGTATGGACTGAAACATCAACATGTCACGAATGCATAATTAACATAGATTCCTAACTAAACGCACACACAGATCGTGCATGTCGGACACGCAAGTGCCATCTTCGCCCACGGCGAGCGACGACTACCAATTGTCATCCTCGTCGTTGTCCTCCTCATCCTTGTCCAACTCCTTGCACTGGCTAGCTTCCTCCTCCGTGTTGTCGAAGGGCACTTTCTCCATCACACGTGCGGCTTCCTCCCCGGAGTCTTAGTCCTCCTCGTAGTCCTCCAGTAATGATATTAACCATAATCATCCACGGGAGACTTGTCCTCGTCCTCCTCCTCACCGGAATCGTCGACATAAGGCTCATCCTCTTCCTCATCTAACGAAGGGTCCTTCTACTGACACGCCCTCCTAGACAGCATTGTCGGTCTTGTTGGCCGCAGCAGCCGACTCATCCTCGTCAGTGGCATGCGCGGCCTTGTTGTCCTCCTCATCAGGAGTACACTTTTTGGCATCTCCAAATACTATGAAGGTACCATTCGGCGTGATACCTTCAGCGGCTCGGGCGGTAGCCTTACACTTGGTACCTCCTCGGCGGTAGAATTAGAGAACGTACCTCTAAGGTGACGTTGGTGGTACCACACCTAACGTTACCGCTAGAGCGTTTGACGGTACCAAAAATGATCAGATATGGTTAAAGTTGTAAAAGATTAGTATTAGAGTTTTGCAATAGGGTTATATTTGTCAAGATCGTCGGCGATGCACGGGTGCGCAAGCCGCGCTATGCCAATCGACCGGCGCCCCGGCGTCCACGAATCGGATGGCTCCCGTCCCGGCGCCGTGCTCTCGTGCGTGGCAGCACGGACTGCGTAGGCTGCTCGACCGCTGTAACTGTGTAGTCACAGAGCACCGAGGGCTGCTAGCAACAAAAAGATTCGATCTCTTGCAGTTGCAGGCACAGTTATTTCAGCGACGAACAGGCCGGGGTTTTACCTGGGCACACGTCAAATCCCTTGGTCAAAAGCAGGTTTCTGTGCATGCGCACATGTCGTGTTGTTTGCGCACTGAAACTACTGCAGGTCTTTCTGAGACGAATTAACAGTCTCTCCTGTACAAGATATGAATGGTAAGCCACAGTTGAGCGAAAAGATGATGATTACTACCGAGGTACAATAGCAACATGGACACTTGGAGGAGGGGTGGGACTTGAGCTACAACTGAACTCGTGTCGAAGTGCGTTATACCGCTCGCTCCGTGCTGAAACAGATGATATGAATTTATCTAGATTCACACCAAACGTAGATGAGCTAAAACGGAACTTGCCTCAATGCCACTCGCTCAGTCCGGGAATAAGTGACATAAATTTGTTTAGATTCATATATATCTACACTAAAACACATCTAATTTAGACAGATTCGTATCAGTTATTTCTAGACGGAGGAATACTTTCTTTCGCTCTTGCTGCCCACGAATTCATCTCCTCGCCGGCACTGATTCAAGAACCAAAACAAACATTTATTCCGACCATACTCCAGAAAACTCGATCTTCTGTTTCTTTTTACTGCATTTCAGCAAGTAGTTGTAAAGCAAAGCACTATGTTCTCGAATCGATCCTACGGAGCACATAAAGTAACGTACTTACACCAACATTCATGCACGGACAAATATGTAATCATTGTGGTACCCCCTGATCCCCAACGATTCCTACAATTATAGCACATTGATGTGACACGGAAAGGAATAGCACTACAGCCCTACAGTTGCACTCACGAAGATAATGCGGCACGGTAGCAGCAGAATAAACCCAGAATAAAATGCGAGACCGTGCGTAGGGCACCTGTAGCCGATTGTTTGACCAGCGTAAAGAAAAGCATCACGAACAGTTTTGCAGTGACTGTGTTTGATGAACGCAGGACAAAAGCATCGACCATCTCAAATGACAATGGAACAGTGGAGCAGCTGCAGCTTGTCAAGACAGCTGACTAGTCTAAGGAGTTGTTAAGTTAGGCTTAATTTTAACCTTTTTGTTTTTGGCTTTATAAGTCACAAAGACACTTAAATAGATGTTTTTTATCTGGCTTTTGGCTTAGTCAAAGCTAAAAGGACCAATTGATTTTTGTGGCATATAAGTCAAATCAAAAAGGCATAAATAAGGCTAACCAAACAACCCAGTGATGATACTTAACGGGAAGTCCGGAGCTAGCATTGCTCACACGTGGGGTATCAAACAGGGCGATCCGATGTCGCCGATGCTCTTTATCTTGGCCATTGATCCTATTCACCATCGAATTCATAGAGCAGCTGAAGAGGGCATTCTTAGGCCGACCGTCAAAGACATGAAAATTTCATTATCTCTAAGGAATGGGGTGTCGCCCACTTCGTAGCTTTCCGCATCCCTATCTGGGCGCGCTCCCACGACTTGAGTTTGAGCCCCAAGCTCATCGGTGTTGCGCCTAGAGCTTCCCCTTTTTTTAATATATTGTGAGAGGATCTCATCCTCCTGTTGGTCTAGTGTTTTTTTAAGTTCATTGTCTCCCTCTACACCGACGATGCGGGCATTTTTGTAGGCCCGGAGAAGTATGACATATGGGCGGTTGGTTAGATTCTTGCAACCATTCTTTTCCTTTCTTTCTCTCTCTTAGCTACAGTATATGAGAGCAACACCGGCAGCGCCGGGCCGATCCGAAGCCTCTCTCGCCGGTGTTGTCGGTCGAGATGGGTGGAGGAGAGGCGCTAGAGTAGGTAGAGTAGATAGGAGTAGTGATGCTATGTTAGTTTTGGGCTTTTTGTCGGGTAGTCGGAGCGGAACGACAAATCTTTCCGCCTAGATCCATGTCGCTGTAGGGTTCCTCCTACTTGTTCTTCTTCTCCAGCGATTGGAGGGGAGAGTGAAAGGAAGGACCGGTGTCTCCTTAAATTATGGCGGTGTACTACCTGTTGTTGCTTGATACGGCGTGCGCGAGCTCTTCCTGGCCGGTCTCGGTGGCGGAAGTTCTACCTCTTCTTTTCTTCTCGGCCGGCCTCGGTGGCGAGGGAGAAGGGAGCGGACAAGCTGGTGCTGTTGTTGCTGCCTGCGGTAGTCTGTGGCGGTTGACCGAGGCGGAGAGCCTGGCCACCCATCTGTTGCAACCTGGAGCTCATCTCGTGGTCGACATGTTCGTCGCCACGATCCTTGGCCAAGATGGCCTCCCAAGTCGCTGCCCCGTCAGCGCATCATCAACCTCCAAGACGGAGTCCCTTTCTCGGGATTCTTACTGGCGCTTCACTCCTCCCCGCAGCCAAGTGGTACGTTCCCGATGGCAGGTGCTAGGAGGTCAGCATCGGAGTCTCATCGTCGGTGGAGAAGATGCTGGACTAGATCGCTTTTTCTATTTCTTTCCAGGGTCTTTGTGTCAAAGAGCAGGCATGCTTTTTAGTGTATTTTTGTTGAGGGGCGTCTTTATAATTTATACCCACCGCTTCTTTAATGATGTTGCAGCTCTCTGGGGTCTTCTAGACCCCTCCCCTTGTTCAAAAAAACCCGAGTTGAGCGGTTTTCATATGAACATGACCAAATGTGAAATATTCCCTCTGGGGTGCACGAAGGAGCAAATTGCGGCGGGTTTGGAGTGCTTCAAAGAAAAAAAGGGGACACATTGGTGTGATGGAAGAACAAATACCTTTAATTTCAAAATAAAAGCTTAAGGCAGTGGATTCAATTGACTCTGTCTAGTTGAGACAAAATGAGGTAAATACAAATGCAAGAGTGGATAAACTGATACACGCAGACGATTGGTGGAAACTGGGATACCGGTGTGAGCAGATGGAAAGCAATAGAGCGGATTCCATAATTTACCCCATAGTTTGATACTTGTAATAATAATTACTCTATTTAATAGAAATTCCTCATGTTTAGTCTGTTTAGTAAAATTTGTGTAAAATTATCTCTCTTTCAAGATCCGAAAACATACTGGCGGGCACCGACGCATTTTTGGATGATGCGTGCAGCTGACATGACATCGTGAATGGCTTATACGCCATCTGCAACCTCGACAACATGCACCTCCGGCAGCCAGCAGTGTGAACAATGTTCTGGAAGGTAGCTTTCGTCGGCCAGACGTGTTACGGCTAGTGGTAGAGCCCGACTACGAGCCGGCGCCCATAGTCCTCGATCAATTTTTTCTCGTAAAGAAAGTTGAAATCCCGGACTCTGCATTAAAGTGATGCACACGATCATCTTTATGAAAGTTTATGATGGCAATTGTGCAAAAATCATAAAAAAGGGACTACATAACATATACAACTACCTAGAACCATTATAAGACACGTATTTAACGCTATTGGAATGAGTCGGTTCCGACGACCCGTGTTCGGTTCGGAAAAAACTGAGAAACGGAACCGATTTGTGTTCGGAACGGAATGGCTAGAATTTTACACATAATTGACTTTTATTGCCCAAAACTGAGTAGCTAAACAGTTAAATAGAGATCATCTTGTATCAAAATTGGAATACACATAAGCCAAAACGGATGAATATCGGCAAAATCTGATGCATAGCTAGCAACCGCAGCCAAATCGAATGAATAACTAGCAGAAGCCGTGAGTGCTTCGCGTCTCGCAGCGCCGCCCGAGCACACTGCGTCGCCACCTGTGTGTGCCTGCTTGCGCCTCTGCGCGTGCTTGCCTGCACCGGCACGGCGCGCGCCCACCTACGCCACCGCGCATGCTTGCCGCGGCTGCCGTGTGCCTCGCGCGTGGGTAGCGAGCCGTTTTCAGGTAAGAAGAGATATTAACGCGAGTGGAACATGCACATTCCACCGATTGGATGCATTCCAAATCTACTAGGAATATTCCCTTTTATGGAACCTCTTCGTCTATTTCATGTTCCAACCGAACACGAGAATGGTGTCAGGTGTGGAACCATTCCATTTCATTTCACTTGGTGACACGAATCAAACACACTCTAAGTGTCTAAGTCGACTTTGTCTGCAACAACGTCTTCAAGAAGGGAACACGCCCTTGTGCCGTCTTCACCATGCCGACAGAAACGACCAAGAAAATGATTTTCATCCCGGTTTGTCAAGACCAACCAATGAAGGCTAGTATATCAGCAAAAATACAACACCTTCAACAAGGTAACGGCGTAGATTTTTATTGCTCGGAGTCCGACCAATAAAGGCCAGAACAAGAGCTTTCACCCCGGACATGAAGCAATGTTCTAACACTATTTGAATATATTTTTTAAATACATCCTAGAGGGAGTATCGAACTTTCCTCGTATTCGTAACCATCATCACCCTCCGCCCTGACCGATCCGACTACACACATTGGTAGTGGCGGGGGCAGGTTTCAAACGATAGGTGTAGAAAGCTCTAAAAAGAAATTCAAATATTCTAAATTATAACACATGAATTACTATGTAATATGAATATTATACACAACCCCAAAATAATGAGCGTACATTAATTAGTACATTAATGCAGTACACCTACACCTATGTAATTTTAACACTATTTGCAATCATTCTGCATTCATCACCTACAATGGACACGAGGAAAGTTCAGCAAAAAGCACTGCACTTTGCTGTACCTATGTATAAAAATGCATTATTGCAGATACACTTTTCGTGATTTTCCTCAACTCGACAGCCGACGACGAAAGGGAAGAAGGGTTGGGGAGAGGGGCGAAGAGGTTGATGCGGCGCGGGGAGGGAGCCCCCGGTCGCCTCACTCAAGGAGGCGACGCGGGGGAGCGGGCAGCACGGGGAGGGAGCCCTCACTACTCCAGGCCCTTTGCCGGGGAGCTATGGCATGCCCGCCAGATCCACACGGGCTTTGCCCCGTGGAGGACGACACGGAGGAGGGGCAAGGAGTTAGAAATTAACTACCTAATCTGGCCTGTAATTTTAACACTATTTTCTATCATTCACGCATTCATCACCTACCATAGGCACGAGGAAAGTTCAGCAAAAAAGCACTGCACTTGCCAGTACCTATGTATAAAAAAGCATTATTGCAGATACACTTTTCGTGATTTTCCTCACTTTGTGATTTATTCCCCACTGTTATTGAGGGACACAAACTGTTTGGTAAAGTAGCACCCAAGGACAGGGACACATGGAAATGGAATGGATCCTTCGCAAGCTGGGCACACCGCATGGAGAGAAGAGAACAAGAGCGAAGGACCAGGCTCGTAACAAAAGTGGGACAAGGTTTAAGTGCGTAAAACTGTAAATGCCTCCCTCTGAGATGAGATGAGACGAGACGAGGCGCATGCTGATGCCACTGTTGGCATGTGCAGGAACCTGCAGATCGATCCTCCGCGTTGTTTACCCATCCACCCAGCACCCATCAAGTCCTGAAAATAAGTGCAAGTCCCGGCCGACAAGGGAGAATATCCGCATGCTATCTATCTATCTAATCTCAAGAACGGCTGATACTGGTGGTGAGTGGCGACGGTTAACGAAATTTCAGGTTGAAAAGAGACAGACTTGACCAACACCCTGCAGATTTTTTACCTATAATAATAATGCAGTCGATGCAGAGAAAGATCAGGGCAAAGCAAGCCAGTATCGAGAATCAGAAGCTGGATTAAGGGCGTTTTCACCGGGTCGACCCAATGCGGCGGCGGCAACGGCACGACCCATCCATTCCGACGTGTTCGGCTCGATCCATCCGTGCATCTAATTTACGTGATCACGGGGTCGGCTCGGACACGCGCGGGTCGCGGGCGTGTCCTCCGCGCGCGCTGGTGGCCCACCGGCCAGCGATAGACGCAATCGCGTCGCCGATTCAGACGCAACCGCGGCACCGATTCATACGCAAATGCCGCAGCACCGATTCGGGGCGGCAGACTGAACGGCGGCACCGAGTCAGACGCAACCGCGGCAGTGACGACAGGACGGGGCGTCGCCTGAGTTCCCGCACCGGCATTGATGGCGAAGGCGCGAGAACCTGCGCGCGCTTCCATCGGCAGGGGCTACTTAAGGGCATCTCTACGACCGTCGATGCCGCACCTCACCCCTCCTCTCGCCATCGCCATCGCCGGAGCCACTCAACAAACTAGCTGCCACAGCCACCGCAACCGCCGCCAGCACCGCTCCGCCAGCGATGAAGAAGCCGGGGTGGTTTAAGAAGTCGAAGAATGACCACAAAGCCGGCGGATCCGGCTCGAGCGGCCACCACCGCCCCGAGCGCAGGACTTCGTCGGCGTCTCAGCTGCGCGTCGGGAGGATGCGGAGCAAGCCCGCGACAGCCGATACTTCCGTATTGCGGAGTGCAAGCGACGGTGGAGGGAGGGGAGAGGCATCACCCACCACGATATCTCCCTCCCTGTTAGAAAGGGTAAGCACGATCGATTCCGGTAAGACGTCGCATGTGTTCCGGATGTACGTATATGTCTACGTCTCCGAGTAGGTTTAGAACTCCACGTTGAGTAGGTTAGCTGATCGGTCGTTGCTATGTGTATAAAACTAGCCTAACGTCTACTCTTGTAACCTACCCGAGAGACAAAAGAAATACAAAGAAAGGATTCGGCACATCGTGTTTTTTCTATGTTGATACGTACGTGAAACTAGCTCAGCTAGGAAACGATCAAGGAGCCTGCTTGCCTTGTACATGAACCTCTCGGCGTCTTGTTCTTCCCGTGTTCGTCTCGTCAGTGTTGCCGTTCGTCGCTGCTCACACTGGAAAGTACTCGGTGTGGGGCTAATTTTTAATAATTGGTATCAGAGCCAAGGTCATCGTTCGTGATCTACTGAAAGTACTAGGAGGTCATGACGATGGTGAAGTTTGGTGAGAGCTCGGCATCAACACCGGTGACAGAGACGGTGGGGGCGGCTTTGTATCCGTGCCTCGATCGCAAGGACTACGGACTATGGGCACTCAACATGGAGGTGGCTATGGAGGCTCGGGAGGTTTGGGAGGCCGTCGATCCAGGAGGCGACGAGTATGTCAAGGGAGGCGCGAAGTACCGGAAGGATCGCCAAGCGCTAATGGTGCTCTATTCCGTCGTGCCGAAAGACGTGATGCAGCACCTCGTTGGAAAGAAATCGGCGAAGGATGCATGGGAGACGATCAAGATCTTGCACAAGGTCATGCCCGCGTGAAGGAAGCGCATCTTTAAACTTTGACAAAAATTTATGAAGATGTGAAGATGGAGGAGAGCGAGACGGTTGATCAGTTTGCCGCCCGTTTCGTTACCCTCGTCAACGCAATCAGGGGATATGGCGAGAGATTGGACGAGGTCAAAAGGTTCCTGCGTGCGGCGCCGGCTCGCTACATGCAGATCGTCACATCGATCGAACAATGTCTCGACCTGAATACACTGACGGTTGAGGATCTCGTTGGAAGATTCAAGTCACACGACGAGAGAATTCGGATCAGCTTCGGTGATCCAGAACAGGTTGAGCACCTGATGCTCACGAAGCAGCAATGGATGACTCTTTCAAAAGAAAAACAAGGAGGCTCCACGAGCAGCAAGGAGAAACAACGCCCAGCGAAAAAGTACATCGCGGGGCAGGAGGACGAAGATGACACCTCGCCGCGGAGGAAGTTTGACATAAAGAAAGTAAGGTGTCATAAATGCGGCGAGCTCAGTCACTTCAAGGCTGATTGTCGGAAATCACCAAAGGAAAAGGAGAGGGCTCTTATCGCCCAGGAAGGAGATGATGGACCGATGATGCTGATGCTCGAAGTAACTGAGCTGAAGGATGAGGAGGATCTTCCATCACCGGCTACGGAGATTGTGGCAGAAGTGGATCACGATCTACCGTTTGTGGATCACGAGGAATGGAGTGCCCCGTTTCCATGTGAAGCCACGTTTGAAGCAAGTGAAGCCTCAGAACTTGTTCATGGCGATCTATGCGTTGGAATTTCACCCGCAACTCCGTCCGGCAATAAGTTCTTCATGCTTGTGATGGATGATCATAGTAAATACATGTGGATTGTGTTAGATTTGTGACAAATAAATAACGAAGAACGAAAACAAAATCACAGCAAGGGGACACAGATTTAACGTGGAAAACCCTCTCCAACAAAGAGAAGGGAAAAACCACGGGCGCCAGCCAGCGAAACTTCACTATAACGGAGAGTGTTTACACAACGCCGGGGATTTCACAGATGCAACTTATCCCAGCCGGCGGCTTACAAGAAGTATATATAGCGGTGGTAACCTAGGTCATCAACGATCCGTACCGCGGGGGCTGTCGCCCCCTGCACCCCCCACAGGCGTCCCAAGCCTCCGCATCGGCCCAAGCCTCCGGCGACGGGCCTCGCTCTGCGCCGTCAGAAGTTGGCCTCTACTTTGTAGAATTTGGATCAACATATAACAGATTGTGTTGCTAAAAAGTAAGGGTCAAGCTCAACAAGCATTCGAGAAGATCAAGGAAGCCGAAGAGTTCAAGGTAGAGGCCAAGATAAGAGCCCTACGCATTGATCAGGGGGTGAGCTTCATCAAACTGTGTTGACCATGCCACGGAGCATGATGAAGAGTAAAGGCTTGCCAGGAAAATTCTGGGGGTGAGGCAGTCAATACGGCTGTGTATTTGCTGAACATGGAGCCAACTGAGAGTGGCGTTGGTATAACACCGTACGGAGCATGGTATAGATGGAAACCCTCGGTTGATCATCTTCGAACTTTTGGGTGCTTGGCGCTTGTCAAGATGGAGTTCGACCATAAGAGTAAATTGGCTGAGCAGAGGACTCCAATGATCATGACGGGCTATGAAATCTCAAAGGAATACCGCTTGTGCAATCCTTATACCAATACGGTGGTTGTCAGGTGCAACGTGATCTTTGAGAAAGGCGAGTCATGGAATTAGGGCTCCAACGAATCGGGATATCCAACTTTTCACATCACGTTGGATCTTGAGTATGAAGAAAATATAATGTCTCAAGGTGCGGACAAAAAGGACTGTCAGCATGAAGGCGTGGAGAAGGGCGCGGACAAAAAGGAATGTCAGCATGAAGCCATGGAGAAGCCAGCAAAAGCAAAGTTGGTGACATGGATGCTGAGAAAGGGAGCGGCAAAAGCAATATCGTGGATGACGCCCGCGACGAGTAGCTGGCGTATTTGGGATCCAGGTGGAGGTGAAGCACACGTCGTGCTTAGAGGGTGATTGTTAGAAACGGTAAGCACGATCGATTCTGGTACGGTGTCGCGTGCGTTCCGGATGTACGTATACGTCTCTATGTCTCGGAATAGGTTTAGAACTCCACGTTGAGTAGGTTAGTTGATCGGTCGTTGCTACGTGTATAAAACTAGCCTAACGTGTACTCTTGTAACCTATCCGAGAGACAGAAGAAATACAAAGAAAGGATTCGAGGCTCGACACGAGCCTCTGGCACATCGTGAAACTAGCTTAGCTAGGAAACGATCAAGGAGCCTACTTGCCTGCTTAGCTTGTACGTGAACCTCTCGGCGTCTTGTTCTTCCCGTGTTCGTCTCGTCAGTGTTGCCGTTCGTCGCTGCTCACACTGGAAAGTACTCGGTGTGGGGCCAATTTCCAACACTCCTCACGGGCTGGCACCTCAACCAGGAGTGGGTGCCGGTGCCGCCCGTCCCTAAGGACGACAAGGCGCTGGAGGCGGAGATGGCCCACCGCATCCGCAAGCTTCCGCAGGCCTTCCGGTACGACCGCGCATACCACAACCCGGTCTTCTCTTGAGGAAGTTCTTCGATTGGGAGCACACGGCGTGCCGCCTCAGCACCTACCACGGCGAGTTCAACCCGTTGGGCCCCCACAACCTCCCCGCCATCGAGGTCGCCTCCAACGGCGTCGTCAACCACTCCGACGTCGACCTCGGCGGCGACGATGAAGATGACATCGACGTCAAGGAGGAGGAGGAGGCGGAGGGGTCGTCCTCCGCATCCGCCTCCGCTCACCTGCCCCCGGAGTACCAGGATGTCCTAGCGCGGGGTACGATGAGGACGCCTTCCTCGAGCATGCCATCGCGGCCAGCGCGAGGGAGGAGGACCGGATGTGGGACGGCTATCAGGAGGCCGTCCAGCTCACCGGCCTGGTGGCGCAGGTCAACGCCGGGCAGCCGCCGCCACCACCATCGCCCCCGCCGTAGCAGCTGTGGGGGTGGGCTGCTGCGCCCATGTAGGAGTGGCCTGCCCCACCCGCACTGGGGTGGTACGCTCCGCCCGCGTCGGTGGAAACGGATGCGTGGCCGGCATGGCCAGGCCAGGTCATCGACCACCCGGCACCTCCCGCATCCGCGGCGGCGCCAGCTCCGGGCCTGCCGCCGTCGCACCTCTGGACGCCACCGGAGTACATCGACCTCGATCCATAGATGAACGGGGCGGCGGTGGTGGCCGGCAGATCGTCAGTAGCTAGGGCTAGGTCCAGTTTTTTCTTCCTTTTTTATGTTTTTGAATGTAATATATTTCGTATAAATTTTGCCAGTTTATTTTACACGCGAATCGTGTTGGTTTGAATTTAAAAAAAACGTCCATGACCAGGCGCAGGCGCGGACATTTGGGTTGCGCTGCTGGGAGCGGTCGGCTGGACAAGCTGGACCGCTATCCCAAAGTGATCACGGCCCAGAAACGAACCGTTTTGATCGTGCGTTTGGATCGACCCGGTGGAAATGGCATAAGATCAACCACGAATTATATTAGACAAAGCACACCGGCCGATCGATCCATCCACTGACCGAAGCATATGCAACAATGGGCGTTGATGGTTACATGCCTCTATGCCCCGCATCATGGGGAGGAAGGGAGAGAGAGAGTGCGTGTGTTAAATGCAAGGAGCGGAGGCAGGTAGGTCTAGAGCCATCGAGCCCATGCGCGCGCTGGCCGGCCGGCCGGCTTGACGCGGGAAGCTGAAAAGCGTCCAGTGTCTCGACCGCTTCACTGAATTTAAGCTATCACCGCCGAGTTGGTGTATCTGCCGCAGGCTAGCCTCGCCGCGTGCATCTGTTGCCAAACCAGTGCAAGCTAGCCCTAGCCCAGGACACGCGGATGGTTCAGCGCTCTTTCCTTTTCCCGGCATATCTATCATCTACCCATCCATCACCACTCACCCGACCCGACTGATCACTCTCCATCGATCACAAGCCTGACACGCGCATGTACATACACGAGGTACGCCGCAGCGGCCTCTGTATCTCCATCTTGTTCCCGTCCGCATGGCCATGGGCTACACAGTACAGAGGCTGGCATCAGTTTAACCCAGCCCCTCTATACCACCGTTTTGCTCCTCTCTCGCACACGCGGCCTTTCCCACCGTTTTCCTCTCCCCTGGCCACCACCCTTGGCTGGCTAGCCTTGCGCTATATATAGGGGCCTCCTCCGTGGTGTGCCATTCTTCATCCCAGAGTTCCCAGTGTACCCACCCACGCCATGCATACCTCCCCAGCTCTCCACTCTGGGGTCGCGATGGCGAGCCCAACCGGCGCTCGCTCTGGCAACGCCATCGCCAGCCGGGCCTTCTCGGCTGGCCGTCGGCTGAGGCTTTCCTGCACCAACAGGCTTCGTCCCCGGCGGTTCCAGGAGGGAGACGGCGCGTCACGCTGATCCACGGCCCGGCTCTATCCTCCCTGAGCTCGTCTGCACCGCCAACCTCTTTCTTCGCCACGATCCCCTCTCTTCCTCTTTGCCGGGCCTGAGTCTTATGGGTCTTGTTACGGTATTGGACTTTCTAGGATCTAGAGTGGGCACTACCGCTGTTCTTGACCTTGCAAGACTTTCGACGGCTCCGTCTCCATCTACGCTGTACCTTCCTCTCTCTCATCCACACTGCCCCTCTCTTCTCTGCTCACCCCGTCTATCCCTCTTGAGCTTTATGTAATATGTAGGATTCCAAGTGTTGTACGTACGTGCTGCCATCATCCCCGAATAAGAGTTACTATGTCTTTGTTGCGCTTGTTTTAATTTTTAGCGCTTGTGTCGTTCGTCTGGTCTATTTTTGGCTTTCTTTCTCTGTTTAGTCTCCGCAGGATAAGCTAGGAAGTAGCATCTTCTTGCTTCCTGATTATTTTGAATTGCGACAAGACGTTCTACTTGTCCCATGCAACTCTGTAAGCATATGAATGCAATGTCAGCATATTATTTGTGGTGGTAAACTCAAGCTCTTCTGAGTTTTCCCTTGGAAGAAAGGCAAAAACACACAGGCAAGAAAAGAAACGCACGCTTACACGTTACACACCTGAAAAGCAAGAACGCCTTCAGAGATGAGAATGATCTATCTCCCCGCTCATGTGTGTGATAACAGTACTGGGAACGAAGCGCGCATGCAATTTAGACAAGTTTTTCGCTAGGATGAAGCAAGAAAACGTGCATGTTAATCAGCAGAAAACACAGTAAAGCACACATAAAGTTGGCACTGTGAACGCGCAGGCTAATCAGCAGGAAGCACAGCAAACGCATTCATTCTCTGCTGGGCATATTTGCATGTGCACACGCAGCGTTCCTTCTGTCCCACTCCTTTTTCTCTCTCTCTGATGAAGGAGTAGCTGAGCTGTTAATATGTTCTGTACCATCCGACTGAACCTTGCGCACCACATATATGTTTCAGCATTCAGAGCACACATGCATTGCTATGGCGATGGTGGCCACAAACCATACAGGAACAGAACGGACACTAGTCCGCATCAGGCCATTCAGAGGACAGAGCTCGCATTTACTGATCCAGAGTGCTATAAATGGGTCTACCACTTCCCAGTATGCATTTACCACTGTTTGTCTGCTGGACCCCCAGGGTAGATGGATTTTTAAGACACATTTCAGAATATGTTTGAATGAAAGAAAGAAAATGTTGACAAAAATGTCTGAATTGTCATGCTCTGTTATCACTTATCAGTACAGCATAAAGAAATCTTCCGATTGCAGTTCTGCAGGTATTCATTGCTGGAAGCATACAAGGCGTAATCACAAACTATAAACCAGGAGACAGCAGTAGTGATAACTGGGGTTCAAGTCCGAGCGAATTTCTTGTATATCACCACTGTGGGGTTTTCTAGAAAAAGAAAAACCCTACGAGGCTACTCCCTCGCATTGCACTAGTTATTTAGAAGATAACAACAGTAGCCTGATAAAAGTAGTGGACTTATCGTTTCAACGAAAAGAAAGTAGTGTGCTGGCCGGAGGAGACTCTGAAACAGAAGATTGAGAGGGGCCCTGCAAATGTTCCACTTTCCCTCAACTCATTCCACTTCTCGACCTGATTCAGTGAGACGTAATAATCTGTTGATACTAAAGAAAATAAGCTAGTAGGAGTATCATTGTTCCTCTTAATAGAAAACCCTTTACTACGTATTTCCAGGTACTAAGATGCATCTGAACGAGTGAGGAGGTAATATGGCGAAATGGCAAACTAGATATAGCTGAATCCATAACTATACATACACATTGTAAACCAACCAAGAACAGGGAATCTCTGAAAGCGTTGGGGACCTGAAACGAGTTTTTCTGTGCGCATCGGGGGAAGATGCTCTGCAGATTTATTTATTCTTTGAGAAAAAAGAAGCTCTGGTCTTCTCGGCAACCCCAGCAAGAAACTTTGCAGTTGGAATATACGCCGTTTCGTTCAATCCAAATGCTCCACAAAATGTAAGCTGCCACAGTCAGAATCTGTTTTCTTCGAGCACCTTGCTCAGTTTTCAGAAGCTTCTCCCACTAGGTTGTCAACTCCATCTCATTCAGAGAGAGGTGACACAGTTTGGGCTCATCTTGCATAAATTTCATACACACCTCCTTGGAGAAAGGACAAAGAAGACAAAGGTGATTTGCGTCTGCTAAAGTTTGATCACAAAGATTGCATTTGTCACTGTGATCTAATCCTCTGTTGTTTAGCCTGTCAGCAGTCCAAAGCCTATTTTGAAGAAGCAACCAGAGGAAGAATTTAATACACAGTACCCATTCCAACTTCGCCCACACATATCAGCCTTTTGGAGCATATATCGTGCAGTTGATCCAGATTGACAACCGACAATGGTACATCCAGTGGTACATGCGAACCCTTCTTTCAGAGACACCACAACCTTTGCACTGAACTGACAGCAATCGGTACGACCAAACAATTCTCCCGGAAATAAAGTATCCGATAGCCCTCGCGCCTAGTAATTCCTAACGGGAATATTCGATTGCTCCACCGAAAGCTAGCCACTCATCTGATGTTGATCTACACACAGAATTCCGTGGTTTTCAACCACAATGTCACGCGAATCCCACGAAAGGGAGATCAAACAAGAAGCAACGATCAAGAGACGGATGAATGCAAGGTTCAGAATTCACACAGGTTGTCACAGAGAACGGTCCTCTGCGGTGGTTCAAATATTAGTGTTCGCAAAGCAGACATGTGCACAAACGGAAGAGGCGGCGGCGGCGGGACTTGCGCGGTTTCAGGAGTTGGCGTAGTCCCGGTGAACCATGACAGCGTGGGACTTTTTTTTTTTTTTTGAGGGAATGACAGAGTGGGACTAGGCGTCGGTTTCTAGGGCCCGGGACTATACATCTATGGCAGCCAGTCGACCCCGGTTTATCAAAGGCAGATGGGGCTTCTGGCCCAGGAGAGCCTCTGACCAAATGGGCACTGTTTGACAGGCTCAAGCTATTAAACCTGAGAGTAGCCTGAGTCCGACGGTGAATCGGCCCTGTTTCTACCGGGCACAATTGTTATGACACACACCCCACAGGCCCACACACACATAGACACACACAAAAAAACTATAGCTGGGTTAAATCATGACAATAACCTTAGAAACAACAAGATATTTGACGTCGAAGTACACATAATGTAGGGTAGAATAGTAAGGGACGATACAATTGTATCGAAAACAAGTGGATGAAGAAGCATAAATTTGCTTCAGAGCTCCAGAGCTACATGGAGCTCTTTTTTTCAGAATTTGAAAACAATATTTCAAAGTCTCAAAAAAATTAGAAATGTCCCTAGATGTAGACAATGGTGTACTCTACCAACATACAAAATCTCAACCTTAATACCTTATATTCTGGGCGTAACAAAAATGACAAAATCGGACATAATTTGAGAATTTGAAGGATAGAAATCTTACACTATCCGCTACTTTTGGATTTCGGATATTTTCATTTTTTTGTGTAGGTTAAAATACGGGGTATTTTGAGTTGAGGTTTTTTCAAGTTGGTCGAGTACATTGTTTCCTACGTCTAGGAATTTTGCTTGGAATTTTTTGAAACTTCAAAATGTAAGTTTTAAATTATTCATCACATGTGACCCAAAAGTCCGCACTCATGAAGAAAAGAAGCCAACGGAGAAAATGCCTTGTTGGAGAAGTGTTTCTACACATGACAGTCCAAAAATTTCACATATCACAATTAAAAATAATGTTCGTATGTATATGCACATGTTACATAACATAATTGTCTATCTATCAAAACAAATGTTCGAGAGTTCTACAATATCTTGTCGGATATTTCTATTAGCCGCATCTACATGACCAATGGCCTCTCTGTCACCCACCTTCAAGAATCCATTGGCCTTTGGTCCAACCTCGAAGATGTGGTCCTTGAGCATGGCATCCACGACCAAATTGTTGGAAGCTCACCGGCTGTGGCATATACTCCACATCCACCATCTACAAAATGCAATTCAAAGACCTCATCAAGCTGGACATGCCTTGCTTAGTGTGGAAATGTGTTGGGGAAGATACACAATCCCCGCTGCTTGCGGTGACCTCCGAGGATAGTTTCAATCAATAGATATGCAGTGGAAATAAAACAATAAGCACATACACAGGTGATACAAGGATTTACATAGAAAAACCTCCTCCAGGTGAGGAGGAAAAAACCACGACTGTGGACCAACCGGTCCACGCGAGCTTCACTATGAGCAACCTGGGTACAGAGTCTTCTCTAGAATATCTAGAGATATACAAAACACTCAGCACGTTGCTAACCGGTAGCAACAACAACAATAACAACAACAACCACTTGAAAGAAAGATTACAGGAAAGCAGAGTATCTCAGCTTCTCTCCCCTTCGGTAATCAGCAAACTGCTCTTAAACCATAGATCCAATCAACATCAAACTTGGTAGACAAGTAGAATACAAGTTCTCAACATACACGCCAAATTTCATCTTAATTGGATGCAGTTTGCCTACTAAATCTGTTCGTCTACTAAAACTACTCTGTGGTGAAACTACAGCAGTCCAAACTAATAAAACCGCTTTTAAATATGATGCTACGCTAATCCAAATCTCAAACCAGCAAACCAGATCGAAGTACTCAAAGTAAGGAATGAGCTCACCAAGTTTGGAGTCAATCCAAGCACCTTTGATCCTCCAAACACCAACTTAAAAACAGATCGGTCAGCTCTCAGAAATCTGGACAGAAATTACCTCTACTTCTTCCTCTCTTCTCACTAGGTTGTGGTGTTCTTGTGTGTTCTCTCACCCTCTCACACAGTAGCCACGATGGCTTGCTTGCTCATCGCACATTCTTATTGAGTCTCTCACACAGCCACCGAGGGTGGCTAGGGTTTTCTTTTCTACTCCTCTCCCAAGGAGCACCTCAGTCGTTGGATACGAACATTGATCAATGGTTGAAACGTGTTGGACTTTATGGAATGATGTTGGGTTTCCAACACACCTCCCTGTTGAGGGACATGGCCCAACTAAATATTGCCCCCCTCCAAGGTCAAGTTCTATGCATCGTATAACTTGTTTTATAAAATCGGGTTTGGACGATGGATAGATTTCAAAGACATGGGTAGATTGTTGCAACATTCCGTAAATTGAGAGACTCAAAAATGGGTAGAACATAGTTGTATGCATTGCATTCATGCATATAAAATCTGGGGGAATTAAAAAAAATTTTATAGAACTTGTCAAAGTGATTGAAGTTTCACTTGAGCCGGTGATTTAGGACTAGTTAATCATGCTGAGTGTTAAAACTTTGAAATAATCATTGGTAAATTTCTATGTTAGGAAGGGTATATGTAGAACTCGTAAATAAAAGTGAATCAACACGCCAATAATCTTAAAGAGCAAGTATAACTTAATGCTTAACTTACCTTATATAAACCTCATTTAACACTTATGATGAAATCTTGGTACATGATCACACCAACAAGGTAAAATACACTCTTAACTTACCTTGTCCTATCTTATCTTAAACCTCATTCATTCTACCAACACTTGTGATTGGCAAGAGTAATGTAGCAAGTTTATCATCCAAGTCTATACACCAAACCTTGATTTATCTAAATCTTGACTTACCTATTTTCTATATTCAAACTTTCCAATCTTGATAACCAAGGACGAGATGACACTACAAGAAAAGTTGGCTTTTACAACATACGATTTTCGTGGTTGAAGGCCCGTTTTTCGTGGCTAAAAAGTCTTCTACGATGGATGCCCATCGTGGTAAAAGCCTCGTCACAAAAGAATCTACCACGTTTTTTTTCCTGACCGTGGCGGATCGCACCCTTCAGCCACGAAAACTTGTTCCGTCGTAGATCTGTTTGCCAACCGCGTTGACTGCTGACTTCGTGCAAAATGTCACGTGGCACCCGCTGTTAACGGCCAGTTACCTCCATTAACGGCCATGAAAACCGTGGTAGAAGCCAGGCCTAGCCAAGGCCTGCTCATAATTAAGTGGGCTAGCCCATCAAGAAAGCCCAATAAGATTAGGGCCCGTTACTGTTTTGCCCGACAATGTTTGAAATTGGCCCAAAGATGTGGCTAGCAGTGGCCCACGAATGTCAGGTCTGTTACTGTTTCAGCCTACAAAAGCCCACACTTTTCGAATACTGTGCGGCCCGTTAATAGGCTGCGTCAAGTAGGCTCGATATTGTTAAAGCCCACGGTAAGTCCGTCACTGTTCTCCCAGTTCGTCATGGGCCGCCTACGAACAACCCACTTTTGAGAAGGTCCGACACTGTTCTGGTCTTTTACTGTTCTTGCTCGTTACTGTTCTGGCCGTTTTACTATTCATGTCCTTTACTATTGTGGCCCTTTACTGTTCTGGCCCGTTATTGTGCTAGTTTTCCCTGCTCTGGCATGTTACTATTCATGCCTGTTACTGTTCTGGCCTGTTAGTATTTTGGCATGTTACTATGCTAGATTGTCACTATTCTGGTCTGCTAGTGTTTTGGCCTGCTACTATTTGGCCTATTACTGTTTAGGCCTATTACTGTTTAGGCGTATTACAGTTTTGGCCTGTTACTGTTTTGGCATGTTACTATTTTGGCCTGTTACTGTTTCGACCTAGTAATCTTTCGGCATGTTACTGTTTCGGCCTGTTACTGTTTTGTCACGTTACTATTTTAGCTAGTTACCGTTGTTGTTTTAGTCTGTCACTATTTTGTCATGTTACGGTTTTGGCCAGCTATCGTTACTGTTTCGGTAACTCTAAAACCTGATCGACCTAGCTGGCGCAGTTATGGTACAGCCATGCGTGGACGACGTCAACTAAATGCCTACATGGCCTATGCGAGTTATCTAGATTTTACATCAGCTACAAACTTCTTAAAAATATTACAAAATATGAACAAAAATGAAAGAAAATTCAGCACTTCAGTTGCGAATCAAGTTGATAGCAGAGTCCTCAATTTTCTTTCTCAATCCATCAACTGCATCTCCCTTTGAGCGTGACAGCTACATTGGAAAACCACCTTGAGATATGATCTTGCAGTCTACTCTTTGGTGGCGATAGCAATAATTGCAGTCTGAAACTAACTAATAATAAGTTAATACATCAAAGAAGACAAACTACTTATAGCTAAGAATGAGCCAGATAGGAATTATAACTGCATAATATAAACTTGTAGAGCAGGAATGCAAACCATGAATGGACTATATAGTAGAGGATAGTTATGTCGTTGCCTAGGACGAATCAGAACCAGATACGAGATATAATGGTGTGGCTTGTGAACCTGTAGAACAGGACAAACAACCATTAGACAAGTATGCCAACAATGAAATGAGAAATCAAACAAAGTGTTTCTTAGAATTTCAGTATAAACTAGCCAAGTCATTTCAGCAAATATATATGGAAGCAGTGGTATCTCCTGGAATGCAAGAGACATTGGATGACTCGGAATTTGCGGTGAGCTACACAATGGCATGCAGTTACTGGCATAGCTAGGAATGAACCACATAGAAATTATGACCACATCATACCAGAACTTGTTGAGCAGGAATGGAAAACACGAATGAACTATATAGTAAAGAATAATTATGCCCTTGATTAGGACGAACCAGCACTAGATACAGAAACTATATAATGGTATCGCTGGTGGACCTGTAGGCTGTGCAAACCAACATGTTCAATGTGGCCTTTTTAAGCTCTATGCAAAGAAATGAAAATAGCCAGTTTTGCAGCTTTTGAAGAACCAGATGGCAACAACAAAATTATAATCGAACTAGTACGAAGAGTTTGAACGGGTACCACAGGATAGCAAAACGATGCCAGGGAGGAAATAATAGCAGGAACTTAGCTCAGGAATAACTAGATAGAGTTAGTAACTGTGTAGCAGGGAATCCACACTAATATTTTCCACTGACATTACATTTTGCAAGAACTACACAATAGCAGGCACTTACTGGTGTACGGAGCAGCTAAGATAAGAACATGTGCATGACAAAATAATAGACATGTGCATGATTTGATATTTGTAGAGCAACGAATGCAAACCAACATGTCTAATGACATTGTATGTACTAGCACGAAGAACAGGCGTGCCCATTGACTTGTATGTACTACCACGATTAGAAAAATGCAGCTCACTGTGACAGGCTTGAACCTGCTATATCGCTCACAAAACAAAAACGGGTTGGAGATTTGGTTAACCTTGGTCGGAGAGGTATCTAAGCATCGTCGGTGCCATGCGAGTGACGTCCAGGTCACCGAAGGTGCTACAGTTGCAGTGGCTATTGGCGTCGGGGAAGCAGATCTTGGGCGGTCGATGCCGGCTTGAAAGTGGTGGACGAGAGCGTCGCTAAGGTAGATCCGGTGCAGTGAACAACGACGGCCGTGCAGCTGGTCTGGAGTGGTGGACATGGAACTCTTTGAACTAGATCACGCTCGGTAGACATCGGTGAAGCGGATCCGGTACGGTTGGGTAGCTTTTGGCGGCGAGGAAGCAGAGCTTGGGCGGTCGATGACGCCATCAGCATGGTGAACGACACCACAGCTCCTAGATCTGGTGGGTGAGTGTCGGTGAAGTGTTGCGCGGCGGTGCACGAGACCGCAACTCAAGCCGGTGCACGCGGTTGTCGTGGAGAGGACAGATGAGCTTGGGATTTTTGGGAGGGCCAGCGGGAAAAACTGGAGGAATCGGGACCATAGAGGTGAGCAGAAAAAATAATTACGATCGTGCCCCTGAGCTACCGACTTTAGCATGCCCATTTGTCGTCTGAACAATGGGTAGATTTGTAATTTTAAATTCTAAAGTTTTTGAAACGGAAGGGCGCGAAATGCTTCAAGGTCGGTGTGTGGTTTTACCGCTCGATTGAGAATTTGAATTTGGCTTGCGCCCATCTAATAATAATAATAGAAAAATGGTACTCCCCCGGTCGGTGGGATATTTTGGCTCAAAGTTTTTAAAACGGTGGGGTGGGAAATGCTTGTTAGGTGGGTGATTTTGCCGCTCGATTGAGATTTTGAATTTGGCTAGCCTCCATCTACTAATAGAAAAAAAGGTAGTAGACTGTACGCTATATATCCAGAAATTCAACGCCGAGAGTCACATCAACTGACCATCCATAAACATTTTTTGTATAGAAACTTGGATACCTTCTATTCACACAGCATAGACAGTAAATTTTGCCGCTTGACTTAGATTTTACATTTGTCCAAGGTCCATGTAATAATATAAAAATGGTACTACCTCGGTGGGTGATTTTGCCTGAAAATGTTTGAAACAGAGGGGGTGCGAAATGCTTCAGGGTCGGTGGGTTATTTTCTCGCTTGATTATGATTTTAAATTTGGCTACCGGCCAAGTTTTTATTACTAGAAAAAAGGTTCTGTAGTTCGAACGCTATCTGGTCAGGAATTTAAGGCGAGACTCACATCAACTCATGACAGTGATTTTGAATTTAGAGATTGTCCAAAGAATAATTAAAAAAATAGGCCGTTCTCCCTCTATTTCAAGGATCCAAGTCAGGGAGAGTGATTATCTACCATGCGTATGAAAATGCAGATCTCCGATACAAGAATGTTTGTTTAACATAACAACAAACAAATGTCTGAATTAGCTCTGATTCAAGCATGTGAAAATGGTGTGCAACCAAGGTCTAGTAATTATTTAGGTATCGGCACATACTCTTCTACAGGAAGCACTAACTAAATGGTAGTACTAATTCAAATCAAATAAAAAAGCCTGCTACAAAACAAATACTCCTACTACAGCATACTACCAAAACACAAAGACCAGCTAAAGTATATGTAGAACAAATAAAACAAGATTTCATCACACATACACTACTATATTGAGAACACCATTTCATCATATAAAACAATTTTTTATTAGACACACATAGGCCACCAAAACGAACAGATATCTCTAATATTCCATCCCCTGCCGCTGTGAATGCAGCACAAACAAAGGTGCCGCCATAGTTCCATCAGCTACCAAAACAAACAAACATCAGACTACAGCTCCAAATACCACAACATGGGTAAACACATGCTTGCCCAAACAAGCCTTGCTTGTTCATCCGAGTGTTATTTTCATCTCCTTGATGTTGCAGTCTGAATCAGTTGTGTTGCTGACATGACTTCCTTTTTGTTTCTTTGATTTAACACTCCGAATCACGTCGGTTGCTGAAGGAAATGAACGAAATGATCAGAAAAATTATAGGTGTTCAAAAATGCAAGGGTTGCACATGAATGACTGCACTAACCAGGTGTCATAATGTAGGGATGTAAAGTACACCAACATTTACGAGATCTGAACTTCTTAGACTTCATGTTGATGAGATCTAATTCGAATACTCCCTCCTTCGCCCATATAACCACCATTTCTCTATCCTCAAATGTGTAGAGTAACCTTACTACATCTTTCCCACCATATGCCCATGATTTATCAAGGCCAAGGAGAGTATCCAACTCAACCTTTATATGAAGCACCCAAGCTTCCCATTTTCCTATTGATGATCTTGCACTAGACCACGTGTTTATACTGAAGTCTCTTATAACCGCAAGGGCAACATCTCCATTATGCCCCTTAGGGATGACAAAATTGCATCTAGAAATATCATGTGTCTCATGGGGGCACTCAATATAACACAGTTTTGTTGTCACGTTATCGAAGGCAATTATATATCTGGAGTTCATTGTTGGCCAGTACAAAATGTCCCTTATGAGAGTTGAGGGCCTGCGATCAATCTTAGCCAGCATCTCAACAGGTTCAATCCAGTCCTCCCATTTTCCTAACTCAGATGAGTACCTCTACACCAGTGCTTAGTTACCATTGGTTACTATCCAAAGAACCTAGAGATTGCTGCAACAGTGTGAAGACAATTGCCCATGATTTCTCGAACGGAGAATTGTGCCGCTATCATACTCACGTCTCTACCAAATTGGTGGTTCTGGTATCACTGTTTCATTTCCACTGATTTTATCCCAGGCCTTTATCATGTTAGACCCTTGCGGATAATGAAGTAACACCCTACCATTGCGACATCAGAGTACATATGGTTTGTAGGCTTTATGTACTTCCACCAGCCTATTTAGCTTCTGGAAGATGGATTTGTCAAGATTATGATCTGTTAAGAATCGAGCGTCCTCAGAGCTATTGGTGAAAAACCCAAGTAACGACATTCCTCTGTTGTGTGATAGGGTTAGCCTTTTGAAATGGTTGCTTCCCATGATGTCCATCCAACATTTTTGGGCGACTGATGCCCTCAGTATGCAGGATAGGTGCGGAGGAAGCCTGGCAAGAATCTGACCAAATACATCGACTGGCAAGTCGTTGATTGTTGCTTATGTTCTTCCACCGAAGCTGGTAGGATGATGCAAATAGCACAAGTGCATCATCAGAATTAAGTAAACAACACAATGCACAATGCACAACCCTAAACTGCACCCATCTGAAAAACTACCTAAAAAGCATAGTCTGTCAACAAAATAACCTAAACAGCACAAGCAATCAACCAGAGTAGTATGAAAGCACCGCAAAATGCTTCAGCATGTCGGAACTGGGCAAAAGGAATGAAGAACTTTATTTTTTATGTCACCGGGGAGGACAGAAAAGCCCCCACCTGAATTTTCTGGTTTTATCATAAAGAAGAGGAGAAAAAATGGACGCAACTTCAGTGACTTGGTGAACCCAAGTCTCATGGTGACTTGCCCCAGGATCCACCTTCCATCTTAGATCAAACGTATGACAGTAGTTCAGACTTTGAACTAAAAAGTAAAACTATTTGAAAAAAATTGACAAAAAATCAGTTAATCATCGATGCTTAGGTTTGAATCCTGTGAAAGTTTTATCCCATTCGGATCACTAGTTTGTGGTTAAATAGATTTTTATGTTCCCAATACTACTAGTTTAAACTAATATCCACTGCATCCAGAAAAAACCTCAAAGCAGAATACACAAAAGAGGGAGGAAGTCAGGGAGACAAAATCCAATGTAGAACTTACAATGGGGTCGACGAGTTCTGAGCAGATGGAGCAGGCGCTGCCGATGAATGACGAGCCACAACCGTTGACGCTGAAGAAGCACGACCACGAGCTGACACATTCCTAGCATCCCACGCAACCGTCGCTTTGGCAGCGGCAGCCAACATAGCTGAATTTGTTCCAGCAGTAGCCGACGAGGATTTCGACTGCGCCTCCACCGCTTTCCAAGCATCACTCAACACTGTCCAAGACTCCGATGCGGTACAAGCATCGGCCTCCGCATCCGCTTCACATGTATCCACTGGTGCTGCTTCAGCATCCACCTCTGCTTTACAAGCATCAGTCGATGCAGCGAATGCATCTGCCAACACCGATTCCATTTCCTGTAAATGCCACGAGCTTATATAGCTCGTAATGCCCAAAAATAAATGCATTCTATCCTTCAGAAAGCCCATAATGGCTTGAGGTTAGGGACGTACATACCAGCGAACGACAATGTGGTGGTGTTCAATGGTGGAGTGGTGGCGACGGTCCGGTCGAGGGAGGGAGGCCAGGCGGAGAAGATGGCGATGGGGTCGAGGGGCACACGACTGAGCTACCTCGAACTCGAAACTAACTTTCGCCCCACTATTTATTTTTTATTTTTTTGCGAACCCCGCCTTTTTAGGGGAAACCACGGTTGTATTAATAGTAGCAACCACACGACTGATACAAGTTTGTGCACTTGCGTTGCTTAGTTTCCCGCCTACAGACATCAAATTTGTGCACTTATTCGTGTGATACAATAAATTGCTAGGTAAAATATTCTAGGTGGTAGAAGCCTGCCCTTTCTATGACATCAAGATCTAGAGTTCAAACATTGACCTAAAATTCCACAATCTACAACTACAAGTTTTGGTTTACTACCAGAAACATGCTAAAAAATCACTCGCAACTGGCATTAACATCATCATTATTAGATCTCAGAAGGAAAAAATTGAAAGCTAAAAAACCACCGCAAGTTCGAATAAGATGACTATTGTTGCCAAATATAGTCACATAAAGCCAGGTCCAATATATATGTCATAATAGCACATCAAATATATAGATTCGTGGACACCACACACCAGCAGAGCAAAAAAAACAGTTATAGTACCTGACTTAACAAAGAGTCATCCTCACAAGAGACCCAAAACCTTCAAAAATGAAAGTAGAGCGATCAATATGGTTTACAGATTTCCTCATCTTTTGTAGGATCTGGACTGTATGGGCATGGAGAATCTCGAATTTCTGTCAGGGTCTCATATGCTTCTAGAGCCGAATTGAAAAGACTGTCAGCTTGCATTCCCACCTGTTCCAAGATCCGGTCGTACACCTGGCTAATCAGCTCGTCGCCATCCACATAAGGCAACTCGGGGACTAAGTTGTCAGCCACAAACTTTTGAAAATCAACAACAGCATCATGAGCAACTGAAATTGATGTATTCCATCCTGTAGTCAAATCAGCTATCCGCTAAGTGGATGTGGACACTTCTTCCTTCAGGCGCCTAATCTGTTCATCCTGGTGTTTCACTTTCTCTTAAAGGCACGAAATCATGTGTCTATGAGATTTGTATTTCTCTCGGAGACGTGCAATTGTCAAATCCTTGTAGTGACCAGCACCATTACGCCATGAGCAATATAAGTAAGGTGGAAATTGTAGATAACAAATCCAAAATTAAACCAGATTCTCATTTCCAAAAAAAACCAAATTCTCGTTTCACAATCCAAATTCAGCTACACACATCGTGCAAGCTCCACAGTGGTACCGCAAATTGCAAAGAACCATAGAGGCATATTTCCCAAACATGGGAAACAGAACCGACATGAAAAGGGCCGTACTTCAGGGTTTGCCTTCTTAGCTGGCACATGAGCAGTCCTGGCCTTAGTAATAAGTGGCAACAAATCAGAATGATTTCGTTTCTACAAATCATGATGCAACAAAAATGATCAGTATATTTTAGGGGACATTTTAAGTAATAAAGCGCTCTTTATCGAAAAAAATGTTTTCAGGGACAAAGCATAGGTTACTGAAATTCCAGCAAAGCAGCTTTATACATAAAAACACTTGTCACTCGATAATGCCTCCTCCACGGGTGGGACATGCGCATGATGCTAAATGAAATGCAGCAAAACCAGTAAATTTTAGGAAAGAACACATCAACTTCACAATGCAAAGAAGGATACATGCATTAATCTGATGCCAAGGATTGGGCGTGTTTCCCTTTAACAAACAATATAATATAAAGAACTCAGCAATGCAGGACACCGGCAAACAACAATCTGTTTATGAATGATATGCAACAAATTATATCTGCATTGTTCAGCAGAGGACCGTTCTGTGAAATAAAGCCAGGGGCAAGCTTCCCATCCTCAAAAGACTCTTCTTGGCAGCACATACTTACCTATTTTCAGTGGACCTTATAACTAATTCCATGGCTACATGCATGGTGATCCCAGCTTCCTAATGTGGCATATAGATCTACTATTTCAAATAGCAATCACCTAAACAACCATCCGGATGGTTGCGGACTCATCGGAGATTGCACTAATGCGATGGAAAGGTGGACGCTGCTGGGTAAAGAAGGTGCACGACGGGGGAGGTGCACAAATGTGCAAAAATGTAGCGATACTCGTATATAGATAGAGATACCAGTAACACATAAACCAGATCAATTAGTAGTAACCACAAACTCCAGAAGGGCTGTAAGCAGACTATCAACTACTCCCATATTAATTAACTTAGTGTAATTTAACGTGGCAGTACTATGATATGGTGAGTACTAGTAAACAAAAGGGGATTACTTAATTATTAGTGGAATCTATAGCCAGCCACCAAAAGCATCATGAGCATGCTAAATATCTAGATTGCAGACCATACTTGGTTAAGAACCTAATGTACAGCTCTAATTACCCAAATCTAAGAGCATCTATCCTATTTACGACTGACTGCAGTGAGTTGGAGACATCCGTTAACTCTACAGCCATCTCCTCGACATGCATCTGATGGCGCTCCTGCTCCTCCTCTTCGAGGTCGTCGCGGATCTCGAGCTGTAACCACAGCGACATCATCGCGCGCTGCAGCGAAAGTGAGTGTGGTAGATCTACCCAGTGGACGAACATGCATCGCTCACATTCGTAGTTGCAACCCAAGAACCTGCGGCCGAAGTTCATTCCCTCGAACGCGTCACGGCGACGGGGCGCCAGGGCGCAGTCGCACCAGAGTCGGAGATCCGCATCGGTAACAATGTCGTACCACTCCGCGTCTACCATCTATGCCGGCATCTGAACCCAGGAAACATCGTCGATCGAGACGGGAAGAATAGAGAAAACCTCCAAAAGGAGAGAACCCATAAGCTAAATTCGAGAAAATAAACTAAGACTGTGAACTCTGGCGTACTTACCCTAACCCAGCCGCCTTGCGCATCAAGATCCCCCATCGTTCGCCGGACCGGCATGACTGAATCTATCGACATTGCTCGAAAAAAGAGCGCACCTTCAAAGCCTAGCGCGGAGGCTTCGTGGAGAAGGAAGAGGTAGGGGAGCTGGTCCTCACATTCGCTGGCTACTACTCCGTATTTGATTTAACTCGACTACTGATAACTGGGGCCCACGCTAGAGAGCCCGTGGGCCCCAAAACATCACTCGCCTAGTTTGACTTGCATTACATGGAGTACTTTTGGAAAACAGATCAAAACTCAATAAGTAAATAAAACAAAGCCCCCCTCTCTTTTTGCCAAAACCCATTACAAAACGGAGACGCTCACAAATGCGTACACACACTCACCTCTATGAATGCAAGGACGCACACCCTACACCTATGAGCACTTCAGAAAGACTGGATCTTGACACTGATCCCGCAGGGCTTGAGCTTGATGAAGTCACCATAGGCACCTCACTATATATTGACGGGAATGTTGCCTCTCACTACCCTCATAACCATCCTTCAAAGTCGAGCGCCAAGGCTTCGTGGTGAAGGAAGTGCTAGGGGGTTGGAGCTCATATTCGTTGGCTGCTATGGGATGTAATTGAACCACTAATAATGTGGCCCTCGGTAGTGAGCCCATAGACCCTAGACACCAGTGACCATTACAATTACTTTGGGAAAACCGAGCAAAACTTAATACAAACGGAAGGCCCATCTCTCTCATTTTTGCAAAAAACCACTACAAAACGCACACGCTCACAAATGCATACACACACTCACCCCTATGAATGGATGAACGCACATCCTACCCCTCTGAGCACCTGCAAAAGATTGTGTCTTCAGACTGTCCGGTGGGGGGCTTGAGCTTGACGAAGTCACCATAGGCACCTACTGCCCCTCGTAACCATCCTTCAAAGCCGAGCGTCGAGGCTTCATAGAGAAGGAAGAGCTAGAGGAGTCAGAGCTAACATTCATTGGCTGCTATAGGATATAACTAGACCACTAATAGCAATGGGGCTCCACGGTAGCCCCATTGGCCCCAGACATCAAAGCAAGCACGGTGTCAAGTCTTAAACATATATCTTAATGGTGGAGTGGGTAGTGCTAACAAAAAGATTCTTCAAGGTGATTCTAGTGCTAGACTTATGTCTAAGAGAATCAATTGGGAGGGCGCACTATTTAGTGGATAACAGTCTATTTTTCTTTTTAGCATGGTTGTGTGGACCCACTTTAGTTCTAAATGCTGGACCCAAAGTAGTTTTCATAGCTACTTCTAGACACTGCACATGCCCTTACTATACGTAGCTTAGAAATTTACTAGCCTCGTGTCTAAGAAAATTGTAGGTTGCTTTGAAAGTTTTTCGAAAAAGCTTTTAGAGGTACCCATTGTCGTGGAAATGGCCACGGCAGTCGCTGCTACTAGCAGCGATTGATTGTAACGTGAGGAAGAGCTAGTGGCCATCTACGGTGCGAGATGGGGGTGAATGCACAAGGTTTACCCAGGTTCGCCCCACCGGAGGGTAAAGACCTACTCCTGCTAGATTGGATTAATAGAGAGCGAGTTACAAGGGTGGCGAGCTCGGCGTCTAAGAAGCGAGTCGCTTGAGGGGGTGTATGATGGAACGTAAGTACTAAAGATACCCTAGGGAGGTTTATATAGGAGTCACCTCGCTAGGGTTTACAAGTTACAACCGAGCCAGATATACACTCGGAGGCTTTTGACCTAATCCGACTGGGCTTCAAGTATGCTTCTGGGCCTTCAGTCTCCAGTCGCCAGGCCTTTCCTTCAGTCGTACTCCAGTCGCCGTCCTTCAAGCCCACTCACGGGCCTTTCGGCCCAATCGGAACGTCCTGTTGGGCATACCCCCTCCGGCATATCCCCATCAGTAGTCCCCGAGGCCATCGTTGATTCAGGTGCAGGCGTCCCTTTGGCAGTCGAAGTAGGCGAGCCCAATTTGTGCGCCTAGTCGAGTCGGCGATGGACTCCGTTAGAACCGAGGAAATTTTCCCCAGGCTTCCAGTCGCCACTCCAGCGAATGTTACTGCTACCAAGTCGCTACTTCGGCGAATGGAGAAGACTAGCAGGTAGCGGGTGGAATGGAGGAGTTGGACCGTCAATTCTGGTCAAACTATCCGTTGGAAATTCCAACAGTAACTTCGGCGTAATTACCGTAAGTAACGGCTACCCCGAATTTGGCGGGTAGCATTCCCATATAAGGGGAGTGATGAATCAGCTCTGCAGATCCTTCCCCACATTCTTCATTCTCCCATATTCATTCTTCCTGCCTTCAATCCTCCTACTTTCCTCCGATTCGATTCTTCTACGTCGTGCGATTCCATGCCTTTCCTGATGGCACCTCCCAAAGGCTCATGGGGAAAATCCAAGTGCACCACAGCCCAGCTCAAATCCTTCGAGGACGCCGGAGTCTTCTGCAAGGGGAACTGGCGGGTCCCCCCTCCTCCGAGACTGAGCCAAAACCGCGAGCCGGCGAGTTCATCTGTTTTCCCAGTCATCTAGAAAGAGGTCTGGGGTTTCCCACCTCGCTCTTCTTCGGGCGCTTCTGTGCGTATTACGCGATCAAGCCATCGGATCTCGGCCCGCACAACATCGAGCAGCTGGCGATCTTCGTCGCCTTCTGCGAGTGCTACCTCAGCTGCAAGCCGTATTTGTTGGAGATATGCCCAAGAGGCAATAATAAAAGTGGTTATTATTATATCTTTGTGTTTATGATGAATGTTTACATCCCATGCTATAATTGTATTATAAGGAAATGGTAATACATGTGTGTTTTGTAAACATAAGAGAGTCCCTAGTAAGCCTCTTGTTGAACTAGCTTGTTGATTAATTGATGATCATGGTTTCCTGATCATGGACATTAGGATGTGATTAATAACAAGGTTATATCATTAGGAGAATGATGTGATGGACACACACCCATAGTAAGTGTAGCATAAGATCAAGTCATTAAGTTCGTATTGCTATAAGCTTTTAAATGCATAGTAACCTAATCCTTCGACCATGAGGTTGTGTTAATCACCATCACCGAATCGGTACTTTGATGACATCAAACACCGCTTCGTAACTGGGTGGTCATAAAGGTGTCATTGGGTATTCTGAAAGTATGTGTTGAAGCGCATGGACCAAGATTGGGATTTGTCCATCCATATGACGGATAGATATGCTCTGGGCCCTCTCGGTGGAATGTCATCTAGTTAGCTTGCAAGCATGTGACTGGGTCACAAGGGATGACATATCACGGAACGAGTAAAGAGTACTTATCAGTAACGAGGTAGAACTAGGTATGGAGATACCGACGATCAAACCTCAGATAAGTATAGTATCGCGTGACAAAGGGAATTGGTTTCGTATGTAAATGGTTCAATCGATCACGAAGTCATCGTTGAGTATGTGGGAGCCATTATGGATCTCTAGGTCCCGCTGATGGTTATTGATAGGAGATGTGTCTCTGTCATGTCTACATATTCACGAACCGTAGGGTGACACACTTAAGGTTCGAAGTTGTTTTAAGTAGATATGGAATGTGCGTTGGAGACCGAATGTTGTTCGGAGTCTCGGATTGGATCCGGGACATCACGAGGAGATCCGGAATTGTCCGGAGAATAATATTCATATATTGGGGATCATTTTCTGAGTTAGGAAATGTTTCGGAGTATTTGTATGAGGATTCTAGAAGGTTTCGAAATGTTCCGGAAGGTTCTGGAAGATTTCTTGGAGTTTGCTTGAAAACCAAGAAAGGGATCAAGGAGTCCTGGTGGGGCAAGATAAGGAGTCGTGGGGGAGGAGGACTCCTCCCCCCCTCCCCAATCCGCCGGCCATAGGAGGGAGGGGAGTCCTTGTACCTCCCATGGCGCCTCCCCCCTTTAAATAGAGGGGTGGGGGCGCTACCTCCAAGCACGACTCCACAACTCCAAATCTCCGCCGCCTCTCTCGTCCTCCTTTCTTCTGCACAGGCATAGGCGAAGCCCTGCAGAATTCTCTACTCTACCACCACCACCACGCCGTCGTGCTGCTGGGATTCCGTGGAGAAGATCTACTACCTCCGCTGCTCGCTGGAACAAGGAGAGGAAGGTCTGCTTCGACTCCGCACGTGTGACCGACTGCGGAAGCGCTGCCGGAACACGGCGCCGGAAGGATCGTCCACACGATCTTGAGATCGACAAGTGATCGACTACATCAACCACGAGATCTAGTCTCGTAACGCTTTCGGATCTACAAGGGTTAGTACAGATCTATCTTGTTGCACATGTCTAATAGATTAGATCTTGGCTTTTATCTAGATTAGATCTGGGTTTTGTTCGTTCTTGCGGTAGAATTTTTTTGTTTTCCATGCTACGAACCCATCAGTATTTTCCACTGCGGTTGGAGCTCTTCCATGGCCGTATCGGGCGTGAGGCGTCCGACGGCTTGATATTTGCTACAGGCGATGTCACGTTCCAATTGAAGTCGAAGGCTAACTTCATCAAGATCTTTCTGCCAAAGAAAGCCGCCAGCGAGTGGAAGAAGAGTTGGTTCTATGTGAAAGAATCCACTCCCCCCGGCGAGGTGGCACTTCCCGAGTTCGTCGCCGAGAGGAGCGAGCCTCGTCGTTTGGCGCCGAAGAAGCTCCCCAAAGACCAGAGGATGGCCGTCGTGGAGATGATGGACCAGATCCAGAGGCTGAAGGACCAGGGGTTGACTTCGATCAACCTTTAGAACTGCTGGCTCGGGCGGTGCCTGGTTCCGCTAGCGGCTCGTCCACATTGTATGTACGAGTACAGCGAGAAGCACGACCCCTCCCGGAGCAGCAAGGAATCATGGGAGGCCGAGGACTACAAGGCCGCCTTGAAAAAGATCACTAACGTGGAATTCACCACCGTGTCGGTCGGGCTCGCCCCGTACACTCCCGTGAAGAACGAAGCCCCCACAGTAAGTTTTCTCCCTAGTCGTCATTTCCGCATCTCAATTTGCAGTCGCGGCATTTGGCGCTTACTCGTGGTGGTTCTCAGCTGTTTCAGGTGTTGGAGGGCTGGCTTCCTCCGCTTGATGAAGAGGTTCCCTGGGAGCTCGAGGAGGACTCTGAGGGAGACTCCTCCAACAGCGACGAGGAGGAAGAGGAGGTCCCTCCCCTAGCGCATGTGGCTCGCAAGACTCGCATGCAGAAACAACGCGAGTTCGAGGCGAGTCACAGCCTGGATGAACACGATGGAGGCGACGGGGGCATGCAGGAGCACACATCCTGGCATACGGCCACACCGTCGAAGCCCGCACGCAAGCCCAAGTCACCAGCAAAGAAGTCAATGTCGCCGTCCAAGTCGGCGGTGGTGTTTGAGTCAGATGACGACTCTGACGATGAAGACACCCCCAAAGTTTCGCGCAAAGCCCTAGAGGACGCGATCTCGACGAAGGGGTTGGAGGGCGAGGACACCGAGGTGGCGGTAGAAGTTCCCCTGGCGGCGATTGCGCCAACGGTTTCGGGGGCTTCGAGCCAGGAAGCGGTTGGGGCAGCAGCGTCTAAGTCGCCGCAGCCGTCGAGAGCGGCCGCGTCTTTGGAGCCGGAAATTCCGGCGACCGCAGCTTCGTCGTCAAGGAAGCCCGCGGTGTCATGGGCTTCAGACGTCTTTGAGAGGGAGCTCACTCGCAAGCTGGGCCCCGAATTGGATAAGCCTGCCCACATCAGCAGCGGGCTACGCGTTCTCCCAGTCGCCAAGTAAGCCTTACATTTTCCACTCCAGATTGTATTCCATATTGTGTCGTCTTCGTGTTGATTTTGACGTTTTGACAGGACCGGAGTCAAAAAGATCGGTCGCCCTTTGGTGGCAAAGATTCCGCCGATCGCTACCATAGGAGAAGGCGACCTCCCCAAGAAGAGGAAGTCTGCTGATGACGCCGCGGCCATGGAAGGCGTGAATAGGAAAAGGGACGGTGCCGGTGATTCCGTCGAGATGACTAGCGCCAAGGGGAGCAACCCAGCTGCAGTCGTTGAAGAGGCGATGCCTGCACAGTCGGAGCCAGTCGCCCAGCGACGGGAGCGCCAGCTCCGGCGACTAGCGCCCTGGCTAGGGCATCAGCGACGTTCCCTCGCTTCATGGCGAGGGGGTTCCCAGGTGTGGCGGATAACCAGTCTCCGCTGAGCCCGGAGGTCGTCAATGGAGACATTGGGTCTCGTCATGGGCGCACCTCCTTCACGGTCCCGTCGACTGATGCCGACAAGCTTCATAAAATGCTTGGTGCCGCCATTCAGGTATGTCCAGTCCCTGAGTGTCTAGCTTCTGAATTTCAGCGGCTAGGCACTAAATTGCTTCTATTCTCCAGTCCCCGAGTTCCCAGTTGCTGAATTTCAGCGGCTGGGAACTTGATGTTTCTCTTTGGTAAGTTCTGAACATTGTTGTCTCTGCAGGGTTTGCAAAAGGAGTCGACCGACCGGCAAGCCGCAAGGGAGCGCTTGGAACAGGATCTGTGCGAGGCGCAGGAGGCTAACCGGCGACTCCAGGAAACTATTGGTAAGTACCTGCCTTTCTTTCCCTTTCTCTTTCATATATGACCTGTTTTTGTATAACTCGCTGATGACTTTTCTTTCAGATGGTCTCTCGGCTGCAATTTCCAATGTTCGTGAAGGGTATGTTCCAGTCGCCGAACTGGACGCGGCGAATGGGCGAATTGCCTCGCTGATCCAAGACTTGGAGGAGGCGAGAGCGGCCGTAGTTTCTTCTGAGGACCGAGCGAAGGCTGCTGTTGCTGCGGCTGAGGAGGAATGCAAGGCCACGGTTTCGATCATCGTGGGGCTACACAATGATCATGCCGCCTTGGAGAAGCATGTCACGGAGAATTGCCGCAAACTTCTCGGTGAGTATCCATCGTTGCCTGACTTGTTTGGCGAGTCCCTGATTGGGGAAGTCCATAGTTTCACTGATGTCTTATTTTGCAGCTGTGATAGGCCAAAGCGACCCGGTGGTTCAAACTTTCGACGCTTCGTAGTGCGTCACTGCCGTGGTGAACACGACCACGGCTTCGGTGTTATGCGTCCAAGCGGTTCTTCAAGGAATGTCCCCCACCGAGTTTATTCCTGGGGGGCTTACGGAGGTGTGGCGCTATCTGGAGGAGGCGCCTGTCATTGTGGAGTGGATGGCGCGCTCGGTGTTCAGGCACGGGGCCACCACGGCATTGAGCCTGGGTCTCGCCCACTTCCCCGACGACTTCGACCTTGACGATGTGACCAATGGCTACCCATCGGCGACCAACACGGTGGAGATGTCAGAGGTACTAAAGCTGACTGTGAAGGCCGCCCCTTTTGTCGATCGGGTCCTAGTGATGGGGGATCTTCTGCCATACTAGGAGAAAGTGTTGGCGCCTGGTGACCCTGAGCCGAAGCATCGTGACATGAGGTCAGAGCAGCCTTTCTGGTCAGCGTTGTCGAAGTCGCTAACAACCTACCTGACGAACCCGTGGCAGCCTTTTGTTCGTGTCAAGGGGGGCGTGGTGCTTCTTCATCAGGACCTGTGGAATAAACAATGTAGTTGGGAAGTTTGTAATGTATGCCAAGTGGCGATTGCTGTAATATGATCAAAATTTTGTAATATATGTCGAGGGGGGTCAATCGACTCGTATTGTGACCAGGATTGTGTGGTGTGTTTATTTTTGATTGAGCGAGTCCCTGAACGTGTCCGCCCTTTAATGGGGTATAACTCGATTGTATACTTTTGTGTTTTATTTTGGTTATGCATTGTTTTATCTCTCGCGTCTTCTGAGTGGCGAGTCCCCGAGCGCGAGTGGGATTGTTTTGTAGGTGAGTCCCCGAGCGTGGTGCTCAACCGTATTGGGCACGTTCCTGTTGTAGGTTGTTAATGCGTTGTTTGTAACGCGTCTCTTCCCCTGGCCCAGAGAGCCAGTCGCTGGGCGAGTCCAAGGCAACTCTCTTACTTGGTGTTTTCCTGAGCCGCGTGGGGGTTTCCGTTTTGCAGAGTCCCCGTGCATGGTACTTAACCATTCGAGTCTCTTTGCGCGAGGATGGGAGGGACAGGTCGCTGTGAGAAGCGTATACCGGTTGTCTTGGCCCTGTGGGCCAGTCGATCTAGGCGACTCCAACGGCGGCTTCGGGTTGGCGTTGTCGTGGGCGTCCCAAGGCCCGAGTATTTCCGGTGCCCTTGTGCCGCACTACTTAGCCGTGCCGGTCGCTCGACCAAAGGTTGACTTCCATGAGTAGCATATTTCTGATATGTACGAGTGCGAGTGGCACAAGAATATGGCGAGTAGACACAATTTGTGTGATCCGAATTAATTTCATTATATATGCCAGCTGAGTACAATTTGAGGTTCTATGTATAGAACTTTCTGAGGAGGTTTACATTCCATGGCCTTCCGACCTCGAGTTGGCCATCACCCCGTATGTCGATGAGGTAGTAGGCGTCGTTGCCGAGGACTCGCCCTATGGTGAATGGCCCCTCCCATGGGGGGATAGTTTGTGCATGCCTTTCTTGTCTTGGGCCAGTCGTAGGACCATGTCGCCTTCCTGGAAGGTGCGAGTCCGGACTCGGCGGCTATGGTAGCGGCAGAGTCCTTGCTGGTAGATGGCAGTGCGAGAGCGGGCCAGGTCGCGTGCCTCGTCGAGTTGTTCGACGATGTCTTGGCGGGCGACCTCGTTGGTCGCCTCGGCGTAGTTGGCGACTCGAGGTGAATCGTGCTCCAAGCCAGTTGGCATTACGGCCTCGGCGCCATACACCATGAAGAAGGGTGTGAACCCGGTGGAGCGATTGACGGACGTCCGGATCCCCCATATTACGGAGGGGAGCTCGTCGACCCAGCACCCTGCGGTGCGTTCGAGGGGCACCTGGAGTCACGGCTTGAGCCCATGGAGGATGCTCTGGTTGGTGCGTTCTGCTTGGCCGTTCGACTCCGGGTGGGCGACTGAAGCGAGGTCGAGTCGTATGCCATGTTCTTCACAGAATTCCGCCATGGCCCCTTGGCGAAATTGGTGCCGTTGTCCGTTATGATGCTGTGCAGGTAGCCGTACCGATAGATGAGCTCACGTAAGAACTTGGTGGCAGTCTTGCCATCGCACTTTTTGATTGGCTTGGCCTCGACCCATTTGGTGAACTTGTCGACCGCGACCAGGAGATGGGTGAAGCCAGACGGGCCCTTCTTGAACGGGCCTACCATGTCCATGCCCCATACGGCGAATGGCCATGTAATGGGGATGGTCTTGAGTGCCGAACTAGGAAGGTGCGTCTGGTGGGTGTACTTCTGGCACCCGATGCACCGCTGGACGATGTTGGTGGCGTCAGCGTGTGGAGTGAGCCAGTAGAAACCGTGCCGCATGGCCTTGGCGACTAGCGACTTGGCACCGGCGTGATGGCCGCAGTCGCTGGCGTGAATGTCCTGGAGGATCTTGCGGCCTTCTTCTGGCTGTACGCAGCGCTGGAACACGCCAGTCACGCTGCGTCTGTGGATCTCGCCGTTGATGATGATGAAGGATTTGCAGCAGCGCACGATCAATCGCGCCTCAGTCTCGTTGCTTGGTAGGATCTTGTGCTCCAGGAAGGCGATGTATGGTGCTGTCCATTTGCTAGGCTCCACAACCATGGCGACTAGGGCCAGCTTTGGTTGCAGCGGTATCTCGACGTCGATCTCCTTTGGTGGGTTGACCAAAGGTTTGTGGATGATGTCGAGGAAGACACCTGCTGGTGGCGCTTGTTGGGTCGACCCGATGCGGGAAAGGGCGTCTTCCTCCTCGTTCTTGCGTCTGTTAATCCACTCGATGGAATAGCCGTCAAAGTGCCCTCCCAGCTGGTCTACCGCTTGGCGGTACGCGATCATTGTCGGAGAGACGGTGTCGCATGTCCCGGCGACCTGGCCGGTGACTAGGTCAGAGTCGCCATAACATCGTAGGCGGTTGACGTTCATCTCCTTAGCGGCTCTCATGCCGTGAAGGAGGGCCTCGTATTCTGCCATGTTGTTGGTGCAGGGCTTGAAGTTGAGGTGGAGCACGTAGCAGAGCTTGTCTCCTTTGGGAGAGGTCAGTATGACCCCTGCCCCTGCGCCGTCGGCGTTCTTGGAGCCGTCAAAATGGAGCGACCAGTAGTGGAGGTACGGGAGCTTCTCCGGCTGCTGTGCTTCTTCCACATCTGAGAGGAAATCAGCTAGGGGTTGTGACTTGATCGCTTTGTGAGGCTCGTATTTGATGTTGTGGACGCCGATTTCGATGGCCCACTTGGCGACTCGCCCAGTCGCCTCGCGGTTGCGTATTATGTCCTGCAGAGGTGCGGAGGAGACCACCATGATCGGGTGCTCCTGGAAATAGTGTGGGAGTCGCTGCTAGGCTCGGAATACCGCGGACACCAGTTTCTGGTACTGTTGGTAGCGTTGTCGTGAATCTGTTAGGACTTCACTGATGTAGTAGACATGGCGCTGTATGAGGCGCTCCTTGCCCTCCTCCGGTCGTTCGACGACCATCACGGCGCTAACGACTCAAGTGGAGGTCGCGACGTAGATGAGCATTGGCTCTTTATCGAGTGGAGCGGCGAGGAGTGGAGCAGCGAGTATCACTTCTTTGAGCGCTTTGAGTGCATCGTCGGCCTCTACGTCCCATTGGAACGTGGGGTTCTTGCACATCAGGCGGTAGATGGGCATTGCCTTCTCGCCTAGTCGGGGGATGAAGCGACTGAGGGCCGCGACTCGCCCTGCCAACTTCTGGATGTCGCGCAGGCACTCGGGTTTCCCGAGTCGCACAATGGTGTCGATCTTGGTGGGGTTGGCTTCGATGCCTCGCTTGGAGACTACATATCCCAGGTGTTGTCCGGTGGGGACGCCGAAGGTGCATTTTCCGGGGTTCATCTTGATGTTGTACCTCCGCAGGTTTGCGAAGGTTTCGTCCAGGTCGGCGAGCAGGTCGTCCTGGCGGGTGGATTTCACCACCACGTCATCGATGTAGACGTGAATGTTGTGGCCAATTTGGCTTGCTAGGCACTCCTGCATGCATCTCTGGTATGTGGCGCCGGCATTCTTGAGGCCGAACGTCATGGCCGTGTAGCAGAAGGCGCCGAATGGCGTGATGAACACTGTCTTCTCCTCGTCCTCGACCGCCATCTTGATCTGGTTGTAACCAGAGTAAGCATCGAGGGAGCACAGCGACTCCGATCCCGCGGTCGAGTCGATGATTTGATCGATGCACGGTAGGACGAACTCCTCCTTTGGGCAGGCGCTGTTGAGGTTGGTGTAGTCGATGCACATTCTCCATGTGTTGTTCTTTTTCAGAACCAGGACTGGGTTTGCTAGCCGCTTGGAGTATTTGATTGGCCGGATGAAGCCTGCGGCTAGCAGGCACTGTACTTCTTCGGTGATTGCTCGATGGCGCTCTTCATTGAAGGGCCGTAGCGACTGCTTTACTGGTCACACTTTGGGGTCGGTGTTGAGTTTGTGCTCAGCGAGTTCCCACGGGACACCTGGCATGTCAGATGGCTTCCATGCGAAGATGTCGCGGTTCTCACAGAGGAACCCGATGAGCGTGCTTTCCTCTGCGGGGCTCATGTGTGCCCCGATGGTGACCGTCTGGCTGGAGTCGCCTGGGACAAGCTCGACGGTGCGGGTGTGCGTGGTCGCCTTGAACGTGGAGTTCGCGGCGATTGGTTTCTTCAAGATGGTGGGGTTGTCTTTGTTGATGTTTCCTGCGTATTTCGCAAGCTCCTCCGCATGGTCGGTTTTCGTAGCGATGACGACGTCGGTGAGCTCGGCTCCTTTGTCCTCGCATTTCACGGCCATGTCGGGGTCGCCGTGGACGGTGATGATGCCGCTTGGCCCTGGGAGCTTCATCATGTTGTAGGCGTAGTGTGGGGTCGCCATGAATTTGGAGAATGTCTGGCGGCCCAGGACGCAGTGGTAAGGGCTACGGAAGTTCACCAGCTCGAATACGATCCTCTCCGGAGTGCCGAAGGTGACTGGCAATGTCACTTTTCCGATCGGGTATGCCTTCCGACCGGGGACGATACCGTGGAAGGTCGTCAGGGTTGGGTCGATGGCTGCTTCTGGGAGCTAGAGCCTCTTGAATGTGTCTAGGTACAGGATGTTGATGGAGCTCCCACCGTCCATTATTGTCTTGGGCAGCCAGTAGTCGGCCACCTTGGGCCTGACTACCAGGGCGACTTGTCCTGGGTATTCGATTCTTGGCGCGTGGTCCTGGCGACTCTAGGTGATGCTCTGCTCGGACCAGTTGAGGAAGCGAGGGATGTCGACTTGTGTCACCGTGTTGAGGGCGACCGCGCGGGCGAGCACCTTCTTCTCGCGCTTGGTGCCGAGTCCGGTGAAGGTGTGTAGCGAGCCGACAGCGGTGCCGAAGCCGCCGGCGTTCCCGTTGTCCCGGGGTGGGTTGTTATTGGGGTCCTCCCTTCCTCGCCTTGTCTTTTCAATATCTTTGAGAGAGTGGCAATCCGCGGTGGTGTGGGTGGTGGGTTTTCCCTCCCTGCTATGGTAGATGGAGGGCTGATTGAGCAGGGTAGCAGGGTCAAATTTTGGCCTCGCTGTGTTGTTGGAGCGGTAGTTTCCGCTATCGTGGTAGTTTCCTCTGTCGTGGCGGTAGCTCTTGGGGTCGCGCTGGCCATAGCCGGCATTGGCGACGAAGTCGACTCGCCCGTCCGTGCAGGGCTTGTCGGTGATGCGGGTGTTGCTGTAGCGCATGTCGCGTAGGCGCCCGCTATCATGGATGCTGGTTCGGCGTCTTCCTCCCGACTCGTCATCATAGTCTTGGTTCGGGTCCTCCTCCGTGTAGCGCTTGGCGATCTCGAGGAGGTCGGGGATGTTGTCGAGCATCCGGTAGACCCTCTTGATCTTAGCGACCAGGGTTCATACCGGCACGCGTTTTTGAAGCAATGTATCACCGTATCTGGGTGCAAGCCGGAGGCGTTGATCCATAGTTCTTGCCATCTTTGGATCCAGCGGCGAGTTGACTCGCGTTGTCCTTGGATGCATCGCTCTAGGTCTTCTATGGTGGTGGCGCGGGTGTAGGAGCCCTCGAAGTGCCTGATGAAGGCATCCCGCATATCTTCCCAGGAATCGATGCTGTCGGCGGGGAGGGTGTTGATCCATTGCCGAGTCACACCCTCCATCATCAGGGGGAGGTAGCGAGCGGCGAGCAGGTCGGTGTGGCCTGCGATTCCCATTGCCATGAGGTATGTGTCCAGCCAGACAGCTGGATCGTACGTCGGATCGTACTTTTCGATCTCCTTGGGAGCCTTGAAGTTGGTGGGGTATTTTTCCCCGCGGATCATGGGCCCGAAGCATTGCGGTCTGACTCGACCGAGCGAGCCTCTTGGTTCCGGGTCTCCGCGGTTGGTGAGGGTGTCCCTCAATTTGTTGGGCTGGCGCGCCCGCCATGCCTGGTTGTTGATGATGTTCGTTTGGGAATCAATGGGCTGCCCGTTGGCGGCGACCGTGTTATTCGCCGGTCGCGACTCGTTGGTGGACAGCGCGGGGTTGGCGGCCCGTGACTGGTTCGCCAGGGGCTGCGGTGGAGGGCAGGTCAATGCGTTGGCGACGGTGGGGTGACCGCTTGATGCCGCTCTGCTTGCTGAGGAACGGGAATACATCTGCCCCCGCGGGTCGACTCTCACAGCTTGTTGCTCGACGGCCCTGGCGATTAGGGCCTTGGCGTACTGGATCTGTAGCACGTCGTCGCCTTGGATGTCGAGGTTGGCGACCACGGCATCGGCCGCGACGACATTGTCCATCAAGGTGGAGTAGAGTGGTAGTCCGTTGGTGTCGCGGGCTTGAGGCGAGATGATGATCCGCGGTTGATCCAGCGGGGGCGCGCAGCCAATGGGTGGTGGAGGGGCTCCAATCGCCGGTGCGCCGGGTGGTGGTCTCGCGGGATTGCTTCCGCCAGGCAGCACGTTCTCATAGTATTCGCGCTCGGCCGCGCGTGCGGGGTCGCTTTCGTCGTTGAAGTTCAGGACACGGCCCTGGACGTTGGAGTTGAGGTGGGTCCTGATGCGGCGCTGGTGATAGAGTGATAGCTTCCGCGCCGTTTCCCGCTCAAGGCTGTATTTCTCGCGCTCGGCGAGTTTGTTGCGTTGCGCCTCCACAAGCCGCAGGCGGGCTTCCTCCACCTATGTGGCCGTCGCAGTCGGCGGGATCAGCATGGAGAATGGATCTGGTGGGGCAGCCGTGCTACCCGCCATGTAGATCGCATTGAAGCGATTGGATCTGGCGCGGAAGTCTTCAGCCGGCTCCGAGCCGGAGTCAGAGTCGAAGATCCCGAGGATGGAGGGGTCCTCAAAATCCTCCGGGTTGGAGACTCGTGTGATGGAGTCCTCTCGTGACGCGGCGGTGATAGATCCGTCGATTGAGGCAGGGGTCGCGGAGTCGGCGTCATCGTTTAGGGCCTCGTCGTTGGTGGCGGTGTTGGTCTCAGCCGCGCTGCTGACGGTCGAGTCGTACTTGGTGATGAGGCTCCTGATGGAGAGGACCTGCTCTTCCGAGAGCAGGTCGCGGTGTGGCGGTTCTCTGCCGACGATCATCGTTGTAGCTGGGTTGACCGCGCCAGTGAAGCCGATGAAGAGGTTGATGGAGCCGACCGGCATCACCGCGCCGTGAGTGACCAAGCGTGACGCTGGGATGTAGCTGCTGCGCAAGATCTATAAGATCCCGCCAATGGCGATCATGCGGCCGGTGGCGAGCGGCCGATCGATCAGCGAGTAGGGTCTCGCTGCAGAACTCAGGCCAGTCCCGCTATGCCCCATGGTGGGCGCCACTGTCATGGAAATGGCCACGGTAGTTGCTGCTACTGGCAGTGATTGATTGTAACGTGAGGAAGAGCTGGCGGCCATCTGCGGTGCGAGATGGGGGTGAATGCACATGGTTTACCCAGGTTCGCCCCCCGGAGGGTAAAGACCTACTCCTGCTAGATTGGATTAATGGAGAGCGAGTTACAAGGGTGGCGAGCTCGGCGTCTAAGCATCGAGTCGCTTGAGGGGGTGTATGATGTAACATAAGTCCTAAAGATACCCTAGGGAGGTTTATATAGGAGTCACCTCGCTAGGGTTTACAAGTTACAACCGAGCCAGATATGCACTCGGAGGCTTTTGACCTAATCCGACTGGGCTTCAAGTATGCTTCTGGGCCTTCAGTCTCCAGTCGCCAGGCCTTTCCTTCAGTCGCACTCCAGTCGCCGTCCTTCAGGCCCACTCACAGGCCCTTCGACCCAATCGGAACGTCCTGCTGGGCATACCCCCTCCGGCATATCCCCATCACCCATCACGGGGTCAATTAATATACCACAAAACACCAAGAGTTTTGACAATAGGTTTAACTTCTTGCTAAGATAGATTTTGCATCTTGACAATTTAACGAAATTAGGTCAAACTTGAGCTACAAATAAGCGCGATATAGATTGCTCTTGAATTAAATGTATTTTTGGAGGTTTATAGGTGCATCTTGTTGTAGTAAACAATTCCATCACTATGAGTTTCCTACTATCTTAGGAAAGAACATTCTCAATTTTCCGAGTGTGATGACGAGATTGTTCTTTCCCATAAAGCAAGTCTAAAGAATATGGATCTGAATGACACACGAGGCAAGTTTTCAGACATATATTGTGGACCAACATGTTGTACTTACAATTTCCCATGTTTTATGAGTTCTCAAACTTCCTAGCTAACTTCGCCCACTTGATTGATTTTATGCCGATTTATCGAAATTATTAGGTACAAATTGAACTGCAACAAGTAAATTGTAGGTTGCTTTGAAAGTTTGACGAAAGATCTCTCTTGGAGGTACCCATATCTATCGGGGGGAGAAGTCAATTAATATATGGGAAACTACCAAGAGTTTTGATGATATATAGGTACGGTTCAACTTCTTGCTAAAATTTTGCATCAATTTAATGAAATTAAGTTAGACTTGAGCTACAAGTAAGCATGATAGAGTGCTCTTGAATTAAATGTCTTTTCAGAGGTAGATGGGTGCATCTTCTTATAGTAAACAATGTCGTCGGTGTGAGTTTCCAACTACCAAGAAAGTACATTCTCAATTTTCCGAGTCATGTCATGATCATTCTCTCCCGTAAAGGAAGTTCGAAGAATATTGATCTAAATAAATGCCACAGGCCAAAGTTTTCACATTCACACACACACACAGGCACGTGCCACACTCGTATATACTGTATGAAATATGATTTAACGAACATTAAGTTATTATTAACCAATAGTATTATTAGAGAAAAACGCATACATTAAGTATATTAATAATAACTATCTAGAACATGGTGGAGTTTGCTCTAGATACTGTTCAACACGAATCCAACTACTCTGAACCATTGAATCTAACAGCCCAACGGCCACGATTGGTACTATGGATCCAATTCAAAACTACCTACCTAACTCCACGCACTTGAATGAATTTATGTCGATTTATCGAAAATAGGTCAGATTTGAACTTGTATAAGTAAATTTTAGGTTACTGTGAAAGTTCTACGAAAAAGCTTTTGGAGGTACCCATCAGGGGTCACAACTAATATATGAGAAACCATCCAACGAGGGTTTTGACAAGAAGTTGGATCAATACTTGCAAATCCAAACATTTTGCTAACTATTGGATCATCTTTTCCATTCCTAGCATCTAAAAAGATTCTGCTAATAGTCTTGATGAGAACGATGAACGCTAGTATGGGCAAACCTTAAAATGCACACTTCACTGCTCAGTTTTAGGGTCCTTGTTCTAAATGCATGGAATTAGATGCAATTTTCATTTTTTATGAGGTCCTTGATATATAACTTGTACTTTCACCGACTGTGTTCACTCTCAAGCACATCGCACCTACTAGACCAACCATTAGATCGGCCATTCGTAGTACTTTTTATTATCTTATCTTTATCTTGTCCTATCTCTTACAATAACGTACCATACCACGCACTACATATAGTGTAGGGATTAACTTTGAACATTGACCATTGGATCAAGACTGGCAAATCCAAACATTGCTAACCGTTGGATCTTCTTTTCCATTCTTAGCATCTATAAATATTCTACTAATATTCTTTAGCATGATGACCGCTAGTATACGTAAACCTCTAGCTCAAAACACACACTTCATTGCTTAGTTTCAGGGTCGTCCTTGTGCTAAATGCATGGACTTGGATGCCATTTTCATTTTTTATGAGGTCCTTGATGTAAATTGTAATTCTACCCATCGTGTTAACTCTCAAAGCACCTCGCTTCCTACGAGACCTACCATTAGACCGACCATCCGCCGTACTTCTTATCTTACCTTTATGTTTGTCTCTTATCTCTTACAATACCATGCATACCACCACTACATAGTGTAGGGATTAACTTATTTGAACATTGACCGTTGGATCAACACTAGCAAATCCAAACATTGCTAACTGTTGGATCTTCTTTCCATTCTTAGCATCTAGAAAGATTCTACTGATAGTCTTTAGCACGATGAACACTAGTATGCACAAATCTCAAAACACATAGTACTTCATTACTAGGTTTAAGGGTCCTTGTGCTAAATGCACAGACTTGTTGGATGCAATTTTCATTTTTTGTGAGGTCCTTAATGTAACTTGTACTTCCACCGACTGTGTTAACTCTCAAGCACCTCGTTCTTACGAGACCTACCATTAGATCGGCCATTCACAGTACTTCTATCTTATCTTTATCTTGTCTCTTATCTCTTACAATATATACCATACCACTACATATAGTGTAGAGATTAACTTTAAACATTAACAGTTGGATCAAGATTTGCAAATCCAAACATTGCTAACCGTTGGATCTTCTTTTCCATTCTAGCATCTAGGTCTGTACTCCCTCGGTCCGTCCCAAAATATAAGGCGCCTAAGGATTGGTCAAAAGTCAAACCTTACTAACTTTGACCAATTTTTTTTAAATATCTACATCTACAATATTGAATGGACATATTAAGAAAATATACTTTATGGTGAATCTATTGATATTGATTTAGTATTATAAATTTTTATATTTTTGTGTATAATCATGTCAAACTTAAAAAATGTTGACTTTTGACTAATCCTTAGGCGCCTTATATTTTGGCGGAGGGAGTACTATTCAACACGAATCCAGTTGCTCTGAACCATTGGATCTAACAACCCAACGGTCATGATTAGTGCTATGGATCCAATTCAAAACTGCTCCACTATAGTAGTATATAAGTAGAGAGAATACAGTCTACTGTGCTATGAAATTTTGGGGGTGGTGACATGATGGTTGAAGAACATGCATGGTGGAGTTTGCTCTAGGTACTATTCAACACGAATCCAGCTTCTCTGAACCTTGGATCCAACAGCCCACGGTCATTTTGGTGCTATGGATCCTATTCAAAATTGCTCCACTATAATAGTATAGTATAGATGTTGATCAAATTTATATTTTTTTGTGCTTTACTAATTATAATTTTATATAGTGATGATATGTCATATGTTTACTATCTGAGCCTTATTAAGGTGTGCTTTTTTACTCAATGTGGGAGTAGTATATTTATTTGCTTAGACATATGGTCACCTTTGTCCATGCGCTGTACATGTTGAGAGAATAAAACGTTGGCAGGGGAAGAGGGCAGCAGCGAAGAGAAGTTGAAGGTAGTTCCATGTCAGAGCAAAGTTATGATGGGTTTCTAACACGAGGTACTCCTGCGGCCTTGCAGTGTACACTCTACTAGTAGTAAATTTCAAGACCTATGCATGCAAAACAAATCGTGTATTTTCTCTCTCCTTCCCTATGCTCCATCTCTCCTCCTCTTTCCCCTCGCGCACCGGTCTGGCTGATCTCTCTCCCCTCGTCCATAGCATGGTGCTGCACACGTGTGCCTTGGTACACCGGCTCTGTGTCTCTGGCGTGTTCGGCAGCCGCGCGTTGGTGTGGAGTAGGGACGAGGAGGAGTACATAGGAAGGAAACCACTTTGGTCCTTGGCGGCAAAAAAATTCAAACTTTTCTGGATTTCAAAATTTTCACTTGCTTCCCAAACATCGGGAGGGAAGGTTATCCAAAAGATCGGCCAAACATCGGGAGGGAAGGCAATTTTGAACCAGTTTTGAACACTGGCCGTTGGATCAAGACTGGCAAATCCAAACTTTGAACATTGACCGTTGGATCAAGACTGGCAAATCCAAACTTTGCTAACCGTTGGATCTTCTTTTCCATTATTAGCATCTAGAAAGATTCTACCGATAGTCTTTAGCACAATGGACACTAGTATGCGCATACCTCAAAACACACACTTTATTGCTCAGTTTCAGGGTCCTTGTGCTAAATGCATGCATGGACTTGGATGCAATTTTCATTTTATGAGGTTCTTGATGTAACTTGTACTTACACTGACCGTCTTAACTCTCAAGCACCTCGCTCCTACGAGACCAACCATTAGATCGGCATTCGCAGTACTTCTTATCTTATCTTTATCTTGTCTTATCTCTTACAATACCATACCACCATTGTATAGTGTACGAATTAACTTCAAACATTGACCGCTAGATCAAGACTGCCAAATCCAAACATTGCTAACCGTTAGATATTCTATTTTCCCTTAGCATCGAGAAAGATTCTATTGATAGTCTTTAGCACAATGAACACTAGTATGCGCAAACCACAAAACACACACTTCATTATTCAGTTTTAGGGTCATTGTGTTAAATGGATGGACTTGGATGCAATTTTCATTTTTTATGAGGTCCTTGATGTAAGTTGTACTTCCATCGATCGTGTTAACTCTCAAGGACCTCTCTCCTACGAGACCTACCATAGTTAAAAGAAAATGCAACCACCCAATTATCACACAAACTAGACCAACGGTTTCTTATATGTAATGCCCAAGGTTTTAGTACTAGGATTTTTCAAGCTTTGCCCTAGTAAACTTTGCACACTTCAGTGACTTCTTGTCGATTTAGCAAAATTAGATCAAACCTGAGCTACAAGTAAGCACGATAGATTGCTCTTGAATTAAATGTATTTTCGTAGGTAGATGGGTGCATCTTCTTCTAGTAAACAATGTCGTCGGTGTGAGTTTCTAACTATGAGGAAAGAAAATCCTCAGTTTTCCGAGTAATGACGAGATGGTTCTTTTATGTAAACAAAGTCTGAAGAATATGGATCTCAATGCCATAAGCCAAGATTTTAGACATATTAAGTGGACCAACGTGTCTTACTTATGATTCCCATGTTTTATGAGTTTTCAAACTCCCTATGTAGCTAATTAACATTGCCCCACTTGAATGACTTCATGCCTATATTTATCGAAATTTGGTCAAACTTGAACTACAGCAACTAAATTATTGTAGGCTGCTTCTAAAGAATTACAAAGAACTTTTGGAGGTGTACCCATTGGGAGATCAGTTAATATATCAGAAAACAACCGAGAGTTTTGACAATAGGTTTTTAACTCCTTTCTGATTAAGATTTTGCATCTTGACAATTTAACGATAAAATTAGGTCAAACTTGAGCTACAAGTAAACATGATAGATTTTCTTTAATTAAATGTCTCTTTAGAGGTAGATGGGTGCACCTTCTTGTAGTAATCAGTACCGCCGATGTGAGTTTCCAACTATCAGGAAAGAACATTCTCAATTTTTCGAGTGATTATGAGATTATTGTTTGTTTTCGTAAACAAAGTCCGAAGGATATGGACCTGAATGCCACAAGCCAAGCTTTCAGACATATATAGTGGACCCTCATGTTGTACCTATGATTCCCGTGTTTTATGAGTTTTCAAAATTAATCTATAGCTAACTTTGCCCACTTGAAATTGATTTTATGTCGATTTATTGAAATTAGTTCAATTTTGAACTACCAGTAAATTGTAGGTTGCATTGAAAGATTTACGTTTTTTTGAGGTAACCATTGGGGGCTGATTGAATATATCACAAACCACCACCGATAGTTTTTACAACAAGTTCAATTTCTTGCTAAGATTCTGTATCTTGACAATTTAACGAAATTATATCAAACTTGAGCTACAAGTAAATGTGATAGATTGCTCTTGAGTTAATTGTCTTTTCGGAGGTAGACGAGTGCATCTTCTTGTAGTAAACAATGTCGTCGATGTGAGTTTCCAAATATCAGGAAATATCATTCTTAATTTTCCGAGTGACGACAAGATTGTTCCTTTCTATAAAGACAGTCTAAAGAGTATGGATCTGAATGCCACAAGCCATGTTTTTAGACATCTTATCTTACCACTATATAGTGTACGAATAACTTTGAATATTGACCGTTGGATTGAGACTCGTGAATCCAAACATTTCCAGCCATTGGATCTTCTTTTCCATTCTAGCATCTAGAAGATTCTATTGATAGTCTTGAACACAATGAATGCACTATGCATAAACCTCTCAAAACACACGTCTCCGTCATACTAGAATATTCTCCCTCGTTTCTATAGACCATGTTACCAAAAATTTGAAGTGTTAGGTAGCTAATAATCTTTGACTTCTACACATAATGAGACAAAGTAGAAGAACCAAATATACACCCATAGTTTATAGATGTTGATAAAATTTATATTTTTTCCACTTTACCAATTATAATTTAATATAGTGATGATATGCCAGACATCTATTATCTGAGCCTCACGTGCAGGGCATGTGCAACCTACTAGTATCTTATCTTATCTTATCTTATCTTATCTTACCACTATATAGTGTACGGATAACTTTGAATGTTGACCGTTCGATCAAGACTTGCGAATCCCAACATTTCTAGCCATTGGATCTTCTTCTCCATTCTAGCATCTAGAAGATTCTATTGATAGTCTTCGGCATAATAAATGCTATGCACAAACCTCAAAACACACTTGTCCGTCATAATAGAAGCTTCTCCCTTGTTTCTCTAGACCATGTTATCAAAAAAATCACGTGTTAGGTAGTTAATAATCTTTGACTTCTACATGATGATACAAAGTACAAGGACCAAATGTACACCCATACTTTATAGATGTTGATCAAATTTATAATTTTATATAGTGATGATATGTCATACGTCTACTATCTGAGTCTGACGTGCAACTTACTAGTAGCTAATAATCGTTGACTTCTACATGATCTTGCCACTATATGGTGTACAAACAACTTTGAATATTGACCGTTAGATCAAGACTCGCGAATCCCAACATTTCCAGTCACTGGATCTTCTTTTCCATTCTAGCATCTTGAAGATTCTATTGATAGTCGTCATTACAAACCACTATATAGTATACGAATAACTTTGAATATTGATCGTTGGATCAAGACTCACGAATCCCAACTTTTCGAGCTGTTGGATCTTATTTTCCATCCTATCATCTAGAAGATTCTATTGATAGTCTTCGGCATAATGAATGCTATGCACAACCTCAAAACACACTTCTCCATCATACTAGAATCTTCTCCCTTGTTTCTCTAGACCATGTTATCAAAAATTTCATGTGTTAGGTAGCTAATAATCTTTTACTTCTACATGATGATACAAAGTACAAGGACCAAATATATACACCCATAATTTATAGATGTTGATCAAATTTATATTTTTTTGTGCTTTACCAATTTAGAGATGCTGATCAAATTCCTGGTTAACTCCTTTCTAATTAAGATATTGCATCTTGACAATTCAACGAAAAATTAGCTCAAACTTGAGCTACAACTAAGCGCGATAGATTTTTCTTTAATTAAATGTATCTTTGGAGGTAGATGGATGCATCTTCTTGTAGTAATTAGTACCGCCGGTGTGAGTTTCCAACTATCAGGAAAGAACATTCTCAATTTTTCGAGTGATGATAAGATTAGTGTACGAATAACTTTGAATGTTGACCGTTGGATCAAGACTCGTGAATCCCAGCATTTCTAGCCGTTGGATCTTCTTTTCCATTCTAGCATCTAGAAGATTCTATTGATAGTCTTGAACACAATGAATGCACTATGCATAAACCTCTCCAAACACACTTCTCGATCATACTAGAATCTTCTCCCTCGTTTCTCTAGACCATATAACCAAAAATTTCAAGTGTTAGGTAGCTAATAATATTTGACTTCTACACATGATGATACAAAGTACAAGGACCAAATATACACCCATACTTTATACAGTAGATGTTGATCAAATTTATAATTTTTTGTGCTTTACCAATTATAATTTTATATAGTGATGATATGTCATACGATTTACTATCTGAGCCTTATTAAGGTGTGTTTTTTTACACAATGCGGGAGTAGTATATTTCTTTGCTTAGACATATGGTCACCTCTGTCCATGCGATGTACATGCTGAGAGAATAAAACGTTGGCAGGGGAAGAGGGCAGCAACGAAGAGAAGTTGAAGGCGGTTCCATGTCAGAGCAAAGTTATGATGGGTTTCTGACATGAGGTACTCCTGCGGCCTTACAGTGTACACTCTACTAGTAATAAATTTCAGGACCTATGCATGCAAAACAAATGTGTGTTTTCTCTCTCCTTTCCTATGCTCCATCTCTCCTCCCCTTTCCCCTCGCGCACCGGTTCGGCTGATCTTTCTCTCCTCATCCACAGCGTGGCGTTGCGCACGTGTGCCTTGGTACGGCGGCTCTGTGTCTCTGGTGTGTTCGGTAGCCACGCGTTGGTGTGGAGTAGGGATGAGGAGGAGTACATAGGAAGGAAACCACTTTGGTCCTTGGCGGCACAAAAATTCAAACTTTTCCGGTTTTCAAAATTTTCACTTGCTTTCCAAACATCGGAAGGGAAGGTTATCCAAAAGATCAGCCAAACATCGGGTTTATTTCAACCCGAACGACCAAGGTCATCAAGGCCATATTGACATCATAGTTTACAATTTGATAGAGTTCTCACGATAGTTTGGTAGATGAGTGCATCTTGGCATAGTAAGCATTGTTGCATGTGGGAGTTTCCAACAATTAGGAAAAAAGAATTTCAATTTTACCAATGAGGACGGTGATGTTTTTGTGAAGAAACTCCAAATAATATGGTTCAGAATGCCACAAGCCACACATACTATAGTTGATCATGGTTTCTATCTAACTTTGGCTAAAAGTTTACATATTACGATGGGTCATGACACACGGTACTAGTACACATACTACACTACTACGTAGTAGATTTTCTCTCTCCTTCCCCCTCTCACCATCCATCCACTATCCTCTCCATTTATCCTTCCTTTCCATGTAAGCTTTCATGCAATGATTATACTTCTAGTCTGAGATGCAGCGGTGCAGAAAAAGATGAGGCCCACACCATACCACCAGCAATCAAGTTCGGTGACACAACTTTGTGAAAAGTATACGTATACTAGTAGTACTGTAGCTAGATAAGTATGTACTACTATAGACACTTAATTTTTAACAGAGAAAGTAAGAGACACTGAGTAATTCAGCACGATCTGCATGATTCTCTTCATTTTTGGATAAAGCAGGGCGCCTCCCGAATTCTCTGGACCGAGAAAAATCAAGAACCGACAAGTCTGGTATAATCCTTTTTTTGTTGACGGGACGAGTCTGGTATAATCTATTTATGATATTTTGGGATAGTTTTCAGGGTATTAACACAAGCACGACTATAAATAGACATTATAAATTGTAACAGTACGCACCCCTACTTTCTCCCAAAACACCCAACCACCGTTGCTTAGAACTCGATCTCTCTCTATTTCCTTCCAAAATGTCGTATGACAACTCTCTCCAGAACACGTCGATTGACTTGACAAATGGGAAAGGCCCCGAAACTCCACCTGGAAGCCCAGACTCAGTCAACGGGCCATGGCTGCCGCCATTGTCTGACTCCTCTGATGAAGAAGATAGCCACTGGCAGCGCTTTTTCGAAGGGACACCACCACCAACGCCGGGCAACTCCGATAAGATAGAAGATGAGACTGAGGAAGATGAAAAGTCTGAGGTCAACCTTGAGGAGGAGGCCGAAGACGACGACAAGGAGGAGGCCAAGGATGATGGTGGGGAGGAGGCCGCCGATGATGACGAGGAGGTCTCTTCCCGCCCCCACCGAGAAGCGTGCCCGAGTGCAAAATTAAATGGCATCTAGAGAAGAGGCAGGCAGTGTAATATATCTCGTTCTATGAAGCATCTTGGCTTTGGTAAATAATGTTGTCAATGAGAGTTCCGGACTTTTAGGAAAATGCTTTTCAATTTCCAAGTAATAGGATTTGTTTTTCATAATTAAGTACGTCCGGATAATTAGGCTTAGAGTGCACTCACTGTATTCTATTAAAATATAGATAATTTCCACCACATGTTAGCACTATATGAAAATACTTATTTCAATGTGTGTCATGATACATAGTTTTTTTGCGGGAGGGGGTGGTAATGATACATAGTTGACACTTAAATGGTGTCCTCTTATATTTGTGCTTGTTTCGACGAAAACTACAAACATGGATTTGGACAACGTTCGAAAAACTTGCTACACAATAGTAGAATAACCATGTATGAACATTGTTCACATTTTAAGCCAAGTTACCAATTCCAAGGACATATTTGCATCACTTGTCCCATTTATTGGGATAAATTAAAGAAAAGTAAAGAAAACAATAAAAAAATGTTAAGCACTTATGTATGGTGTCCTCTTCCGTAAATGATAAACATGAATTTTGACAAGGTTTAAAAACACTTCTTCACAATATGACCAGCGATGTGTTAACATATACTTGGGTTTCAAGTTAAATAATGACAAAGATCGTGTCTATTTCGGGTAGACGAGGTGCATCTTGGCATGGCATACTAATATTGTTAATTGGACTTTTCAACTTTTATATATAGAATTTTGTTATATTATTTTAGAAGTGCCACATATAATTATTTTTTAAAGAAAATGCAAACAGTATGGCTCTGAATGCCACAACTAAATTTCACACTAAATAGAGATGTTTCATGGTTTACAAGTTTCATGAATTTTCAGGCCTTCTAGCTAATTTTGCATAATTAAATGGCATTTTTTCAATAAAACCAAAGTAGGTAAATTATGAACTACAAGTGCGTGATAGATTGCTTGTAAATTTGTAAGAAATTCACATAGTACTAATTATTGTACCCACGCAGTCATACTGAAAACCGACTATTGTTTTGAAAGATACAACTTATTTGTATGAATTTTCATGCTCACACATCTGACCATGTTTCAAAAAAGTGAAAGAAACTAAGGAAACATGCACACAGCCTTTTAGTAGTACTCCTATTAAAAATTCATACTTGTAAAACAGTAAAGACGACGATGTTAAAGTTTCAATACAAGGGACCTGGGCACCTTCACCGGCCCTCCACAATTAACCTTTCTTACTCTTAGACTTTGCAGCTATGGCTCTAAAGACCGGAGCTCCCCGTGCGAAGAAGAAGACCCAGGTGGCGGCGACAAAGGCCGTGGAGAAAAATAAGTCATGTCGCTGGCTTCTGAATCCTGCTCTGGCCAGTCCAAGTTGTAGTCTCGCACCAGGAAGCCGCAAGAAGAAGGAGGTGTCAAGGTTCGTCAAGGCCGGGCTCCATTTCCCGGTCGGCCGGATCGGTACTCCCAGCGCATAGGCTTCGGGGATCCCGTCTACCTCGCCGCTATTCTCGAGTACCTCACCACCGAGGTGCTGGAGCTCGCCGGGCAAGCCGCGAAGGACAACAAGAAGATCCGCATCATCCCGAGGCACGTGATGCCCGGCGTCATGCGCGACGAGGATCTCAGCAAGCTGCTGGCGAGTGTTACCATCGCGCATAGCAGCGTGCTGCCCAGCATCCACGAGTCCCTTCTTGGCGATGGTACCGCGAAGGACGCAGCCAAGTTGCCCGCGGAGGATGCTGCCAAGTCGCCTGAGAATACAGCGGAGTCCCCCTAGAAGTCGTTAAGTTGTACTACTACTACTCCGTATGTGTTTGGGTTTGCTCTATTTGCAGTTTGGTTAATCATCAGTGTCAATGTAATATTCATATCTGTGATGCTAAGAAAAAGCTTGTGAGGGTTCTAACAAAATGCTGTTTTCCTAATCTTATCCTATACTGCATTTATTTAATACTCCCTCTGTTTAGAAATATAAGACATTTTAGCTTTGTGAATCGAATGTATCTAGACGCCCATACACTAAAAGGCTTCTAGATACATTCATTTCACAAAGCTAAAACGTCTTATATTTCTAAATGGCGGGAGTATTACTCAGCATATTAGGTTTAGTCAAAGTCAACCGTTAGAAAGTTTGACCAAACTATATACAGTATTAAATAGTATACTCATTGAAAAAATCAATATACAGTAAACAATGTTGTCGGTGTGAGTTTCGAACTATCAGGACAGAACATTCAATTTTCAATTTTCAATTTTCTGAGAGATGACAAGCGAGGTTGTTATTTTCGTCAAGAAAGTCCGAAGAATATGGATCTGAATGCCACAATCCAGGTTTTTAGACATATATATATATATATAGTGGACCAACATGTTGTACTGACGATACCCATGTTTTATGTGCTTTCAAACTTCCTATCTAACTCTACCAACTTGAATGACTTTATCCCGATTTATCAAAATTATATTAGGTCGAATTTGAACTGCAAGTAAATTGTAGGTTGCTTTGAAAGTTTCATGAAAAAGCTTTTGGAGGTACCCTTTAGGGGAGGGGTGAATTAATATATCAGAAACCACTATGAGCTTTGATGATAGGTTCAACTTCTTTCTAAGATTTTGTATCTTGACAATTTAACAAAATTAAGTCAGAATTGAGCTACATGTAAGCGTGATAGATTTCTCTTGAATTAAATGTCTTTTCGGAGGTAGATGGGTGCATCTTCCTATAGTAAACAATGTCGTCGGTGTGAGTTTCCAATTATCAGGATATACCATTCTCAATTTTCTGAGTGATCTCAAGATTATTCTCTCTCGTAAAGGAAGTTCGAAGAATATCGATCTAAATGCCAGAAGCCAAGTTTTCACACATATATATAGTGGAACAACATATTATACTTATAATTTCCTGTGTTTTATGAATTCTCAAACTCGCTACCTAACTTCGCCCACTTGAATGACCTTATGCCGATTCGTCAAAATTAGGTCAAATTTGAACTACTACAAGCAAATTGTAGGTTACTGTAAAAGTTTTACAAAAAAGCTTTTGAAGGTACCCATGGGGGGTCACAATTAATATATGAGAAACCATCGAACAGGATTTTTGATGACAAATTGAACTTCTTGCTAAGATTTTGCAACTTGCCAGTTTAACAAAACTAGGCCAAACTTTAGCTACAAGTAAGTGCAATAGATTCCTCTTGATTTAAAAGTCTTTTCGGAGGTAGATATAGGTGCATCTTCTTGTAGTAGACAATGTTGCTAGTGTGGGTTTCCAACTATCTTAGGAAAGAACATTCTTAATTTTTCGAGTGATGGCAAGATTGTTCTTTCCCCTAAAGAAAGTCCAAAGAATATGGATCTGAATGCCACAAGCCAAGTTTTCACACATATATAGTGGACCAACACGATGCACTTACAATTTCCCATGTTTTATCAGTTCTCAAATTTCCTAGCTAACTTCACCCACTTGAATGATTTTATGTTGATTTATCGAAATTAGGTAAAATTTGGACTACTACAGGTAAATTGTAGGTTGCTTTGAAAGTTTTAAGAAAAAGCTCTTGGAGGTACCCATCGGGGGGAAGGGTTAATTAATATAATTCAGAAACCACAGAGAGTTTTGACGACAGGTTCATCTTCTTGCTAAGATTTTGCATCCTAACTATTTAAGAAATTAGGTCAAACTTTTCTGACTGTTTCATGAAATTAGGCCAAACTTTTCTAACCGATTAACTTTGAACATTGACCGTTGGATCAAGACTGGCAAATCCAAACATTGCTAACCGATGGATATTCTTTTCCATTCTTAGCATCTAGAAAGATTCTACTGATAGTCTTTAGCACGATGAACACTAGTATGCACAAACCTACAAACATACAGTACTTTAGTATTACTCGGTTTCAGGGTCCTTGTGCCAAATGCACGGACTTGGATGGAATTTTCATTTTTTATGAGGTCCTTGATGTAACATGTACTTCCACCGACCACTCGAGCACCTCGCTCTTACGAGACCTACCATTAGATCGGCCATTTGTAGTACTTCTTATCTTTATCTTGTCTCTTATCTCTTACAATACCATATATACCACCACTACATAGTGTAGGGATTAACTTATTTTGAACATTGACCGTTGGATCTCAAGACTGGCAAATCCAAACATTGCTAACCGTTGGATCTTCTTTTCCATTCTCAGCATCTATAAAGATTCTATTGATAGTCTTTAGCATGATGAACACTAGTATGCACAAACCTCAAAAAACACAATACTTCGTTACTCGGTTTCAGGGTCCTTGTGATAAATGCATGGACTTGGATGCAATTTTCATTTTTTATGAGATCCTTGATGTAAATTGTAATTCTAGCCATCATGTTAACTCTCAAGCACCTCACTCTTACAAGACCTACCATTAGATCGGCCATTCGCAATACTTCTTATCTTATCTTTTATCTTGTCTCATATCTCTTACAATACCATACCACTACATAGTGTAGGGATTAACTTTGAACATATTAACCGTTGGATCAAGACTAGCAAATCCAAACATTGCTAACTGTTGGATCTTTTTTCCATTCTTAGCATCGAGAAAGATTCGTTCTATTGATAGTCTTTAGCACGATGAACGCTAGTATGTGCAAACCTAAAAACACACAGTACTTCATTGCTCGGTGTCAGGGTCCTTGTGCTAAAATGCATGGACTTGGATGCAACTTTCATTTTTTACAAGGTTCTTGATGTAACTTGTACTTCCACCTCCCTCCTACAAGACCTACCATTAGATCAGCCATTCGTAGTACTTCGTATCTTACCATTATCTTGTCTCTTATCTCTTACAATACCATGCATACCACCACTAAATAGTGTAGGGATTAACTTATTTGAACATTGACCGTTGGATCAACACTAGCAAATCCAAACATTGCTAACCGTTGGATCTTCTGTTCCATTCTTAGCATCTAGAAAGATTCTACTGATAGTCTTTAGCACGATGAACACTAGTATGCGCAAACTCAAAACACCTAGTACTTCATTACTCGGTTTAAGGGTCCTTGTGCTAAATGCACAGACTTGTTGGATGCAATTTTCATTTTTTGTGAGGTCCTTAATGTAACTTGTACTTACACCGACCGTGTTAACTCTCAAGCACCTCGCTCTTATGAGACCTACCATTAGATCAGCCATTCGCAGTACTTCTATCTTATCTTTATCTTGTGTCTTATCTCTATAATATATACCATACCACTACATATAGTGTAGAGATTAACTATGAACATTAATAGTTGGATCAAGACTGGCAAATCCAAACATTGATAACCGATGGATTTTGTTTTCCACTCTAGCATCTAGGTCTGTACTCCCTCGCTCCGTCCCAAAATATAAGGCGCCTAAGGATTGGTCAAAAGTCAAACCTTACTAACTTTGACCAATTTTTTTTAAATCTACATCTACAATATTGAATGGACATATTAAAAATATACTTTATGGTGAATCTATTGATAAAAATTTAGTATTCTAAATTTTTATATTTTTGTGTATAATCATGGTCAAACTTAAAAAATGTTGACTTTTGACTAATCCTTAGGCGCCTTATATTTTGGCGAAGGGAGTACTATTCAACACGAATCCAGTTGCTCTGAACCATTAGATCTAATAGCCCAATGGTCATGATTAGTGCTATGGACCCAATTCAAAACTGCTCCACTATAGTAGTATATAAGTAGAGAGAATACAGTCTACTGTGCTATGAAATTTTGGGGGTGGTGACATGATGGTTGTAGAACATGCATGGTGGAGTTTGTTCTAGGTACTATTCAACATGAATCCAGCTTCTCTGAACCATTGGATCCAACAACCTAACGGTCAGGATTGGTGCTATGGATCCTATTCAAAATTGCTCCACTATAGTAGTATAGTATAGATGTTGATCAAATTTATATTTTTTTGTGCTTTACCAATTATAATTTTATATAGTGATGATATGTCATACGTTTATTATCTGAGCCTTATTAAGGTGTGCTTTTTTACACAGTGCGGGAGTAGTATATTTATTTTCTTAGACATATGGTCACCTCTATCCACGCGCTGTACATGCTGAGAGAATAAAACGTTGGCAGGGGAAGAGGGCAGTAGAGAAGAGAAGTTGAAGGTGGTTCCATGTCAGAGCAAAGTTATGATGGGTTTCTGACACGAGGTACTCTTGCGGCCTTACAGTGTACACTCTACTAGTAGTAAATTTCAGGATATATGCACGCAAAACAAATCGTGTGTTTTCTCTCTCCTTCCCTATGCTCCATCTCTCCTCCCCTTTCCCCTCGCGCACCGGTCCGACTGATCTCTCTCCCCTCGTCCACAGCATGGCGCTGCGCACGTGTGCCTTGGTACGGCGGCTCTGTGTCTCTGGCGTGTTCGGCAGCCGTGCGTTGGTGTGGAGTAGGGACGAGGAGGAGTACATAGGAAGGAAACCACTTTTGTCCTTGGCGGCAAACAAATTCAAACTTTTCAGGTTTTCAAAATTTTCACTTGCTTCCCTAACATCGGGAGGGAAGGTTATCCAAAAGATCAGCCAATCATTAGGAGGGAAGGCAATTTTGAACTAGTTTTGAACATTGACCTTTGGATCAAGACTGGCAAATCCAAACTTTGAACATTGACCGTTGGATCAAGACTGGCAAATCTAAACTTTGCTAACCGTTGGATCTTCTTTTCCATTATTAGCATCTAGAAATATTCTACCAGTAGTCTTTAGCACAATGTATGCGCATACCTCAAAACACACACTTCATTGCTCAGTTTCAAGGTCCTTGTGCTAAATGCATGTATGGACTTGGATGCAATTATCATTTTTATGAGGTCCTTGATGTAACTTGTACTTCCACTGACCGTCTTAACTCTCAAGCACCTCGCTCCTACGAGACCAACCATTATATCGGCCATTCGCAGTACTTCTTATCTTATATTTATCTTGTCTTATATCTTACAATACCATACCACCATTTTATAGTGTACGAATTAACTTCGAACATTGTTCCAAATATCAGGAAATATCATTCTTAATTTTCCGAGTGACGACGAGATTGTTCCTTTCTGTAAAGACAGTCTAAAGAGTATGGATCTGAATGCCACAAGCCATGTTTTTAGACATCTTATCTTACCACTATATAGTGTACGAAAAACTTTGAATATTGACCGTTGGATCGAGACTCACGAATCCGAATTCCAGCCATTGGATCTTCTTTTCCATTCTAGCATCTAGAAGATTCTATTGATAGTATTGAACACAATGAATGCACTATGCATAAACCTCTTAAAACACACGTCTCCATCATACTAGAATCTTCTCCCTCATTACTCTAGACCATGTTACCAAAAATTTCAAGTGTTAGGTAGCTAATAATCTTTGACTTCTACACATGATAATACAAAGTAGAAGAATCAAATATACACCCATAGTTTATAGATGTTGATCAAATTTATATTTTTTTCACTTTACCTATTATAATTGTATATAGTGATGATATGCCAGACGTCTATTCTCTGAGCCTCACCTGCAGGTGATGTCTACGCACTTCTATTCTTGTAGACAGTTATTGGGCCTCCAAGTGTAGAGGTTTGTAGAACAGCAGCAAGTTTTCCCTTAAGTGGATCACCCAAGGTTTATCGAACTCATGGAGGAAGTGGTCAAAGGTATCCCCTCTCAAGCAACCCTGCAATCAAGATACAAGAAGTCTCTTGTGTCCCCAACACACCCAATACACTTGTCAGGTGTATAGGTGCACTAGTTCGGCGAAGAGATAGTGAAATACAAGTGGTATAGATAAAATACAACGGTGCTAGAAAATACTTTGATGGCGTGGAAAAGACTAAAGTAAAACTGAAATAAAGATGGAAGCAAGCAAACATGTAACAGATCTAATTGCAAACGAAGTTTCAATGCTTAGAGACAAGGCCTTGGGATCATACTTTCACTAGTGAACACTCTCATATAAATATATTCTCTTTATGATACTACTCTTAACTACTCTCCGGTTGAACACTCTAATCGATGGTAGGGCTATAACAGCACACCTGAAAGTAAGCCTTTCCCATCTAGAAAACCCCACACTGTCACCTTGAGTACTAGATGAGTCCAACAAACACCACAAATTCATAAGGACATCCAACTCCAAATATAACTCATAACAAGTTTTTGAAATCTCTAGCCTAAGTGCCACCATGGTGAGCACGTTGTCACTTTCACACACATGGGGAGAGCAGAGATTCAATAAAGCACTTGAGTAGCAAGGTAGATCTACTTGATTACAAAGCTCATGATCTCAATATGATCATGCATAGAGAGAGAGAGATGTACACATAGCTACCAGTAGAACCCTTAGCCTCGAGAGAGAACTACTCCCTCCTCATCATGGGAATCAGCAATGGCGATGGAGATGGTGGTGGAGATCGATGGAGATGGCTCCGGGGCACTTCCCCGTCCCGGCAGGGTGCTGGAACAGAGACTTTCTGTCCCCTGAATCTCCCCTTCAGTGGCGGCGGCGCTACGGAACTTTTCATGGATTTGTGATTGACGATCTAGGGTTTATGCCTCGGGAGGCTTCTTATAGGCCAGAGGGCAAGGTCGGTGGGCGGCCAGGAGGCCCACACCATGCCCTGGCGCGGCTTGGGAGGACCCGCGCCATGGGGTGGTGTGGCCACCCTGTGGCCCCTCTCCAACTCTCCTTCTGGCTCCGTGAGTCTTCCGGGAAAATATCAACTTTGGCTTTTGTCCGGTCCAATTCTGAGAATATTGATTTTCTGGCTTTCCTGGAACCAAAAACAGTAGAAAACAGGCAACTAGCACTGTGGCACTTGTTAATAGGTTAGTCCAAGAAATCATATGAAAAGTACTCCAAAGTGTGGACAAAACATAAGAAAGTTGATAAAACCAAGCATGGAACATCAAAAATTATAGATACATTTGCAATGTATCAGCATGACATGTGCAACCTACTAGTATCTTATCTTATCTTATCTTATCTTATCTTATCTTATCTTATCTTATCTTATCTTATCTTATCTTACCATTATATAGTGTACGAATAACTTTGAATGTTGACCATTGGATCAAGACTCATGAATCCTGCATTTCTAGCCGTTGGATCTTCTTTTCCATTTTCGCATCTAGAAGATTCTATTGATAGTCTTCGGCATAATGAATACTATGCACAAACCTCAAAACACACTTCTCCATCATACTAGAATCTTCCCTTGTTTCTCTACACCATGTTATCAAAAATTTCATGTGTTAGCAGGTAGCTAATAATCTTTGACTTCTACACATGATGATACAAAGTACAAGGACCAAATATATACCCATACTTTATAGATGTTGATCAAATTTATAATTTTTTGTCCTTTACAAATTATAATTTTATATAGTGATGATATGTCATACGTCTACTATCTGAGTCTCATGTGCAACTTACTAGTAGCTAATAATCATTGACTTCTACATGATCCTACCACTATATAGTGTACAAACAACTTTGAATATTGACCGTTGGATCAAGACTCGTGAATCCCAACGTTTCCAGTCGTTGGATCTTCTTTTTCATTCTAGCATCTTGAATATTCTATTGATAGTTTTCTTTACAAACCACTATATAGTGTACGGATAACTTTGAATTTTGACCGTTGTATTAAGACTCGCGAATCCCAGCATTTATAGCCGTTGGATCTTCTTTTCCATTCTAGCATCTAGAAGATTCTATTGATAATCTTCGGCATAATGAATGCTACACACAAACCTCAAAACACACTTATCCACCATACTAGAATCTTCTCCCTTGTTTCTCTAGACCATGTTATCAAAAATTTCATGTGTTAGGTAGCTAATAATCTTTGATTTCTACATGATGATACAAAGTACAAGGATCAAATATACACCCATATACTTTATAGATATTGATCAAATTTATAATGTTTTGTGCTTTACCAATTATAATTTTATCTAGTAATGATATGTCACACGTCTACTATCTAAGTCTCATGTGCAACTTACTAGTAGGTAATAATCGTTAAATTTACCACTATATAGTGTACAAACAACTTACTTAATATTGACTGTTGGATCAAGAGTCGCAAATCCCAACATTTCCAATCGTTGGATCTTCTTTTCCATTCTAGCATCTTGAAAATTCTATTGATAGTAGATTCTATTGATAGTCTTCATTACAAACCACTATATAGTGTACGAATAACTTTGAATGTTGACCATTGGATCAAGACTCGTGAATCCCAACATTTCTAGCTGTTGGATCTTCTTTTCCATTCTAGCATCTAGAAGATTGTACTGATAGTCTTCGACATAATGAATGCTATGCACAAACCTCAAAATACACTTCTCCATCATACTAGAATCTTCTCCCTTGTTTCTCTACGCCATGTTATCAAAAATTTCATGTGTTAGCAGGTAGCTAATAATCTTTGACTTCTACACATGATGAAACAAAGTACAAGGACCAAATATACACCCATACTTTATAGATGTTGATCAATTTTATAATTTTTTGTGCTTTACAAATTATAATATTATATAGTGATGATATGTCATACGTCTACTATCTGAGTCTCATGTGCAACCTAGTAGTAGCTAATAATCGTTGACTTCTACATGATCTTACCACTATATAGTGTACAAACAACTTTGAATATTGACCGTTGGATCCAGACTTACGAATCCAAACATTTCTAGTCGTTGGATGTTCTTTTCCATTCTAGCATCTTGAAAAATTATATTAATAGTCTTCATTACAAACCAATATATAGTGTACAAAAAACTTTGAATGTTAACCGTTGGATCAAGACTCGCGAATCCTAGCTTTTCTATCCGTTGGATCTTCTTTTCCATTCTAGCATCTGGAAGATTCTATTGATAGTCTTCGGCATAATGAATGTTATGCACAAACCTCAAAACACACTTCTCCATCATACTAGAATCTTCTCCCTTGTTTCTCTAGACCATGTTATCAAAAATTTCCGTGTTAGGTAGCTAATAATCTTTGACTTCTATATGATGATACAAAGTACAAGGACCAAATATACACCCATACTTTATAGATGTTGATCGAATTTATAATTTTTTGTGCTTTACCAATTATAATTGTATATAGTGATGATATGTCATACGTCTACTATCCGAGTCTCACGTGCAAGGTACATGCAACTTACTAGTATATATAGTGGACCAACATGTTGTACTAACGATTCCTATGTTTTATGAGTTTTCAAACTTCCTAGCTAACCCCATGATACGTTGCAAACATATCTATAATTTTTGATGTTCCATGCTTGGTTTATATCTACTTTCTTATGTTTTGTCTACACTTTGGAGTACTTTTCATATACTTTCTTGGACTAACCTATTAACAAGATGCCACAGTGCTAGTTGCCTATTTTCTGCTGTTTTTGGTTCCAGGAAAGTCAGAAAATCAATATTCTCAGAATTGGACCGGACAAAAGCCAAAGTCAATATTTTAACGGAAGACCCACGGAGCTAGAAGATGAGACGGAGAGGGGCCACAGGGTGGCCAAACCACCCATAGGCGCAGGTCCCCCTGGCCACGCCAGGGCATGTATGGGCCCCCTAGCCACCCACCGACCTTGCCTCTTCGCCTATAAGATGCCTCCCGATGCAAAAACCCTAAATCGTCAAGCCTCCAGCCACGAAAAGTTTCGCAGCACCGTCGCCACCGAAGGGGAGATTCGGGGGACAGAAAATCTCTGTTCCAGCACCCCGCCGGGACGGGGAAGTGCCCCCGGAGCCATCCCCATCAATCTCCACCACCATCTCCATCACCGTTGCTGATTCCCATGATGATGAGGGAGTAGTTCTTCCTCAAGGCTAAGGGTTCTACCGGTAGCTATGTGTTCATCTCTCTCTCTCTATGCATGATCATATTGTGATCATGAGCTTTGTAATCAAGTAGATCTACCTTGCTACTCAAGTGCTTTAATAGATCTCTGCTCTCCCCATGTGTGTGAAGTTGACAGTGTGCACACCATGGTGGCACTTAGGCTAGAGATCACAAATACTTGTTATGAGTTATATTTGGAGTTGGATGTCTTTATGAAATTGTGGTGTTTATTGGAACCATCTAGTGCTCAAGGTGACAATGTGGGTTTATCTAGATGCGGAAAGCGAACTTTGAGGAGTGCTATTATAGCCTTACCAATGATTAGAGTGTCCAGCCGGAGAGTAGTATCATAAAGAGAAGATATTTATATGAGAGTGTTCACTAGTGAAAGTATGATCCCTAGGCCTTGTTTCTAAGCATTGATACACCGTTTGCAACTAGACCTGTTACATGTTTGCTTGCTTCCATCTTTATTTCAGATTGCGTTTAGTCTCTTCCACGCCATCAAGCTATTTTCTGGCACCATTGTATTATATCCATACCACTTGTATTTCACTGTCTCTTCGCCGAACTAGTGCACCTATACACCTGACAAGTGTATTGGGTGTGTTGGGGACACAAGAGACTTCTTGTATCTTGATTGCAGGGTTGCTTGAGAGGGGATACCTTGGACCACTTCCTCCCTGGGTTCGATAAACCTTGGGTGATCCACTTAAGGGAAAACTTGCTGCTGTTCTACAAACCTCTGCACTTGGAGGCCCAACAATTGTCTACAAGAATAGAAGTGTGTAGACATCAAGCTATTTTCTAGCGCCGTTGTCGTGGAGGTAAGGTAAAAGGTACTCACATCCTCCGGTGTGAGTGCTCGAAGTTATTTCCTTTAGATTCTGCAATTTTGTCTTTTTGTTTCTTGTTTTCACTAGTTAGGCTTAATGGAAAACAACAACAAAATTAGAGATATTTTTAGTATTTTTCCTAATGTAGAACATGAATTGTGTGAAAAGAAAATTAAAAAGCCATGGAACATTCTTTGCATGCTAATAGCAATGTTATTAGTATGAATCTTTTGAACACCTTCGTTACTAATGCTATGGAAACGTCTAAGCTTGGGGAAGTTAGTTTTAATGAAAATGATCTTTTTAGTTCCCCAACTTTAAAGAAGAAAATTTCCTCTGATGATACTTTATCTCGCATATGTGGTAATTCTAATGATACTTGTGATATTTTAAATCCAAAGCATCTCTTTTAAAATACCTCTAAAATTGTTGAACGTGTTATGAACACCTATTATTTTGGAGATGGAACTGTCCATCCTGGTGATCATTTACTCTTTATACACAATTATGCGAGTTGTTCAAGTGTGCAGGTATTTCAATGAACCAAATTAAGAGGAAGTATTCCCTTTTTCGCTTAAGGTCAAAGCAAGGGAGTGGTATGAGCTACTATATGATCCTCATCATTTGGAGTGGAAGGAACTTGAATCTCTCTTTTACTCTAAATTTTATCCTCCTCATGAAATTCATAAAGATAGGTATTACATTTATAATTTTCATCCACATGATGGAGAAAGTATTACCCAAGAATGGGAGAGATTTGAAGTCACTAATGCTCAAATGTCCCATTCATGAGCTCCCTAGTAATATTGTTATTAATAATTTCTATGCAAGGCTTTGAGGACATTACAAGGACTATCTAGATACTTGTTTAGAGGGATCCTTCACAAGTAAGGAGGTCAAAGCTAAGTGGTATCTTCTTGAAACAATTCAAAGCAATACTGAAGATTGGGATAAAAACAAAGGTAAAGAAACAAGTATAAACTATGAGTATGATTGCATTAAGTCTTTTGCTGAAACTGCTAATTTTCAAGAGCTTAGTGCTAAATATGGTCTTCATCCTCAAATTATTGTTGATTGATTTAGAGCATTTTCTTCTCATATTAATGCTCCTAAATAAAAATGGGACATGTATCATGAGCCTTTTAAAGACACTTGCATGGAAAATGAAATTGTTATTAATGATAGCAATAAACATGCTCAAACCTCTGAAAGTACTATTTCTTATAAGCATGTTAATTTTTGTGGAATACATAGACCTTGTGAGAACAATCAAATTGAAGAAGAATATTGTATCACCCACAGGAATGAAAAAACTAGAACATGGTTTAGGGCTCTAAATGATCTTGGTAAAAAAGTTTGTGCCCTCTAGCCTTTTATTTGTGAACTTTGCTTTGAAGGGGGTCATTTCAATTTTCAATGCTCAGGCCATAATAATAGCCCTTCTAATCCGACGAGTACTGCAAGTGTGTATTGTGATGACATGATCACTCCTAATCAGCATGATGAACTTACATTATTTTTGAGGTGTGAATAATTATCAAGAAAAACTTCTTTGGTAGTTATGAGTGCTTTTGATATGAATAGCGTCCTACATGGTTGTCATCTTTATTGTGTTGATAATTGTCACACAAATACTTACATACAAAATATTATAGAAGATGAAATTTTTCCAAAATATGATAGGACTAATATGTGTTTTGGTCTTATTAATGAGAAGGAGGAATCCTCCAAGTTTCTTCTATTGTCTCTAACAATGAACCAGGGTATATGAAGAAGCTTCCTTTCAAGCCTCTCTCTGCTAAAGAGAAGAATAAAAAGAAGAAGAGGAGGAGTAAAAGGAGAGAGGAAATGGTATTTCCCCCTAAGCATGTTGCTCCTATTATAGTTTTTGATGATTCTGAACTCGATGATGTTCATATGCCTATTACCTATAGTAGTGATCATGATTGGGAAAATCACACTACTTTTGATATTGAAAATCTCTTCGGTACCAATTCTGAAAATGATGATATTAATAATTGATGTACTATTAGTGCTATCCATGATCCTTCCAATGATGATATGTTTACAAATGAACACACTTTGGAAGATAATTATTCTATTGCTTATGATGATACTACACCTCCAATATATGATGATTACAATAATGAACATGATATTTTCAGTCCACCTACTATTGAGGAGAAATTTAATTATGATTACAATATGCCTCCTATATTTGATGATTATGGTGATGAGAATAATAGTCATAGCTATTTTGTTGAATTTGCTCCCAATACAATTAATAAGAATGACTATGTTTATGTGGGGAGTATTAATTCTTTTATGCATGTGTCTCATGATAAGAATGTTTTATGTGATAGTTATATTGTTAATTTTATTCATGATGCTACTGAAAGTTATTATGAGAGAGGAAAACATGGCTTTATGCATCTCAATAATATTAAGTTTTCCCTCTTTATGTTGAAAGTTTTGAAGTTGCACTTGCTTTGCTTTCCTATGCTTGTTGCTTTGTGCTTTCTTTACAAGATTCATATGCATAGGAAGTGGGTTATACTTAAATGTGTTTTGAATTTGCTTCTTGGTGCTCTCTTTTACTTCAATTCATATTTCCTATGTGAGCATCTTCTCACACTATCATGCCTAACTTAAAGGCGTTAAAGAAAAGTACTTATTGGGAGATAACCCAAAAGTTTTAGTTGAGTCTTGGAAGTTATTGCTTCAGTAATAACCTCTCCTTATCGTTTTTGTGTGGTTTTTGTGCCAAGAGTAACCTCTAATGAGAGAGAAGTAATGCTACGGAAAGTTGCTGTCCCGAAACAGATTTTTGTACTTCACTGTAAAAATTCGTATAAAATCTCTGTACGTCATTTTGAGGCATGAATTTTTGTGCTTCTTCCCCAGGTTGTTATCTAACTTTCGTTAGTTCAACACTTTTCTATTAGAGGAACAAAAGATCTTCTAAAAAAATGGTTTTTACCTGCTGTTCTGTTTTGATAGATTTCTGCCATTATTTGCATTTGCTTCTCGTTGATTTTTTTGGGTTATTTTTGGGGAATTAAGCTTTTTGAGAGAAGTGCTACAGTACCTTGTGTTTTAATGTAAGTTTTATTGGTGTTGGAACTGAACCCAAATACTTATTATCTTGATTGCACTAATGTTGCTAATAAAGATTGTGTGGATTTTTGTATGAAGGAAAAATTTCAGGTATGGAGAGAACGATGTAATGAGATGAAGAATGGACTAAAGCTCAAGCTTGGGTATGCAACGTGTGTCACCCCAAGAAATATCCAAGAAGTACAAGCGTCAAAGCTTGGGGATGCCCAAGGCATCCCCTTCTTCATCAATAAAAATCTCAGGTTTCTTCCAAACACTTCATTTTTATTGTTTCATGCACAGTTGTGTTGTTCTTAGAGCGTCTTCGTTTTTGTTTTTGTATGATTGGTTTTCATAGTTTGCTTGAATAAATTGGTTGGACCCCCTCTTTCATGCATTGCTTTTCAAATAGTTTAGTTTGGATTGGAAAAGAGTAGGAAAGTTCATGCTTAAGTGGTAAAGAGAGCTTGTTTTTGACTGTGGCCTATGCTTTGTCATGCCATGCTTGATATTGATTTGGCTTTATGCTTAGTATTCTTTGTTATAGCATGACTTGTTATAAACAATTGAGATTGCTTAATGTGCCTTTGAAGAATCATGCGTTGTTTTAGCATATTAAAGCATAGTATTGTGGTATTCTCCTTTGATGCTTTATTTGGGTTGACTTGGCACATGCTCACACCATGTTATGACTATCCCAAGTCACCATAGCCTTTATGATGCTTTAGTTTTCAACTTGTAGTATCACTTTATGCTTTGATTAATGATGTTTTGTCACTCTACATGATTATGGCCATTATTGCTCTCTTAGTTGGTCGCTCCCAGTCTTTTGCTAGCCTCCTTAACCAAGTATGAGTTCTACTCATGCATCTAACTCCTAAAACCAAGTTATTCCAAAAGAGTCCACCATACCTACCTATCAGCATTTTCTATTCCAAGTATATTCATGTTTTTATCTACCTTCCAAATTAAACTTGTTATGTGAAAATTAGTGATTAAAGCTCTCACTAAATTGATGACACACTTTAATTTCTTGCAATTAATAAACTTGAACCATTGCGTCCATCTTTGTTGCGTATATGCTTGCGATTTATAAGTTGAAGTTAGCAGAACCATGTATCATGGGGAACGCTTTCAACATTGCACCTGTACTTTGTACCCTGTTGATATCATGTTCTTTTGCTTATGGATCCCGTCGGTGTGAAATAAAAGGGGAACTTGTAAGATCATGGAGTTTGTATTTGTGTTAGAGAAACGCCTGAGCCGCTAGCCTAAGCCATGCCTAATCATGGTGGAAACTTGCAGCATAACCATAATGAGCACTCTATGAAGCATTCTCAATAAAAACCTATGCAAATAGCAAATAAAAAGATCGTTGAGATGCTCATTGTCTGCTTGTCTTGTCATTTTCATTATGGGATACCTCCTGTGTCATGTGCAAGGGGTACCCCGTTGGCGGTTCTCTATGATACATATGTACTTACAATGACAAGAGCTTACTCGTGACTAGAGTTGAGTAGCATGAGGTTCGGTCTTCATAAGTAAGGGGCATGAGAGTTCAGCTTAGAACTTGTCAAGCATATCCTCTTAGTTGTGTCACTTTAACCATAATTTTTGGAAGCTCTTTATGAATCTTGAATCCCTACTTCCTTCTATGAAGGCCTTTCTTTTACCTTTTTGTTGAGTCTCCACCTTCTACTTTATGCACCTACTTTGAGAGCATAGTGGCCATTCTAGTTCTATGTGCATTGTCCCAAGACTTGTTGATTGATGCATAGCTTTGATATTGCTTGTTTTAAACTATTTGTATCTAGTCACTCTTATGAACTTTGAAGGTGTCCTATGCATTTATGTTTGCTACTCTATGAGGGACAAGCTGAATGCTACTATGCTATGTTTTCTTTATGTGAAACAAAGAAACATCTTGCAAAGCATTGTTATTCATTAATCTTTTGTTTGTGCCTTTTCATGTTGCAACATAGTTGCTTTATCTTATTGCTAGAACTTTATCTTTCATGTTATGATTGAAGTACTATGATCCCAACTTCGAATGTTTTACAAATACTTTGATCAAGTTTATGATGGTGCATGTCACCTCAAAAATTATTCTTTCTTTTTATCACTTACCTACTCGAGGACGACCAGGAGTTAAGCTTGGGGATGTTGATACGTTGCAAACATATCTATAATTTTTGATGTTCCATGCTTGGTTTATATCTACTTTCTTATGTTTTGTCCACACTTTGGAGTACTTTTTATATACTTTCTTTGACTAATCTATTAACAAGATGCCACAGTTCCAGTTGCCTGTTTTCTGCTGTTTTTGGTTCCAGGAAAGTCAGAAAATCAATATTCTCGGAATTGGACCAGACAAAAGCCAAAGTTGATATTTTACCGGAAGACCCACGGAGCTAGAAGACGAGACGGAGAGGGGCCACAGGGTGGCCAAACCACCCCTGGGCGCGGGTCCCCCTGGCCGCGCCAAGGTATGGTGTGGGCCCCCCTGGCCGCCCACCGACCTTGCCTCTTCGCCTATAAGATGCCTCCCGATGCAAAAACCCTAAATCGTCAAGCCTCCAGCCATGAAAAGTTCCGCAGCGCCGCCGCCACCAAAGGGGAGATTCAGGGGACAGAAAGTCTCTGTTTTAGTACCCTCCTAGGACGGGGAAGTGCCCCCGGAGCCATCTCCATCGATCTCCACCACCATCTCCATCGCCATTGCTGATTCCCATGATAAGGAGGGAGTAGTTCTCTCTCGAGGCTAAGGGTTCTACTGGTAGCTATGTGTACATCTCTCTCTCTCTATGCATGATCATATTGTGATCATGAGCTTTGTAATCAAGTAGATCTACCTTGCTACTCAAGTGCTTTATTGAATCTCTGCTCTCCCCATGTGTGTGAAAGTAACAGCGTGCACACCATGGTGGCACTTAGGCTAGAGATCACAAATACTTGTTATGAGTTATATTTGGAGTTGGATGTCTTTATGAAATTGTGGTGTTTGTTGGAACCATCTAGTGCTCAAGGTGACAGTGTGCGGTTATCTTGATGCGGAAAGCGAACTTTGAGGAGTGCTGTTATAGCCCTACCAATGATTAGAGTGTCAACCGGAGAGTAGTTAAGAGTAGTATCATAAAGAGAAGATATTTATATGGGAGTGTTCACTAGTGAAAGTATGATCCCTAGGCCTTGTTTCTAAGCATTGATACACCGTTTACAACTAGATCTGTTACATGTTTGCTTGCTTCCATCTTTATTTCAGTTTGCCTTTAGTCTCTTCCACGCCATCAAGCTATTCTGGCACCATTGTCTTATATCCATACCACTTGTATTTCACTATCACTTCGCCGAACTAGTGCACCTACACACCTAACAAGTGCATTGGGTGTGTTGGGGACACAAGAGACTTCTTGTATCTTGATTGCAGGGTTGTTTGAGAGGGGATACCTTTGACCACTTCCTCCCTGAGTTCGATAAATCTTGGGTGATGCACTTAAGGGAAAACTTGCTGCTGTTCTACAAACATCTGCACTTGGAGGCCCAAAAACTCTCTACAAGAATAGAAGTGCGTAGACATCACCCCGCCACTTGAATGACTCTATGTATATTCATCAAAATTAGGTCAAATTTGCACTACAAGTAAATTGTAGGTTGCTTTGAAAGTTTTAATAAAAAGCTTTTGGAGGCACCCATCGGACAGTCAATTAATATACTCTGTATCAGAAACCACATAGAGTTTTGAAAAGAGGACAAACTTGAACTACAAGTATGCGTAGATACTTGTCTCGAATTAAATGTCTTTTTAGAGTTAATTAATGAAAAAATAAAGTGACGTAATAACTTAGCTAGTTACCATAACATCACACATACCAAGACTAGTAGATATGATTCTACTCCATCCGTTTAGAAATATAAGGCGCTTTAGCTTTGTGAGATGAATGTATCTAGACGCCTTTTAGTCTATAGGTTCACCTTAACCTCTACGAACCCATATAGTAAAATACGTCTAGATACATTCGATTCACAAAGCTAAAACGTCTTATATTTCTAAACGGAGGGAGTACAACCTAATTAATTAGGCCTTTGCGTGACACTACACACATGTTCTTACCCACTATGATAAAGGTACATGTGCAAGTTACTGGAGTAGTCTAAGTTATTTAGCACTATGTGACCATCCTAAAGCAGAACGGAGGTGTACATACTGTATGCCTTAAATGCACATGTTCCGCTGCGCTTCAAGCTGTTCACCACTCGTGTCGGCGCTCATTGGTTAGACGGATAAAGCCACTTGTTGATTTGGTACTGTATATCGTCGATCTTCTTCCGTCACTGATAGAGAATAAATTTTTCGGCCGCTTCCAGGCGCGTGCTTTCACAGAGCTACAACCAGTATCTTAGACGACTACTACTCCCGCACGGCGCTCGAGCAATTGCGACCGTCCGTTCATAATAGACGGGAAGGCATTAGACAATGGATTTTCTTTTGGTGGATGGTTGATTTTTTTGAGAGATTGTCGACTTTTTTTATTTATTGAACTGAGAGATATTCGATTTTGGGTCCGGTAAGGCCGACAGGGGAGAGGAAATTGGCGGTGTGGCATGCAAGCTTATTTGAGGTGGCAGCATGTGGGTGTATAGATGGTACTGCCATACTGGTAGCCCATTTTGTGAGCATTTTGTTGTTGTACTACACAAGAGTTCGAGAGTAGTAGTATTCCAGTTTTGGTTCCTTAATTACCAGTAGAACCTTTATGTGTTTATTAGTTACAGTAGTAGTAGTATAGTAGTGACTGCACAAGATGAGGAATGTAGAAGATCAAAGGATTATTACGTTTGGTAAGAGGAACTCCGAGTATACTCCAAACCGTCTCTCTGCCATGACCATTTATTTGAGAGGACAATATAGCTTCATCCCGTGCTAGGCTAGGCCTAGCCTATTTACTCGATAGGCACCAGGAAATGCAGAGAAGAGAGAAAAACCACACTCGGTAGGCGGTACAATTTCAATCGATTTATTCTATTTTCCTTTGCTCTCTGTCCTCTTCAGCTCCATCTTCTCGCTGATCCCCACTCGCCCACCTTTAGCACACGCCAACGCCGCCATGCCGCTTTCGGAGCATCTCTGTAGCCCAGTTCGATAGGCACTGTAGATTTAGTAGAGAGAAAGAAGGCATGCTTGGTTTGATTTCATTTCGTATTTCCCTTTGCCTCGATCTCCATCCTTACTTCATCTCCAGTGTCCCGGCGACGGCCATTACCACTCACACACCAATACATGCACGTACCAACGCCGCCATGCCGCTTTGGGATCAGCTCTGGCACCCAGTTTGATAGACGGTTTACATCTCGCCCTGCCAGCTGTTGCTCGCTCTCTCCTCCAAAACCCCCCAATCAAAACCAAATGCCATCGACCCCACCTGCTCGAGTACTTCCTCGGGATGGCCCAATTGATCGATGATAGTGACACTTTTAGGGTGTTTTCCGATGGCCCCTTAAAGAAATCTGTGCTAGATGCGATGTCATCACCGCCGCGAGCCTTGCCGCCTGCTGCAAAGTTATCTTTACTCAGCAACACATAGTGCATCCCTATTGAAAAATCTCATCCGTTTGGTCTCCCCTGTGTTCTTCACTCTCACTCAACTGAGGTACCGCGTGAGTACAATGTCTTCTACCGCGACAATCGCATGAAGCAGTTCTACAGGGGCAACTACTATTGCGGCAGGGGAAAGCATAAGCCACAGAAGAAGTTCGGGTGCACCTTGTGCGAGCTGACGCTACTGGACAGGTCCTCCTCCGATGTTGTGATGCCAGATTGTGAGGGTAAGAAGTGGGCAGGCGCCCATGGAGATTGGATCACCGTTGTTGGCCTCGCCTGAAACTGGGAGCTTGTGAATGTGTTCACTCGTCGCCGGATTCCTCTACCAGCGATCTTTGATTTTGAGGCCACACCCGAGGTACTTAAGTTTATCGCGGCTGGTCAACCTACTAATCTAGTGAAGATAGCCATTTGCCGAGTTCCCACAACTGCTAGGAACTATACATATTTATCTGTCCTGGCCATCTTCGACACGATAATTGCCTTCCTTGATGGTTCTCATGGTATGTGGATGGTTCTTGAGAACCAGTTCAAAATGTTCAGCTACTGCGATGCAATTATCCACAATGGAGTTGTCTATGTTGTACCTCAGATTGACAATGTTTATGCATGGGATCCTCGGGCATGGGGTAAAATTTCCATCCTTCAATTTTCAAGCTTCATCATTCAAAAAAAATTGACCGTGATACCGTAGGGAAAAAAACCCCTACGTGTTTTTTTTCTTATATAAAATTATGTACAAAAATAGGTACAAAAAGGGTGAAGTTACATCAAGGGGGTAGAAATGAGCAAGGAAAATGTAAAACATGATTACATAAAACAAGCTGAGAGCCAATCTAGAGTGGTTGAATCTGACTTCCCTTCACCCTATACTGATGAATCGATAGATCACTTTTAAATCTGACTTTCCATCTGGCAATCGAAGGTGTTTGATTTCTGAAGATGAAGTCGTTTCTCTCTTTCCAAATATTCCACGCAGCACAAATTGCAAATTCCATGAAATAAGGACCATTAAAATTGTGACGAGCTCCTATGAATCTCTGTGATTTTTGGGCTGCATAGTCCCACTGAATGTTAATCGCTTGCCAGCATTCTATAGCAAAAGGACAGCTGAAAAAAGGTGGTCTCGAGTCTCCATCTCCATCGTGTTATAGAGCACACAAGAATTACCTCCATCTATATGCCAACTTTTTCTTTGCATAAGGTCCTTGGTATTTAAGCGATCCATGAATAGTAGCCGTGCGAATACTTTAAGCTTGGGCAAGCATTTTGATTTCCACATGTAGCTTATACTCGGATCCACGGGCAAAGCAGCAAATATGAATTTATAAAAATTAGCAGATGTGTAAGTGGAGCTCCCCCATGCAAACATTCTAGTGTTTGTATTATCAGAACTAAGATCCAACTCATTTGTGATCACTGGACATCATTTAACTCGTCAAAGGCCTGGACCGAGAGTGGCAGGGCAAAGGCTGAGAAGGGATCTGATGTAGATGCTAAATCTTCCACTGAGGCATCCACATTCAGAGCATATGAGAATAAGCGAGGGAACTTGTCACAAAGCAGGCCGTCCGAATGCTAGGAATCTTTCCAAAACAAAACTGATTTTCCATCACCGATCTTGCAGGAACTAATGCCTCTGTATATATCTATTAGACTAAACATGTCGCACCACCAGAAGGAACCACGTTTGCTTTGAGCATGGGGGTAGCATCTGAAGAATAAAGTGACCAAACAAGTTTTACCCATGGCGTATCAGTTTTGCAGTAGAACTTGTGAAGTTGTTTCAGTAGAAGGGCCTTGTTTTTCATTTCAAAGTTTATCACACCCAGACCTCCATGGTGTTTTGGCCGATAGACCAAGTGTTGGGGGGATACCCCCGGGTAGGGTCACGCTGGGGTATGAAGGCCAAGTTAGCCGAGGTTCGGCAAGGCCAAAGCGGATGCTGGCTGAGTCACCTCAAGGCAGGCCGAATCACGGGGTAACCCGGACCAGGGGACATCCACCTAACTTGCTCTCAACCGACTTAAGCCATGAGTCAGAAAGATGTATCTAACTTTTATGCAGGAATAGGTGTGGCCGAGTCAACTACGTAGGACCCGGGTTGTATCAAGCTTGTAAGAGAAGGAAGGTATCTCGCTGGTCAAAGGTGACAACTGTATGCAGAGAATGAGCGAAGCGGACAGAAGCCGGACCACTGAGGCGTGGCCGACAAAGGTGACGAAGCCGATGTCAGGTGACGCATGCGCCGCAGAGGCTCACGTAGCCTCTGCATGGGTGACGCGGGGGAAAAGTAACCCGGTCTGCTTACTATTTTGGGAGGAGACATATTCCCCGGAATATGCCTCCACGTATGCCTTAAGTGGAGACCTAGCCACCCCTATATAAGGAGGGCTAGGGCCTCTGTAGAAGGGGTTGGTCTTAAACGGGTTGATTCTTGACTAATTGGTTTCTAGGAAATAGCTCTGTGGGCTAGCTAGTGGCGAGAGTAACAGAGTTCCTTCTTCCTCCTCTCCCGAATACAGCTCTAGGAGCACTTGTAATCTGTGAAGGTGAATCAAATATAAAACTTCTGTGTGTGGAATCACCACACTATCCCTCCCTGGATTCCCCTAGTGCATTTAGTCCCCACCTTTAGCCTATCCATGGCATCTGCCGTGACACCACCATGACAGTTGGCGCCCACCGTGGGGCTAGCAGCGCTAGCAGGGGTCAAGATCCGGACGGGAAACCTCATCGGCACCGGCGAACGCATCGTCTTCGAGCTCGTTCAGCTCTTTGGAGCGCTGGATTTCGTCGGCGACAACCCTGGCTGCTTCGGCACGCTCCCTCTTCGTGCAATGGCCTCTTCGTCAAGCTCGGCGCGCACAAGGTCTACGTTGCTGTGGACGTGTCATGCGTTCATCCGCGGCACGTCGTCGAGGCAGGCGAGCCACCCCTTAGCATGGTTCACGGGGCGCGTACCACTCTCTCCCCGGACCGCGCAGAGGTGATGATGACCGTGCCTGGCGCTGGCACAAGCAAAGATCCGGAACCAGATCCGGAAGCAACGCCCAAGGTGCCGAGGAAAGGTAGAGGTCCTCCACTAGAGAGGCCAGAGAATGTGTTGCGGGAAGCGATGGATAGCTTAGCAAACCCTGTAGCAACAGCAGTAGATCCGGCTCAGGCGCAGGCCGAGCTAGAGGAAACTAGGCAAAAAATACTAGAGGGTGCGAAAATGATAGCCGCGGCTCAGCAGTCGTTGAACATGACGCTGCGTGAGTACGCAAAGGCAAATAAAGTTGATGCTGTAAAAGTAAAGGGGAGAAATCTCATGAGTGAAATGAACAAAGAGGGAGATACTAGGATTGAGGAGTCAGAGAACTGTTTGTCTGTGGGGCTGCCGAAGTATAGTACCCCGGCAAAGAACCTTAGGGCAGCAGATGCAGCTGCATCCGAGTGAGAGGGACTAACGGGTGAAGCCCGTCAGAGACAGCAAGATAGGGTCAATGAGTTGGTTTGGATCGCGAACAGGCAAAACGAGGAATTTCTCAGGGCAAACCCAGAAAGAGCTAGGGCCTCCAGGATCGCTCATTCGGCGGTAGGTAACCCGGAGAAATCCGCTAGAGCCGCGTCGTCTCCTCATGGTGGTCCTAGGAGAGAAGAGGTAGTAACCTCGGCCAGGAGGAACAAACAGATTGTCCCGTATGACCCGACAAGGGCAGGGAAAGGAAAAGAAGTACAGAGAAATGACGATCGACGGAGTGTGAGCCGAGGAGAAGCTGGCCGAGGTAACCTCGACCAAGGCAACGCCGGTCAAGGAAATGTTGTAAATGGCAATGCCAGATAGCGAAACTCGGCAGGAGCAGGACAACCGCAACAGCAGAATATACCAAGGCAAGAGCAAAGTGTCGGTCGAGGTATGCAATAGAGAGGTGCTCCACGAGAGCAGGACCGGTATAACGATGGAGATTCGGAAATGGTGAACGCAGGATATCCAGGGCCAGACTATCATGTGATAGGGTCAAGATTGGGAAATAGGGATTTGATGCCTGATGATGCCAGATTAAAACTGGATCGGCTGTATAGGTCGGAACATATTGAAGGTCAAGGTCCACCGGGTCCTGCGTGTTTTGGGCCCCGAATCATGAAGGAGCCACCGGTACCTAACTTCTAGTTACCCAGAGGCACAAAGACGTATGACGGTAGTACAAAGCCATAGGATTGGTTGATAAACTATGCTACAACTATGAAAATTGCTACAGGCAACTTGAGATGGGCTGTGAGATACGTACCCCAGATGTTGGAGGGGCCAACGAGGGTATGGTTAAACAATTTGCCGCCAGGAAGTATTAACTGCTGGATCGATTTTGAGGAAATGTTTATCAGCAATTTCTCAAGTACGTATCAGAGGCCAAATAGGCCACAGACCCTAGCTATGTATAAGCAGAGATCGAACGAGATGGACCAGGAGTTTTTAACCCGGTGGTGTACCGTGAGAAACTCGTGTGAGGGTGTGATAGAGTCACAGGCCATAGCATGGTTTGCGCAAGGGTGCAGATATGCAAGCGAGCTATGGCAGAAGTTGCAAACAAAAATGCCAACTACATTGGCAGAGATGATCTGGATTGCTGATTCGTATGCTTTGGGTGATCCGACTCAACCCAGGCTCGTGTCAAACGAGACAAATGAGGAGTACTACCAGAGAGATGGGGCCAGACTACCCCGAAAGAATGATTACAGAGGTAAAAGAAGAGATGACAAACCGGATCACCGATACAGTTCGCAACAAGTTGCTGCTGTGAATCAAGATCAGCCCGGAGTAGGGGGCAGTCAACATCAGAAAACTAGAGGGCAACAATGGACACCGAGGAATGATGGCAAGAAAACTTGGACGCCAGAGCAAAAGAAACAGTGGCAAGAAAAGAAGGACTGTCCGAGGTATACTTATGAGTCAATGTTGGATCAGCCGTGTAAATTTCACACGCCAAATCCAAGTAACCCAGTGGGTCATACAACAAGGCAATGTGAGTGGATGCGTAAAATAGAACAAGGTGGTTCGGGGAATGCTCAGGCACCTCGGAATGATCAACCTCGGTAGGAGTTACCCCGGCAGCAATTGCTCTCCGGAGCGAACACGCAACAGCTAATGTTGCCTCCCCCTCCGCCGAGGTATGAAAACCATGAGAGAAGGGATGCCGTGCATCAAGTAGAAGACTAGCATCGTCCGGATCAGAGGTACCCCATAAATGATGGGATAAATGAGTACAGAGAGCATCATCAGAGTTACTGTGTGTTTACCATCGAGGAAACAGACAGAAAGAGCTTGCAGCACTTACATATGGAGGTGAATGCAGTAATGCCAGCAGTGACGAGGTATATGCCTTGGTCGGACCAGGAAATCACCTGGAGCATCAAAGATCATCCCAAGCTTATGCCGAGTCCTAGTTCCTATGCGTTAGTGCTGGATCCGACATTCATCGGGCCGAACATCAATGTGAGGTTCTCCAAGGTACTGATTGACAATGGCAGTAGCATAAACATCATGTATGTGGATACAATGCGCAAGTTAGGTATCTCGGAGAACATACTCCAGGCTACAAGGACAACTTTCCATGGTATTGTGTCAGGCATTTCTTGTGAGCCCATAGGCAAGGTCCGGGTTGACGTATTGTTCGGCACAAGACATAATTGACGAACTGAAAATTTGGAGTTTGAAGTAGTGAACTTAGAGAGTGCATATCACGCGTTACTCGGAAGACCAGCACTGAACAAGTTTATGGCAAGTTGCCACATCAGTTACTTGAAGATGAAGTTGCCCGGGCCAAACGGAGTGATTACCATTGCGGGAGATTTCCGACGTTCCATTGAGTGTGCGTCAGCCGGGTCTAACCTAGCCGAGTCACTCGTGATTGCGCAAGAGAAAAGAAAAATCCAAGAGGTGGCGGCATTAGCTCAGTCCGCGCAGCAGTATATGCCAGCGTTAAGTAACCCGCATGGAAGTGTTTCATTCCAAGCCACGAAAGATACCAAGAAGGTGCCTTTCGATGATTTGTTCCCAGAGCACACCGTAACAATTGGAGCCGGGTTAAATGACAAATAGGAAAGCGAGCTCGGCAACTTCCTCTGTGAGAATCGGGACATTTTTGCTTGGTCCACACAGGACTTGCAAGGTGTTCCGAGGGAGTTGGTCGAGCACTCTTTGAATGTGAGACCCGGAGCAAAGTCGGTGAAGCAACCTCTCCGCCGCTTCGCCGAAGATAGGAGGAAAGTCATCGGAGATGAAATAGCTCGGTTGTTGGCTGCAGGATTTATCATGGAAGTTCTTTATCCGGATTGGCTGTCTAATCCGGTGCTGGTGGAGAAGAAGAAAGATGATTCGAATGTGGCAGTGGTTTGGCGTATGTGTATCAATTACACGAACCTGAATAAGGCATGTTCAAAAGATCCATTTCCACTGCCCAGGATAGATCAGGTCATAGATTCAACTGCTGGATGTGAACTATTGTCATTCATTGATGCATACTCTGGTTTCCACCAGATACCTCTGAATCCGGATGATCAAATAAAGACTGCATTTATCACCCCGTATGGGGCTTATTGCTATCGCACCATGCCTTTTGGTTTACGTAATGCAGGGGCAACGTACCAAAGATTTATGCAAAAATGTTTGCACGACCAAATTGGTCAAAATGTACAAGTGTATGTGGATGATGTGGTTATCAAGACCAAGGAAAGCAAAATGCTCCTTGACAATATCAGGAAGACATTCGCAAACCTAAGAAGGTTCCGGATGAAGCTTAACCCGGAAAAATGTACCTTCGGTGTCTCGGCTGGAAAGTTACTCGGATTTCTTGTCTCCAGCCGAGGTATCGAAGTTAATCCAACTAAAATCCGGGCCATTGAGCGAATGGAACTGCCGAAGTGTCTTAACGATGTCCAGAAGTTCACTGGTTGCCTGACATCGTTAAGTCAGTTTGTGTGTCGGTTGGGAGAAAAGACATTGCCTCTCTATCAACTCATGAAAAAGTTGGATAAGTTCGTTTGGACACCGCAGGACGATGAAGCCTTTGCCCACTTAAAGAAGATGTTAGCCACTGCACCAGTGTTAGCCTCTCCACTATTAAAGGAGCCAATGTTGCTCTACATAGCCACAACCAACAGAGTTGTAAGTGCAGTGATAGTGGTAGAGCGCGATGAAGAGGGTAAGTCGGTGCAAAGGCCAGTGTATTATCTGAGCGAGGTATTATCTGCCTCAAAGCAGAACTATCCACACTATCAGAAAGTGGCGTATGGGGTATATATTGCAGCTAAGAAGCTGAAGCACTATTTTGAAGAGCATCCCATCAGGGTAATATGTGAGGGTCCCATATCCGAGATAATGAGTAACAAGGATGCGAGTGGTAGGATTGCAAAATGGGCAATTGAACTAGCTCCCTATGCGCCACAATATGACATAAGAGAAGCAATCAAGTCTCAGGCTGTGTCAGACTTCTTTATGGACTGGGCCGAGGTGCAATATGAACCGTTGCTACCAGATCCGAACTACTGGAGAATGCACTTTGACAGGTCGAAAACAAAAACCAGGCTAGGTGCCGGAGTTGTACTTATCTCTCCAAAGAAGGATCAGCTGAAATATGTGCTGCAGATCCATTTGGCGGCATCGAACAATGTCGCTGAGTATGAAGCACTTGTCCATGGGCTCAAAGTGGCAAAAGAAATTGGGATACGTCGGATCCTATGCTTTGGCGACTCGGATTTGGTAGTACAGCAAGTGTCGGGACTGTGGGACACCCTTGATCCAAACATGGCGTTGTACAGATTTCATGTGCATAAGATATATGGTTACTTTGAGGGATGTGAATTTCACCATGTACCCCGGGTGGAGAATGAGGCAGCCGACGTACTGTCGAAGCTCGGATCAACCCGACAAGCAATTCCACCGGGAGTAGCATTGGAACACCTCAGAAAACCGTCTATCAGGCCGTCCCCAGAAACCGACTCAATTTACGTCCCGGCGGATACAGAGTCCGGAGCGGTGCCCATGGACATTGACATGGGAGGTGGTGCGCGAAACCCCGGGACTTCCTCGACAAACCCGGGGACTGCTTCGCAAGACCCAGGGACTACTCAACATGATCCGGTTGAAGTTATGCCGGTGGATCAGATGGAAATTGATGAAGAAGTGTTCCTTGTGTGAGCAATACTAGCTTGGGAACTACCTATATTTCAATTCCTGAAAGATGGAACTTTACCCACTGATGAGGTGCTATCCAGGCAAACTCAGAGGAGAGCTAAGGCATACACAATCATCAATTCTGAGCTATACAAAAGGAGCGTGACTAATGTTCTTCAGCAGTGTGTTGACCCGGAAGAAGGGCTTGACATCCTCCGAGATATACATCAAGGGGAGTGCAGGCATCAAGCCTCGTCCCGAGCCTTGGTGGCAAAAGCTTCCGGCATGGATTCTACTGGCCAAGTGCCTTAGAACAAGCAGAAGATCTGGTGAGAAAATGCAATGGTTGTCAGAGGTATGCTACAAAGACACATATGCCAATGTCGGAGCCCAAGACCATACCAATCACCTGGCCATTTGCCGTATGGTGTTTGTACATGGTTGGCCCATTTAAACCAGCAAGGGGAAATATGACTCACATTTTGGTCATGGTGGACAAATTTACAAAGTGGATCGAAGTGAAGCCAATAAGAAAATGTGATGGAGCTACGGCCGTGACATTTCTCAAAGACATCATCTTGAGATACGGTTATCCTCACAGTATCATAACTGATAATGGCACAAATTTTGCGGAAGGAGCATTTGCGCGTTTTTGCCAAGATAAGAAGATCCGGCTGGACGTTGCCTCGGTAGCCCATCCCGCTTCGAATGGACAAGTGGAAAGATCCAACGGATTGGTATTATCCGGGATAAAACCTCGGCTCATTGAGCCGTTGCAAAGATCCGCGGGGTGCTGGATAGAAGAACTACTAGCAGTACTGTGGAGTTTAAGAACAACTCCGAATCGATCAATAGGCTATACGCCATTCTTTCTGGTGTATGGGGCAGAAGCTGTATTACCAGCCGGCATAGAGCATGATTCGCCTAGGGTCACCCAATACACAAAAGACGAAGTGCAAGAGGCCCGGCAAAATGATGTTGATCTGTTGGAAGAAGCGAGAGAATTGGCATTGTCCAGATCCGCCATATATCAGCAAAATCTCTGACGCTATCATAGCCAGAAAGTAAGCCCCCGAGTTTTCCGGGAAGGTGATCTGGTACTTCGGTTGGTACAACGTACTGCTGGAATGCACAAGTTATCGCCCCATGGGAAGGGCCATTCATTGTGAGCAAAGCATTGGACAATGATTCTTATTATCTTATAGATGCAAAGCCACAGGAAAAGAACAAGGCAGACAGGTCCGGCGAGGAATCTAAGCGTCCATGGAATGTAGCTCTACTTCGTCCTTTCTACACTTAGCAAAGAAGTGTATGTATCCGAATCTTCTCATATGTCGGTATGTATGCCGGCAATGGGCTTATCAATGTAATCTTGGCACCTCGAGCAGTAACTCGGGGACTGCCTTAGTAATTTTAATTGTCTTCTGTATTTATTATTTATACGTCGGCTGGCATAAGTTGTTCTACTTAGGCCGGATTAGTAATGTGTGAGCACCAAGAACCCAACTCTTCGACTTGCTACTGTCCAACAAGAATTGGCTTCATGGCAAGCAAGAGAACAGGTTTGGAATTGCGTAGCACATGAAAAACAACTAAGGAAAAGAACTTAATCGAGCCGACGTTTGTTTTTCGACCTAACCTTATGTGTACTTTAAATTTACTATGCTGAGTTACTTTGAGCTAATCCTAAAGTTTCCAAGTATTGTTAAGACAATTTTTGAAACTTGGACTCGTAAGTCACAAAACTAAACCAAGGTAGACGTGAGCCGAGCCAAAAGATTGGAAGAACGAGAAAATTAAACTCGGGGACTACGCCCAAGTCAATCCAGCATAGAAAGTTAGTAGCAAAATATCACTTGTGCACTTGATACAACTGCACCCGGCATACTGGGGATCTGATGAAATTTAAAAGTTTTTTCGATCAAGGGGCTGCAGGAGGAAGTTCGGCGTCATCTTCGCCCTCCTCAACATCCGAGGCCTCGTCATCTTCGTCTTCATTCGAGCCATCTTCGGCGTTTTCAGCATTCTCATCATCAGCAGCATCTAGAAAGCTCGGCCCTTCGTTCCACTGGTGAATGGGGGCATATTGGATAAAGCTGTGAGCGCAAGCCTTGCACCGAGCCACCCAATACGGGTCAGTAGACCACTTTGATCCAGTACGCATGCGTGCGAGGAGGTTGAGGTCGATCTTCTCGTACAACGTGAGCACGTAGTGAAGAACTATCTCAGCTTCGGTGCGCCCAGCAGATTCTCTCCAGATATCGAGCTGAGTCTCGCAATCCATAAGCCGGGCAAAGAGAACTGACAGATTCTCCGGAGTATCTTCTTCAGGCCAAAAGGCATTGAAAATCCGGATCACCACATCCATAACATCCTTGCCATAGTTCCTCATAGTCTCAATTCGGGAAGACAAACTGACTATCAGATCTTCGAGGTCAAGAGGGATGGAGCCAGGACCAGACGGAGTACCCCTCTGCTGCCGGAACTTGGTAATAGCCTTGGAGGCAATAGCATCGCTCTCTGGGAACTTATCTGAAAAATAGCACAGGTGGAATGAGTAAAGGAAGCAGACCCGGAAAGGTCAGTGTTGGTTGAAAAAAAGAACTTACTAGAGATATGGCTGTGGACCCGGGACAGCTCATGGATGCAGTTGTCACGCCTCTCCCGGAGTTGCACAAGCTCAGCATTCGCCGACTCAAGTTTGATGTCGGCCTCCTTGAGTAAGTCCTGGCCCTTGGCAATCTAGAGATTGAGGCATTCGTGCTCTTCAGTATAGTCCTGGCCAACCTTTTGAAGCTTGGATTGGTGCTATGCTTTCAATTTCTTCATTTCCGCCTTTAGCTTGGCAATCTCATCGTTCTTGGTCCGGAGGAGGGCGAGCTCATCATCTTTGTTTTTGAGCTCGGCCTGATGCTGTCCTGCTTGTTCGAGAAAATGCAGCATCATATCAGGCACGGGCACACTATCTTCAAGAGATGCTGAAATAGTTTATTGACCCGGCAGAGCCGAGGTATGAATGTTTGCCGATCCAAGGAGGAAAGGAGATGGAAAGCATAGCAAGGTCACACAAAAGTAACTTACCCTTGATCTGGTCCAAGTTCCTTCTCATGAGGGTATTCTCAGCCTCCACCCCAGCTGCAGAAACCGAATTATGGGTTAGTTCAGCAGAAAAAGATGAAGAAAAATGGAGGAATGTCAAGGAAGAAACTTACCCCGTTTCTCGTGTTCAGCGAGAAGTGCGTTATGCTTGGCGCGCAGCATCTTATGAGTGTCCAAGAGACGCTGAAACTCTGGTGGTCACCTGAAAAGAGTACAAAAATACAACTTAGCCTTGTGTATATTCGAAGTGTACAAAATCCAGGCCAAGTGGAACTTAACCCGGCTCTAGGTGTGTGCATATTCGAAGTGTACAAAATCCGGGCCAAGTGGAACTTAACCTGGCTCTAGGTGTGTGCATATTCGAAGTGTATAAAATCCGAGCCAAGTGGAACTTAACCCGGATCTAGGTGTGTGCATATTCGAAGTGTACAAAATCCGGGCCAAGTGGAACTTAACCCGGCTCTAGGTGTGTGCATATTCGAAGTGTACAAAATCCGGGCCAAGTGGAACTTAACCCGTCTCTAGGTGTGTGCATATTCGAAGTGTACAAAATCCGGGCCAAGTGGAACTTAACCCGGCTCTAGGTGTGTGCATATTCGAAGTGTACAAAATCCGGGCCAAGTGGAACTTAACCCGGCTCTAGGTGTGTGCATATTCGAAGTGTACAAAATCCGGGCCAAGTGGAACTTAACCCAGCTCTAGGTGTGTGCATATTCGAAGTGTACAAAATCCGGGCCAAGTGGAACTTAACCCGGCTCTAGGTGTGTGCATATTCGAAGTGTACAAAATCCGGGCCAAGTAGAACTTAACCCGGCTCTAGGTGTGTGCATATTCGAAGTTATCAAGGAGCTACCTTAGTTTTCAAAGGAGCATCCGGCTGAGTAACAAGTTACTCCCCCGGAGGCTCGGGGACTAATGGTTATATCACTAATATCTACGACATGCTAAGGTAAAGGGGAAGTAACGTACCTCCATCATCCAACCCGCGAGGTTAATTGCCTTAGCGACTGTGTTCATTTGAGCAGAAAATTCAGCAGGGCCGAACTTCTCCGGAAGATCTTCGTTGTGGACCAACTCCACCTTGTTCCAATTATTGACAAATTCAATCAGGGTCGGAGGGCATCGCTCGCCGCTGGGCATATTGGGCGCCACTAAGCCCTTCGCATGCACCTCCCTCCTCTCAACCAGGGCAAGGGCTGGGCTGGTGTGTAGAACAAGTTGTTGCGCATCAACTGGCTCGGCAGGGGCGTCCTTTGGTGCTAGAGGCTTCTTGGAAAGAATGGACGCGAGAGTGCGCTATCCGGCCTCGACGGACGCTGCCCTGGTGGCCTCAGGAGCCTTTTTGCCCTTGGGCTGCTGAGAGGAGGAAGTGGTTGCAGCAGATTTACCCTTGGGAGCTGCCTGGGTACTTTCTCGCCGAGACTGGGAAGTCTCGGACGAGGCGGAGGGGCTTGGTGCTGCTGCTCTTGCTGTTGGTGTTGCTGCTGTTGCTCTTGCTGCTGTAGTTGGTGCTGGTGCTAGAGTTGGTGCTGGTGCTGGTGCTGAAGTTGGTGCTGGTGCTGGTGCTGGTTTGTTCTTCGGTGGAGGTGCTGAGGTAGCCTCGGTAGTAGCTGGTTGCGGCAAAGCCGAAGTGGTGGATGCCGCTGCCTCGGCTGGGCCAGTCTCCCCCGCTCTAAGGTCGCCCCCTCTTGACGAGGTGAAGTGGAACCCGGAGCAGCCGCTGAACCCTCCGGAATAGGGCTCAGCGGGCGTGAATCGTCTCCACGAGGGGGAGAAGGGCTGTGTCGGAGCGGCGAAGCAATGCTAGATCCACTCTGAGGGACCTCCACCGCGGCCCTGCCGAATCAAACTATAACAATAGAAAAACAAGTAAGTGGCAAAGGGAAAAGAGGCTTACTCATCCGAGGTCAGGGGCTCCTTGGGCTTCCGAGCCCTTTGTGTTGGGGCCTTGGTTACAGGCTTGGAGGCAGTTTTGTCCCCGGACTTCTTTCGTCTTTTGGTTGGCTGAAAAGTTCTGGAGGAGGAAGTTGATGCAGCTCCCCTCTTCTTCTTCGGTGCAACCGGAACAGGATCACCCACGGCAAGGGGAGGGTCCTCATGGATCTGCCCACCGGGTTTAGCTGATGCCGGAAAAGCATAAGAAAGGGGGACAGCGTCAAATGCTTCCATCACCTCGATATCCGAGTCATCTTCATCGCCGGGCCAATCTCTAATGGAAGAGAGTTTACCGGTGGGTCGCTTTGTCGCGTTGGTCATTGGAAGGAACATCTCCTGATCCGGCTCCTCCTCATCCGAGGTCTCCTGGTCAGGCGCCCATTTGAGGGTGGGATCGGTGCCATCCTCGATAGTTTGTTGAAGGAATTGCTAAGGGAGAGAAAAGACGACAGAGTTAAATATATAACAGCAATCGAGATAAGATTTAATTCGGAGAAAGTTTGCAGCACGAAGCTTACCAAGGGAGGAAGCCTATCTCGGCAATAGTGCTCAATTCCCCACGTCCACTCACAGGAGAAGTACTTGTGGGTGGTGAAGAGGGCCTTGACCCGGCGGTAAATCTCTGTGTTGCTCAACTCAAAAGACGAGGTACGGTTGGGGTCGGCCCCAGCTCATGTGACATAATTTATGAGTGAGCTTCTGGAGGGGGAGATCCGGTTGCGAACGAATGTGATCATGGTGTCCTCGTTGCGCAAACCGAGCTCCTTCAGCTCCGCGAACCTTTTGTTGACCTGGTTGGCCAAGACCGTGGGGTTCTTGGGGATAACGTCCCACAACTTCGGGTTAGGAGGACCCGGAGTATAGGGGCGCAGCCGGATCAAGTCTTCGGTGCCGGCGTTCCGAACATAAAAGAAAGTCCGGGCCCATCCCTTGCAGGACTCCAGCCTAGTAACCCGGGGAAAGACGGAGAACCTCCGGGGAGAAATGGACGCAGCACCGAACTGTGTAAGTTGTTTGTTCTCCGGCTCTAGGTCAACATTCGGAATTACATTACGACGAAGGCCAAAGAACCGGATCCATAGCTCCTTCGTGGGCCATAATCCGGCATAGCCTTCGATCATAGAGGCGAAAGCGGAAAGAGAGGTGATGGCATTGGCAGGAAGGTGGTGCGGCTAGAGTTTGTAGGTGTTCAACCAGTCGTGGAAAAAATCACTAACTGGCAAGCCGAATCCCCGCTAGAAATGAGACAGGAATACCACATACTCACCCGGATTGGGTGAGGGGGCAAGTTCGGCGGAGGCGAGGCGTGCGGTGACGCCTGCGGGGATGCGCCTGGTGCGGTAGAGCCAGTCTAGGTCATCCTGGCAGACCCAGGATCCGGCCCACGCACCGCGGTCCGCCGCCGCAGCGTCTTCTTCCATTTCTTGCTCGGCGATGATGAGTTCTTCTTCTGTCATCTCGAGGTCGCTGCCTTCACCGGCGCTAGCGGCGGTGGGCGGCAGCGGCCTAGACAGACGAGGACCCGTGGCAGAGGAGGTGCGCACCGGCGGCGGCGACACAGATGCGTATGGAAGCAGTGCGGTGGCGGCGCTGCTACTCAAACGCGGCGACGGCGGCGCTATCGCGGGAGAAGACGAGGAAGGAGAAAGGGCAGAGGGGCGCGGAACTAGGGAAAGAACCCAAGGAGCGCACCCCTCCCCTATTTAATCGCTCCCTCAGGGAGGTAGTGGGATCGCGTTTGCGGGCGAGCCACATCGTGTGGCCGTGTACAAACCGGATTGACCAATAAGCATCGAGCCACACGGAAGGCCACAGGGCGCAGCGGATCCCATGACCTGACGTTATGATGCAGTTAACAAGGAGGCAGGCACGATGCGACGTGCGCTACAGTGACAACTGACAATTACTGCGGCGGTTACTGTGGCTGGCCCTTAAAATGAGGCGATGTGATGATTAGCCTCCACGTGGGGAAGCGTACAAGAGAAGGAAGAATGACCCGAATGAGAATGTGGTAACCGGGCCAGCAAGTGAAAACTTGGAATGTGCCAAGGGAAAGTAAACACATGGAATCCGAGATAAGGAGGTAACTCGGAAATGAAACTCAATACTCAGTGAAATTGAACTTGATGTGGCCTTAGCGGCCAAGGCAGCTAAGACCGCACCAGCTTCAGGGACTAATGTTGGGGGGATACCCCCGTGTAGGGTCACACCGGGGTATAAAGGCCGAGTTAGCCGAGGTTCGGCAAGGCCAAAGCGGATGCTGGCCGAGTCACCTCAAGGCAGGCCAAATCATGGGGTAACCCGGACCAGGGGACATCCACCTAACTTGCTCTCAACCGACTTAAGCCATGAGTCGGAAAGATGTATCTAACTTTTATGCAGGAACAAGTATGGCCGGATCAACTATGTAGGATCCGGGTTGTATCAAGCTTGTAAGAGAAGGAAGGTATCTCGCTAGTCAAAGGTGACAACTGTACGCAGAGAGTGAGCGAAGCGGATAGAAGGCGGACCACTGAGGCGTGGCCGACAAAGGTGAAGAAGCCGATGTCGGGTGACGCAGGCGCCGCAGAGGCTCACGTAGCCTCTGCATGGGTGACGCGGGGGAAAAGTAACCCGGTCTGCTTACTATTTTGGGAGGAGGCATATTCCCACGTAGCCTCTGCATGGGTGACGCGGGGGAAAAGTAACCCGGTCTGCTTACTATTTTGGGAGGAGGCATATTCCCTGGAATATGCCTCCACATATGCCCTAAGTGGAGACCTAGCCACCCCTATATAAGGAGGGCTAGGGCCTCTGTAGAAGGGGTTGGTCTTAAACGGGTTGATTCTTGACTAATTGGTTTCTAGGAAATAGCTCTGTGGGCTAGCTAGTGGCGAGAGTAAGAGAGTTCCTTCTTCCTCCTCTCCCGAATACAGCTCTAGGAGCACTTGTAATCTGTGAAGGTGAATCGAATATAAAACTTCTGTGTGTGGAATCACCACACTATCCCTCCCTGGATTCCCCTAGTGCATTTAGTCCCCACCTTTAGCCTATCCATGGCATATGCCGTGACACCACCACGACACCAAGGACCATGCCACAAGAGAGTTAGATGAACTAGAATCTTCCTCTTTGGCCCAAAGACAGTGACGTCGAGAGCGATCAACAATTTTGAGGACGGTCTTGTGAACCTTAAGAGATGCAAGGTAATGACTAGGTAGAGATGATAGAACAGAGTTTATGAATTTTAGTCTACCACCATAATCAAGAAAACGTGCACTCGCGTTTAGGCGACGCTCAATCTGATCGACAATTGGGGTCTTATCTTGAACGGTCGGCCTTGTCGTACCCAAAGGAAGCCCAACGTACGCAAAGGGAAGCGAGCCAACAACATAGCCAAATGTTTGAGCTAGTTGAAGGAGCTGGGTATCATCCACGTTCACTGGCATCAGACATGATTTTGAATAGTTCACCTTTAGGCCTGTTGCTGATGCGAAAACTTGCAGTAAGTTCTTGAGGGCCAACAGTTGAATGGGGCAAGCTTGGAGGATCAAAAGTGTGTCATCGGCGTATTGGACGATCAGAAAATCAGTGTTTGGGATTCGTAGGGGTGGTACTAAAGCCCCATTACTTGCAAGGTTATTAACCATTGTCTAAAGGAGATCAGCTCTAGCTACGAAAAGAATTGGGGAGAATGGGTCCCCTTGTCGAACCCCTCGACGACATCGGAATTTTTTCCCAGGGACGCCATTCAAGAGTATTGAGGAAAAACCAGATGAGAATATTGCCTGAACCCAACTTATCCAACGATCATCAAGACCCCAACATTTTAGAATATTTAGAATAGCTTGGTGTTCAATAGTGTTGAAGGCCTTCACAAAATCTAATTTAAGGATCACCACCTCTCATCATTCAAATTTTGCTCAGCTGACCTCTGAATGTGCTTTCCTTGCAAGGTCATGTGCATCTTCCGGGGCCACCTGAATTAGACGGTAATCGTGAGTATAGTCCTGATCTGTGGTGGTTAGCAAGATCTCCTAATGGTGGTAGCCTTATCCTGATCAATAATGTGGGCGTTAGTGTTAGGCGGTATGACACTAGTTATCCTGTGGCTGAAAATGTTGGTTATCATCACGGCCGCAATATTCACATCTATTCTACTGGGTTTTGCTGCCATGTGTTCTCGATTGGCACTAGTAGGTTACTTCCACCGAGGCAATGGCGGAGGGTTTTAGACCTTGGAGAATTTTCTATCTTCCTTGGATTAAACTATCCAATTATCATTCCAGTTGGCGCGGCAGGACTTGGCCCTGGAGATCTAATGAGTAGCAACTGTGTATACACCTCGCCACATGCAGTTAGTCTCGGTGGATTTAATATTTGTCCTGAAATATGCGGCATCAGTATGAATTCTCAAGACGCTGTTGTTGGTTTCTCAACCAACATTGGCCGGAATTTCCCTAAAAAACATTGGCTGGAATTGGCGGCAGACTCCGTTGTGGTTCATCCCAAGCTTGGCAACGCGAAGGATTGGAACCGGCATAATTAACGGTTCAAGGGAGATCATTTGGAATAGGGATTTGCGTATCTTAAATTATTTCCTTCGTATTATTTGTATCGTATGGCCTCAGCTGTTAACTTGCTGTACTCTAACACTCATTTCGCCGCAATATAGTGCAAGGCCTGTGATTTGACCAAACTCCTTCTGTATGCAAGCCATAGTTTTAGTCAGTGTGGGTTGAATATTCTGCAACTCGTTGCGCCCGCACCCTTTATTATTTGTTGCACTTTCGAGTTCTCAAAAAATGTGAAATAAATCCGGAACATTGGCTCTGTTGTATCTTATGCATCTACAATATTCGGTCCCACAATAAGATCTTATGTGACCCTTGTCAATGAATAAGAAAAAACCTAAGCAAATAATATCTTGTGTTCATTTGTTCATTTTGTGGTGGCCAGGACATGTACTAGTAATATTTTTGGGATGAAAATTTATAGATGAACTATATAAATATGATCTATGTTCATGATTTATTTCACATTTTCTGAAAACTTGGTAGTGCCACATGCAACAGCTTGTTGCCGGTGCAGCTAGTTGCAAATTGTAATTTCCGTCGTGGACGTACCTAGTGGCTCCAAGCGCATGGTGCATGCAGATTCTCACTGGCAGGTGGAGCCAACCTTAACAGGGCCCACATGTCAGTGAACCAGAGCCACACAAAGTCATGCACGTTGCCTGACTTGAGCGAAATCTGGTGTTCTTGCATGTCTCTCATTTTGCTGCGCGATTGCATGTTGTACACGTTTAATTCTATGTACCTTGTACAAGAACATATATGAACACATGCAACATGCCAAAAATATCACGGACACACCCGTACTGTGCATTATATTCGGTGTATATATTTTCGGTTCTGTGCTTTGAATTCTGCATGTAGGGGAACAAGATGAAAGTTAATGTGTCCATGTCGCGGCTACTACTACTACTAGTAGTTTGTCCTCCTATTTTTCCGTTGAAAATACTAGTACACTATGTTGAAATGAAAGCTCTAAAAAAACCTCTGGTCAAACTGATGTGAGTAGACAATACTGCACCTCTGACATGTAGTAAGTAGGAGTATTGTCAAATTACTAGATATGTGGCATGCTAGTCTAACATATAGTGAAGTCTAGGTGGCGGTGTCCTCGATGCTGTTGTTGACTAGACAGAGCAAGCGAGTAAAATCTCCTCCCTCGTTTTTTTCTTTGCCTCTCCATCTTCTTCCCCAGTCCCCACTCTGCCCACGATCTCCCCCACGCTCTCTCTTCTAACGCTCCCCTCCTCCTGTAGAAAACCCTAGCCGCACTTGGCATCCGCCTAAATCCATTCGGTTGTGATGGCTGATTCGAAGCTCAGCGAGCGATGCAAGTGGGATCAACTCAGCGCGGACGATGTCGACCTCATTGTTCAGCGTCTGGACATTTCTAGCACCTTCAGGCTAGCCGCATGCTGCAAGCTGCTGTACGATCGTATCGCCAGCAACGAAGGTATGAAATGGATTATTCACCATTGGAATGAACCCTGCCTACTGATGCCTCAGCCTGCTTATTAGTTCGACGAGCACTATGATGATACGAGGTACATTGTCTGCATGACACGATGTACGACGTGGTGCCCCTCGGCCATCCTCGGCGCACCGCCATCCCGCCCTTCATGCACGAAAAATTCTAGGTTGGCATGAACGGCGACTGGCTCGCCGCGGTGGACCAGCGCGGGGCCTGGTGCCTAGCGAACATCTACACCTATCGAGTAATCGACCTTCCATCAATGGATACTTGTGACATTGCGGCCGCCTCACATCCACAATATAACCTGTAATGCTACTAGCCAGCCAGGGTTCCCCAGTTACATGTAGTCATTTCTGAACTCATTCACATTTCAAAAGTTTTTTTTTGGCGAATCCGCAGGTATGGAGAAAAGTTCAATAAGTTGTGGGATGAATCTCTTGAGCCGTTGAAGATTGTAATCTGCATAGTGCCCACATAAGTTGGGGGTTACATAGACTATAAGCTCCCCGCGTTGTTCGACGGTGAAATCGCCTACCTGGAAGGCGGTAGCCAAGTTTGGAGATGTCTGGCACATTCAGGTCTTGGAAGACGATAGTACTATGATGCCATTGAACACGGTGGCCTCATTTTTGTGGTCACAAGTCAAGGTTGCACCTACTGCTGGGATCCCACATCGGAAGGTAATTCTAATTCCATGATGATACATTGTGAGTGATTCAGTGAAGTTGTTCTTTAACTACCTTGTTTATGTTTTACCTTTCGTATGACTGAATGAGCACACACTTTATGTCCTAAAAAAGTGAATGAACCATTGCCAGTAATGAATTAGTACCAGTAATATGCCTTCCAAAAATATAGTGTATGACGGCGTCCCTGCACTACTAAGTTCGTTCATTGTCAAAATATGAAAGGTATTATTAACCAGCATCTCAATTGTGAGCGCAACACAGTGAAGCCGGGTTTCTTTATCTGTTTGTACTTTCAGGTCCTCCTCGGATTGTAGGAATCACATAGGATTTTTGTAGGACACCAATCTTTCCTTTTTGGATTTTGCCTTGGGATTCAGAGGAATTGTGTAGGATTTTTGTAGGTATTGGATCCTTAGAAAAAAAATTCTATAAAATGTTGTTTGATTCAAAAGATTATAATCCTTCGGAATTCCTTCAAAGGATTCCTTTGCACTCTATTTTGGAGAAAAAAATTCCATCCACTCCAACCTCTTTGTACAATTCCTTTGGTTTTCCTATGCAATCAAACACCACTTGATCCAAAATACTACATGCATCTAATCCTATAGGATTCAAGTGGACATGCCTCTATATAAAAAAAAGTGGCGCTTACTCTTTTGAAACTTACAACAACTAGGAAACTAAGATAAGCAAGAATTCCAAATGTTCAGAATAGCAGAATAAGAAATGCAATTCCTAATGTTGTTAATTTATTGAGTAATATTATTGTCAGGATTTGCCTATTCACACTGTTAGCATGAACAATTAAGAATGCTGGTGTTAGAATATGTATGCCAGTAATGCACTTTTTGTCTCGAATTCGGATGTTGCAGGAAACAAGGAGCTTCCGTTTGTAATCCCAGCACCTATTCTGAATGATCGGCCAGGCATGTGGTTCCTCGCTCGATCGGCTGATGGTGAACGCTTGATGATCTTAATTACAACGTATGGCATGTGGGTTGCCCATGGAGAAGATGGTGAAATCATTCATCATGCTCAAAATAGGAATAACCTATGCCTATATCCTGCCTCTCGTGTCTACATTTTTGAAGAGGATCCTAGCTCCGCTAGACCTCCAGGGGTCATCGTTTGGAGGTAGGTTAACAGCCTGGGGGACAACTCTCTGTTTCTTGGTCTCAATTATCCAATCATTGACAAGATGATGAAGAAATGCGGATGCAAGGCTACTGATGGCACATTGTTCCCATTCATGAGAAAAAACTGTGTGTACACAACATACAGCAGATTTTGCGGAATACAATTCCCTCAGATTAAACGCTGCAACCTGCAACCAATTGAAGGTGAGCCTGTGGCAGTTATCAGCCTTCCGAAAGATGGTTGGAACTCTGTAAGACAGGCGGTAATTTGGTTTAGGCCTAGTTTAGGTTTGGTATGCTCGTTGTGCCGTCCCTAGACTGAGTCGTGGATCTTCCTGGTGTATCGTTGTGTTATCTTTTTTGCATCGTGGTTCAACAATTGACTGTTAGTACACTGGTTTTAGTGACCAGCTTGAATCAGTTTATATGAGCCCTGCCGTGCTTTTGTATTTAGTATTGCCTTCCACGGTACAATCCATGTAGCCGTGCTTATTTCGTAGCGTGATTTCTATACTATACTTTTCAGTACTGATACTGGCTTGTAGTATATACGCGACTCGTGCATTTTATTTAAACCATCGCACCTCGTGCAGCTTTGTGTTTTGAGAGGAATATTCCTTCTTTACTCTTAGCGAACAGGGAAAAGTAGGTCGCTGCTTCTTATAGGGCCACGAAACAGGCCTTAACTGGGCCGTAATTGATCTTGGCTCGGTACGCCAAAGCAGAACGAGACGCCCTAGGATGATAGCCGCAAATGTTTATGCCGATATTCTAAAAAAAAGAGTTAATGCGCACCCTTCCAAAAAGGAAAAATTGTTTACGAAGACCCCATATTGTCTCTAATACATGGCATACTTTTGGCGCTACCGTGAAATTACTTGTTCAATATAGTATGTATCCTTGCTCATTCTTCTGTATTTGAAATGGACAACTCAAGCTCTGATGTGACATGAACAAGTCAAGCTCTGATGTGCTGATATTGTACTGTCTGTGCTAGTGTACAAACTGGTTGTATTATTGTGTTTGAAACTGTGAACTAAATGTGCGAATTATGAGCCTTTTGCATGATGACAATGCCACATGTTTGCGCTAATTGCAGCATGTACTAATTTCATCGTATGGAAGCATACAACTTCGAGTGATCAGTTTAAGTTGGTGCTTACCTGAGCTGTCTACGGCTAGGCAAATCAAGGCCACCGTGTGTCTATCGCCAATAGTTTATATGGCATGATTACAAGGTTTTGAGTACATCAAATCGATTGGGCACTTAGGCCGATTCAAAGCCACCCAAACCATCTTGAAATATATAATTTATTGAAAAGATGATTACGTGTTGTAAGACTTGATATGACACGATTTTATGTCAATCAGTCAAACTCCCTCCAGTACTTTCCATGTTCGAATCCTGCACTACCCAAGTTACTCGCTATGTTCGCTATGTATAATAAGGCACAATATTGGTCACTTTTCTCCATTTCCAACTTCATTCTTTCGGATTCGGCATAGGTACAACTAGGTCAGGTGGACCATCGACCTTCAGTACAATATATTTTTACTACTCAGCCTATGAAAATGAATATTTCAACCCCACTTCGGACAAAAAACTTCACATACTCTTGTTTCAAAAGAAAAAACCTTAAGTAGCCTTTCGTGGTTAGCAGATTATATATTTTTTAGGGTACTAACTGCATTTTTTGGAGGATGGGGTACGAACTACATTGAATTTTCACTAAGGACCTAGCGAAAAGATTGCACATTCGACCCAACACTGGCCCAAAACCTTGCAAATTTAGCCTGCCAGGTTAGATGGACTGCCGACCCGCAACATATTGAGTACAATGAATTTTCAGTGAGGAGGTTATTAGAAAATAGTACTACATTCTACCCAACTATGGCCCAAAACCTAGCTAATTTATCCTTCTGGGTTTAGGTTGGCTGTGGGCCGCCAACCCTCAACACATTATTACTTGGTTTTTTAAGCTTGAACCACATTGAAGAAGTTTCGATAAGGAGCCCACGATAAGAAGCCCATTGATTCACAAGATTGGACCCAAGTTATTTTTTTATCGCCCAAAATCGTCTTAATTTAGTATTTCGGTGCCATTATGATAAAGTATAGGACAAGCTTCTCCTACCCATGTTGTATTTATACAGATCATTTAGCATTTTTTATGGCAAGTTGTCAGGGTCGCTGCCTTTTCATTTTAAGTGATTTCAACGTTTCTAAATGTAATCTTTTCTAGTAGTGGCATAGATGGTTCTGGCGTAGTGGAAGCACACGCGGTTCCCATTTGTTGAAGTCTTGAGTTTGATTCCTAGTTTTTTCAATATAAATATATAATATATAGTATAATCTCTGTCGTTCTTTTACATTTTTTCTAGCATACACACGTTTCTTACAAAGAGAAGGCTAACATCTGGGACCCAGGAACGTTGCCAAGGTCAAAATAGCGAAGTGCATCATACACACTTTGCGTTTGCAGAGACGTTGACATGTTGGACCTAGTAGAGACCTTATACAGATGTTGCATCGAGCAATCAATGTTTCATTTACAGAGAGGATGATATGTGGGACCCAGCAGTGCGACCTTATACAGATGATGTATCGAGCAACGTTGCCAATTCGAAACAGGGAGGCGCGAGCGAGAAAAAAGTTCAGCATGCACACGTTTCTTGTAATGAGAGGCAGAAATGGGGGACCCAACAGCGTGAGCAAACGGCAGATTCGTCGAGCAACACTATCTAGTTTGAAACAGGGTAGCGCTAGAAAAGAAAAAAATCCATCATACCGATGATTCTTCTAATGTGAGGCTGACATAAGGGACCCACCAGCCTGAATAAACGGCTGATGCAGCGAGCAATGCTATCAAGTTCAGAACACGAAGGCGCGACAGAGGGTAAAAAATCCATCATATACACGTTTCTTGTAATGAGAGGATGACATGTGGGGCTCAGGAGGTTGGTTAAACGGTAGATGCGTCGAGCAACGCTATCAACTCGGAACGGGGTAGCGCGAGCCAAGGAAAAAAAATCCATCATACACACGTTTCTTCTAATGATAGGATGACATGTGGGGCTCATGAGGTTGGTTAAACGGTAGATGCGCGAGCAGCGTTATCAACTCGGAACGGGGTAGCGCCAACGAAGGAAAAAAATCCATCATACACACGCTTCTTCTAATGAGAGGATGACATGTGGGGCCCAGCATCATGATTAAACGGTAGATGCATCGAACAACGCTATCAACTTCGGAATAGGGTAGCGCGAGTGAAGGAAAAAAATTCCATCATGCACACAATCCTTCTAATGAGAGGCTGACATGTGGGACCTAGCATCCTGACTAAACGGTAGATGCATCGAGCAATGTTTTCGAGTTCAAATGAGGGAGGCGCGACTGAAAAGTATGGTCCACTAGAGACACTGACGTCTAGGACTCACATGCCTCAAAAGACTTCGGCGAGTCAACATCACGCGAGGAAACGGAAATCTTGCTTCTACCACGCGTCAGGCGAGCATCCTCCATGTTTTTAGCAGATCCGTCATAGTAGAGGGCCGCTGAAAGAGCATGTGGGCCCCCATGTGTGGTTTTGGTAATTAATGACAATCTTTATGGACTAATGTGTGTATTAAGGTGTACTTGTAGGATTTGTCCATTGGCATCGCTTAGAGCATGTGTTGGCTTCAAGGTTGATGAAATGAAGAAGAAGATGCGTTGTGGAAGCCCAATATGCGCCATCCCTAGAAGATCTCATGTTTGGTGCTTGCCATCCTCGGTGTTTATGGATCGATGAAGACAAGGCCAAAGGATGCTCAAGGCAAAGGTATTCTTGATAGGTTTTCCCTTTTGCCGGTCTCGTGTTGACCGGGTTTAGGATAGATAGCCGTACTATCAAGAGGGGCTCTCGAGTGAGTATCTCGATCATATCGTTCAGAGAGAGCTCAAACCTTTGCATACTTGCATCATCATATTTGGTTGTGTATTTGTCTTATCCATGTGAGGATATAGAGCTTGTGGTAATCTTCATAACAAGCTCTTGTTCATAAAATCGGATCTCCCTTTTATATCTTATTGCGATTTTGATCTTGGCGGTTTTCCGGATACTCACCGAGTGAGGTATCTCACATTATTCTACTTGATACTTTCTCACTTGGTGATATCCAATATTTCCACTTGTTAATGGGTATCACTTGTCGTCCTCTTTCCAACGTAATTGGATTCGGGTCAATCGGAGCTACCAATCAAAAGTTATGCATGTTTGAATATTTGCCTCTTGATTTAAAAAGAAAAAAAGGATTCTGTTTTTTCTGCATGTCCGGTACTACCGGGCCTAGTACCGGACGCATCTGATCCGGCCTGGTCGCTCTCTGTCTCCCCTGGTACCTCAGTCCGGTTGTACCGGCCTGGCCTGGTAGTACCGCCCGGGTGGGCCGGTACTACCGGCTGGCCCAGGTACAACCCGCCCCAGCACCAGCCCACTCCCTTGACCAGCTCGCTTCAGCTTCCCAGGCCCAGCCGCCCATCACCCAGCTCGCTGCCGCCGCTCCCCGCTCATTGCCGCCCTCGCCAGCTCACTCGCTCGCGCGCGCGCCTCCTCCCCCAATCCCCTTTGCTGCTGCGTCTCTCGCTCGCTTGGTCGCGCCTGCTGCCGCCTGCTTTGCTGCTTCCTGCCGCGTCGCTCGCTGCTGGTTAGCTGGGTCCGGTAGTACCGGACCACTGCGGTACTACCGGCCCAGCTCAGGATTTTAGCCCCAACGGGCAGAAATTCCTTGGCCTATTTAAGCCTCTTCCCTTTATTCTTTTTAGCTTCTTCTCTCTAATATTTCTCAAGCCTTTTGTCCCATTTGCTTTTAATCTCTTGTGCTTGATTCTTGCCTTTCCCTCCAATGATTCTTGCCCATATTTGAGGGAAAGTGAGAGGATATCTAGATCCACACTTTGACCAATCAAAATCCACTCTTTGTGAGGGAATCTTTGGATCTAGATCTTTGGGGCTTTTTATGATCCCCTTTTATGTTCTTCCTCTCTTATTCCCCCAAGTGCTTTTGTAGCCTTTTTGGAATTTGAGAGTGAAGTTGTGGAGCATCTTTGTGGTGTTCTTGCCTTTTGCATTTGGTGCATCGGTGTGTGTTCTCTCCGGAGGATTTGTTCGGTGATATTCATCGTTGCTTGTCCCTCTTGGGTTCTTGGAACCCTAGACGGTTTTGTGGCCTTTGTGGTGTGTTCTTGGAGTCTTCAATTAGGTTGTGAAGCTCCCCCAAGATTGAGGCCTTGGTGGCGATTATTGGGAGCCTCCAATTAAGTTGTGGAGATAGCCCCAATCTTGTACGGGTTCGGTGACCACCCTTAAGTGTCCCATAGTGGAACGGGTGCTTGCCCGCGTGGTGGGTGCTCAGGAGAATAGGGTGAGGCCTTGGTGGCGTTGGTGGTCTTAGTACCGCCCACCCCTCCAACGAGACGTACTCCTTGTTGGGAGGAACTCGGTAAAATATCGTCGTCCCCCCGTGCCTCAGTTATCTCTATACCCGAGCTCTTTACTTATGCAATTTACATTGTGATAGCCATCGTGCTTGAAGTAATTATCTTTCTATCATATTGTTGCTTGTATTGCTTAGCATAAGTTGTTGGTGCACTTAGGTGAACCTTAGTATATCTAGGCTTTGTGCTTAACAAAAGAAAACGCTAGTTTTATTCCGCCTTTGTTAAGCCCATCTCGTAGAAGTTTTAATCGCCTATTCACCCCCCCACTAGGCGACATCCTTGATCTTTCAATTGGTATCAGAGCGAGGGTCTCTTGCTTTTAGGCTTCACCGCCTTGAGAGTAACGATGTTGACTAGTGGAGTAGTGCACGGTTCTTTTATATATTCGATGGCACAAATTATGGTATTTGGAAATCTCGCATGCTAGATTATTTTTGGGGCATTCACCCATCCATTGAGGGAATTCTATATATGGGTTCCTCTTCTCCTATGGATTCCCACAATGAATCTTTAGAGGAGAAGATGAACTCTTATATAGATGCTCTAGCTACTAAAATGCGTTTACTTGTTGTGAGCAATGTAGTTATTTCTTCAATCATGCCTTATCGGAGTGCTCATGATATTTGGACAAAGCTTCAAGATAAATATGGTGTGTCCAACACTATTGAGGATGATTGTGTTCCCTCCACCTCCGGCCGTGATGAGTTATCACCTTCTACCACTTCACCTACATGTGATTTTTCACAAGGTAATGATATGGTGAGTGGTGATAGATATTGCAATTTTGATAGTGTGCATACTATTTGTAATCCTTCATCTCTATCTAGTTGCAATGATCTATCTTTGGACTCAAACACTTGTAGCACTCAAAACTCCTCATATGCTAGTGTTGGTAGTCCTTGGATATCATGTAGAAATAGCTTTAATAATTCACACGATGATATGCTTGCTTTGTCTTGTTGCCATAATAAAAATGCTTCTATTTCCTCTAGTGCCTGTGTTGCTAACCATGTAGAGGAAAATAAAGATTATATGGATCAAGACAAGGTTTGGATTGGAGCTTCAAGTTCAATCTCATCTTCACCTTCTTCCGGTTCTCACTTATGCCTTATGGCTAAGGGAACTAAGGTAACCTCTTTAGATCCCATGGCATCTCATAGCTATTATGATGATGTTGTGGATGATGATAGTGAGGAAGAAGAGGATGAGATTGCCTCTTTAGATGAAAAGGGTGAGGTTGTTTATCGTGCTCTAGTTAAGAATAATATTGCTTGCTCTAAATTTGTTGAAATCTTAACTTTTGCTATGGAGAGCAAGAAAATAATTAAGCAATTGCAATCTCAAGATGAAGAGCAAGAGCACACCATTGAAAAACTTCAAAGCCTCTCTAATGATCTAAGAAAAGCTTATTTGGAAGAACAAACCACCAAGGAATCTCTTGAGGAGACTTTTACTCTAGAATTGTCTAGAGTAAAGTAAAACCATGATAAAGAACTTTTGGTGGCAAGTTCTCTCAAAACTAAAAATGATGAACTTGTAGTTGCCCATGCTAAACTCGTTGAGGATTTTAAGCACCTCAAAAATGGCTCTCGGGTCGTTAAGAGTGAGCTCATCAAACTCACCGAGTCACATGAGCACCTTAAAGCTTCATATTCAAAAGAGCTTGCAAAGTTGCCCTCACCTAGTGCTATTTGTAATGATGCGTGTACTACTAACTCTATTTCTTATGAAGCATCTATTTTGAAGGAGAATGTTGAGCTAAAGGCTCAACTTGCTTTGCTAACTAGCAAATATGGGACATTGGAAGAAAGTCATGTTAAGCTCTCGAGCTTGCATGAGGATCTTCTAGTCTCTCCTGATAAGCTAAAGTTGGCTCATGAGGCCATTTTGTCAAAGGTAACATCTAGTGGGCCTCATGTGTACATTAGCACTACTTCTACTCCTAATGTGATATTGCCATGTGCTAGTCCTTGTAATTCATCCACTCATGCTATTGCTACATCTTGTGATGAATTACATTATTTGCCTTGTTGCTATAACAATGTTGCATCTAGTTCCTCTACTATTGTTGTTGACACTAACCATGTAGAGAAAATTAAAGAGCTCAAGGCTCAAGTCACTTCTTTGAGGAATGACTTGAAAAAGGGTCATAAAGGGAAGGCCACGCTCAAGCACATCTTGAGTGTGCAAAAATCCCCCAATGACAAGAGTGGACTTGGATTCAACTCCAATATTAAGAACAAGTCCACTAGCAAGTTGAAGCACAAGGGCAACAAGAAGAATGGCCAAGATCAAGCAAAGTATCCAGCCAACATTATTTGCTTCAAGTTCAAGGAATAAGGGCATCATGTTAGATCTTGCCCATTGAAGAAGAAGCCTCTTGGTGTGAAGCAACAAGGGAAGCACCCTCAAGCTCTACCTCAAGTGGTAGATGGACCTCTTCCCAAGAGGACTACTCGAGCTCTTCCTCAAGTTCTGGAATCACCCAAGAAGAAAGCTAGCAAGACAAGAACTTCCTACATTTGCCGTGAGAAGGGGCACATTTCCTCCTCATGCACTAGTGGTATCTCCTCATCCAACCCTATCATTATCGATGATGCTTATTCTCTTTGTTTGGATGAGGTTGGCAATGTGTTTGCCAAATTTGTTGGTGCTCAAAGTGGTGTCAAGAAAAGAACCATTTGGGTTGCCAAGCCTATTGTGACTAACCTCTTAGGACCCAACTTGGTTGGGGACCAACAAGCCAAAACTTGATCAATAGGTGACTTTTGGGAGGACAATGGAGACTTGGTTTCATTATGAAGAATTAAGGGATCTTCATCTATTAATTGTCAAGCCAAGTCATCTGGACTATATTGCATCTATATTATTTCCAATGTTCCTCCTTGCGGTAACATATGTTTAACTCATTACATTGAAAGTTACTCGCCCCCTTGTGCATGTGTTGGTTGTGTACCTTGCATGTTTGTTGTATATGTTGTGCTTACATTGTATTATCTTGAGTTATCAAGTATATTTGTGTTTGTTGGTTTGCACACCATGTATGAGTGTTTCTTGTGTTGGAGCTAGTGTTGAATTTTATTTGGTATCTTATTTAGCTCTTGTGAGAGATTAATGGACTATCCCATTTTGGGAGAGTGTTATGTATGGGCATTCCACAATCCTAAAATGTGTGTACATGAGGAATACCACCTAGTAGTGATTTAGCAATATTATCTAGTCTCTAGGTGGTATGTTTCTCATGAGAAATTTAAGTTCTATAATGTCCATTAATTATCTCTATTTGGATTCGTTTGCCTCGGGTTGATATTTATTTGTTATCACATTATGGGGGAGTCATATGCTTAGTGCATATTACAAGCCTAGAAAATGTGAATATTCGAGGTTGTGTCACCTAGAATTGATATTGATAATTATCTAGCTCCTATGTGACACATTTGCTCAAACAAGTTCAATGCCTTTGTTTCTCATCTTTTGCATCTTGTTTGTGTGAGTGTTTCTTGGTATGTGTTTCTTCATTTTCGGATCCTTGTATCCTCATGGAAACCATTAGCTTCAATTCACTCCAATCACTAGTGATTGTGTTACTATTGGAAGCTACCAAGAATCACTCTCTAAGCATCAAGCTTAATTCTTATAATTTGATACATGCTTCTTGTTGTGAATATGATCTTGGATTTCATTGTAATCTACCTTGTGAAGATTATTCCCATTACTTCTTGTCCTTGGACACTTGGTAATCTATATATGGTAGAATCCTTTTGATCATATTCACTTTGGCCTTGGTTTAGTTTTGTCCTATCTTTGGCCAAGAAAATGTTTGGTGTTTCTCCCAAGATTTCCTTGCCTCCTATGGATCTTCTTAGTTTATTGGTATCCTCTAGTGTTTTATTTAATATAAGTAGTAGTGATGATCTCATTTGTGTGCATTTTGCATTCAAAAGCAAAAATCCTAAATAATGTACTACTTATGGGTGAGCTCTCCTTTATTATTTAGAACACACCTATTTATGCTTCTTGCTTTGATCCATATCATGTTTTATGTTCTTGGATATTCGATCTTTTTGTTTTGGTATTTTGTGCCATCATGAAAAGTGTGAGAGTTTGGTTTATGTGTTGGAACCTTGCTCTTTTGGGAGTTGGTTTTATCTCATTCCTTATTTCATGTTTTGACATTTTTAGAATGAGATAAATCCTCGAGCATGTGTGTTTTTATCTATCGTTTGCTCATTGGACTTTTGTCTAGTTCATTTGTGGAACTTGTGATCATTCATGTGTTGAATTGGTTCTTTGATACAATTTGTACACCTTTGTCATGTCACACTCTTGTGTGTGCCATCTCGGTTTACTTGGTGTTTTTGTTCAAATTGCATCTCCTTGTTGGTTCTTGAAAGCCTTGTGCATGCATATAACTTACATGTTTATTTCATGGCATGCTTGCTTTCTTAGATCCAATATATAGGGGAAACTCCACCAAATTCTAATTGGCTAATATGTGCATGAAATTCAATTTCATATCAATATGCACATATTTTTGTGGAGTCTCTCCTATGTATTGTAGTTTTACTAACTACTTTGGACCCAATATGTTTGGGAACCATTTTTGTACTTAATGTGTTTTAGGTACATTGGAGATATATTGGATGCTTGTCTCTCAAAGTTTGAAGAAGTGGTGCATTCATGGAAATTGGAGACAAGCTATAGGATAATCAACGAATTCATATCCCCTTCATCCTAACAATTATATCTCGGTAACAAGTATCCCCTTCTCATGCTCATATTTCTTGGTTCCAACCATTTGTGGGTTGCCTTCTAGCATGAGTTATTATATTTGTATTTGTTGTGTTTCTAGCCTTGGTTTTAAGAGTTCCTCCTATTGCAAATGTATGTAAATTGAGATGAGTACATATTAGTGGGACTATAAAAAATCATGCATATGATCCACCAATCCCAAATATGTCAATCTAGCAATTTTATTGCCTATCCTTTCCTCAACTTCTCTCATGTGCAATAGTGAGATTTTACTAGTTGATTTTTCCTTTGTGATACTTGTTGCCTTTCTACATATATTCCAACCATCTCCTTTTCCCTTGGTGATTGTTGTAATATATGTAGTGTGTTGGTGTTTGAAGTTCATTCATGAACAATAAGATAAAACTATGCCTTTGGCCATGCTTATAAGCAAAAATCTTATTGGTATGTGTTATGACTTCAGTTTGGTTTTTATGTGCTTTCTTGAGTATCTTGTATATGTGTGCATGTTTCTTTGTGGACATATGTATTTGTGATGCATTCCACTTAGAAAATTATACACATAAGAGAAGATAATTTTAGTTGAGTTTTTATTATTTCTAGGATACCACCTTTTATTTCTTTTTAATTCTTCGATGGCTTCCAAATTTATTTCCTATGAGTGTTTGTTTCCTTTCTTTGCATCTTCGGGCACTCATATTTATTCTCTCATGCCTTGTATTGTTAAATGAATATGGATGAGTGAGGATTCCATGATCATGCACTTTGTCCCCAATATAATTATTATAATTGGTGCATAATCTTTGGGGAGCTCCTCTAAATTCATTTAATAATGCTCATTCGAATTCTTTCTCGTTTGTTGTGTTTTAAATGCTTATGGGGGATCAAGGATGCCATATTTGTGCATACTATATTCAAATACAACTATTCTATATGTTCACAAATCTTGGGGAGCTTCTCCATTTTCATTTAAGACACTCTTTTGATCTTTCAGTCAACACTCTTCTTTCTCCTTTGTTGTGTTTTAAATGCTTATGGGGGGGCGAGGATTCCATATTTGTGCATGATGTATTCAAATGTAACTATTTTATTTGTGCACAAAATCTTGGGGAGCTTCCCTATTTTCATTTAAACCACATCTTTGATCTCTTCATAACATCTTGTTTTATTCATTTGGACTCATTTGTTGTTTTCATTCAGTTCTTTTGGACCTTGTGGTTACTTGCGTCATTTGTTGATGCTTACTTTATTTTATTTCTTTGGCAATCTTTGGGTCCTCAATATAGTTTTACTTCCTCCCAAGTATTCATCATTGGATTTGTGCGAATGCACACCTTTGGAGAAATTATAACTATATTGGCCTTCTAGAACTTGTCACCCATTTCGGCAATTGATCCCAATGGGGGAGAAGTTTTAGAGGGTTTAAGGGAAGTTGGTTCTTGCTTTTAGTTTGTTCTTAAGCATTTGCCTTTCATGCTCTTGCATCTTTGTGTTGCTTAGCATGTGATATATAGAGGAAACTCCACCAATGATAATGATTGGCAATATATGCAATGAAATTCAAGTTCATCACACTTGCATAGATTGTGGGGGAGTTTGCTCTATATATTGTGGTGGTACCAATATCACATACTTGTGTAGTATTTGATATTGGTGCTACCATTTTACTCACTAAATTCATTATATAAACCCTCTCAAAGGGATTGTCATCAATTACCAAAATGGGGGAGATTGAAAGAGCATGTGGGCCCCCATGTGTGGTTTTGGTAATTAATGACAATCTTTATGGACTAATGTGTGTATTAAGGTGTACTTGTAGGATTTTTCCATTGGCATCTCTTAGAGCATGTGTTGGCTTCAAGGTTGATGAAATGAAGAAGAAGATGCGTTGTGGAAGCCCAATATGCGCCATCCCTAGAAGATCTCATGTTTGGTGCTTGCCATCCTCGGTGTTTATGGATCGATCAAGACAAGGCCAAAGGATGCTCAAGGCAAAGGTATTCTTGATAGGTTTTCCCTTTTGCCGGTCTCGTGTTAACCGGGTTTAGGATAGATAGCCGTACTATCAAGAGGGGCTCTCGAGTGAGTATCTCGATCATATCGTTCGGAGAGAGCTCAAACCTTTGCATACTTGCATCATCGTATTTGGTTGTTTATTTTTATTATCCATGTGAGGATATAGAGCTTGTGGTAATCTTTATAACAAGCTCTTGTTCATCAAAATCAGATCTCCCTTTTATATCTTATTGCGATTTTGATCTTGGCGGTTTTCCGGATACTCACCGAGTGAGGTATCTCACATTATTCTACTTGATACTTTCTCACTTGGTGATATCCAATATTTCCACTTGTTACTGGGTAGCACTTGTTGTCCTCTTTCCAACGTAATTGGATTCGGGTCAATCGGAGCTACCAATCAAAAGTTATGCATGTTTGAATATTTGCCTCTTAATTTAAAAAGAAAAAAGGGTTCTGTTCTTTTCTGGCTGTCCGGTACTACCGGGCCTAGTACCGGACGCATCTGATCCGGCCTGGTCGCTCTCTGTCTCCCCTGGTACCTCGGTCCGGTTGTACCGGCCTGGCCCGGTAGTACCGCCCGGGTGGGCCGGTACTACCGGCCGGCCCAGGTACAACCCGCCCCAGCGCCAGCCCACTCCCTTGCCCAGCTCGCTCTAGCTTCCCAGGCCCAGCCGCCCATCACCCAGCTCGTTGCCGCTGCTCCCCGCTCCCTGCCGCCCTCGCCAGCTCGCTCGCTCGCTCGCTCGCGCGCGCGCGCCTCCTCCCCCAATCCCCTTTGCAGCTGCGCCTCTCTCTCGCTTGGTCGCGCCTGCTGCCGCGCGCTTCGCTGCTTCCTGCCGCGTCGCTCGCTGCTAGTTGGTTGGGTCCGGTAGTACCGGCCCACTGCGAGACTACCGGCCCAGCTCAGGATTTTAGCCCCAACGGGCAGAAATTCCTTGGCCTATTTAAGCCTCTTCCCTTTATTCTTTTTAGCTTCTTCTCTCTAATATTTCTCAAGCCTTTTGTCCCATTTGCTTTTAATCTCTTGTGCTTGATTCTTGCCTTTCCCTCCAATGATTCTTGCTCATATTTGAGGGAAAGTGAGAGGAGATCTAGATCCACACTTTGACCAATCAAAATCCACTCTTTGTGAGGGAATCTTTGGATCTAGATCTTTGGGGCTTTTTGTGATCCCCTTTTGTGTTCTTCCTCTCTTATTCCCCCAAGTTCTTTTGTAGCCTTTTTGGAATTTGAGAGTGAAGTTGTGGAGCATCTTTGTGGTGTTCTTGCCTTTTGCATTTGGTGCATCGGTGTGTGTTCTCTCCGGAGGATTTGTTCAGTGATATTCATCCTTGCTTGTCCCTCTTGGGTTCTTGGAACGCTAGACGGTTGTGTGGCCTTTGTGGTGTGTTCTTGGGGTCTTCAATTAGGTTGTGAAGCTCCCCCAAGATTGAGGCCTTGGTGGCGATTATTGGGAGCCTTCAATTAAGTTGTGGAGATAGCCCCAATCTTGTACGGGTTCGGTGACCACCCTTAAGTGTCCCATAGTGGAATGGGTCCTTGCCCGCGTGGTGGGTTCTCAGGAGAATAGGGTGAGGCCTTGGTGGCGTTGGTGGTCTTAGTACCGCCCACCCCTCCAACGAGACGTACTCCCTTGTTGGGAGGAACTCGGTAAAATATCGTCGTCCCCGCGTGCCTCGGTTATCTCTATACCCAAGCTCTTTACTTATGCAGTTTACATTGTGATAGCCATCGTGCTTGAAGTAATTATCTTGCTATCATATTGTTGCTTGTATTGCCTAGCATAAGTTGTTGGTGCACTTAGGTGAACCTTAGTATATCTAGGCTTTGTGCTTAACAAAATAAAACGCTAGTTTTATTCCGCCTTTGTTAAGCCCATCTCGTAGAAGTTTTAATTGCCTATTCACCCCCCCCTCTAGGCGACATCCTTGATATTTCAGCCGCAAAACTGGGAAAAAGTTTTCCATCGGCCACGGCCGAGCCGAGAATTGCGTCGCAGACGACGCGCCTTCTACGACAACCGTCGGGCCAATTCGTTGCGGAAGGGAACTTTTCTTGTAGTGTGAGTACTTAATACTAGGTGTTAAGTAACATCTTATGAATTGAATCCCAATAAGTACTTTTGAGAGACTCATCTACATTTAAAGAAAAAATACTTTTTTATGAATGAAATAAAATGAGCATTGTTGGGCAATGGAATCATAGTTAAGAGACATGGTTGGGAAGCCATGTAGTGATTATTACATTATAATGGGCAAGTTAGGACTTAACAACAACTATAGTTAGTGATTCCAAACACTATATAAACCGCACTAACCACAGATCATGTTATGTGACGGACAAGTCAGCTAGGTCTTCTTCATTTTCTTGTCCTCGTATATTAAGCTGGGTTTTGATTCCAAGTTATTACAGCAGGTAGGAGCCCGCAACTTCCCTATCTTGTGCAGCAAGATAACAACTTAGTATATTTGAAGGGATTGCAATTGAGCGTATTTCTTTAGGAATAAAACTCCTTACAAAGGATGGACAACGGGGTCGTGGGGAAGGGTAGTTATTGTCTCATCTTTAGAATGGTCTCCAGACAAAGCAAGTCTGAACGGGCGTATGTAAGCATGCATCCCCTATTGTGTAACAAGGCTAAATATGTTTGTGGGTAAAATAGCACACCTCTTGAGAGTATATAAATATGACGTGCTACTCCCTGTTCTAGGAAAGAACTACGGACGTAGCGTGGAAAGGGACTCCATGAAGTCCTGTACAACCCGTGAAGGCTAGCATACATAGATTTTATTAACTAAAACTTACATTTTCTAAAAATCGTTTTAAAAAATTGTAGAAGCCTAGGATGTCTGATCCACGGCTATTCATAAAATGAAAGGGAAACAGATGTCGCCTAAAGGGGGTGAATAGGCGTTTTAAAATTATTACGGTTTAGGCTATAATAAATGCGAAATAAAATTTAACGTTTAATTTATCAAGCAAAAACCTATGTCAACTAGGTTCAACTAAGTGCACCAACAACCTATGCTAAGCAAGACAATCAACAAGGTGATGGCAAGATATAATACTTCAAGCATGATGGCTATCACAATGTAAATTGCATAAGTAAAAGGCTCGGTTGAGAGATAACCGATGGACGCGGAGACGATGATTAGTTTCCCGAAGTTCACTTCCAAAGAAGCTATGTCTCTGTTGGAGAGGTACGGTGGTGCAATGTACTTCGAACACCACAAATGGCTCACCTGGAGGTGTGGTGGCTCGATGCTCACCCAACGGCACACAAGTCCTCACCCAAGATGCGAATGCACGCAACTCACTGACGCCACAAAAGGATCACCCTATTCTCCCATGAGCTCGCCACAAAGGCGTACTCACGTTCCATTATGGGACACTTGAGGGCCGTCACCGAACGTGTACAAGGCTTGGGGCAATCTCCACAACTCAATTGGAGGGCTCCCAAGAAATGCCACAAAGGCTCCACAATACCACAATAGGCCAACAAGCTTGGGGGGTCTCCACAACTCAATTGGAGCCCCCAAGAACACACCACAACTCCACGGAACGGTCTAGGGTTCCAAGAACCCAAGAGAAACAAGTTGATATGTCCATTTTGCATCACTATTCTATATCATAATTCATTGTTATTCATTGATATATTTCATATTAAGAGATGATACTTATGTTATTTCATCTGTTTTTGCATGGTTGATGGACTTTGGAGCATGGACCGCTGCAGTCAAGATTCTGATGGAAAAGGTGCTGTTTGGAGGCAAAATTCGCGAAGATCAGAAAATCCGGGAAAATATTCAGAAAATCCTATTTTTCTAGAAGACGAAGACTGCCAGAAGGAGGAGTGGAGATGGGCCACAGGGGGGCCGTACCACCCCCTGGCGCGGGCCAGCCTAGGCCGCGCCACCAGGTGGTGTGCCCGCCCTGGTCCACCTCTGGCTCTCCCCTCTAGCGTATATAATCCTCCCTAAACCCTAAGACTCGGGGAGCGACCATAGAAAGATTCCACCACCTCTGCAGGGTGGAAAACACCGAGAGAGAAAGATCTCTCCGACAGACAGATTTCTCCCGGGGAAATTCCTTCCCGGAGAGGGGAGATCGTCGCCATCAACACCACCATCAAGATAGACTTCATCGCGATCATCATCATCATCATCACCACCAGCACCCTCATCACCATCTCCATATTGCTGTAACAATTGGGTTGAATCTTGCATAGTTCTTAGGGGAAACTTTCCCGGTGTTGATTACTCTTTGTAGTTGATGCTATTGAGTGAACCATTGAATTATTATTTATGTTCAGATTGTTATACATCATTATTCCATCTTTGATCATGATCCATATGATGTCTTGTAGTAGTTCGTTTTGTTCTTGAGGACATGGGAGAAGTCATGTTGTTAGTAGTGGAGTTGTGTTGAGAAAGATTCAATAGTTTGATATTTAAGATGTGGTGTACTTCTTCTAGTGGTGTCATGTGAGCGTCGACTACATGACACTTCACCTATATGGTCCTAGGGGAATGCATTGTGTATTTGGCTACTAATCGTAGGGGTTGCCGGAGTGACAGAAACCTGAAACCCTGTTAGGAAACCATTGCACAAGGGACATAAGGGTCTTAGAGTTTAAAGTTGTGGTTAGGTTTCTACCTTAATTACTTTCTTGTACTTACGGATGTTTGCAAGGGGTATAATCACAAGTATGTATTAGTCCTAGGAAGGTCGGTACATTAGCACAGGTTCACCCACACAACACTTAGCAAGCTAAAGAAGATTAATCAACTATATGAAGCGAAAGCACTTGACATTCTTCCCATGTGTCCTCAAGAACGTTTGGTCATCTTAAGTAATACAACCGGCTTGTCCTTTGCTGCATAAAGGATTGGGCCACTTGCTGCATTTATTCCTATTGTCTTTTGTTTACTCGTACTTTGTTTACTTGCTTTATGAAAAACCCCTAAAAATTCGTTTGCTAAGTATTTGCAGAGAATTCCTGATCCATACCACTAGCCAGTACCTTCTGCTCCTCGTTGGGTTCGACACTCTTACTTATCGAAAAGACTACGATACACCCCCTATACTTGTGGGTCATCAAGACTATTTTCTGGCGCCGTTGCCAGGGAGTGAAGCGCTATTGGAGAGTGGAACTGGTAAAAGAAACTTCTAATGTGAGTATTGTTTACTTCTGTTAGTTGCTTTATTTTCATTATGGATAATTCGTTGAGTTTCTTATTTCGTAATGCTACTACGACTGCTAAGGTAGTAGATGAACCACCACCTACTGAGAATGATACTTTTATAACACCTACGAGAATTATTGATCATGTTATGGATAACTACTATGTTGGGGATGGAACTGTCCATCCCGGTGATCATTTGCTCTTTATACATGAATTATGCGGGTTGTTCAAGTGTGCAGGAACTACTATAGATCAAGTCAAGAAGAAGTTATTCTCATTATCACTGAAAGTAAGAGCTGAAGAATGGTATAAGCTGCTGAAGAATGGTCAAGCTCTTGAATGGGAGGAAATAGTGCCTCTCTTTTATTCAAATTTTTATCCTCCTAGTGAGATTCATAAAGATCGGAATCAAATATATAACTTTTGGCCTCTTGATGGAGATAGTACAGCTCAAGCTTGGGGGAGATTGAAGTTACTAATTCTCAAATGTCCCATTCATGAGCTCCACAACAATATTATTATAAATAACTTTTATGCAAGGCTTTCTCTTCATGATAAGGATTTATTGGATGCTTCTTGTGCTGGATCATTCACTCGCATGGAATAAGAAGCTAAATGGGACCTTCTGGACCGTATTCAAGATAATGCTGAAGCATGGGAGAATGACAAAGGAAGAAAGTCAGGTATAAATTATGATTATGAATGCATTGAATCTTTTATGGGAACTGATGACTTTCAAAATATTAAAAATGCTTATGGTCTAGACTCTCAAGCTATTGCAACTTATTTTAAGGCTTTTGCTTCCTACATTGAAGTGCCTAAAAAGAAGTGGAATAAGTATCATGAACCTTATAAAGATATTGCTAAGAGTGTTCCTGCAAGAAATACTGAAGTTTATACTGCTAATCATGTTTTACCTAAACCTTACATCGAGAAAATGCCTTTCCCAGTTAAGATAAAGGAACATTCTATGATAGCTAGTATGGTTAATGAAAGCACAAATAAAGTTGATGAACCTATAATAGCAAATGTGAAAGACTTTGTCACTAAATATGTAGAAGAGGGACACACTATCCTTTGTAAGGATACCTCTAATATTGTTTCACAAAGCAGTGTTATAAGAACTAGTGTCCTTGTGTTTTCTGTTAGAATAAGTGATCATTGTTATGATGGTCCTTGTGATAGTTATATTGTTAAGTTTATGCATGATACTGAAAGTTACTATGAGAGAGGAAAAAGTGTTCTTATGCATCTCAATAATATCAAGTTTCCTCGTTTTATGCTGAAAGTTTTTATGTCGCACTTCTTTTGCCTTCCTATGCTTGTAGCCTCTAGTTTCAACAACTTGTTTGTTTACAAAATTCTCTTGCACAGGAAGTGGGTTAGACTTAAATGTGTGTATTTTTGCTTCTTAGTGCTCTCTTTCACTTCAATTCATATTCCTAAGTGAGCATCATCAAAATTATCATGCTGATCTTAATGGCTATAAAGAAAGAGCTTTTTGGGAGACAACCCAATTTATTGTGTTTTAAGTTTGTTTTTGTTTTTCTTTGAGTCTTGGAAGTTATTACTTCGGTAGTAACCTCTCCTTATCCTTTTTGTTTGGTTTTTGTGTCAAGATCAACCTCTAATGAGAGAGAAGTAAGATTTGGGGAAGTTGCTGTCCCGAAACAGATTTTTGTGCTTCAACATAAAACTTCGTGAGAGATCTCCGTATGTCAGATTGAGCTGTAATATTTTGTGCTTCTGCCCCAGGTTGTTATTTAACTTTCTTTAGTTTTGCACTTTTTGATTTGAGCAGCAGAAGATTTTAGAAAAAAATGATGTTTACCTGCTGGTCTGTTTTGACAGATTTTGCCACTCTTGCATTTGCTTCTTTATTCGATTTCCTTTTTGAATTCTTTTTGGGTTTTCAGAAGGAGTTTCTGCAGTAGCTCTTGTTTTGATGGTTTTTAGTTGAAATTGGACTCAAAAGGCTTTATCATTTCACTTATACTAATGTTGCTAATGAGAACTGTGTGAAGTTTTGTGTGAAAGAAATTTCCAGGTTAGTGGAGAAAATGGTGTAATGAGAAAGTGAAAGGTTTCATGACTCAAGAAATAAGTGTATGAATATGAAGATATTGATGTTATTCAAGTGGTGACTCTGGAAGAATCTACTAAATACCAAATCCAGAGATTTGCAGAGTCCGTTTTCAAATAGGTAACAATTCTGGTAAGAAAAGTTCCACGAAAGATCGGTCTAATTATATTTTTGCAGTTTTTAGCCAATAAGGAAAGCTACGAAGCGAAAGAGGGACGGAAACAGAGCCTGGCGCGGGCCCACCCTTGGCCGCGCCACCAGGTGGTGTGGCCATCTCGGACTCCGTCTCCGACCCGTTTTCTCCCAGTACCTTCCTTTTGCTGTAAAACTTCGTAATATATAATCTCCCGGATCCCCCGATGTTCGTATATCATGTTCTCGTCGTGTTTTTGTTTCGATCTGTTTCTGCCAGGAACTATTCTTAAAAGTTTAGAGGCACAATGGTGTCTGCCAAGGATAAGGGAAAGGAGCCTATGGAGGAAGATCTCCAAGACCCCGGGCAGGAGAAGGAGATCAAGAGTGAAGGTGAAGAGGAGACAAAGCAAGGCCAACATCTTCCCACCGGCACTACCATTGCAAGCATTGGAGTGTTGAAAAAACCTTCCAGGGTCAGAAGGACTGCACAGATGTCGACTGGAGGGAAACCTCCACGTCACTGTTTGGCTCCATGGTCACTTCCTCCACGCACCAAGAATCCTTTCCATACCCTTATCCATAAGCATCAACACCAGAATATGCCCAAGGATAAATTACCCTCCAATTGGGATTTGCCTCGTTCTAGCCATGCAGGAAAAGAAGACTTCAAGGAGGAAGAGTGGAAAAAGAATCGCAAGAGCTAGGATCCACAATCTGACATGATCATGCACCGCATCGAGCACAACTCGGAGTTGATTCGTACTCTCACCGTCGAGGTTGAGGACTTGGGGAAACTGATCAAAGAGCTCATCGAGAGAATACCACCACCACCGAAGGAGTAATTCGTCATCAGGTTTGGCATCCCCTTGGTTTGTTCCAAGCTTGGGGGAGTGCCGCGGTATCACATGACTATCTTCTATCTTTTTACCTTTTTGGTAGAGTCATATCATGAATAGAGAAGTTATCGTGTAGGATGGTTTGCATTATGGAAGTGTCCCCTCTCTCGTTAGATATGTATCCCTTGGTGTGAGTTGTTGTTATGGAATATTAATGAGAAGTTCTATCATTTACTCTTTTTCATATCTTATATTAGTTTTCAATTCCTGGTTATATGATTGATCTTGTTGTTAGTATTGGTATCACTCTGGGATCATTCAGTTAATTTAGTTGGTTTTGGCAAACCTGGCTTGGTCAGTAGCAACACTATTTTTGAGAGTTGAATGAAAAGGTAAAAGTACTCGTAAAGAAATATAATTTCATCATCTTTCTTGATTTGCTCATGAGTTTAGTATTCTCTAATTAAGATCTTTTGTGCTTCCAAGGAAGATTGCATGTTTGGTTTTATCACTTGTATGTTTGTTTGTTTCCTTCAACTCTTATACTTGTTACCTAGCCTTGCTAGCCAAAAACCTGTATTGAGAGGGAATTCTTCTCGTGCATCCAATCCTTAAACCAAAACCTATGTCATTTGTGTCCACCATACCTACCTATTAGCATTATTGCTATTCCAAGTAAATTCTTGTTTTTTTCTACCTTCCAAATTAAACTTGTTATGTGAAAGTTAGTGATTAAAACTCCCACAAACTTGATGGCACACTTTACTTTCTTGCATTTAATAAACTTGACCCATTGTATCCATCTTTGTTGTGTATATGCTTGCGCTTTATAAGTTGAAGTTAGCAGAACCATGTATCATGGGGAACGCTTTCAACATTGCACGGGTACTTTGTACCTCGTTGATATCATGATTCTTTTGCTCATGGATCCCGGCGGTGTGAAATAAAAGGGGAACTTGTAAGATCATGGAGTTTATATGTGTGTTAGAGAAACACCTGGGCCGCTATCCTAAGCCATGCCTAATCATGGTGGAAACTTGCAGCATAACCATAATGAGCACTCTATGAAGCATCCTCAATAAAAACCTATGCAAATAGCAAATAAAAAGATTGCTGAGATGCTCATTGTCTGCTTGCCTTGTTATTTTGATTATGGGATAGCACCTGGATCATGTGCAAGGGGTACCCCATTAGCGGTTCTCTATGATACATATGTATTTACAATGACAAGAGCTTACTTGTGACTGAAGTTGAGTAGCATGAGGTTCGGTACTCGTAAGTAAGGGGCATGAGATTTCAACTTATAACTTGTCAAGCATATCCTCTTAGGTGTGTCACTTTAACCTTAATCACCCTAAAGATGCCTATGATAGGGGCAATGAGAGCTGGAAGCTAATAAGTATCATAATTTTTGGGAGCTCTTTAATAAACTTCAAATCCCCGCTTCCCTCTGCGAAGGGCCGTTCTTTTACTTTTCAGTTGAGTCAGTAAACCTATTCCCTTCTACCTCAGCAAGTATTTTGAGTTGTCGTGTTTCATTCATTCATATGATGATTTATTCAATCATGTTTCTTATGTTCCTTGTTTTGCACATTGCTCTTATCTTGGTGTCTACTACTTTGAAAGCTATCATTGAAAACCAGTTATTTGTGAACTCCAGCAAATTATCAACTATTCTTTGACCAAGAGGTAAGTTTGCCATTACCAATTATGATTCACTTTATGTATCTTTATTGTGTTTCCTCTACTTATAGCAAGTTAAGTTATATAATAGTGAGTTTTCTTCTATTATGATCTATGTATTGATGAATGTGATGCTTCTTGTCCGTATTCTTTTATCGACTCTTCACTCCATAAACCTGAGGTCATGTTTACTGAGTTCAGTTTTCGCTTGGGGACAAGCGAAGTCTAAGCTTGGGGGGAGTTGATACGTCCATTTTGCATCACTATTCTATATCATAATTCACTGTTATTCATTGTTATATTTCATATTAAGAGATGATACTTATGTTATTTCATCTATTTTTGCAAGGTTGATGACTTTTGGAGCATGGACCGCTGCAGTCAGGATTCTGATGGAAAAGGTGCTATTTGGAGGCAAAATTCGCGAAGATCAGAAAATCAGGGAAAATATACGGAAAATCCTATTTTTCCAGAAGACGAAGACTGCTAGAAGGAGGAGTGGACATGGGCCACAGGGGGGCCACACCACCCCCTGGCGCAGGCCAGCCTAGGCCGCGCCACCAGGTGGTGTGGCCGCCCTGGTCCACCTCTGGCTCTCCCCTCTGGCGTATATAATCCTCCTGAAACCCTAAGACTCGGGGAGAGACCACATAAATATTTTGCCGCCTCTACGGGGCGGAAAACACCGAGAGAGAAAGATCTCTCTGGTAGATAGATTTCTGCCAGTGGAATTCCTTCCCGGAGAGGGGAGATCGTCGCCATCAACACCACCATCAAGCTGGACTTCATCGAGATCAGCATCATCATCACAAGCATCATCACCACCAGCACCCTCATCACCATCTCCATATTGCTGTAACAATTGGGTTGAATCTTGCTTAGTTCTTAGGGGGGAACTTTCCCGGTGTTGATTACTCTTTGTAGTTGATGCTATTGAGTGAACCATTGAATTATTGTTTATGTTCAGATTGTTATACATCATTATTCCATCTCTGATCATGATCCATATGATGTCATGTGAGTAGTTCCTATTTGTTCTTGAGGACATGGGAGAAGTCATGTTGTTAGTAGTGGAATTGTGTTGAGAAAGATTCAATAGTTTGATATTTAAGTTGTGGTGTACTTCTTCTAGTGGTGTCATGTGAACGTCGACTACATGACACTTCACCTATATGGGCCTAGGGGAATGCATTGTGTATTTGGCTACTAATCGTAGGGGTTGCCAGAGTGATAGAAACCTGAATCCCCGTTAGGAAACCATTGCGCAAGGGACGTCAGGGTCTTAGAGTTTAACGTTGTGGTTAGGTTTCTACCTTAATTACTTTCTTATACTTATAGATGTTGGCAAGGGGTATAATCACAAGTATGTATTAGTCCTAGGAAGGTCGGTACATTAGCACAGGTTCATCGACACAACACTTAGCAAACTAAAGAAGATTAATCAACTATATGAAGCGAAAGCACTTGACAGTCCTCCTGTGTGTCCTCGAGAACATTTGGTCATCTTAAGTAATACAACTGGCTTGTCCTTTGTTGCATAAAGGATTGGGCCACTTGCTGCATTTATTATTATTGTCTTTTATTTACTCGTACTTTATTTACTTGCATTATCAAAAACCCCTAAAAATCCGTTTGCTAAGTATTTACAGAGAATTCCTGCTCCTAGCCACTAGCCAGCACATTCTGCTCCTCGTTGGGTTCGACACTCTTACTTATCAAAAATACTGCGATACACCCCCTATACTTGTGGGTCATCACAATCCCAAGAGCTCGAATGCGCCGAATCTACGAGGAGAACTCAAACCTATGCACCAAATGAAAGAGGCAAGTCCTTCTCTCTCAAATTTCACCAAAGCTACAAAAGCTATTGGGGGAATAAGAGAGGAAGAACACAAAACTCTCCAAGATATAGATCCCAAGGATTCCTTCACAAAGAAGGGATTTGGTTTGGTGGGATTGTAGATCTAGATCTCCACTCTCAAATACCTCAAAAATATGCAAGAATCATAGGAGGGGGAAGGGGAGAGGGCAAGCTCTTCAAGGTCAACAATGGAGGAGAGAGAATGGCAAAACCAAGAAAAAGAAAGTAAGCCCATGAAGGGGAAGGGGAGATCCTTTTAAAGGGCTCCCCAATCTGGCCATTATGCACATTTTCGTGCACGACCGGTAGTACCGTTGGGTGGGCGGTACTTCCACCAGAGCCCTTTCAACGGTTAGAAAACAACAACGCGAGGGGCAGATGAGCGAGCCTGGCCGGTACTACCGCCGTCCACCAGAACTTCCGGCGGGGACGGTACTACCGCTAGAAAATCTGACTGAAGTTTGTCAAATAGTGCAATCCAAAACAGAGACCTACTAAACATTACCGGAACTTCGGCCGGAACTAGGTCCGATACTACCGGCGGCAAACATGCCCTAGCGATACTACCGGTGGCGAGCCGGAACTTCCGCCCAGGTAAACTCCTGAACCAAAACAGCCACAACTTTTGCATCCGAACATCAAACGAGATGAAACCAATTTTATTGGAAATATAACGATGTGTAGAATTCAAATAAATAGTGGGTATCACCAAGGGACGAAATACCATGAATGTATTTGTGAGATATATCCCAAGGTGTGGAGTCGGAAAACCCGCAAGATCAAAAGCACAAAAAGATATGCAAGGGAAATCCGTTTTTGATGAACTAGAGCTAGTTATGATAACCACAAGCTCTAGATCCTCACATGGACAAGAACCAAACAACAACCAAGAAAGATGATGCTATGTATGCAAAGGTTTGAGCTCTCTCTGAAAGATGCGATCGAGTCACCCACTCAAGAGCCCCTCTTGATAGTACGGGGTCTCCCAACACTATAAGAGACCGGTAAAATAGAAAACCTATCAAGATCATACCGTTTCCTTGAGCATTCCACTTGAGCTTGATGTAGAACGTATTGTCCAGATCAAGATGGATCGCCTTTCTTGATTGCTCTTGCTTGTTCTTGCTCGATGAAGACTTGAGAAATGCTCTCCCATACTCCATGGGGAAACCACCTCTTTGAACTTGTCTAGATCACACCATGATCGCTGAGGATGGCAATCTCCAAGCATGAGATCTTCTAGAGATGGTGCATCTTGAGCTTGCACTTCATTTCTTGATGATGTCTTGAAGATGGCCATAAGGAACTCCATCTTCTTCATCTTCTTCTTCTTCAAGACATACTTGATCTTCCTCTTCTTCTTATTTTTCAACAAGATTCCAATAGGCACAAGCCCTTCGACATTTCTTCTTCTTTTTCATCCTTGATACCAACACATGGTCCAAGCGATGCCAATGGACAACCTACAAGTGAAACTCAATTTACACATTAGTCCATGAGATTGTCACAAAAACCACACATGGGGGCATACATGCCCTTTCGATCTCGTCCATTTTGGTAATTGATGACAATCCCTTTTGAGAGGGTTTAAATATGGAATTTAACAAGCAAAATGGTTGCCCCAATATCAAATACTACACAAGTATGTGATGTTGGTACAAACACAATATATAAAGCAAACTCCCCCACAATCTATGCACGTGTGATGAACTTGAATTTCATGCATAGATTTCCAACCATTCTTGGTGATTGAGATTCCTCTATATATTCAACATGAAAAGCAACAACAAAGATGCAAAAGCATGAGAGGAAAATGCTTAAGAACACACTCAAAGAAAAGGCCAACTTCCCTTAAACCCTCTAAAACTTCTCCCCATTGGCATCGATTGCCAAAATGGGTGAAAATTTCTAGACGGTCAATATAGTGAGACTTTCTCCAAAGGTGTGCATATGCACATATCCTATGATGAATACTTGGGAGGAAATCAAACTATATTGAGGACCCGAAGGTTGAAAAATGAAAATAAAAAGGAAATAGTTTCAACAAATGAGGCGAGCAAACCAAAAGACCCAAAAGAACCAATTGAAAACAACAATTGATACCAAATGAAAATAACAAGATATCATGATACTAGCAAAAGCGTGTTTAAATGAAATAGGGAAGCTCCCCAATCTTTGTGCACAAAATAGACTCATTGAATTTGAATACAGCATGCACAAATATGTAATCCTCACTCCCCCATAGACATTTAAACCTCAAACAAAGAGAAAGGCAAATGAGTATTGTTAAGTGAGTTAGAGAAGCTCCCTAAGGATTATGCACCGATTATAATAATTGTATTTGGAAACCAAGTGCACAATCATGAAATCCTCACTCCTACAAACTCATTTAACAATACAAGTCAAGAGAGATCAAAATATGAATGCCCGAAGATGCAAACAAATGGTACAAGCACTCATTAGCAAATAAATTTGGAAGCCACCGAAGAGTCAAAATGAAATAAAAGGTGGACTCCAAAGAAAACAATCAAAAGATTTATCTTCTCTTGTGTGTATAAGTTTCTAGGTGGGAAATATCACAAAGACATATGCCCACAAAGAAACATGAACACACAAAATATATACTCAATAAAGCACATGAAAAACAAAACAAACTCATAGAATATACCAATAAGATTTTTGCTTGAAAGCATGACCAACAGCTCAAATATATCTTATTGTACATCAATGAACTTCAAACACCAACACACTACATACATTACAACTATTACCAAGGGAAAAGGGGATAGTTGGAATATATGGAGAAAGGCAACAAGTATCACAATAGAAATCAACTATGCAGAATACTCACTATTGCACATGAGAGTGAATGAGGAAACGATAGGCAATAAAATTGCTAGATTGACATATTTGGGATTGGTGAATCATGACATGATTTTGTATAGTCCCTATTATATGCACTCATCTCATCATAATCACATTTACAATAGAGATAAATCCCAAAAAAGCAAGAATCACAACATTTACAAACACACAAATTCATGCCAACAAGTAACCTACAAAAGGTTGGAAACAAGATATGTATGCATGAGGGGGATACTTGTTACCGAGATATAATTGGTAGGATGTAGTGGATATGAATTCTTTGATCATCCTAGCTTGCATCCAAATGACATGTAGACACCACTTCTTCCTTGTTCAAGATACAAGCACCCAATATATCTCCAATGTACCTAAAACACAATTAAGTACACTACGGTCCCCACTTCTTCCTTCTTCCTTGCATTATATAGAATTTTGCTTTTGAATTCAAAATGCACACAAATGAGATCAACACTACTACCTGCATTAAAAACACACAAGAGAATACCAATAAACTAAAAAGATCCACAAGAGGCAAGGAAGACATTGTAGAAAAAGAAAACAATTTCTTGGCCAACAAAGGACAAAGAAAAGCAAAGGCCAAAGTGAACATGATCAATAAATACTACCATATATGGAGTACCACTTGTCCAAGGACAAGAATTATGGGGAAAATTTTCTCGTGGTAGTTTGCAAGGATATCATGATCATATTCACACATAGAAGCATGTAACAAGATATAAAAATTATGCTTGATAGGTCCAAATAGTTACACAATCATTCAAGATTAAAGTAACCTGAAGCAAATGGTTTCCATGGAGGATATTGAGGTCCAAATATGAGGAAACACATATCAAGAAAAACTCTCACAAACAAGATCCAAAAGATGAGCAATAAAAGGAATCCAAGGGGATTGGAACTTGTTTGAGCTAAATGTGCCACTTAGGAGCTTGATAAATATCAATATCAATTCTAAGTGACACTACCTCAAATGTCCATATTTTCTAGGTTTGTAATTGATGACCCACAAGTATAGGGGTGTATCGCAGTATTTTCGAGGGAAGTGAAACCCAATTTATTGATTCGACACAAGGGGAGCCAAAGAATATTTATCAGCCTTAACAACTGAGTTGTCAATTCAGCTGCACCTGGAAACAATCTTGCTCACAGCAGTTTATCAGTAGCAACAGTTTTTGTAGTAGGAATAGTAAAGTAACAGAAGTAGTAAAGCAAAGACAGTAGTAACAAAAGCAGTAACAGTGGGATTCGTGTGCGGTAGGCATAGGGATGGATGGACGGGCATTGCATGGACAAGACAATTCACATAGCAATCAGAGCATAGGGCAATTGCAGATAAATAAGATAAAGCACCCAATTACTAGACAATCCTAGGCATGTGTTCCATATATAGTCATACGTGCTTGCAATGAGAACTTGCACAACAACTTTTGTCCTGCCAGCCCGTTTGTAGCGGGGCCTCTAGGGAACTAGTGGCAATTAAGGTGCTCCTTTTAATAAAGCACCGGAGAAAAGCATTAACACTCCGTGAACACATGTGATCCTCACATCAAAGCCTTTCCCTTCCGACTACCCCGATTTCTGTCACTTCGGGACCATAGGTTCCGGACAACGACGTGTGTAAACAACTTGTAGATAAGACCCAAAACAATACTATCATAATGAATCAATAATAAGTTCAGATCTGAAATCATGGCACTCGGGCCCTAGTGACAAGCATTAAGCACAACAAGTCGCAACAAAGCCATAAAGCACTAATACAAGATACTAGGCACTATGCCCTAACAATCTGATGCCATTACATGAACGATCTCATCCAAACCCTACCATCCCCATAGCCTACAGCGGGGGATTACTCACTCATAGATGAAGGAAACATGGATGGTCGATGGAGATGATGGTGAAGATCGATGGAGATGGCTCCGGGGGCACTTCCCCGTCCCGGCAGGGTGCCGAAACAGAGACTTTCTGTCCCCCGAATCTCCCCTTCGGTGGTGGCGGCGCAGCGGAACTTTTTGTCGAAAAACGTCGAACCCCCCGAAGTTTTTAGGTCAGAAGGCTTCTTATAGGTGAAGAGAGAGATCGAGGGGGTGCCTAGGGCCACCACACCAGGCCCTGGCGCGGCCAGGCCTAGCCCGCGCCTGGGGGGGTGTGGCCAGCCCCTGGCCCTCCTCCGTCTCGTATTCTGGCTCCGTGAGTCTTCTGGAAAAATAGGCACTTTGGCTTTTGTCCCGTCCAATTCCGAGAATATTCATTTTCTGACTTTCCTGGAACCAAAAACAGCAGAAAACAGGCAGCTGGCACTGTGGCTCTTGTTAATAGGTTAGTCCAAGAAATCATATGAAAAGTACTCCAAAGTGTGGACAAAACACAAGAAAGTGGATAAAAACAAGCATGGAGCATCAAAAATTATAGATAGATTTGCAATGTATCAACATCCCCAAGCTTAACTCCTGCTCGTCCTCGAGTAGGTAAGTGATAAAAAGAACGAATAATTTTTTAGGTGACATGCACCATCAAATACTTGATCAAAATATTTGTAAAACATTCAAATTTGGGATCAAAGTACTTCAATCATAACATGAAAGACAAAGTTCTAGAAATAAGCAAAGAGACTATGATGCAACATGAAAAGGCACAAACAAAAGATTCATGAATAACAATGCGTTGTTCACATAAAGAAAACATAGCATAAAAGTATTCAGCTTGTCCCTCAATAGAGTAGCAAATATAAATGCATAGGACACCTTCAAAGTTCATAAGAGTGACTAGATACAAAAGTTTCAAACAAGCAATAACAAGTTATGCATCAATCAACTAGTCTTGGAACAACGCACATAGAACTAAGAATGGCCACTATGCTCTCAAAGTAGTGCATAAACATAGAAGGTGGAGACTCAATGTAATGGTGGAAGAAAAGCCTTTGTAAAAGGAAGTAGGGATTCAAGTCTCATAAAGAGCTTCCAAAAATTAAGGTACTTATAGCTTTCAGCTCTCATTGCCCCTATCATAAGCATCTTGAAGGTGATTAAGGTTAAAGTGACACAACTAAGAGGATATGCTTGACAAGTTATAAACCGAAATCTCATGCCCCTTACTTATGAAGACCGATCCTCATGCTACTCAACTTCAGTCACGAGTAAGCTCTTGTCATTGTAAGTATATGTGTATCATTAAGAACCGCCAACGGGGTACCCCTTGCACATGATACAGGAGCTTTCCCATGATCAAAATGACAAGGCAAGCAGACAATGAGCATCTCAGCGATCTTTTTATTTGCTATTTGCATAGGTTTTTATTGAGGATGCTTCATAGAGTGCTCATTATGGTGATGCTGCAAGTTTCCATCATGATTAGGCATGGCTTAGGCTAGTGGCCCAGGCGTTTCTCTAACACACTTACAAACTCCATGATCTTACAAGTTCCACTTTTATTTCACACCGCCGGTATCCGTAAGCAAAAGAACATGATATCAACGGGGTATAGAGTACAAGTGCAATGTTGAAAGCGTTCCCCATGAAACATGGTTCTGCTAATTTCAACTTATAAAGCACAAGCATATACGCAACAAAGAAGGACCCAATGGTTCAAGTTTATTAGGGGCAAAAAGTAAATTGTGCCATCAAGTTCGTGAGAGCTTTAATCACTAGTTTTCTCATAACAAGTGGAAGGTAAACAAAAGCATGAATATACTTGGAATAGCATAAGCTAGTAGGTAGGTATGGTGGACTCTTTGGAAAAACTTGGTTTAGGGAGTTGGATGCATGAGTGGAACTCATACTTTGTTGTGGAGGCTAGCAAAAGACTGGGAGCGACAAACTAAGAGAGCGATAATGGCCATAATCATGCAGAGCGACAAAACATCATTGATCAAAGCATAAAGTGATACTACAAGTTGAAAACTAAAGGATCATAAAGTCTTATGGTGACTTGAGATAGTCATATCATGGTGTGAGCATGTGCCAAGTCAACCCAAATAAAACATCAAAGGAGAATACCACTATACTATGCTTTAATATGCTAAAACAACGCATGATTCATCCAAGGCACATTAAGCAATCTCAATTGTTTAAAACAAGTCATGCTACATCAAAGAATACTAAGCATAAAGCCAAAACAATATCAAGCATGGCATGACAAAGCATAGGCCACAGTCAAAAACAAGATCTCTTTACCACTTAAGCATGAGCTTTCCTACTCTTTTCCAATCCAAACCAGACTATTTGAACACCAATGTATGAATGAGGGGGTCCAACCAATTTATTCAGCAAAACTAAGCAAACCACGCAAACTAAAAACCAAAACGAAAACGAAAAAGAAGACGCTCCAAGAACAACACAACTGTGCATGAAAGTGTTTGGAAGAAACCTGAGATTTTTATTGATGAAGAAGGGGATGCCTTGGGCATCCCCAAGCTTTAATGCTTGTACTTCTTCGATATTTCTTGGGGTGACACGCGTGGAATCCCCAAGCTTGAGCTTTAGTCCATCCTTCATCTCATTACTCATTCCTTCCATACACCTGAAATTTTTCCTTCATACAAAACTTCACACAATCTTTATTAGCAACATTAGTATACTTAAGATAAATGAGTATTAAGGTTCAGTTATAACACCAAATAAACTCCCATTGGAACACTAGCTACTGTAGCACTTCCCTCAAAAATCTCAATTCCCCAAAAGAACTCAAAAAGGAACCAACAAGAAGCAAATGCAGAAAATGGCAGAAATCTGTCAAAACAGACCAGCAGGTAAAGACGAATTTTTTCGAAGACCTTTTGTTGCTAAAATAAAAATGTGTTGAACTAACTAAAGTTAGATAACAACCTGGGTCAGGAGCACAAAAAATTACAACTCAATCCGACGTACAGAGCTCTCTCAGAAATTTTTACGGCGAAGCACAAAAATCTGTTTCAGGACAGCAACTTTCCCAATCATTACTTCTCTCCCATTAGAGGTTACTCTTAGCACAAAAGCAAATAAAAAGGATAAGGAGCGGTTATTACAGAGGTTATTACAGAGGTAATAACTTCCAAGACTCATCTAAAACTCTTGGGTTATCTCCCAACAAGTACTTTTCTTTAACGCCTTTAAGTTAGGCATAAGAAGCAAAAACTAAAATGGATAGAATAGAAGTAAGCGGAGATAATCATGGTGAAAACATTGTTTTGTTCAATGAAATCCTTTTGTTAACAAGGTTGATCAGGTCTTGTTACCAAAGCAATTCCATATGAGACAAAACTTTGTATCCCACTAATGATTATGTTACCTCAACTTTGATAGCAATGGTCCCAATCATAATAGTTTCACATTTTTCTCTTCGTATGGGACAATATATTTCTCCAACTTGAATGCCTTCAACATGTTCAATTGAATTTAAACCATAAGTCCTTTCAATATTCTTGGGGAAATAGACAGTATGTTCCTTGTCATTAACATTGAAGGTCACCTTTCCTTGATTACAATTAATAACAGCTCCTGCAGTATTAAGAAAAGGTCTCCCAAGAATAATAGACATATTATCATCTTCAGGCAGTTCAAGCACAACAAAATCAGTTAATATCAAGCAATTATGAGCCACCTGGACAGGTACATCCTCACATATACCCACAGGAATAGTGGTAGACTTATCAGCCATTTGCAAAGATATATCAGTTGGTATCAATTTTTCAAGCTGAAGCCTCTTATAGAGAGAGAAAGGCATAACACTAACTCCAGCTCCCAAATCACACAAAGTAGTTCTAACATAACTGTTCTTAATAGAGCAAGGGATAGTTGGAATCCCTGGGTCTCCAAGTTTCTTAGGAACCTTACCATTGAAGGAATAATTAGCAAGCAAAGTAGAGATTTCTTCATTAGGGATCTTCCTTTTATTCGAGACAATGTCCTTCATATACTTTGAATAAGGGGGCAATTTAATAGCATCAGTCAAAGGAATTTGCAAGAATAAAGGTTACATCCACTCACAAAACTTATTATAGTGTTCATCTTCCTTTGACTTGTGTTTCTTATCAGGGAAAGGCATAGGTTTTTGGACCCAAGGTTCTCTTTCACTACCATGTTTCTTAGCAATAAAATCTTATTTGGTGTATTTAGTAGTCTTAGTGTGGTTTTTAGGTTCTTCTTCAACTTTTTCTTCATTAGGAACTTCATTTCCTTCATTACCACTTTCAGTTTCAGCATCAGAGATAGATATACTATTAGGATCTATAGCAGGTTCAGAGGGTTCTACAACAATTTTATGTTTCTTTTTCCTTTTCTTACGAGTAGAACCACTATTTTCAGCTTGTTGAGAATCCTGCTCAATTCTTTTGGGATGCCCCTCAGGATATAGAGGATCCTGGGTAGCAGCACCACTTCTAGTTCTAATTTCATAAGCATGTTTTTCTTTAGCAGCATTAACTAGCAAGTTGTTTTGCACTTTAACGAGTTGATCTATTTGATTTTGAACCATTTGAAAGTGTTTAACAATCATTTTAACATCATTAGAGGTTCTTTCCACAATATCTTTCAACTCAACAATAGCTCTAGTGTTTTCCATTAGATGATTTTGCACCCTTTTATTAAAGGTATCTTGCTTAACAATAAAGATATCAAATTCTTCTAAGCATTGATCAGGAGGTTTCAAGTAAGGGATATCACCTTCATCGAAGTGTTGGAGAGAGTGTACCTCAATAGTGGGTGAATAGGGAATAGGTTTACATAACTCTTCTATAGGAGGTAAATTCTTGACATCTGCAGCTTTAATTCCCTTTTCCTTGAGACATTTCTTAGCTTCCTTCATCACTTCATCATTTAATTCAATAACTCCCCTCTTCTTTGATGTTGGAATAGGCACAGGAATAGATGGTTTAGGCACAATTACTTCAGGTGTAACTTGTTTAGGAGGAGTCCAATCTTCATAATTCTTGCTTATTTTAGCCATTAATTCCTCAGCTTCCTTGGGAGTCCTATTCCTGAAAACACAATCAGCACAACTATCTAGGTATGTCCTAGATTCTTCGGTTAGTCCATTATAAAATATATCAAGTAGTTCATTCTTAGGTAATGGACTTCCAGCCTGTGCATGAATCAAAGCACAAAACCTTGCCCAAGATTCGGGAAATACCTCTTTTTCTCCCTGTTTAAAATCAAAAAGTTCCTACAAAACAGCATGTCTAGCACTAGGAGTAAAATATTTCTGCAGGAAAGTATTAAACAAGCACTCAGGGCTATCAATAGATCCAGAAGGTAAATTACCAAACCAAGTTTTAGCTTCTCCTTTCAGTGAAAAAGGGAAAATCTTAGCAACAAAGTAAGTACGCATTTTAATATCATCAGAAAACAAGCCACTCATGGTAGAAAGTTCATTCATATGTGCTACCGCACTTTCATTCTTAGTCCCGCCAAAAGGTTCTTTCTCGACAATAGCTATGTAGGATAGATCGACAGAGAAATCATAATCTTCATCTATAATGTTTACAGGAGAAGCAGCAAACTTAGAAGCAGGAGATAATTTGGGTCTAATAGTACGCCTCTCAAGGAGATTCTTAGCAGCGCTCCTATCATGGGTGTTCCTACATTCTTCAATAAACTCATCAGTCATCTCAACATAATCTTCTTCAGCATCATAACTCTCACTAGACTCAGGTGAGCTAACAGGTGTAGCAGTGTGTTCATTAGGAGTTTCGGTATTTCCAACTATAGTTCTAGCAATCGTAGCATCTAGGAAAGGACCTAATGAACCACTCTTATCAAGCACAGTAGAAGCAGCATCATAAGCATCAGAAGTTTCAGATTCAGCAGTAGTAGCAGTGTGTGTAGCATGTGTATATGGTGGTGTAAGGAACTTACTCAGAACAGACGGTGAATCAAGAGCAGTAGAGGTGTTCAGAACCGTACCTCTTCTTGTAGTGGATGGTAAAATAGGAACCTTGCCATCACGAGACTTACCCATGATGGATGGAAAGTAGCGAACAATAGAGAATCCAGGTGAACTTGATAAATAAAGCTATGTTCCCTGGCAACGGCGCCAGAAAATATTCTTGATGACCCACAAGTATAGGGGGTGTATCGCAGTATTTTCGAGGGAAGTGAAACCCAATTTATTGATTCAACACAAGGGGAGCCAAAGAATATTTATCAGCCTTAACAACTGAGTTGTCAATTCAGCTGCACCTGGAAACAATCTTGCTCACAACAGTTTATCAGTAGCAACAGTTTTTGTAGTAGGAATAGTAAAGTAACAGCAGTAGTAAAGCAAAGACAGTAGTAACAAAAGCAGTAACAGTGGGATTCGCGTGCGGTAGGCATAGGGATGGATGGACAGGTGTTGCATGGACAAGACAATTCACATAGCAATCAGAGCATAGGGCAATTGCAGATAAATAAGATAAAGCACCCAAGTACTAGACAATCCTAGGCATGTGTTCCATATATAGTCATACGTGCTTGCAATGAGAACTTGCACAACATGTTTTGTCCTGCCAGCCCATTTACAGCGGGGCCTCTAGGGAACTACTGGCAATTAAGGTGCTCCTTTTAATAAAGCACCGGAGAAAAGCATTAACACTCCGTGAACACATGTGATCCTCACATCAAAGCCTTTCCCTTCCGGCTACCCCGATTTCTGTCACTTCGAGACCATAGGTTCCAGACAACGACCTGTGTAAACAACTTGTAGATAAGACCCAAAACAATACTATCATAATGAATCAATAATAAGTTCAGATCTGAAATCATGGCACTCGGGCCCTAGTGACAAGCATTAAGCACAACAAGTCGCAACAAAGTCATAAAGCACTAATACAAGATACTAGGCACTATGCCCTAACAATCTGATGCCATTACATGGACGATCTCATCCAATCCCTACCATCCCCATAGCCTACAGCGGGGGATTACTCACTCATAGATGAAGGAAACATGGATGGTCGATGGAGATGATGGTGAAGATCGATGGAGATGGCTCCGGGGCACTTCCCCGTCCCGGCAGGGTGCCAAAACAGAGACTTTCTGTCCCCCGAATCTCCCCTTCGGTGGTGGCGGTGCAGCGGAACTTTTTGAGGAAAAACATCGAACCCCCCGAACTTTTTAGGTTAGAAGGCTTCTTATAGGCGAAGAGAGAGGTCGAGGGGGTGCCTGGGGCCACCACACCAGGCCCTGGCGCGGCCAGGCCTAGCCTACGCCTGGGGGTGTGTGGCCAGCCCCTGGCCCTCCTCCGTCTCGTATTCTGGCTCCGTCAGTCTTCTGGAAAAATAGGCACTTTGGCTTTTGTCCCGTCCAATTCCGAGAATATTCATTTTCTGACTTTCCTGGAACCAAAAACAGCAGAAAACAGGCAGCTGGCACTGTGGCTCTTGTTAATAGGTTAGTCCAAGAAATCATATGAAAAGTACTCCAAAGTGTGGACAAAACACAAGAAAGTGGATAAAAACAAGCATGGAGCATCAAAAATTATAGATACATTTGCAATGTATCAGTAATACGCACAAAGCATATGACTCCCCCATAATGTGATAACCTAAGAAATCTCAACAAGAGGTAAAAATATCCAAATGGAGATAATTAATGGACATTTTATGACTTGAAATCATCGTGATAAATACATACAACATATATACTAAATAATATCCCAATATCAATACTAAGTGGTATTCCTCATGTACACACATTTTAAGGTTGTGAAATGCCCAAGCATAACACTCCCCCAAAATGGAATTGTCCATTAATCTCTCACAAGAGCCCAAAAAGATACCAAACGAATTCAACAAAGGCTCCAAACCAAGAACACAAATACATGATGTTCCAAACAACATACACAAATATACTTGATAACTCAATATAAGTACGAGGGAAGCACAACATATACATATACATACACATACAAGGTACAAAACCACACTTGCACAAGGGAGCAAGTAACTTTCAATGTAAAAGAGTTAAGCATATGTTACCGCAAGGAGGAACATTGGATATATGATAGAAGCATGATAATCCAAAATGACTTGTCTTAATAAGAATAAATGATGAAGATCCTTCAATTCTTCATAGAGTAGCCAAGTCTCCAATGCCCTCCAACCAACACCTATTGATCAAGTTTTAGCTTGTTGGTCCCCAACCAAGTTGGGTCCTAAGAAGTTAGTTACAATAGGCTTGGCCACCCGAATGGTTCTTTTCTTGGCACCACATTGGGCACCAACATATTTGGCAAACACACTGCCCACCTCATCCTTATGAAGAGAATAAGCATCATCAATCAAGATAGGATGGGATGATGAGTTACCCATGGTGCATGAGGAAGAAAGGTGCCCCTTGTCATGGCATATGTAGCAAGTTCTTCTCTTGCTATCTTTTTTCTTGGGAGATGCCACCCCTTGAGGAAGAGCTTGCTTCTTGGGAAGAGGCCCACTTTGAGCTTGAGGTGGAGCTTGAGGCTGCTTCTCTTGTTGCTTCTTCTCCAATGGGCAACATCTCACATGATGTCCTTCTTCCTTGCACTTGAAGCACACAATGTTGGCCGCATTCTTCACATGACCTTGGCCATTCTTCTTGTTGCCCTTGTGCTTCAACTTGTTGGTGGGCTTGTTATTGACGTTGGAGTTGAATCCAAGCCCACTCTTGTCGTTTGGGGATCTTCCCACACCCAATATGTTATTGAGTGTGGTCTTACCTTCACTATATGTCTTCAAGTCATTCTTCAAAGAAGTGACTTGAGCCTTGAGCTTCTTGTTTTCCTCTACATGGTTAGTCTCAACAATAATACTAGAGGAAGTAGATACTACGTTGTTAGAGCAACAAGGCAAGGGATGTAGTTCATCACAAGATATAGCATGGTTATGAGATGATGAATCACAAGGACTAGCACATGGAAATATGACACTAGGAGTAGAAGTAGTGCTAATGTCCACATGAGGCTCACTAGCTGTTACCTTTGAAATAGTGGCTTGATGAGCCAACTTTAGCCTACCATAGGAAACTAGAATATCCTCATGCGAGCTTAGTATGTTTTTCTTCCAACTTACCATAGTTGCTAGTTAGAAAAGCAAGTTGAGACTTTCGCTCAACATACTCCTTCATAATAGATGCGTCACAAGAGCTAGAGTTAGTAGCACAAGCATCATGACTAATTGCAAGAGGTGAGGGCAACTTGGAAAGTTCTTTTGAGTATAAAGCTTTAAGTTGCTAATGTGACTCGGTGAGTTTGATGAGCTCCCCCTTGATGACCCTAGATCCATTGTTGAGGTGCTCAAAATCCTCAAGGAGTTTAGCATAGGAAACTTCAAGCTCATCATTTTTAATTTGAAGGGCACTTTCCACCTCAAGATCTCTATCATGAGATTTCTTCACTCTATATAGCTCTAGAGCAAAGGTCTCCTCAAGAGATTCCTTGGTGGTTTTTTCCTCTTCAAGAGCTTCATTTAGCTTTGCAATGTAATTACCACACTCACGCTCAAGACTACTCATTTTGTCAATTGTGTCCTCATGCTCATAAATTAGTTGCTTACTTTCAATGGAAAAGTTCAAGATTTCAATGAAATTAGAGCAAGCATTTTAATTTTTGTGTAGAGCACGAAGGACCAGCTCCCCCTTCTCTTTTAAAGAAGCAACATCATCATCTACTTCATATAAGTCAACAATCATATCATCATGAGGTGCATTGGGATCCAAAGGAGAAGGTACCTTTGATTCCTTAGTCATGAGGCATAAATTAATATTGGGAGAAGGTGATGATGGGGGAACACATGAAACTCCAATAACAACCTTGCCTTGGCCCACACATTCTTTTATTTCCTCTATATGGTTAGCAACACAAGTACTAGAGGAAATAGAAGCACATTTATCATGGAAACAAGGCAAAGCAAGCATATCATCATGAGATATATTCAATCCATTTCTACATGATATTCAAGGACAATCAACAATAGGATGTAAGTCACATATAGTCCTACAAGTGTTCATGCCCAAATATACAACATTGCAATAAGATAGAGATGCGGGATCATCAATGGAAAAGTCACTACCCATATTGCAAGTTGTATCACCACTCACCATATCGTTACCTTGTGTAAAATCACATGTAGGTGAAGTGGAGGTGGCGAGGGTTTAACTCATCAATGCCCATCGTTGATGGACTTAGGTTCGAGGAAGTGGGGAGCGCTGGAGGCATCGATTGGCTAGAAAACAAGCACACAGGTGACACAAGGTTTTACCTAGGTTCAAGCCTCGTAGAGGACCCTACTCCTACTTGTATGCTCTTGATTACGAGGGAGTCAAAGATTACAATGTTGCGCAGATGCAATCTAGCGATGTGTATGCCGGGGGTGTATGCGTTGGTCCTCCTCACCGCCCCCTCCCGCATTTATATAGAGAGGCCAGGTCTCGGGGTAGTAGATCGAGTTGTTTACAAGTTAGGGTTTTCCTTTAAGTTTCTATCTATACTTCAACATATCCTCCAAGAAGTCGAGCGTCCAGCGGGCCACCAGAATCTTTGTTGGGCTTCATTTGCACCGTGTACTCCTTCTTGGGTTGAACCGTCTAGGCTAATCTTAGGTACCTGTAAGGTATACCCACGTCAGTAGCCCCCGAATGTCCAGCCAAATCGCAGATTCGGGTGGAGACTATAAATTTTCGAGTGTGTGGGATATAAGACCATTCGAAGTTATTTTAGCTACTGCAACCTATGTCATAGGGATTGTTGATAAGCGTGCCTGTCACCCTGATGAATCAGGATCAGTTAACTGCCTTAGGGCAAAACATCGCTATCTACTCAAATTCGAGTCCCCGGAATCAAATTCAGAATGATGCTGGCGTAATTCAACTCCGGCAACGGAGGTCTTATAGAGTTCGAATTCCAGTGTTTCAGGTGTGGGCACTCGACGCGTCCGTCGAGGCTTATTTCATTGTGCTTGTAGGCATGGTTCATATCTGGTACAGTGCAGCAGGTGTGTTGCCAAGCCTTTCTTAGGTCTTACCTTCATGTTGTAAATGCGGCATCCGAAGTTTTGGTCACCGCGGAGGTGATTCGGGTAACCCAGGAGACGTAGTCTCTTTGTAGGGAGAATGTGAGGCGGAGTCGCCATTTCGAGTGTGGATGTAATCAACACATGGTTTGACGATTAAAAAAATTCAAAGGGTGCGCGACCAACACTCCCTATGGGAGTAGCCCCCGAGTGCCTATTTGAGTCGAAGACCGAGGTTGGGACTTTGAATATGCTTTCGACTGCTATCGTTTCTTGTTTTAGCTGAAAATGTTTTTAACGCTCCCTATGGGAGTTACCCTTTAGTAAAATAATTGAATCATTGATTCGAAGAGGAGTAATGCTTTGATGAGGGCAGTTCTGTGCCTATGAAATTCTTCAGGTGCGTGGCCAGCGGTCCTGTTAGGAGTAGCCCCCGAGTGCTTGGTTGACTCGCAGAGTCAAGCAAGGACTGAAGTAGTCAAGTGTATCCTCTGCTGAAGCATATGACGTCAAAGTTGACAATTAGATGATCTCATTTGCCTGCCCAAGCGGTATTGATGGGATGTGACGAAATTGGGGCCCCGTCTTTGACTGAGATTTGACTAGGCATGCATAATCTTCAGTTTAACTGTGTATCCTCGATTTTCGCGCGTAGTGGGGAAAGTGCAGCGGCGGTTCAACGTTTCCTTCACCACGCGTCCGCCTTGATTTGCACCATGCATCTGGCTGGTGTGCTTCTAGCCATTGGATTGCATCTGCTTTTCAGGTTAAGTAAGGGTTCTTGTGCGGTAAATTCCCCACGGTTCATCGTCTTCCTCCTTGCACACTTCTCTCATTGCCCGCTGCTACTCTACTGCTCCTGCCCATGCCGCTACGCTGGACGGGCTGAAAACCTTCCCCAGTTACTTCCTTCGCTCCCACCGTCAGCGAAAGATGGGGAAGAAGAAAGCTGCGGGCGCATTTGAATCTACCGTTGTCGCTGCTACGACCAAGAAGGAGGGCAAATGCCGCTTCCGGTTCTAGCACCACAACTGCAACCGGAAAGAAGAAGGGCACAGGGATGCGTGTCACCAACGGTTCGTGGTGGCGCACCGCCATCAAGGAACATGAGCTCGAGCAACACCGCCAGGACAGTCTTCTTCCTGCTGATGCAAAAGACTGCAAGGTGCCTGGCCTGGAGGTAATCCCTGACCCCCTGCTCGATTTTAGGAGATGTTCCTTGCCTTTGTATTTCGGGGCCTTTCTCTCCCCATCCACAAGTTTCTGCGAGGGTCACTCTATTTTTACGGGATCCAGCTGCACCAGCTGACCCCAAATTCCATTCTGCACATTGCGTGTTATATCACGCTTTGCGAGTGCTAGCTCGGAATCGAGCCGCACTTCGGCCTCTTCAAAAAGCTCTTCAAGCTAAAATGGCAGTCGGGTTCTGAGTCTGTGGTCTACGATATTGGAGGTTGCGGTATCCATGTGGACACGTCTGTCCAATACTTCTCCCTTAAGAGCTCTGACTCCGTCCAGGGGTGGAGGGAGAAGTGGTTTTACATCCACGACCAGAAGGTTGATGGCGAGCACTACAGTATTGCTCCTTTCAACCCAAAGGCAGAATTGGAGAAGATGAGATCCTAAAAGAATGTGGTGATGCCCGGCGAGGCCAAGGAAGTCAAAGTCTTGTACAAGCGCGTCTGTGACCTCCAACTCATTCGGGGAAAGGAGATTGACGGCCCTGACCTCATCCGCACTTGGATGTGTCGTCGGGTGCAGCCGCTGCAAGCTAGAGCACACCCAATGTACTGATGGACTGGCGTTGGTGGCATCACCCGCGTCTCCCAGGAGAATATTTCTTCGATCGAGGTGGACAAGAGGTTCCGTGGGGTGACCAAGTGGACCACCAAGGAGAAGCTCCCAGGTGACTTAGTCATGCTCCCGTTTTGCGCGAGTCACCCTCCACCTGAGGTAGTGTTATTATTGCTTTTTCTTTGGTTCTTCGATTTCTTGCAAGGCTTCTTATGATGCCATTGTGTATGTTTGTTACAGGAATGGGAGTCGTGACTGTCCTCCCTCCCCAGCCGGAAGGGATAATTCCTCCCGAGTTAGAGGAGGAGGACGAATGCGTCTCCACTGTCCCTATCATTGAGGAGCAAGGAGCCCCCGAGTGCAGCGGGGACGGCACTCGCAAGCGCTCCCAAATCTAGGACTCAGATGCCTTGTCGCTGGAGACACCGAAGGGCCCCTCGACTAAGGTGGACGCCTCGATCCTTGCAGTGCCCGTGCATGTTGTAGCTCCTCCTGTGCGGAAGAAGCTGAAGGAGCAGAAGGATGAGTCGGAGGACTCCTTTGACCTTGATAACTTCGACGGGTAAAGTTTTCGACATTGGGATTGTAATTCCATGTCTTGAGGATCTTTTTTCCTAAAGTTAGTTGTACATTTTGCTGTAGAAAAACTGTGTCATCATCCTCCGATGATTGTCGCCTTCTAAAAGAGACTAGAGTCGTAGCTCCAAAGGAAAGGATGTGGAGGAGCATTTGTGCTCTCCCGAGGTAGCGACCAACTCCGGTGCCAATTCTTCGAGCTCCCCCCACGCAGAGGGTCCTTAGATGGTTGCCTGGACGTCCACCCAGAAGGAAACTTCTGAATCCCTAGATGATCATGTAAGTGTATTCATTCTTGTCATTTGAAGTTGCTTTTGATGCTGATGTTGCACTGTCTTCTAAAACTTGTCTTAAAAGAATCTATTCGCCTCAGTGAACAGATTGCAAATTTGGGCCGGCAACATGCCTGGCTAGATAACCGCACTCGCCCGCTCGAAGGTGAGCCTTTATACGTTTTTATGTTTATTGTGTAAATTTGGTTGAGTCTTGACTTTTCTATATCATTCTTGTAGCTGAGAACAATGATCTCCTCCGTCGCGTTACTACCCTCGAGAAGGTCCTTAACGTTGCAGGGAACAAAAAGGATGACGCACTCGCAACCCTCGAGCACTCTGAGCAGGAGTCGAAGAGGTGCGAAGATGACCTCGCGGCCGCCGCGGCTGAGCAGGAGAAGATGTTCGAAGAACAACTTCACTCCATCATGAAAGCGCTTTCATGTATTCTACTGCTGTAGTTTTTTGCTCCGTAAAGAATCTCCTTTTCCTCCTTTGTTTGGTGTTTCATGACTTTAATCACGGAACTCATGCATACTCTACCAGGGTGAGTTTTGACCCCAAGCGCTTGCTCGCGATGATGTGTTGGCCAGCGCCGCAGCCGCAGTCGAAGACCGTAGCATTGGCGTTCAGGACTCACTCAAGAAGGCCAAGGCTGCCCTTAGGCGTCCTCGAGAGGAGATGTTTCCCAAGGCCAATCTTGATTGCCTCGTCGAGTCCTTCACCAGTGGCGTCCCCGTGGAATACAAGAATGCGTAGAAAGGGGTTGCTGCTAACATGGGCTCACAATGGCATAGGCCCATGGTGTCAACTTGGATCCCTATCCAAGTCCCCACGACGATGCCGATTACTGTGGATGGCCAGCATGTAGTTTTTGCCCCCTTTGCCACTCTTTGTCACAAATATGGGCCTAGGCTCGTAGAGACACTCGCGAGGTACTCGGAGGAGCGGAAAAGGTCGAAGACGGCGAAGGCCACGGCGTCAGGGGCTATAGATGAGAAGTCCACGATGTCGGAGGCGGCCATGGAGTCGATGAAGCCCCCGAGTGCCAATGCGTAGCTATAGGCATAGTTGTGTTGTCTTTCTGTAATCATGTTGGTGCTTGCAGACCTTATTCTGAATTATGTTTGTGGGGAGTGTCCCCTATCAAAACTTGTTAAGTTTGATGCTTCGTTCTTCGGTGCTTTTGTTCCTTTCGAGTAATGGCTCTTATTCCCTTATTATGTTTCTTGGTTAGGGACTTTCGAATGATTCGCCTGATGCGCCTTCTGCTGACACACCTGGTCCATCCTCCCCTGGTGAACCTGTGGCGCATCCACGTTCAAAGGTGGAGGAGCTATCTTTGATGTCTCGACTGTGCGACCGCGTGAAGCATTTAGAGCGAGCGGCATCGGTCGTTTGCGGTATTGCCGATGTCTAGAAGTCGAAGGCAGAAAAAGCTTTGGAGTAGGAAGCTTATCTGCTTCACGAGGTGGCTCAGCTTAATGACCAACTATAATGTTAGTTTGTCTGACTCCCTTTTCATTTCTCGCGTCACTTGTAATGGCGACTCACTCTTTTGCTACTTGATTGTCCTTTGTAGTTGTTAGTCTTTGTCTCCTGCAGGAAGAGAAAGATCATGTAAGTATTCGACTGAATTGCCTGACCCAAGAGCAACTGGAAGCTAGCAGGTACTTCTGGGTTGACCGGGATCGTGTAGTCGTGTTGGCGATGCGGCAAGATCACGTGTCTCATGTGCTGCACTACTTTAAGAAGGAACCTTCATGCTTGAAGCACATCTTCCAGGCGATGTTCCCTTGGATGCAGTACCCTCGAGCCTGATGGCCCTGATGAGGAAATTCCAAAGTGCCGATGCAGTTCGTGAGTGTGTGCACCAGCAATTGGTTGTAGGTGCCAAGGCCATGCTGGCCCTTATGCGCCTGCATCGACCTGACCTGGACTTGGGTGTCATTGTTGTAGGGACACCACCACCTCCAGAGGGTATGGCGTGGAACATGGTGCCCCATTATCGAGTTGTCGATCAACCAGCTGAAGACATTGTTTAGTTGTTTGACCAGCGTACCAACGTTCTTCTTTTGCGCTAGTAGAGTAGTTTTGGACCTACACAGGTGTTGTAAAGTTCGTATAGTTTTGACTGGCTGTTTTGATACCCGTATTGTATGTAAAAGCTTGCTAGCTTGTGTGTTTTTCGAGTGACTTGTATTATGCAGTGCCTTTTCGTTAGCCTGGCGTGTACTTATCTCAGCACCTTTCCAACTTGCCAGATGCATTGCAGTTGGGCTGGGTTTTCTCAAGGTTTCGATTAATAGTATGTCAGCTACTCAGGCTACCGTGTTGCTTGTGTGACGAGGTAAACAGGGTGGCGCAGCCCCTGAGTGCAAAATAAAAATTTAAATAAAAGCAAAACACGAGGTTGGAGGCACTTAGCTTTATTTATTTATAAAATATCAAGGGGTACAATGTTTGGCTAAGTAGCCTAGCTGAGTAGCCTTATTGTAAAAAGGAAAAAACATCTAAGGGTAGAAACGATGTACTTCGCGATGTTCCTGGGGTTGGAGTATGCGACTCCACTCTCTACGTCCTTCAGGAGATAGGCGCCACCTGGGATTACTTCGGAAATCACATAGGGTCCCTCCCGGGGGGACTCGAGCTTGAGGTGTCCTTTCTGCTTCAGTCGTAGGACGAGGTTTTCTTCGACGAAGGACCTTAGACGTAGCTATCGGCTGTGGTAGTTGCGGAGGCTCTGCTGATAGATCGTGGATCGCTCTGCCACGATCTCACGTGCTTCGTCGAGGAGGTCAATAGAGTCTTCGAGTGCGGTTGTTGACTCGGCCTTGTTGTTGATGAGTGCATATTTGCATCATGTTTTACACTATTATTTTGCATTGTAGATATAGGATCTTGGTATTTTACAGCGCTCGCGCGCACATTTTATGTCTGTTTTCACTAGGATCAGGACAGATGATGGATCCAATGGATACAATTCTTGGAGCAGTTGTACTGAGGAGAAAAGGAGTAAAAAACAACGTAAATCGCTTATTTGGAAAATATTAATAATACCAGAAGAAAACCAGAAGCGAACAATGGATACAGAGGCTTCAACGACCAACTATACGATTGGAATAAATTTCCCGGTCATATAATTCTAGCCGTATAGTTGGTTCCACCTCCACCTCCTCAAATAGCTTCACCACATGCAACTTTATCAGAGAGACGACATACAGAACACCCAGAAATCGCCAAAATCTCACCTCCGGAAGGCATCTGGAGGGGGAACTCATCCACCAAGGATCCATCTTCGCCCTGCATAGATCCAGGAGGCTAATGCATCGATCTTCATCACCCACCGTTGCATCACCACCATCTCCATCCATCCCATCTACATATTGTCTAGATCTTGTTGTAATTTTCGTACTCATTGTAGATTTATACAAGTACTATTCATCTAAGATAGATCCCATTGTTATTGCCATGATGTTGATTGCCTCCATGTCTGAGTAGATCATTAGTTCTTAGGAAGATGGAGAAACCCTAGTATGAGACTGAAATAAGATAAAGTCTATTATGATATTCATCGCTGTGACCATGTGTTAGATTTTTTCACGTTGATGTTGAGGGAAGTCGACCTCTCAATATTTGCCTCTCATGGGGACTTGATGGAGGGAACTACTTGTTGGTAGACGGAGGTGTGTTAGCACTTACAATGACTATAAGGCTATTGTCACTCCTTACGTATCAACTTGGGAAACCGAGGAAACTCACGGAACACTATCCATGGCATCGGATATGTCCTACGGGATTACATCCCTTAATAGCGCAGTAATTCGATTAATGTCGATTGCTGACTGCTGTGGTTATGAGGATGATGTGAGAAGCGGTTGTTGCCTATTTTTCCAAATACAGAGTTCCTCCCACACATACATAGTTGAGAATGTTCATCATAATAATCTTTATCTTAGCTCCTTATAATGCTAGTGGTGTATCCACTACTCCCTGAGAACACTTTTTCTATATTGTAGTTCTAATCTCTCTTACATATGCGATACTTACTTTCTGTATTCAGTTGTTTTACTTTACTTTATTGTTTCTCTTATACCTAAAACCCAAAAACAGCCTTTTACACAATACTCGCATTTTATCTTGTAACTTAGAACTTTATTCAGCATTTCTATCGTAATATTTATTTCAAGAGTTATTAGACTTCAGACTCCTGCTCCCTGTGGGATCGATATCTTTATTTCGAAACTAGCTACAAACAATCTGTGCACTTGCAGTCGTTAAGCTATTTTCTAGCGCCGTTGTCGCGGATCTAAGCGTTGTAGGTCTTTTAGTTTTTGCTTATTTATTTTTGTCTTGCTAAATTTTGTTTTGAGTTACAGGTTTCCACCAACATGATGGAGTTTGAGCATATGACTAGTGCTAACCCACTCAACTACTTTGGGAAGCCCTATGCTATTTATAAAAGAGATAACTCCAATGAGAAGACAAGGGGGTTTGAAATAAATCCGCTACTACTTGGTATTTTACACAAGAATCAATTTACTAAAGATGAAGAAGATCCTTATCCATATGAGTATATTGCATGTTTCAAAGATATGTGTGGCACTTTTCAATTGACGAGATATACCGCTGATGAGGCAAGGGTTAAAATTTTCAGTCAGACTTTGACAAGTACAACTCTCTCATGGTATAGATCTCTACGCCATGAAGACACTACTACTTGGGACAATCTAGCCTATGAATTTCTATCAAAATATTATCCATTATCAAAATATTTTGGAATCAGGCGTCTTATAATGACTTGGAGGAATCTCTCTAATAAAGGACTAGTAAGAGCTTATATCAGATTTAAAGATTTACTATGTCTATGTCCTCATCATGATTTACCTGAATGGTATTTATTGCATATCGTTTATGGCGGTTTAATTGAACCTAATAAAATTGAACTAGACTCTTTCGCGGAAGGAGCCTTTATGAATCTTCCTATAGTAAAAGCTTGGGATTTACTTAATATAATTCGTGATCATAGAGTTTCATGGAATTTTGGTCTAGGAAATGATGGAGGTGTAGAAATAGAACATGATTGCATGACTATAATAAAAAGGGCCATGTTAAAGAATTATCTAAAGAACTTTATTTGGATTCAGATCTTGTGTTGCAAGTTGTTAAAGCTTTTACAGAACATATCAAATCTCTGAAAGAGGGTGTGGTCAAGTATGATCCACCACTCGGACCTCAGAAGAAAAGGGAAGATAAAGCAACACTGGCCTCCCTAGAACCAATACATGAGATACCTTTCCCTAACACTGCACAAAAGCATATTCTTGAATATGAACAGGTCAAAGCAGTACAGGAAAACAAGGAAGAAGAAAGTATGCCAGAAGTCATGGAACATCTAGAAGAAACCAAAGATGAAGAGGTAACCAAGGAAGCAATTATGGCTATGTATGCACATTGTAACATAGTTGAACTTGATGAAGAGACTTCCATATTAGTTGAAGGTAAAACAAAGGTAAAAGATGTTGGTATCTATTCTTCCCTTCATATTTAAAGAAACCTCGCATTATGGTTTATACGATCCTGGCACCGAAGTTAATGTTATATCTTATGATTTCTGCTTAGAAATAAAAGAAGAAATAGAACTGGCTACAATTGAAAATACTGATATGACAATTTTGTTAGCCAATAAAAATCTTAGAATTCCAATGGGGGTAGTTGAAGATGCAACTGTCACAATTGGCAACAAAAACTTTCCTATCGATTTTGTGGTTGTTGATATGCCGCTAACACTCCTTGCCCAATTATATTTGGAAGGAACTTTTTGGGTGATATAGGTGCCTATGTTAATTTCAAGAAGGATATTGTGTCTCTTAAGCTTGGGGGAGCGGAAAATTAATTCCACTTTTCCAAATTTAAAGACATGCCTCCACAAATACAAGAAGAAGAGGAAGAGAAAACCATTGAGGAAATGGTGGCTCTTTTCTTTAGTAATCAAGAAGAAGAAATAAATGAAGATCCAAATTATGAAGAAATAGTTATGAAGGACAAGTCCCTAGGAGAACTAGAAGATGAACTCGATTCACTTCCCATTATGGGACCTCCAACTGATGAGGCTTTTGAAGAGCCAGAAAAGAGAGGGGACGAGGAACTACCACCCCCAGAGTTGAAGACTCTACTAGATAATCTTAAATACAGGTTTTTAGATGATACAAATAAATTTCCTGTTATTATTAGTGCTAAACTTTCAGGAGAAGAAGAAGAACTCACGAAGATACTTAATAAGCATCGCAAGGCCTTTGGGGTACTCAATGCATGATTTGAAGGGCAATAGTCCCATGATAACCGTCCATCGAATATTCATGGAAGAAGGTGCTAAACTAGTTGTGGAATTTAATAGAAGATTGAAGCCTAAAATGAAGGAAGTGGTAAGAAAATAAATTGTATGCCTACTGGACGCAGGTATAATCTATCCTGTTAAAGAAAGTGAATGGATAAGTCTTGTCCATTGTGTCCCTAATAAGGGTGGTTTTACTGTTTTTCCTAATGAAAACAATGAATTGATACCTACTAGAACTATTGTCGGGCATAGGATGTGCATAGACTTTAGAAAATTAAATAAAGAAACTAGGAAAGATCACTATCCTTTATCGTTCATAGATCAAACCTTGGAAAGGTTAGCAAACCATACTCATTTTTGCTACTTGGACGGATACTCTGGTTTTTCTCAAACAGCTATTCATCCGGATGGCCAACTTAAAACAACTTTCATTAGTCCATATGGTTTACATGCTTACCGATGTATGCCTTTTGGTTTATGTAATGCTCCAACTACTTTTCAAAGAAGCATGACTTCTATTTTTGCAGATTTTATAGAACTTATAATGGAAGTATTTATGGATGACTTTTATGTCTATGGAACTTCATTTACTAGTTGCTTGGATAATCTCAAAAGAGTCTTGCAGCATTGCGAAGAAACCAATCTTGTTCTAAACTAGGAGAAGTGCCATTTTATGGTCAAATAAGGTATAGTCCTTGGACACAAGGTATCAGGTAAGGGAATTGAAGTTGATAGAGCTAAGGTTGAGGCAATTGAGAGAATGCCACAACCTAGGGATATTAAAGGTATAAGAAGTTTCCTTGGTCATGTGGGTTTTTGTAGAAGGTTCATTAGAAAATTCTCTAGAATATCTAAACCTTTGACTAACCTCCTGCAAAAGGGAGTAAGATTTAATTTTGATGATAAATGTCTTGAAGCCTTTCATAAACTCGAAAATGCTTTATCCCATGCTCCTATTATTAAACCACCTATCTGGGATACAACCTTTGACTTAATATGTGAAGCTAGTGATGATGTTGTAGGAGTAATTCTGGGACAACACATTGGTCGCAGATTTAACATTATACATCATGCTACTAGAACTCTAAATGGTGCTCAAAAGAATTACCCTAAGGAAGAGAGGGAACTTTTTGCTGTATTTTTCTCATGTGATCAATTTCATTCTTACATAGTTGATGCAAAGGTAAGAGTTCACACAGATCGTGATGGTTTAAAAGAACTCCTTGAGAGGAAAGACCATAAGACAAGATTGATCCGTTGGATTCTTTCACTTCAAGAATTTGAGTTGTAGATTATGCAGAGGCAAGAAATAAAGATGTTAGATGCAATGTCCATGTTTGCCCAGCAAGACACCAATCTTGTTGAGAGGAACTTTAGTCCTGGTGATTTTTGTTTACGAGAATTACTCAAGGAACTAAGGTTAATTCCTCCAAGAGAGAAGAAGTCTTTGTTGTTGGAGGAGCTTTTCATCCCCGAATAAGCAAACTGTAAGTACAAGGTAAGTGTTCTTACCCAAATAAGTGATTTGTCTTCACAAATATTACTTCTGAAATTTTTTCCTTTGAATTCCTTGTGTTTTTCTGCAGTTTTAGAGGGTTCTTACCAACTATATGAACGGAACTATACGACCGGAGAGGAAGGTCCCGATGTATAGTTGGTCGTTAAACCCTTTGTATCATCTTTGTGAAATTGTTTTTGATATCTGAGCCTATATAGTCGCAACTATACGACCGGAGCCAGAATTCTGTCCATATAGTTGGTCGTTAAACTCTCAGATACTTTCGATTTTTGGTGTCTGTATCTATACGATCGCAACTATATGACCGGAACAAAAATTCTGGTCGTATAGTTGGTCGTTAAACTCTCAGACACTTTTGATTTTTCATGTCTGTATCTATACGGTCGCAACTATATGACCGAAGCCAAAATTCCGGCTGTATAGTTGATCGTTAAACTCTCAGACACTTTTCATTTGTCTTTTCGATATTCAAGAAAAACGTTATTGTCGGTTCCGAGTCGTGATTTAATCAACCTGGACTCGAGATATTTGGAAATATATGCCCGGAACCAACTATAAGGCCGGAGCTATAGTTGGTCGTTACACAGCAGGACTCTTCCAAATCCGTGATTTCTTTCCCTATTTCGTTCAGATTCTTGTCTTGGGTAATAATTTGGTGTTTCTCGCAAGTTTTACCGACCTCTGACCCCCCCTTATATACTACCATTGTCTTTCTCTCTAAATCATAATCACCAGGAACCAATATAGCCATGCTCTATCCCGTCCTAGGCCGTGGGAAACCCATGGGGATCATTGCTCCTTCCAGGGACCGCTCTAGCGGCCCGTCCATGGAGGACGATGATGAGGAGGTGGAGAGGTTTAACCCGAGGTACAAGGAGTACGTCGAGCCAAGCTACTACAACAATGGTTCCGATGATGATGTGGTTGATGTCTACAACCGTCGTGATATCTATGATCCCCCAGAGATCAGCTGGGCGGCAATGAAGAAAGCTCAACAAGGGAGAGAAGATCGCAAGCAACATGGAAAAGGCCGCACAAGCGTAAGGAATTACCTAATACTGGTGTAGGTGTTAGTGAGGGAGCCAAGGTGCAAGTCATGAAGCCTACCACTGGTGCTCGTATGAAGGTGAAGCCTCAAGAAGAGTGGAGGTACAGTTTCCACTTCCCCGATCCATCAATTATGGATGAGGAAGAAGAAGATGTTCCTAGGACCAAGGATCGCGTGCGGGCACTCGATATATATCATAAGCAGGAGCTACTCCATGGGGTTGAAGTCCGCCACCATCTCAATGAGATGGAGAAGAAGGAAGACCTCCTCCCATTGGTGACTAAGCTCATAGATAGAGTGGATACTTTGCAATCTGATTAGCCTAGGTGCTACAGCTTCATCACTGCTTTGGAGGATACCAACAAAAATTTACGCACCGCGGTGTTACATGCCATGGTGCCATAGTGATCTACAACAATCACGGTATCAAATAATCGCAAGGGATTATTTGATCCCGCTTGGCTTAATTCCAAGCTTTGGGAGATCTTTAAGACCTTGTAATCTATCTTATAAGTTTTACATTACTATTTTAAGTTTTGCATTAGTTCAAACTAGAAATAAAGCTTGCATCATTAGAATTTCCTTCAGGAATAGTCGATCCCTTTTATGAAATTCCGAGTTTATTATTATATATGGAGCAATATTGAGTTTGTGTTTGCTTTATTGGATATATGAATGACTTGAGTATAAGTTTACTTGCACTTGATGACAGCAATAGGAGTTTTCCACACCATTGGTATTAATGGAAAACATAAATATAATTTGGTCAATATGTTGTAAGTCTATGGTTTTATTTACAAAGAAAAACTATCTATACAGTTAAGTTGAAAAAGAAACCTTGAACAAAGGAAAATGAAAGTGCTAATCAAAATAGAGTGAGAACAAGTAGAGGTAGGAATCTTCAAGTCATAATAATGCTTCATATACAATTGGAATTTGATAATTGAGATCGTTAAACTTTGGGTTCCTACATGAAGTGGAATGTATGGCTAGCTCCTTTGCACAGCACTTAAACAAACGTGTGAGCATATACATACAAAGAAAAGGAAAAGAAGAAAAAGAGCGAATGTGCAAAGAGCAAATAGGCATACACCACCATATTGTAGTATGACAAAGAGACACTTTCCAGATTTTGAATCCCAAGTGAATACGTTGATTCTAAAATAGTTGGGACTACCTTGCTAACTCATTCGGTTGAACCAGATACTTTTACCCTATGTTGAGATTCATATTTTATGAACTATTGATCACTAAGGTGTGTAAGCCTGCTAATACTATTCAGATGGTTCGAGTAAGGTACTATTCATGAACTTATTCCTATGTATCGTATATGACAAACACATGATGTAACTGCCTCATTTATTTTATCGACTCAGCTTCATGAATATGAGATCACATCCATTAAGCTAAACTTGCTCAGGACGAGCAAGAGTCTAAGCTTGGGGAAGTTGATGAGTGCATATTTGCATCATGTTTTACACTATTATTTTGCATTGTAGATGTAGGATCTTGGTATTTTATGGCGCTCGCGCGCACATTTTATGTCTATTTTCACCAGGATCAGGACAGATGATGGATCCAATAGATACAATTCTTGGAGCACTTGTACCAAGGAGAAGAGGAGCCAAAAAAAATGTAAATCGCTTATTTGAAAAATATTAATAATACCAAAAGAAAACCAGAAGCGAACAAAGGATGCAGAGGCATCAACGACCAACTATACGACCGAAATAAATTTTTCGGTCGTATAGTTGGTGCCGCCTCCGCCTCCTCAAATAGTTTCACCCCGTGCAACTAGATCAGAGAGACGACATATAGAACACCCAGAAATCGTCAAAACCTCACCTCCGGAAGGCATCTAGAGGGGGAACTCATCCACCAAGGATCCATCTTCACCCTGCACATATCCGGGAGGCTAAGGCATCGATCTTCATCATCCACCACTGCATCACCACCATCTCCATCCATCCCATGTACATCTTGTCTAGATCTTGTTGTAATTTCTGTACTCATTATGGATTTATATAAGTACTATTCATCTATGATAGATCCCATTGTTATTGCCATGATGTTGATTGCCTCCATGTCTGAGTAGATCATTAGTTCTTGTGGAGATGGAGAAACCCTAGTATGAGACTGAAATAAGATAAAGTCTATTATGATATTCATCACTATGACCATGTGTTAGATTTTCTTCATCTTGATGTTGAGAGAAGTCGACCTCTCAATATTTGTCTCTCATGGGGACTTGATGGAGGGAACTACTTGTTGGTAGACAGAGGTGTGTTAGCACTTACAATGACTATAAATATGTTGGCACTCCTTACGTATCAACTTGGGAAACCGAGGAAACTCACGAAACACTATCCATGCCATGTGATACGTCCTATGGGATTATGTCCCTTAACAGCGCAGTAATTCGATTGACATCGATTGCTGACTGCTGTGGTTATGAGGAGGATGTGAGCAGCGGTTGCTGCCTATTTGTCCAAATACGGAGTTCCTCCCACACATACATAGTTGAGAATGTTCATGATAATAATCTTTATCTTAGCTCCTTATAATGATAGTGGTGTATCCGCTACTCCCTGAGAACGCGTTTTTTCCCTATTGCAGTTCCAATCTCTCTTACATACGCGATACTTACTTTCTGTATTCAGTTGTTTTACTTTACTTTATTATTGCTCTTATACCTAAAACTCAAAAACACCCTTTGACACAATACTCGCATTTTATCTTGTTACTTAGAACTTTATTTAGCATTTCTATCGTAATATTTATTTCAAGAGTTATTAGACTTCAGATTCCTACTCCCTCTGGGATTGATATCTTTATTTCGAAACTAGCTACAAACGATCTGTGCACTTGAAGTCATCAGCTGTATGCCACGACCCTTGGGGCTTTATAGCATACTTCTATAGGTAGCACTGCCTCGGTGCAATGTACCATGAAGAACGGAGTGTAGCCTGTGGCGTTGTTTGGAGTTGTGCGTAGGCTCCATAGTACTCATGGTAGCTCTTTGGGCTAGCACCCAGCGCTTGTTCGAGTGGCCTGAGGAGCCTTTTCTTGATGTCGTTGCAGACGAGGCCGTTGGCCTTCTCGACTTGACCGTTGGTCTGTGGGTGTGCTACCGAAGCATAGCTGATGTTGATTCCTAGATTTTGCAGAAATCCTAGAACTCGGTGATGATGTTGTGTGGCACCCCGTACCTGTAGACAATGGACTCAAAGAATTTGACAGCGGTGGCGCATGTCTGATTTGTCACCAGCATGGCCTCGATCCACTTGGTGAACTTGTTGACTACGACGAGGAGGAAAGTGTAACCTCCTAGTGATGACTTTTGCAGCTTGCCGACCATGTTGAGTCCCCATTGCGCGAAGGGCTAGGCCACAGGTATTGGCCTAAGATCCGCTCCAGGTGCATGCGGTTTGTCCACAAACCTTTAGAAGGCATTGCACTTTTGGACGATGTTCTTGGCATCACGCATTGCCGTTGGCCGATAGAAACCAACTCATAGAGCCTTGCTGACGAGGGCGCGGCTCTTGGTGTGATGGCCACATGTGCCTTCATGTATCTCGAGGAGGATGGATCTTCCGTCGCCATTGGAGACGCATCGTTGAAGGAATCCTGTGATGTTGCACTTGTACAGCTCGCCGTTAATGATGGTGAAGGCTTTAGATCATCGCGCTATGTGTCGTGCATCTCTCGGATTGTCTGGCAACCTTTTGCTGAGCAAGTATGTGATGTACGGCTGTGTCCAGGATGGCTCGATGAGCATGACCTCCATGGGGCCTTCGAGTCCTCTAGGATCTTTTTGTTTGTCGTCTGGTTTTTCGAGTCCTCTAGGTGGCGTAGCCCCCGAGTCCTTCGATATGCCAGCTGGCTGCTCTGGAGCCTTTGGCTTGATGGGGCGCTCACAAATCTGCTCTAGGAAGACTCCGGATGGTATTGGATCATAGGTGGAGCCTATGTTGGTGAGTGTATCGGCCTCCTCGTTGCTTTCATGGAAAGCCTACGTGCCGCAACTCATAGCCATCAAAATCTCCTTCGAGAGCATCATAGAGGTTGCGGTAGGCGATCATGTTGTCGCTCAGGGTGTCACACTGGTTCATGGTTTGATCCACCACGAGTTTGGAGTCACCGTAGATGACGAGTCACGTGGCGCTGTAGGCCTTGGCCATCTGCATCCGATGGAGCAGGGCCTCGTATTCAGCTTCATTGTTGGAGGAGCGAAACTGCATCCGCAGAACATACCTCATCTTGTCGCCCTATGGTGATGTCAGGATGACACCGGTGCCAGCTCCTTCTCGATGTTTTGATCCGTTGAAGTGCATTGTCCATAGGCAGGACATATCTGGTGTGTCAGGGAGCTGGTTTTCCATCCAGTGGACTAGGAAATCTTGGAGCACTTGCGATTTTATCGCGTCTTGCTTCTCGTATGTGATGTCTCGTGGAGATAGCTCGATCCCCCAAAGCGCGACCCGTCCGGTGGCATCGGGGTTGTTGAGGATGTGCCCCAGTGGAGCGTCGTTCACCACAATGATGGGGTGCTCTTGGAAGTAGTGGCGTAGTCGTCAGGCCATCATGAAGACGCCGTATGCTAGCTGATGATAGTGTGGGTACTGCTGCTTCGTCGGCGTGAGCACTGATACATTGCAAATGTATCTATAATTTTTGATGTGCCATGCTTGTTTTATATCTACTTTCTTATGTTTTGTCCACACTTTGGAGTACTTTTTATACACTTTCTTGGACTAACCTATTAACAAAGAGCCATAGTGTCGGTTGCTTGTTTTCTGCTGTTTTTAGTTCCAGGAAAGTCATAAAATCAATATTCTCAGAATTGGACCGGACAAAAGCCAAAGTTGATATTTTCCTGGAAGACTCATAGAGCCAGAAGGAGAGTCGGAGAGGGGCCATAGGGTGGCCACACCACCCCATGGCGCGGGTCCCCCCAGGCCATGCCACGGCATGGTGTGGGCCCTCTAGCCGCCCACCGACCTTGCCCTCTGGCCTATAAGAAGCCTCCCGAGGCATAAACCCTAAAGAGTCAAGCCTCCAGCCACGAAAAGTTCCGCAGCACCGCCGCCACCGAAGGGGAGATTCGGGGGACAGAAAGTCTCTGTTTCGGCACCCTGCCGGGACGGGCAAATGCCCCCGGAGCCATCTCCATCGATCTCCACCACCATCTCCATCACCATTGCTGATTCCCATGATGAGGATGGAGTAGTTCTCTCTCGAGGCTAAGGGTTCTACCGGTAGCTATGTGTTCATCTCTCTCTATGCATGACCTTATTGAGATCATGATCTTGTAATCTATAGATCTATTCTGCTACTCAAGTGCTTTATTGAATCTCTGCTCTCCCCATGTGTGTGAAAGTGACAGCGTGCTCACCATGGTGGTACTTAGGCTAGAGATTACAAATACTTGTTATGAGTTATATTTGGAGTTGGTTGTCTTTATGAAATTGTGGTGTTTGTTGGAACCATCTAGTGCTCAAGGTGATAGTGTGGGGTTTTCTAGATGGGAAAGGCTTACTTTGGTGTGCTGTTATAGCCCTACCATCGATTAGAGTGTCCAACCAGAGAGTAGTTAAGAGTAGTATCATAAAGAGAAGATATTTATATGAGAGTGTTCACTAGTGAAAGTATGATCCCTAGGCCTTGTTTCTAAGCATTGATACACCGTTTGCAATTAGATCTGTTACATGTTTGCTTGCTTCCATCTTTATTTCAGTTTGCCTTTAGTCTTTTCCACGCCATCAAGTTATTTTCTAGCACCGTTACCACTTATAATTATCCATACCACGTGTATTTTACTATCTCTTCGCCGAACTAGTGCACCTATACACCTGACAAGTGTATTGGGTGTGTTGGGGACATGAGAGACTTCTTGTATCTTGATTGAAGGATTTCTTGAGAGAGGATACCTTTGACCACTTCCTCCCTGAGTTCGATAAACCTTGGGTAATCCACTTAAGGGAAAACTTGCTGTTGTTCTACAAACCTCTGCACTTGGAGGCCCAACAGCTGTCTACAAGAATAGAAGTGCGTAGACATCAAGCTATTTTCTGGCGCCGTTGCCGAGGAGGTAAGGTAAAAGGTACTCACATTCTCCGGTGTGAGTGCTCGAAGTTATTTCCTTTATATTCTGCAATTTTGTCTTTTTGTTTCTTGTTTTCACTAGTTAGGCTTAATGGAAAACAACAACAACTTTATAGTATTTATCTTGAGTTAGGACATGAAGTGTTTGAAGAGAAAATTGAAAAACCTATGGAGCTTTATTTGCATGCTAATAGCAATGTTGTTAGTATGAATTCTTTGGACACAATTATTGCTAATGCTATGGAAAAGTTTAAGCTTGGGGAAGCTAGTTTTGATGAGTATGATCTTTTTAGTCCCCCAAGCATGGAGGAGAAAATTTACTTTGATGATACTATGCCTCCAATATATGATGATTACAATGATGAATATGATATTTTCAGTCCACCTACTATTGAGGAGAAAATAAATTATGATTACAATATGCCTCCTATATTTGATGATTATGGTGATGAGAATAATAATGATAGCTATTTTGTTGAATTTGCTCCCACTACGATTAATAAGAATGACTATGTTTATGTGGAGAGTATTAATTCTTTTAAACATGTGACTCATGATAAGAATGTTTTATGTGATAGTTATATTGTTAATTTTATACATGATGCTACTGAAAGTTATTATGAGAGAGGGAAACATGGTTTTATGCATCTCAATAATATTAAGTTTCCCCTCTTTATGTTGAAAGTCTTAAAGTTGCACTTGTTTTGCTTTACTATGCTTGTTGCTTTGTGCTTTCATGACTTGTTTCTTTACAAGATTCCTATGCATAGGAAGTGGGTTAGACTTAAATGTGCTTTGAATTTTCTTCTTGATGCTCTCTTTTACTTCAATTCATATTTCTTATGTGAGCATTTTCTCAAACTAGCATGCCTAACTTAAGGGCGTTAAAGAAAAGTACTTATTGGGAGATAACCCAAAAGTTTTAGATGAGTCTAGGAAGTTATTAATTCTGTAATGACCACTCCTTATCCTTTTTATTTGCTTTTTGTGCCAAGAGTAACCTCTAATGAGAGAGAAGTAATGCTTGGGAAAGTTGCTGTCCCGAAACAGATTTCTACGCTTCACCGTAAACATTCGTGTAAAATTTATGTACGTCCTTTTAAAGCATGAATTTTTGTGCTTATGCCCTAGGTTGTTATATAACTTTCGTTAGTACAACACTTTTTGATTTGAGCAATAGAAGGTCTTCGAAAAAAATCGTCTTTACCTACTGGTCTGTTTGACAGATTTCTGCTATGTTTCTGCATTTGCTTCTTGTTGGTTCCTTTTTGAGTTCTTTTGGGGAATTGAGCTTTTTGAGGGAAGTGCTACAGTAGCTAGTGTTTTAATGGAAGTTTTATTGGTGTTGAAACTGAACCCAAAGACTTATTATCTTGAGTGCACTAATGTTGCTAATAAAGATTGTGTGAAGTTTTGTATGAAGGAAAAATTTCAGGTGTATGGAGAGAATGATGTAATGAGATGAAGGGTGGACTAAAGCTCAAGCTTGGGGATGCCACGCGTGTCACCCCAAGAAATATCCAAGAATTACAAGCGTCAAAGCTTGGGGATGCCCAAGGCATCCCCTTCTTCATCAATAAAAATCTCAGGTTTCTTCCAAACACTTCATTTTTATTGTTTCATGCACAGTTGTGTTGTTCTTGGAGCGTCTTCTTTTTGTTTTCGTTTGCTTTATTTTCTTAGTTTTATGAATAAATTGGTTGGACCCCCTCTTTCATACATTGGTTTTCAAATAGTTTGGTTTGGTTTGGAAAAGAGTAGGAAAGCTCATTCTTAAGTGGTAAAGAGAGCTTGTTTTTGACTATGGCCTATGCTTTGTCATGCCATGCTTGATATTTTTTTGGCTTTATGCTTAGTATTCTTTGCTGTAGCATGACTTGTTATAAACAATTGAGATTGCTTAATGTGCCTTGGATGAATCATGCGTTGTTTTAGCATATTAAAGCACAGTATTGTGGTATTCTCCTTTGATGCTTTATTTGGGTTGACTTGGCGCATGCTCACACCATGTTATGACTATCTCAAGTCACCATAGCCTTTATGATCCTTTAGTTTTCAACTTGTAGTATCACTTTATGCTTTGACAAATGATGTTTTGTCGCTTTGCATGATTATGGCCATTATTGCTCTCTTAGTTTGTCGCTCCCAATCTTTTGCTAGCCTCCACAACAAATTATGAGTTCCATTCATGCATCCAACTCCCTAAACCAAGTTATTCCAAAGAGTCCACCATACCTACCTACTAGCTTATGCTATTCCAAGTATATTCATGCTTTTGTTTACCTTCCAAATTAAACTTGTTATGAGAAAACTAGTGATTAAAGCTCTCACGAACTTGATGGTACACTTTACTTTTCTTGCCCTTAATAAACTTGAACCATTGTGTCATCTATGTTGTATATGCTTGCACTTATTTGTTGGGAATTAGCAGAACCATGCTGTCATGGGGAACGCTTTCAACATTGCACTTGGTACTTGTACCTAGTTGATATCATGCTCTTTTGTATATGGATGTCGTCGGTGTGAAATGAAAGGAGAGCTTTTAAGTCCATGGAGTTATGTATATGTGTTAGATAAACGCCTGGGCCGCTGGTCTAATCCATGCTGACATGGTGGAAACCTGCAGCATAACCATAATGAGCTGTCTATGAAGCATTCTTCTTATAAAAAAAGAGTCCTATATTGAGAAAAAAGAAAAAGAGAAAAAAAGAGATTATGAAAAGAGGAAAGAGAGAGAAAAGCACCATATTCCCATGGTAAATAAGAAGATTGCTGAGATGCTCGTTGTCTACTTGCCTTGTCATTTTGATATGGGGATTCTTCCGTATCATCGGGCAAGGGGTACCCCGTTGGCGGTTCTCTATGATACACATGTACTTACAATGACAAGAACTTACCGGTGACTAAACTTGAGTAGCATGAGGAGCGGCCCTCGTATTCAAGGGACATGAGATTTCTAACTTATACTTCGTCAAGCATGTACACCATAGTTTGTTCACTTTAACCTTAATCACTTCAAGATGCTTATGATAGGGGCAATGAGAGCTGAAAGCTATAAGTACCATAATTTTTGGAAGCTCTTTATGAAACTTGAATATCTGCTTCCTTCTATGAAGGCCTTTCTTCCACTTTTACATTGAGTCTCCACCTTCTATCTTTATGCACCTACTTTGGAGCATAGTGGCCATTCTTAGTTCTATGTGCATTGTCCCAAGACTAGTTGATTTATGCATAACTTGATATTGCTTGTTTTAAACTATTTGTATCTAGTCACTCTTATGAACTTTGAAGGTGTCCTATGCATTTATATTTGCTACTCTATTGAGGGACAAGCTGAATGCTACTATGCTATGTTTTCTTTATGTGAAACAAACAAACGTCTTTCAAAGCATTGTTATTCATGAATCTTTTGTCTATGCCTTTTCATGTTGCATCATAATTTCTTTGTCTTATTACTAGAACTTTGTCTATCATGTTATGATTGAAGTACTATGATCCCAGCTTTGAATGTTTTACAAATACTTTGATCAATTAATGGTGCATGTCACCTCAAAAATTATTCTATCTTTTTATCACTTACCTACTCGAGGACGAGCAGGAGTTAAGCTTGGGGATGTTGATACATTGCAAATGTATCTATAATTTTTGATGTTCCATGCTTGTTTTATATCTACTTTCTTATGTTTTGTCCACACTTTGGAGTACTTTTCATACACTTTCTTTGACTAACCTATTAACAAAGAGCCACAGTGCCAGTTGCATGTTTTCTGCTGTTTTTGGTTCTAGGAAAGTCAGAAAATCAATATTCTAAGAATTGGACCGGACAAAAGCCAAAGTTGATATTTTCCCGGAAGACTCACGGAGCCAGAAGGAGAGTCGGAGAGGGGCCACAGGGTGGCCACACCACCCCATGGCGCGGGTCTCCCCAGGTCGCGCTAGGGCATGGTGTTGGCCCCCTAGCCGCCCACCGACCTTGCCCTCTGGCCTATAAGAAGCCACCCGAGGCATAAACCCTAAAGATTCAAGCCTCTAGCCACGAAAAGTTCTGCAGCGCCGCCGCCACCGAAGGGGAGATTCGGAGGATAGAAAGTCTTTGTTCCGGCACCCTGCCGGGATGGGGAAGTGCCCCCGGAGCCATCTCCATTGATCTCCACCACCATCTCCATCACCATTGCTGATTCCCATGATGAGGAGGGAGTAGTTCTCTCTCGAGGCTAAGGGTTCTACCGGTAGCTATGTGTTCATCTCTCTCTCTATGCATGATCTTATTGAGATCATGAGCTTGTAATCTATAGATCTATTCTGCTACTCAAGTGCTTTATTGAATCTCTGCTCTCCCCATGTGTGTGAAAGTGACATCATGCTCACCATTGTGGCACTTAGGCTAGAGATTACAAGTACTTGTTATGATTTATATTTGGAGTTGGATGTCTTTATAAAATTGTGGTGTTTGTTGGAACCATCTAGTGCTCAAGGTGACAGTGTGGGGTTTTCTAGATGGGAAAGGCTTACTTTGAGGTGTGCTATTATAGCCCTACCATCGATTAGAGTGTCCAACCGGAGAGTAGTTAAGAGTAGTATCATAAAGAGAAGATATTTATACGAGAGTGTTCACTAGTGAAAGTATGATCCCTAGGCCTTGTTTCTAAGCATTGATACACCGTTTGCAATTAGATCTGTTACATGTTTGCTTGCTTCCATCTTTATTTCAGTTTGCCTTTAGTCTTTTCCACGCCATCAAGTTATTTTCTAGCACCGTTAGCACTTATAATTATCCATACCACGTGTATTTTACTATCTCTTTGCCGAACTAGTGCACCTATACACCTGACAAGTGTATTGGGTGTGTTGGGGACACAAGAGACTTCTTGTATCTTGATTGCAGGATTGCTTAAGAGGGGATACCTTTGACCACTTCCTCCCTAAGTTTGATAAACCTTGGGTAGTCCACTTAAGGGAAAACTTGTTGCTGTTCTACAAACCTCTGCACTTGGAGGCCCAACAATTGTCTACAAGAATATAAGTGTGTAGACATCAAGCACCTCACTGAGGTAGTAGATTGGGCATTGCACCCCGTGGACTTTGTTCTCCTCGGCTCGTTCCACTACTAGTACAGTACTAACCACCTTGTTGGTGGCAGAGATGTATAGCAACATGGGCTCCTTTTCTCTAGGTGTCACTAGTACCGGCGAGGTGGAGAGTAGACGCTTGAGATCTTCGAATGCTTCTTGCTCTTCTTTTGTCCACTCGAACTTCTCAGCTTTGCGGAGGAGTTGGTAAAATGACAGCGCCTTCTCGCCCATTTGACTAATGAATCGAATGAGCATCGCGATTCACCCAGCTAGCTGTTGGGCACCTTTTACATTCTTCGGCTTCTCCATGGCCACTATGGCCTTTATCTTCTTTGGGGTTTCCTCGATTCCCCTCGCAGAGATGAGGTACCCGAGCAGTTGCTCAGATGGTATGCTAAAGGTGCATTTTTTTCGGATTTATCTTGATCTGATAGCGGTCGAGGTTGTCGAAGGTATCATGGAGATCGTCGAGTAATGAGGCCTCCTCCTTGGTTTTGATGATGATGTCGTCAATGTAGACTTGGATATTTTGGCCAAGTTAGCTCTTGAGGCAGACCTGCATACACCGCTGGTAGGTGGCTCCTGCATTCTTTAGCCCAAAGGGCATTGTTGTGTAGCAGAAGATGTCGAAAGGCGTGATAAAGGCTATTTTCTCCTAATCCTCTTCCTTCATTCAGATCTAGTGATAGCCTGAGTAGGCATTGAGGAAGCATAGGCGCTCGCATCCCGCGGTGGAATCAATTATCTGATCGATCCACGGTAATGGGAAGTGATCCTTCGGGCAGTGCTTATTCAGGGAAGTGAAGTCCACGCACATCCGCAGGATATCTGTGTCCTTTTTAGGAACAAGCACGGGGTTTGCTACCCAGATGCTCTCCTTGATCTCTCGTATGAAGTTGGCGTCAAGGAGTCTGTTGAATTCCATACCGACCGCTTGTGCCCTTGGCTCTAACAGTCGACGTATCGTCTGCTTCACTGGTCTAGCTTCAGGATTCATGTTGAGTGAGTGATCGGTGAATTCCCTGAGAACTCCTGGCATGTCCGTTGGACACCAGGCGAAGATTTCCTAGCGCTCACAAAGGAATTCGACGAGCATGAGTTCCTATGTGGGACTCAAGTTGTTGGCGATGAGGGCCGTCTTGGTCGGGTCCGTTGGATGGACCTGGACCGCCTTGGTGTGCACTAACGAGTGGAAGGATTGATCAGGTGCGTTTGGCTTACTAGGAGGAGGAAGAATGTTGTTTGTCGACTCCTTTAGGCTTGCCGGCTCCTCCTGCATTCCGAAGGATTGGGAGATTCTGTTGAATTCCCCATCGTAGTTGTCTAACTTGGCAAAGTTTCCATTGATGGTGATGATGTCGTTCGGTCCTGGCATTTTCATCTATAGGTAGGCGTAATGTGGCACTACCATGAACCTTGCGAACGCGACTCGTTCGAGGATGCAGTGATATTGCAAGGGCTAGTCAACAACTTCGAATTCCAAGTGCTCTCTCTTGAAGTTAGCTGGCATGCTGAAGATGACGTCCAGATTAATCTTTCCCAAGGAGTATATGCCTTTCCCTGGGACGATGCCATCGAACATTGTGTACGAGGCCTCTAGACAAGAGGGTGGGATCCGCATGGCACGCAAGGTGCTAGCGAACATCAGGTTGATGCCGCTGCCGCCATCCATGAAGATGCGGCTCATCTCAAAGCCTCCAATTTGTGCCTCAAGCACCAGGGGACAATGACCTAGGCGAGGTACTTGACGCGGATGATCGCACTTGTCGAAGGTGATGCATGACTCGCACCCACTAAGGTACTCATTAGTTGAGTGTGGAGAGTTGATCGCCAAATTTACTTGGCAAGTGATTGACTTTTGCACCCGATTTGATGGGCGTCCTTTTTGGATCATTCCCATATTCCCCAGCGCTCGTGGGTATTGCTCGCCTCCACTGTTCTGTGGTGATGCAGCCGCAGGCGGTGGCGGCCCGGGTGGTGGTGGTGGCGCTCCATGAGCCACAGCGCTCGGGGCAGCTCCGTAGCCCTGGTTTATCGCGTCGCGATTCATCTTGGCGAGGCCTTCGTGGAGCTTGAGGAACTAACGGTAGTCCTTTAGGATGTGGCTGGACTTTTTCTTGCCGTTGTGTTTGCCGATGTAGAAGTGGACGTTGCAAGGTCTAGATAGTTTCTCCTGGATAGACGTTCTAGGTGCTTCATCACGGGTACGGCGTTGCCATACCTATGTGGTCATCCCACTGTGGCGGTATCCACCGCTGCAATATCCACTGCTGCGGTTGCCATCGTCGCGTCTATCGGCGTAGCTAGCCACGACCATGTCGACTTCTTCGCGGTCTTCGTAACTGCGCATCCGAAGTTTTCCTTGACGGTCACGTCTGCGGCCGAGGTCGTCGGCGTCGTCTGAGTGGACATTGGTTTTCACCGAGTCTTCTCCATTAGCCCACCTGTTCGTGATCTCCATCAGGTGGTCAATTATTTTGGGCTTCGAGCAGCCCAGCTCCTCCCCGAGCTCTCTATGGCGTATGCCATCATTGAATGCGTCCATTGCGGGGTCCTCGGAGATGTCCTCTGCAGAGTTTTTAATGATGGACCACCTCTAGATGTAAGAGCGCAGTGACTCGCCGGGCTTTTGGTAGCAGCCACTTAGCTCTTCGATTGATGCAGGCCTTTTGTAGGTACCCTTGAAGTTTCGCACGAAGCTGTATACCAGTTCATCCTAGCTAAGGATTGACCCGCGGGGGAGGTTGTTAAGCCACGTGCGGGCATCACCTTGCAGCTGCAACTAGAGGCATTACATAGCTGTGCTCGTGGTTCCGCCATGCATCCTAACAAAGGAGATGTGATCCTCCAGCCAGATCTTTGGATCCTGGAGGCCGTCAAACTTCGGGTTCTCTGATGGGAGTTTTAACCCCTTCGGCATTCGCTTTTGTCATATGGCTCTACTGAAGCAGATGTCGCCGCAGAGTTCTGTTCCATCATCCTCCGAGTCCGTCAAGCAAGCGCGCCTTGCGCGCATCTTGGCGACCTTGCGCTGCGTGATGTCATCATGCGCGTCGTAGTTGTGGTCATGTCGATGTGAGCGGCGTCGCCGCGACAAGTCATGTCCATCGTTGCTGGAGGAAGAGGGTGAGTAATACTTGGCAAGAGCCTTACTTTTCCTTGGCTCTAGCACTGGATCCTTGGTGAGTGCAGCTTCGACCAATCCTAGGCCCGCGATCGTAGATTGGTGCATGGCGGATCGTGGATCCCCAGCTGGCGTCTAGTTGTTTAGCAGGTACATGGTGGCTACCATCACCACTGCGTGTGGTGTCTTGGGGAGTACATTATCCCTTGAATCCATCGTCATAGATGATAAGTCGAGGACTCGAGTGGCCTCTTCTCACTCCCTATCAGTGAGGTGAGCCAGTCGAGAGTGTCTTCTGGCAGCTACATGATCATTGCCTCTGGAGGAGGATCCTCCGATGGAAGAGAGCACAGCTCGTCGGAGGCTCGACTCGTTCACCGCCCTGCCGAGCTGGGCGGTCACTTATTGCTGGCGCTTGAACTCCTCCGTGAGAAGTAAGTGATAACCTATCAACATTTGTTCCAATGAGTTTGGTGGTAGGGGTTGCCCTGTAGGGCCTCCCTGCAGCGGGCCTACTCAGCATCGCTGAGCTCGATCAGTTGTCGTTCGCAGGCATGTTCACCAGCAGGGAGGTGCCGCTGATCTTCTTGGATGGGACCGATGACGGGGGGTCGGTTTGTTGGCCCGTTGTTGGTGGGGTCGTCGTTCGCGACTGCGATGCCCCCATTGGTGCCGGTGTTTTCTCGAGTGCTGCTACCGTTGCCGCTCGTGTTGATGATGACACACATGTAGTGGCTGGGGAAGTTGTTGCTCCTGCATCTCTCAGATCTGGAGCCGTAGGCTTCATCTTCTGTTGCCATATTGCCCAGATCGGACTCGCAACTGCTGTTGCCGTCTGTATTTTCGACTGATGTTGAGGCATTGAGTTTGCTCAGCGTGCCGATCAACGGTGGGAACCACGATGCAGGGGAAATGCAGGAACCTTCGGCTGATCAGGGGGGCGAAGTGTGCCCAGTTGACTAACTTAGAAGCATAAGCTCCCAATCGCCAAGATGATCCCGTCGCCCATGGACTCGAAATACGGGCGAGTTGCCGGCGCGTGGATGGTGAAGTCCAGGGCGCCGAAAAGGAGACGACTCTCCGCCGCTACGGAGTCGTAGATCACGGTTGATGGGGCCGAGGAAGCCGCAACATCAGCACTCCCGCTTCCCATAGATGGCACCAATTGACGAGGGATTAACTCATTAATGTCCATCGTTGATAGACTTAGGTTCGAGGAAGTGGGGAGCGTTGTAGGCATCGATCGGCTAGCAAACAAGCACACAGGTGACACGAGGTTTTACCTAGGTTTAGGCCTCATAGAGGACCCTACTCCTGCTTGTCTGCTCTTGATTACGAGGGAGTTGAAGACTACAATGGTGCGCAGATGCAATCTGACGATGTGTATGCGGGGGTGTATGTGTGGGTCCTCCTCGCTGCCCCCTCCTGCCTTTATATAGAGAGGCCACGTCTCGGGGTAGCAGACCGAGTCCGTTACAAGTTAGGGTTTTCCTTTAAGTTTCTATCTATACTCCGTCGTGTCCTCCAAGAAGTCGAACGTCCAGCGGGCCACCCGAATCTTTGTTGGGCTTCATTTGCATTGTGTACTCCTTCATGGGATGAACCCTATAGGCTAATCTTAGGTACCTATAAGGTATACCCACGTCAGGAGGAATATGAGAACTCATCACGGCCGAAGGTGGAGGGAACACAATCATCCTCATCAATCTTGGACACGTCATTTTTTGCTTGAAGCTTGGTCCAAATATCATGAGTATTCCTAAAAGGCATGATTGTGGAAAGCACTACAAAGCTCACAAAATTAACAAGCGCGTGAGATGCTTCAACTTTGAGATAAGAGTTTGTCTCCTCCTCCAAAGATAGATTTTGGGTATCCTTCGGAGGAGACAAACCCATATCAAGAATTCCCTCAATATTTGGGTCATGACCCGGAAATGACTAAGCATGCGAATTCGCAAAACATCATAATTTGTGCAATCAAAAGTAAATGTATGAGAGTGCACTAAACCCCTAGGAGACATCGTTAATCTCAAGGCGGTGAAGCCTAAGAAGTGAGAGACCTCGCTCTGATACCAATTGAAAGGGAAATGATGTCGCCTAGAGGGGGTGAATAGGTGTTTTAAAATTATTACGGTTAGGCTCTAATAAATGCGGAATAAAACTTAATGTTTAATTTATCAAGCCCAAACTTATATCAACTAGGTTGAATTAAGTGCACCAACAACCTATGCTAAGCAAGACAATCAACAAGGTGATGGCAAGATATAATACTTCAAGCACGATGGCTATCATAATGTACATTGCATAAGTAAAGGGCTCGGTTGATAGATAATCGATGCACACAGAGACGATGATTTCTTTCCCAAAGTTCACTTCAAAAGAAGCTACATCTCTGTTGGAGAGGTGCGGTGGTGCAATGTACTTCGAATGCCACAAATGGCTCACCTTGAGGTGTGGTGGCTCAATGCTCACCCAACGCCACACAAGGCCTAACCCCAAGATGCGAAGGCACGCAACTCACCGACGCCAAAAAAGGCTCACCCTATTCTCCCGTGAGCTCGCCACAAAGGCCTACTCACATTCCACTATGGGACACTTGAGGGAAGTCACCGAACCCGTACAAGGCTTGGGGAAATCTCCACAACTCAATTGGAGGTCTCCCAAGAAATTCCATAAAGGCTCCACAATGCCAAAATAGGCCAACAAGCTTGGGTAGTCTCCACAACTCAATTGGAGCCCCCAAGAAAACACCACAACTCTACACAACTGTCTAGGGTTCCAAGAACCCAAGAGAAACAAGCCCAAGAGCTTGAACTCACCGAATCTCCGAGGAGAACTCAAACCTATGCACCAAATGCAAGAGGCAAGTCCTTCTCTCTCAAATTCCACCAAAGCTACAAAAGTTATTAGGGGAATAAGAGAGGAAGAACACAAAACTCTCCAAGCTATAGATCCCAAGGATTCCTTCACAAAGAAGGGATTTGGTTTGGTGGGATTGTAGATCTAGATCTCCTCTCTCAAATCCCTCAAAAAGATGCAAGAATCATAGGAGGGGGAAGGGGAGAGGGCAAGCTCTTCAAGGTCAACAATGGAGGAGAGAGAGAAGGGCAAAACCAAGAAAAAGCAAGTAAGCCCACAAAGGGGAAGGGGCGCTTTTTTAAAAGGGCTTCCCGACCTGGCCGTTATGCACATTTTTGTGCATCGCCGGTAGTACCGCTGGGTGGGTGATACATTGCTAATGTATCCATAATTTTTGATGTTCTATGCTTGGTTTTATCTACTTTCTTATGTTTAGTCCACACTTTGGAGTACTTTTCATATGATTTCTTGGACTAACCTATTAACAAGAGCCACAGTGCCAGCTGCCTGTTTTCTCCTGTTTTTGGTTCCAGGAAAGTCAGAAAATGAATATTCTCGGAATTGGACGGGACAAAAGCCAAAGTCAGTTTTTCACCGAGGGACACCAGGAGCCAGAATACGAGACGGAGAGGGTCTGGGGCCCGGCCACACCACCTGGTCGCGCGACTAGGTCTAGCCCGCGCCAGGGGGTGGTCTGGCCGCCCTAGGCACCCCCTCGGCCTCTCCTTTCACCTATATATTGCCTCCGATACAGAAATCCTAAGTACTCGATCAAAATTCTACGAAAGAGTCTGTAGCCGCCGTCATCTCCATCCCTAGATCGGGAGGGATCTAAAGCTCTTCCCGGCACCCTGCCGGAGAGGGGAATTCACCCTAGAGGCCTTCCTCATCATCATGCAAGCCTCCGGTGTGATGCGTGAGTAGTTCATCTTTGGACTACGGGTCCATGTAGTAGCTAGATGGCTGATTCTCCTCCTTTGTTATATCATGTTTAGATCTTGTGAGCTCCATTCATGATCAAGATCATCTATTTGTAATCCTACATGTTGTCTTTGCGGGGATCCAATGGATATTGAGATGCTATTTCAGATTGATTATTGATTCTATCATGTCTTTGTTATTTGTGATCTTGCATGATTTCCGTTGTTAGTAGCTATCTTGGCCAAGTAGATGGTAGCAACTCCAAGGGTTAGTATTTATGCTCGATAGTGGGTTCATGCCTCTAGTAATCTGGGGAAGTGACAGAAATATCTAAGGTACTAGATGTGCTGTTGCTACTAGGGAGGAAACAACAATCCTTTGTTCATAGAACAATTGTATTGTTTACTTTACACGTAATGCATAATGCAATTATTCGTTGCTTGCAACTTAATACTGGAGGGGGTTCGGATGATAACCTGAAGGTGGATTATTAGTCATAGATGTAGTTGGATTACGGTCTATGTATAATGTTGTAATGCCCAATCAAGTCTCAAAGGAGTCAAGATGAGTAGTATATGCATATTGCTTTCTCGATGTTTGTCAATTGCCCCGTTGTAATTTGTTCACCCAACATGTCATCTATCTTAAGGAGAGCCACCACTAGTGAACTATGGACCCCGGTCCTTTCTTTTACCATCAATCTACAATCAACTGTTTACTGCTTTGTGTTTACTTTCTTCCACTTGATACATTTAATCCTTTGTTTTCAGCAAAACCGATGAAATTGACAACCTCATCGTATGTTGGGGACAGAGTTATGTGGTTGTGTTGTGCAGGTCTCCACGTTGCTGCTGACACCGGTAGTGCGCCCTGCCAAAGTCCATCTAGCAACACCTTTGAGGTGTTTCCTTGCTCCTACTAGATTGATAACCTTGAATTCATAACTGAGGGAAACTTACTGATGTGCTCATCATACCTTCCTCTTGGGGTTCCCCAACGAGCTCGTTATTACACGAGTCGGCAAGTGATTTTCTGGCACCGTTGCCGGGGAGTCAAGGACATCTTCACAAGGGGAGTCCCTCATAACCAATCTCTTTACTTTGTTGTTTTTGTTTTTGTTAGTTTACCTTTTGCTTTGTTTGCTTGTTTCTTTTATCAAAAACACACAAAAATAGTCTTACTAGTTTGCTTTCTTTATTAAAAACACAAAAAATGACTACTCTTGAAAACACTAAGTTGTGTGACTTCACTAGCACCAACAACAATGATTTTATGAGCACACCCATTGCTCCACATGTTCCTGAAGCTACTTTCTTTGAAATAAAACCTGCTTTGCTCAATCTTGTTATGAGAGAACAATTTTCTAGTATTGGTAATGAAGATGCTGCAGCCCATCTAAATAACTTTATTGAACTTTGTGAGATGCAAAAGCATAGGGATATAGATGGCGATATTATTAAGCCTAAATTGTTTTCTTTCTCTTTGAGAGGAAAAGCAAAAGAATTGTTGAATTCCTTAACTAGGAATAGTATTGATTCTTGGACTAAATGCAAAGATGCTTTCGTTGGAAAATACTATCCTCCTGCTAAGATTATATCTATGAGAAGTGAAATAATGAAGTTTAAACAATCTGATAATGAACATGTTGCTCAAGCTTGGGAAAGAATGAAATCTTTCGTAAAGAATTCACCCATTCATGGACTAACTGCTTGGATGATTATCCAAACATTTTATGCAAGATTGAACTATTCTTCAAGAAATCTATTGGATTATGTTGCTGGAGGTACCTTTATGACCATTACTTTGGGTGCTGCAACAAAGCTTCTAGATAATATGATGGTTAACTATTCTGAATGGCATACTGAAAGAGCTCCACAAGGTAAGAAGGTAAATTCTGTTGAAGAAACCTCCTCCTTGAGTGATAAATTTAATGTTATTATGTCTATGCTTGTTAATGGGAAAGCCCATATTGATCCAAATAATGTTCCTTTAGCCTCTTTGGTTGCTCAAGAAGAGCAAGTTGATGTGAACTTTATAAGAAATAATAATTTTGGGAACAATGCTTATGGTAACAACAATTATAAGCCATATCCTCCCAACAATGGTAATGCTTATGGAAATTCCTACAACAATAATAGGAGTGCTTCCTCTGAACTTGAAGTTATGCTTAAAGACTTTATTAGTAAACAAACCGCTTTTAACAAACCTATTGAGGAAAAACTCTCTAATACTGAAAGACATATAGCATCTTTGGCTGAAGCTCAATCTTCTTTGAATAAAATGGCTGTTAAACCTGAAACTAATGATAATCCCTTTGCTGCCACTAATGCCATACAAGTTAGAATTGATGAAAATGTTAGACTATTAGCTGAATTGCATGCTAAGTGGGAAATAGAAGATGAAATTGCTAGAAACATTAGTGTTTCTACTATCACTACCACTAGTGTTGAGGCTAGTAATAGCTCTATTAATTTAGATGATAATTATGATTTTGATCTTGATGGTTGCAATATTTCTGAAGTTATTAAGTTCCTACAAAAGCTTGCTAAAAGTCCTAATGCTAGTTCTATGAATATGGCCTTTACAAAACACATTACCGATGCTCTCATAAAGATTAAAGCGGAAAAGATGAAACATAAGGCTTCTATTCCTATAAAACAAAAAGATGGTTGGGAACCCATCATTAATATGAAAGTGAATGATTTTGATTTCAAAGCTTTATGTGATCTTGATAGTAGTGTTTCTATTATGCTTGATTTGCCACCATTGGAAGATTGTTTTTGAATGTCCCACTTGATGATAATGCTAAAAAGAAACTCGTGGGGAGTATTAATGATGTTCTTATTATGGTTAACAATGCCTATGTCCCCGTTGATTTCTATGTTTTGGATGTTGAATGCAATGCTTCTTGTCCTATTACTTTGGGAAGACCTTTTCTTAGAACTGTTGGTGCCATTATTGATATGAAAGAAGGCACCATTAAATGTCAAATCCCACTGAAGAAAGGTATAGAACACTTCCCTAAGAAGAGAGAGAAGATTTCTTTTGCCTCTCCTATGAAAACAAAATTTTCTCATAATACTTCTTTATTTGAGAACACTTGATTCTTATTCTTGCTTCTTATGCCTAACTTAAAGGCGTTAAAGAGAAGTACTTATTGAGAGATAACCCAAAAGTTTTAGATGAGTCTTGGAAGTTATTACTTCTGTAATAACCGCTTATTATCCTTTTTATTTGCTTTTTGTGCCAAGAGTAACCTCTAATGAGAGAGAAGTAATGATTGGGAAAGTTGCTGCCCCGAAACAGATTTATGTGCTTCATCGTAAAAATTTGTGTAAAATCTCTGTACGTCCTTTTGAGGCGTGAATTTTTGTGCTTCTGCCCCAGGTTATTATCTAACTTTCATTAGTTCAACACTTTTCGATTTGAGCAACAGAAGGTCTTCGACAAAATTCGTCTTTTCTTGCTGGTCTGTTTTGACAGATTTCTGCCATTATTTGCATTTGCTTCTTGTTGGTTCCTTTTTGAGTTCTTTTGGGGAATTGAACTTTTTGAGGGAAGTGCTACAGTAGCTTGTGTTTTAATGGAAGTTCTATTGGTGTTGGAACTGAACCTAAAGACCTATTATCTTGAGTGCACTAATGTTGCTAATAAAGATTGTGTGAAGCTTTCTATGAAGGAAAAATTTCAGGTGTATGGAAGAAATGAGTAATGAGATGAAGGATGGAATAAAGCTCAAGCTTGGGGATGTCACCCGTGTCACCCCAAGAATTATCCAAGAAGTACAAGTGTCAAAGCTTGGGGATGCCCAAGGCATCCCCTTCTTCATCAATAAAAATCCCAGGTTTCTTCCAAACACTTCGTTTTTGTTGTTTCATGCACAGTTGTGTTGTTCTTGGAGCGTCTTCTTTTTCTTTTTTCGTTTTGGTTTTCGTTTGCTTGGTTTGCTTAGTTTTCTGAATAAATTGGTTGGACCCCCTCTTTCATACATTGGTTTTCAAATAGTTTGGTTTGGATTGGAAAAGAGTAGGAAAGTTCATGCTTAAGTGGTAAAGAGAGCCTGTTTTTGACTGTGGCCTATACTTTGTCATGCCATGCTTGATATTGTTTTGGCTTTATGCTTAGTATTCTTTGCTTTAGCATGACTTGTTATAAACAATTGAGATTGCTTAATGTGCCTTGGAAGGATCATGCGTTGTTTTAGCATATTAAAGCATATTATTGTGGTATTCTCCTTTGATGCTTTATTTGGGTTGACTTGGCGCATGCTCATACCATGTTATGACTATCCCAAGTCACCTAGCCTTTATGATCCTTTAGTTTTCGACTTGTAATATCACTATATGCTTTAATCAATGATGTTTTGTCGCTTTGCATGATTATGGCCATTATTTCTCTCTTAGTTGGTCGCTCCCAGTCTTTTGCTAGCCTCCGTAATCAAGTATGAGTTCCACTCATGCATCGAACTCCTAAAACCAAGTTATTCCAAAGAGTCCACCATACCTACCTATTAGCTTTGCTATTCCAAGTATATTCATGTTTTTATCTATCTTCCAAATTAAACTTGTTATGAGAAAGTTACTTAGTAAAGCTCTCATGAACTTGATGGCACACTTTACTTTCTTGCATTTAATAAACTTGAACCATTGCGTCCATCTTTGTTGCGTATATGCTTGCGCTTTATAAGTTGAAGTTAGCAGAACCATGTATCATGGGGAACGCTTTCAATATTGCACCTGTACTTTGTACCCCATTGATATCATGTTCTTTTGCTTATGGATCCCGACGGTGTGAAATAAAAGGGGAACTTGTAAGATCATGGAGTTTGTATTTGTGTTAGAGAAACACCTGGGTCGCCGGTCTAATCCATGTTGTCATGGTGGAAACCTGTAGCGTAACCATAATGAGCTGTCTATGAAGCATTCTTCTTATAAAAAAGAGTCAGAAAAAAGAGAAAAAGAAAAAAAAGATATGAGAAAAGAGGAAATAGAGAAACAAGCACCATTTTTCCATGTTAAATAAGAAGATTGTTGAGATGCTCATTGTTTGCTTGCCTTGTCATTTTGATATGGGGATTATTCCGTATCATCGGGCAAGGGGTACCCCGTTGGCGGTTCTCTATGATACATATGTACTTACAATGACAAGAGCTTACTTGTGACTAAAGTTGAGTAGCATGAGGTTCGGTCTTCGTAAGTAAGGGGCATGAGATTTCGGCTTATAACTTGTCAAGCATATCCTCTTAGTTGTTCACATTAACCTTAATCACCTTCAAGATGCTTATGATAGGGGCAATGAAAGCTAAAAGCTAATAAGTATCATAATTTTTGGAAGCTCTTTATGAGACTTGAATCCCTACTTCCTTCTATGAAGGCCCTTTCTTTTACTTTTATGTTGAGTCTCCACCTTCTATCTTTATGCACCTACTTTGAGAGCATAGTGGCCATTCTTAGTTCTATGTGCATTGTCCCAAGACTTGTTGATTGATGCATAGCTTTGATATTGCTTGTTTTAAACTATTTGTATCTAGTCACTCTTATGAACTTTGAAGGTGTCCTATGCATTTATGTTGCTACTCTATGAGGAACAAGCTGAATGCCACTATGCTATGTTTTCTTTATGTGAAACAAACAAACGTCTTGCAAAGCATTGTTATTCATGAATCTTTTGTTTGTGCCTTTTCATGTTGCAACATAGTTGCTTTGTCTTATTGTTAGAACTTTGTCTTTCATGTTATGATTGAAGTACTATGATCCCAGCTATCAATGTTTTACAAATACTTTGATCAAGTTTATGATGGTGCATGTCACCTCAAAAATTAATCGTTCTTTTTATCACTTACCTACTCGAGGACAAGCAGGAGTTAAGCTTGGGGATGTTGATACATTGAAAATGTATCTATAATTTTTGATGTTCCAAGCTTGGTTTTATCTACTTTCTTGTGTTTTGTCCAGACTTTGGAGTACTTTTCATATGATTTCTTGGACTAACCTATTAACAAGAGCCACAGTGCCAGCTGCCTGTTTTCTGCTGTTTTTGGTTCCAGGAAATCAGAAAATGAATATTCTCGGAATTGGACGGGACAAAAGCCAGTCAGTTTTTCACCGAGGGACACCAGGAGCCAGAATACGAGACGGAGAGGGGCTGGGGCCCGGCCACACCACCTAGCCGCGCGGCCAGGTCTGACCCTTGCCAAGGGGTGGTCTGGCCGCCCTAGGCACCCCCTCGGCCTCTCCTTTCACCTATATATTGCCTCCGATACAGAAACCCTAAGTACCCGATCAAAATTCCACGAAAGAGTCTATAGCCGCCGTCATCTCCATCCCCAGATTAGGAGGGATCTGAAGCTCTTCCCGGCACCCTGTCGGAGAGGGGAATTCACCCTCGAGGCCTTCTTCATCATCATGCAAGCCTCTGGTGTGATGCGTGAGTAGTTCATCTCTAGACTATGGGTACATGTAGTAGCTAGATGGCTGGTTCTCCTCCTTTGTGCTATCATGTTTAGATCTTGTGAGCTCCGTTCATGATCAAGATCATATATTTGTAATCCTACATGTTGTCTTTGCGGGGATCCAATGGATATTGAGATGCTATTTCAGATTGATTATTGATTCTATCATGTCTTTGTTATTTGTGATCTTGCATGATTTCCGTTGTTAGTAGCTATCTTGGCCAAGTAGATGCTAGCAACTCCAAGGGTTAGTATTTATGCTCGATAGTGGGTTCATGCCTCTAGTAATCTGGGGAAGTGACAGAAATATCTAAGGTACTAGATGTGCTGTTGCTACTAGGGAGGAAACAACAATCCTTTGTTCATAGAACAATTGTATTGTTTACTTTACACGTAATGCATAATGCAATTATTCGTTGCTTGCAACTTAATACTGGAGGGGGTTCGGATGATAACCTGAAGGTGGATTATTAGTCATAGATGCAGTTGGATTACGGTCTATGTATAATGTTGTAATGCCCAATCAAGTCTCAAAGGAGTCAAGATGAGTAGTATATGCATATTGCTTTCTCGATGTTTGTCAATTGCCTCGCTATAATTTGTTTACCCAACATGTCATCTATCTTAAGGAGAGCCACCACTAGAGAACTATGGACCCCGGTCCTTTCTTTTACCATCAATCTACAATCAACTGTTTACTGCTTTGTGTTTACTTTCTTCCACTCGATACATTTAATCCTTTGTTTTCAGCAAAACCGGTGAGATTGACAACCTCATTGTAAGTTGGGGACAGAGTTATGTGGTTGTGTTGTGCAGGTCTCCACGTTGCTGCTGACACCGGTAGTGCGCCCTGCCAAAGTCCAGCTAGCAACACCTTTGAGGTGTTTCCTTGCTCCTACTGGATTGAGAACCTTGGTTTCATAATTGAGGGAAACTTATTGTTGTGCTCATCATACCTTCCTCTTGGGGTTCCCCAATGAGCTCGTTATTACACGAGTCAGCAGTGGGTGGTACTACCACCAGCGCCCTTTCAACAGTCAGAAAACAACAACGCGAGGGGCAGATGAGCGAGCCTGGCCGGTACTACCGCCGTCCACCGGAACTTCCGGCGGGGATGGTATTACCGCCAGAAAATCCGACTAAAGTTCCGTCAAATAGCGCAATCCAAAATAGATACCTACTGAATGTTATCGGAACTTCGGCCAAAACTAGGTCCGGTACTACTAGTGGCAAACATGCCCTAGCGGTACTACTGGTGGCGAGCCGAAACTTCCGCCTAGGAAAACTCCAGAACCAAAACTGCCACAACTTTTGCATCCGAACTCCAAACGAGATGAAACCAATTTTGTTGGAAAGATAACGACGTGTAGAATCCAACAAAATATTGGGTATCACCAAGGGATAAAATACCATGAATATATACATGATATATCTCCCAAGGTGTGCAACCGAAAAACCCGCAAGATCAAAATCATAGAAAGATATGCAAGGGAAATCCGTTTTTGACAAACTAGAGCTTGTTATGATAACCACATGCTCTAGATCCTCACATGGACAAGAACCAAACAACAACCAAGAAATATGATGCTATGTATGCAAAGGTTTGAGCTCTCTCCAAAAGATGCGATCGAGTCACCCACTTGAGAGCCCCTCTTGATAGTATGGCTATATATCCTAAATCCAGTCTCCCAACACTACAAGAGACTAGTAAAATAGAAAACTTATCAAGATCATACCTTTGCCTTGAGCATTCCACTTGAGCTTGATGTAGACTGTCTTGTCCGAGTCAAGATGGATCGCCTTTCTTGATTGCTCTTGCTTGCTCTTGCTCGATGAAGAATTGAGAAATGCTCCCCCATACTCCATGGGGAAACCTCCTCTTTGAACTTGTCTTCATCACACCATGATCGCTGAGGATGGCGAGCTACAAGCATGAGATCTTCTAGAGATGGTGCATCTTGAGCTTGCACTTCATTTCTTGATGATGTCTTGAAGATGGCCATAAGGAACTCCATCTTCTTCTTCTTCAAGACATACTTGATCTTCCTCTTCTTCTTATTTTTCAACAAGATTCTAATAGGCACAAAGCCCTTCGACATTTCTTCTTCTTTTTCATCCTTGAGACCAACACATGGTCTAAGCGATGCCAATGGACAAACCTACAAGTGAAACTCAATTTACACATTAGTCCATAGAGATTGTCATTAATTACCAAAACCACACATGGGGGATACATGCCCTTTCATAAAACACCCAAATATTTAGAACTTGCCGAGTATATTATACACAATCTATCTTCTTATCCCTTGCTAGAGCACGGTAAGTAGTTAACGTATCCCAACCCAAAAATATGACAACGAAGAACAACTATAGGGAACCAAGGAGCACAGTAGTCAATGGTGTCGGATACTTCAAATAGAGATAGTGGAGATGACATTAAACATAGATGGGAATCAATTCCCAAAGATAGGAACCATACCATTAGAGAATGCTATCAGATCATATAGCTAGTATGTAGATATCGAGATAGGCCTAGAGGCAGAACTAGTGATATACTAGTCTACAAGCAGCTTCTTTTGGATTTTCGCTTGAACAAAAACTTACGAGATGAGCTCATTATGTTATGGAAGTTCCGAGGATCTTCTGTGAAGACCTGTGATATGAATATATAGTTATATCTTGGACATGTGATGTTTCTATTGTACTACTTTGGTAGGTGTAATATTCCTGAAACGGTGTTCCGTGAGTGTTATGCCGACGACTTGCACAATATAACATGTAGTGGTGTGCTAGTATCACAACCACTGGTATTAGAGCATACGTTTCGACCTTAGGATTATTTAAAGGAGACTTGTAGGATCGGTAGTAACTATAGGACTCCACCTTATCTAAACCAAATCTTTCTTACAGTGGTGACGAATATTCACTTGAGAATAAAGGTATCACATATGAGTAGAATCTTCTTATCTATCTTCCTTAGGTAAAATTATTATCTACTTAGGATCTTTCTAAACTAGGCATAGTAATTCAGGAGCATTCTACCCTAACCAAATATACCAAAATATAATACCCTCAAGCTAGTATGTGTCTATGTTGGGTGGATTTAGGCATGTACCTTACATGCGCCTTAATCCATGATTCTTGTCCACCCTTATATCTACGTTCGAAAGACCTGAAAACCTGCATCTAGAAGCTCTCAACCGACCTGGCATGTGGGGGCTGCAAGATGGCTCTCTAGAGATCCCAAAGATCAGACGTACGTACGAGGAAGATCAAAGATCAACGTGACGTGCAAGACAAGATTAAGACCTGACACGACTAAGGGAAACTCTGACACCATCGATGCCTATAAGTACCTAAAGACATTCACCTAGAGAGGACACACAATAATCGCCCACGTCTTTGTCATTAGGCCTAGTTATAAACCCTAGATTCATCTCTCGTCGAATAACATTATAACCCACCGAGATCATCTTGTAACCACTATGTACGATCTCTCGATCCCTTTATGAATAAAGTATGAGGGAATCCTCCCCATTATACACGTTGTCATCTTTGTCTTTGAAGATCCAACATGCTAACCCGAGCCGACTATCGAACAAGTAAACTCTCTTCCATTCCTCGGAAGTGAGATAATGGAGGGACCGTGAAAACTCTCCTTCGCTGGTATGGAAATGGTGTTATCTTATCAAGAGAAACCATACATGCTAGTGGAACCTTATGCAAGTCTGCTAAAAATACCATGCAACCCAAGATAAAGCCAATTGGGATATAAGCTACAATCTAAAGAAGTAGAATCATGTTATGTTCACTTGAGAATCTTTACGTGATGGAGTAGAACTTAGTAAAGAGTCAGCGATAGCATGCTGAGAACAAGAGTGATCATGGTGAGCTTAACTCTTAAATCATGATGGTATCTACAATTTGTAGCGAGGAGAAGTGTACAAGTATAGCGTAGAACGTGACGAAATATATGGAGATTCTACAAGAATTACTCATTCCAAGTCATGAAGGTATTAATAGTAACTTAGAAGAAATCTTGAGAGACTATATGAGCTTAGTCTTTTTTTCGTGAAAATGCAAAAAACTTTGTGTTTCGATGCATTGATAGATACGAAGTTCAAGCTAAAATCCCTAGAGAGGGCAAACAACCACACCATACAACTCAACCCAGACTAGTCTAAGGGAGTATCTAGCGCAACCCTCATGCTCCCGCCTCCGCCCACGTCTTAGCCTTAGCCTTGATCGTGTCGACTAGGGTAGTCACTGAGGAAGACTCGTTGTTGAAGACGATCGCGTTCCTATGCTTCCAAATCCACCATGACGTGAGCATGATCACAAACGAGGTTCCTTTGCGCATCAGACGTGGGATGGATCGCACCACCAACTTCCACCACTCCGCGAAGGGGCCTTCAGCAACCGGGGGGCAGTAGTAGATTGAATCCATGACAGGACCTCATGCCAGATGGTCCGAGAAAACGGGCATCCGGTGAGGATGTATGACATGGTCTCCACAACCTAGTCATAGAAAGCGCAGGAAGGCCGATGAAGTAGTCCCCGACGCTCTAAACTCTCACCCGTCTAGCATCTGTCTTGACAAGCAAGCTAGAGGAAGAACTTCACCCTAGGTGATGCCCATGATTTCCGAATCAACTTCCAAGGGCCTGAAACTATGGATCCCTAGAACATGGCATAATACCACGATATGGAGGAGTACGGGCCATCCGTCGACCACCGCCAAACAAACTTGTCTGGCCCGCCGCCTAGCTGCATGCTTTGCAACCTGATCCATAACTGGACGTACTGACAGAGCGCAAGAGGATCAATAGCACCCGAGATGTCGGAGATCCAGGTGCGATCCACGACCGCCCGCTGCACCGTCCGCGCTCTCCTGCGTCGTCGTGGGACCATCGTCAGGAGCTCCGGCGCTATATCCCGGATCGACTTCCCATCCATGAGCTTAGTCTTAGGTAGACTCAAGACAAGGTGATGCAAGTTTTTGCCTTCTTAATCGATAAGGTGAGGCAAGTTTTTGCCTTTGTTTAAACGAAAAGTCCAAGATATTCACATGCCACCAATTGTATACAAAATTAATGTTCATACATACCAGAATAATGTGTATTTCCATAAAAATATGGATTTATTTGCAAAAAAGAAGTAAAAAAGTAGAAAAGGAAAAAAGAAAAAGCGAAACGGATAATGCAGCAAGGAAGAAAAATGAAAAACCGAAATTAAAAACAAAAAGGAAGTTGACAAACTAGACGAAAATATAGAACAAAACAAAAAATTGAGAAAACCTGAGAGATGTTCATGAGAACATACATACCTCGTGTCACTTTCGCTTGACCCTATCAAATCATTTCTTTTCTCAAAACGAGCAAACAAATAAATAAAGAAATCAAAGGACTTCTAGAAAAGAACAACTTTACCAAAGCAAATTTATACCCCCGAATCAAAGTTTCCGATTTCGTCCGCCACCGGCCAAGATCGGGCAAACCTCAGCCGCTAAATCACAGCGGCATCGATTCCACCATACCCGAAGAGCATAGTCTAGTGACAGCAACTGATTCCATCACCACGCGACAGATCCGAAGAAGAAAACAGAGCCACTCCTTTGACTTCTCCAGAGTCCAGAATAATCTCCTTTTCAAAAAGATACTTACTACACACGACGCCACATGGGTCGATAGGCAGCGGTGCACGTACAGTCCACGCATCCGAGGAGCGGCGCAGAGAGCACAGCACGTGTCGAGCAGGCAGCCCACCCGGGCAGCTCGACGCGTCCCAGAGATTCCGAGCCAAAGCCTCCCAGGCCAAGCAAACGCGAGGAGCGCTCCCAGCCACGCACACCGATCGCGCTGTCCCACCTGTCAGCCGCCGCGCGCCGAGGTCCGGAGGAAAAAGCGCCAGACGCGCCGTGCACGCGGTCCACCGTGACTCGGCACCCTATCCCGCGGAGCGCTATCAGATCGGTCCAGTGGACCGCGTCCTTCTTTTTTAGGTTTCCTCCGGTCCCGTTATAAATAGGCTGCCAACGCCAGACCGACTTTCCCATCTCAGAGTCTCGTCGTTTGTTTTACCAAGTCCAGTTCGTTTCCCAATCTCGTCGGAGAAAGCCTAGATTTTCTTTGCGCCTCCTGCTCTCGATTTCCCGAGATCTGTGAGAAGGAGGAGAAGCAGATCCATCGCGGGCCTCCGGCGTTGTTTCGTGGAACTGTAAGATTTCTCTCGATTAGTTCCTCCTCTTTGTTCCCTTCGATGGCGTTCGTTGCATATGATCTTTGATCCCCCCCCCCCCCCCCCCCCCCCCCCGCGTAGAAATTCCTTTCCTGTACCGAAAATTCCTTCTCGTTGTGGTAAATACTAGTATGGATCGTATTTGATAAGCAAAAGGCCGTCTAGAATATCAGTAAATTTTCCCGACCTTCGGTCAGATGCAAGGTTAAGGTTGTAGAGAGCAAGTTCTTGATGATCTGCATTAGTGATGCTCAATTGTTGTGGTCCGTTCATCAATTCGCGGTAGATTCTTTTTTATTTCCAGACCTTCTGTAGCATACAAATCAATTAGGCTGAAGGTGCCCTGTTGATGTTAGTGGTTCGTGCTAAATTGATCTTAGTCCTTCCTTTAGTTTCCTCTCTTTTATTTTGCTCCAGATTGGACTAGTCTTCATCCAATTCGAAAATCAACTGAAACTAATAAATTTAGTGCGATTAAGTGATATATTACCCTAGCTTATGTGGACGATGAAACATGAATCCTGAAAAGATAACACTTCTTGCGCACCTTGCAATACGGTTTATATTTCATCGGTTCTCACAGTACTCTGGTTCTCTGCACTGCAGAATTTGATGTTCTATGGAGTTCAAGGGTGGTAAGAAGTCCAGCAGTAGTAGTTCCTCCCTCATGTACGAAGCTCCCCTCGGCTACAGCATCGAGGACCTCCGCCCTGCAGGCGGCATCGAGAAGTTCCGCTCCGCTGCTTACTCCAACGTATGTCTCGAATCAATTGAGCTTCTTTCTTGTTGCAGTTCTTGCTAATGAATAGTTGCTCACAGCGTCAATTCCTTTTTTTTTGCAGTGCTCGAGGAAGCCATCTTGATATCCCTCTCGTGTGCCCCATCCTAATTGCTTAGAATCCCCTTCCACCTTCGTTCTCAGCTTTCTTAAATTTCTCTGGCTAGCTGCTTTTTAGTGACCAGCAAAACCTTTTCCCCTCCACCAACTTTCTGAAACAATGGCCGTCCTATCGGTTGCTGACCTCCCCCCGGTCTCCGCGATTGGGTTCGAGGGGTATGAGAAGCGCCTGGAAGTCACTTTCTCTGAGGCGCCAGTCTTTACTGACCCCAATGGCAGGGGATTGCGTGCTCTCACTCGTGCCCAGATCGACTCTGTTCTTGATCTTGCCAAGTGCACCATTGTATCTGAGCTCTCCAATAAGGACTTCGACTCGTATGTCCTCTCTGAATCAAGCCTCTTTGTGTACCCGTACAAGGTTGTGATCAAGACCTGTGGTACTACCAAGCTTCTGCTGGCCATTCCAAGAATTCTTGAGCTTGCTGAGGATTTATCCCTGCCACTTGCGGCTGTGAAGTACTCCCGGGGGACATTCATATTCCCCGAAGCACAGCCCTCTCCACACAAGAACTTCTCTGATGAGGTCACCTTCCTGAACGGCTACTTTGGTGGCCTCAAATCTGGTGGCAATGCCTATGTGATTGGTGATCCAGCAAAGCCAGGTCAGAACTGGCACGTCTACTATGCCACCCAGCAGCCTGAGCTGCCTGTGGTTAACCTTGAGATGTGCATGACTGGTCTGGACAAGGAGAAGGCTTCTGTCTTTTTCAAGACCTCTGCTGATGGCCACACATCGTGTGCTAAGGAGATGACCAAGCTCTCTGGTATCTCTGACATAATACCAGAGATGGAGATCTGTGACTTCGATTTCGAGCCGTGTGGCTATTCCATGAATGCCATACATGGCTCAGCTTTCTCCACCATTCATGTCACCCCTGAGGATGGCTTCAGCTATGCTAGCTACGAGGTCATGGGCTTGGACCCTGCCTCCATGTCCTATGGTGACCTGGTCAAGAGGGTGCTGAGATCCTTTGGCCCCTCAGACTTCTCCGTTGCTGTCACTATCTTCGGCGGTCGCGGCCATGCTGGGACCTGGGGTGAGAAACTGGATGTTGGAGCTGCCTATGATAGCACCAACATGGTGGAGCAAGAGCTGCCCTCTGGAGGCCTGCTGATCTACCAGAGCTTCGGTGCCACGGGAGAAATGTACACTGGATCGCCAAGATCTGTCCTGAATTGCTTTGTTGATGACAATTTGGAGGGTGGCCCCAAGGACACCAAGATGAATGCTTTCCTCTGCTGGGAAGAGGACGATGCTGCACAGGAGATAGAGGAGAGGGATGGCAAGAAAATGAGGAGCTCCTGAGGGTGATATGCTTGCTGGTTTAAACGAGATGTGTAATGGTCTTCTGTTATTAGAAATCTATTTTCCTGTTGGGAAGCTGTTATAGCCTATGGGTATTGTGAAATATAAAGCCTCTGGGTGGTCCTGCGTTGTCTGCCACTTGAGCAAATGTATGGACATACCTGTATAACAAATGAAGTATGGTTTACTATGAATAAATCTTGTTAATCAACTGTTGCTATTGCTGTGTGTAAGTTATGCTGGCAAAGTTTCTGAATGTTGTTTCATCCTTGCTTTTTGATGTGGTTCAGTATTCCTTGAGTGACGGGCATCTGATGCCCAGCTCGTGTTCACATCTCCTTTGGAGTGAATTGGCTTTTCCCCTCTGCTCGACGATCTTTATGTCCGGGTGTAAACGAGGCTCTAGTTTGTGTTATCTTCTAATCTGTGAAGAACCAGTGGCCGGCTATTAGCGCCTTTCTTTGTTACTGCCTTTTCTGGTTCACTCTACTGACAACCAGCACACATTCTGGCTGCACGTCAGACATCTACGTGCTGTTGACAGTTTGTTTTTACCAAGTATCGGTTGCTCCCAGAAATGTCAACTCTGAGAAGACATGCTCCATAATTGGCATCACACCAAGATTGGTAACTTGATCATGGGATGGAGGGAGCAATGTAACAGCTTGCATCGACGAAAGTGATGTGGGATGAAATCAGCAAATGCGAAAGAATCGTATCAATGAACTGATATCTGCTCATGTATCATCAACATGATATATTACACAGAATAGACTTGGCCATTTCAGCCAAGAAGCTCCGTGGAAAGGATGCATACACATTTCTCACGGAGCCGCGCTCTACCGGTAAAAATGCACCATCCTCATTGGTGTCCTCTTGTCATATTTGGTATGTGTTCGAAATATATCCAATATAAATGAAACTGTAATGAAATCTTGGTAGACGTCTGGGTAGTACATCCTAGACTTGTCCACCCCGTTTTCGTGTTCTGCCAAATCGCGTTTCATTTTGCTTCCTCCTTTGTCCGACTCCCCGTCCGACCACCGCGCGTCGCGCCTGCCCTTTCGGTTGCCTGCACGTCTGCGACCAGCAGCACTAGGAGCCCTAGTTAGCCATCCCAGGCTGAACCATGGATCCACTAATTGAGAGTCTAGGACTACACATAAAGGATGCGGTGACGGCGGGAGGATCCAGTACACCTCCCGACCATCCTCCTCCGTCATTCGCCTCGCTTGCTACCTCACTCGCTACTCCCCCCCATCCCCTACGCCTCGGCAAGGAGGCTTGTCGCCCAGTGCTGGCATGCCGATGAGGACAGGCTACTGCGAGAGGAGGAGGTGGTGATGGAGAACGATGGGGTGCAACCCACCTCTTTTTGTGTTGTAATTTGTCTATTTTTTTCTTGGCTAATCGATCTGGTCCGGTTGTGATGTTGGTTTCCAATAGCCAAATAAGCATGTCCAAGATGTTTGGAAAATGGGAAAGATGGTGGCCGGACGGGGAACAGCCACAGCCACGGGCAGTGGACAGGATTTGGCGATTCCTGTGGAGAGGATTTGGATGCTACATGTTGTTTCTTTGGAATCTATATATAATTTTGTCTTCCAAGATTCAGAAAAGGTACGATGCCTGAACTTTGAATACTTCCATATACTTTTGGATTTTAAAATTTACCAATTTCTCAGATTTTTTCAAAATCATCTCTAATTATAGTGTATTAGTCTTTCATCCGTAGAGCTATAGCAAGATTCCATTATTGTTGCCCATGCTAATATATTGTAGTGCTAACACATGTTTGATAGATTGCTTCCATGAATTGTGTAGTATGTAGCATCTAGTTAGACTCATGTATCCATTGCTGTGATTTTCAAACACATGTCCATACTGAGGACTAATTCATCCGGGCACCTCAGATTAAATTATCCCATGGATTCTATCTTCCTTCCTTACTAAAATAAAATATTTGTAGTTGCAATATTTGATGAGATTTAATTGCCGTTATTTCAAATGTGTTTTGCTGGACATCCTCACTAGCAAATTGTTGGATCCTATGGAGCATGAAAATAGGATCTGAAGCGAATAGACACCCATGTACTCGTCCCAGCCGGCAGCCGGAACCAGTTCACTGGGAGTAGTCCGGTACTAGGAAGGAAGGATCCATTCCACCTCTCGCCTCTGTGACCGACACATAGGATCTGGGATGGCTGTTGTGCTCCATCAATGAAGAAAGCCAGGTCCTCCAGTCTCAGGTTTGGTAACCCTCTACCTTAATTTCTTGTGTTCCAATTTTAATGAATGCATGAACACCTACTTGGATGGTTGGACTCTTGATGTACTCAGATTAGTATTCTAAGATTCACATGATTTATCCAATGGTGATGCCCGCCTAGCCACATACTGCAATCCCCTCTCTCCGCACAAACCTGATGGTGGGAACCGTCATGACAAGCCTTAACTGGCACACTCCTCTCGCGCGGATGCATTGAGCTGGATGCCGCCGCCTAACTCATCCCTCGATAGTACTCCATGAACCGCGCTGCCTAGGTCCTCCGTGAGTTTACCTTGAACTCCCGACTAGGCGCCGCCACCGCTTGTGGGTATGCGTGGCCCTTGAGGTTTTCCTCGTCTCTATTTCATATACATGGTCCTAGTTCTACGGTGAATCGTGTATGGTTAAATAATAGACACTGAGTTGGGTTTGCTTCATTGCCTCATTGTTAATTTTTACCATGATGGAGTTGAGTGTTTCTGAACACTATGTTTGTTACTAGCCAATATTTACAAATGCTGAATAACATTGTATTCTAAAGTATATTTATTACACTACCTCTTACATTTAGTTGTTTTATTTTCTACATGTTAGAACAATGGATGACCCTGGAGCTTTTGCTTTGAAAGTATGTCCATTAAATACACGCATCAGGATTTTAGAAAACATGCTATTCACTGATTCTAATCTTCTCTTATCAGCAATGTTCTTTTAGAGGCTCCGAGAAACAGGGAAGATATATTAGCCAAGCAGGTGAGAAGTTCAATTGCTAAATTTTTCTTTACATCGACATTTCTTATTGTGTAACTTGCTGCATATTGAGTTGGCAGAAAATCGATAAATTTCAGATGTAATCCTTATTTTAATTCTATATGATCTTTACTGGGTTAACTGACTATTTGATGGCTAGTACAATGACACTTTAGATCAATCGGTAATGGTTTAAATAAAAAATGGTGGAGTTTTGCAAGTATCAACAGGAAGTAGACTGGAGTGAAAATGGGTACTCTTTTACTACTTGTGTTCATGGCTTGCACAGTACAAGAGAACAACATTTTCATGGTATCTTATACACTGAAGGATACCATCACCAAGGTTGTTGTTCGGTGTCAGGATAGCATAAAAGACGTGAGTGAATTTTTCTCTCACTATGTATTTCATCATTTACACCTTTAGCTGTCCTGTTTAGGTCAAACTGCCCGCGCAACTTGATGATGATTGTGTTGTTGTTGAGCGTTTTACTATGAAAAATTCAGAATTAGCAGCTCACTCTTCAGAAACAGTTTCCTCTCCTTCTTTACCTCCTACATTTAGTTGTTTTCTTTTCTACCTTTTGTAGAATCTTCCATTGCTGAAAATATTGGCACTGTCCTTCCCGTTTTCCAGGTAGAACTCTAGGCCAATGCTCTAATATTCTATGCATGTGAGGGACTTCAACAATATTAAGGTCTTATGTGCATGTTTGATGGATGATAGCAGCCTTTGCTTCTTTATTTTAGCTCAAGCTGAGGTAATAGTAATATGTGATCCAAGTAACATGTTTCAGGTTATCAACTTGACAGATGTATGTAGCCCTCTGAGTTTCCTGTTTTTCTATTTTTCTAGCCATTTCATACACTTTTGTTTCCTTGAACTTCCTTCTGCACCGATAAAGATTTTTCGGGACATCAGATCAGATGGGGAGTCATGTATCCATTCTTCGTCTCCTCCAGTTATTAGTTGCCTCTTGCGGTGTTTCACATGTAGGTACATGTATCTTTTCCTTCCAGAATTTGCGGAGTTACTTTCTTCGTGTTACTTCTTCTAAATACATGTTGTTGTGGGTTACAATCTTTGTGCCAACATGTAGTTCCAAAATTTATGTTTCTGTGACACAATAGTTCTGGGTGTCAACACTCAACCCAGTCTCAATACTACAAGGTGCTAGCATCATAAGAAGTGAACAATTAGGTAGATCCAAAGCTTCTATGGTTATTTATGTAACTCTCTTGTTTTAGTTTTCCCTTGAGAAATTTTATGCCTATGATTGTAGAATGAAATTTAGGTGCCTTTTGGAGAACTAATTGTACGAAATGTCATGCCTCGCCGTATTTTTTTCTCAGGAATGAAGAAGTATGATTTTTCGTTGGAATGGAGAAATTCAACGCAAAAGTCAGATCAACTTGACTAAGTGATGATTTGGAGTTGAATGTTGACGATTGTGCTCATTTATGTCTAGTAAAGTGAGAGGCATTGCTAACTTACTTGTTGTTAATATATTTTTACTATTATAACTCCACCATCGAAATAAGCTCAGTTCTTCACCGTTCACCTCCAGTTGTATTAAAGCACACATATATTTTGGTGATCTGCTTCATTTACAACTCATGAGTAATAACTCTATGCTCTCTTTTGCATGTGTATTCATGTCCGTGTTGTTTGCGGTCATACTGTTGTGGAACTTGCTCTTGGAGGTCAGAATGTAAGGTTTTCGCTATAGCATATATCTTTGTTGTCGGGTCATCATGCATACGTATGATGTTTCTAGGGATTTATTGGTAGTTTTCTTATGGCATATATACCTTCTAATGTACACCAGATTAACAACTTTAGGATACTTATGATTGTATATACAACATGGTGAACATGACAATGTTGGGGAGGGTGGCCAACGCCATGGTTGTCAACGTAGTGGTGAGCTGACTTTATTAGTTCTTATTTTTTCTACAACAACTTATCTTTTCATTCCTTTGTTTAGATTACATTTTTTGTTTCATAGACTATGGAAGGGGTCAAAGCAAACATCTTGTATGATAGAGATAAAAACAAGTATGAGGGACATAGTTTGCAAGAAAAGGTTGTGAAAGCTCAACATTGATTCTACATGGAGGCATGATAGGTTTTTCAAGTTGGAAGAAGAAGCTCATATATTACTTAAAGGAGGCCTGAATTTCAGGAGATGGGAATGCCATTTGAGGAGCAACAATTATCTGTTGCAAAACTTGATGCTAGAACACGTAAACCTGATCAACCTGAGCCAACCTCTGGAATGAGAGAAAAAAGGAGGAATTACCACTCACGGGAGTTCATAAGGCCTGATTATTGAAGTACTAGGAGGAAATTTCCTGATCACAGGAGTGCATGGAGTTACTTGCAATGGGTAGATTCTTTGGCATTGTTGTCTGAACTCTAGAGTTATTTGGGATGGCTCGATGGTCATATACTTGGTTGTATATGGCACACTGCTAGAACTTGTTAGTCTTCTCTCAGAATTTTCACTTCAACGCTGTTATATTCTTCCATTTGATTTCAATCCTCTGTCTAAATAGTACTTCCTCCGATCCATAATAAGTGTTGCTAATTTTGTACAAAGTTATACTAAATTAATGACACTTGTTATGGATTGGAGCGAGTACTACTTTGTGTGCCTTCACGAAATATTATTTCCCATTGTTGTGCATGTGATCTTATTCTCCTGTAATCCCTATTGAAATTGGTTTTATTTGTAGGGGTTCCGCGCATGAAAACAATAAAATTTACACTACGCCCCTGAACCCCTGAAGCTGCCAGGACCTATCTATTAGTAATACAGTAACGGGAGGAGCTTTTCGCGAACTTACCCTTGAAGACCGAAACGCGTTGTCAACGCTCAGGAGAGCGTGGTTGATATAGACGAGCCGAAGCCGACCTCAAGGTCGTGACGAAGTCCTTGCGCTCCTTCTGGCTCCAACGACTTGAGTGCCTCAAGTGCAACACCTCGCGGGGAGTTACACACGTCCGGTGCCTGACGATGACTCTCGCTTCCCCGATCCAGCAGCAGTTGCGGAAGTAGAGCTCCCGGATCCGAATCCCGTAGCGCGACGGCGCTCCGCGGTGAAGATGTCTCTCGCTCGCGCAGTCCAGACTTGGGACCACGGTCACGAGAGAGAGAGGAGGAGAGAGAAAATATCAATTGGAGGTCGTCCCAAAAGTGGGAAGACCTTTATTGATTATTGGTTGTATTTTCTAGGCCAAATACCCCACTTTATATAGGGGGAGGGGAGGTACTACCTCCCTCAAAGTCCCGGGGTGGGACTAAAGGAGAGGAGGGGGGAGGAGGTGGCCGCCGGCCACCTAGTGGGCCCCGCGCGGGGGGGGGGGGGGGGGGGGGGGGGCTAGGCCCAGCCGGCCTCCCCCTTGCCCCTTCTCCCTCTCTCCTTTTCCCTAATGGGCCCTCTCCCTCCGGAATTGGCCCATTAAGCCTTTGACCTTTTTAATTGATTTTCTATTTATTAAATAATTATGAATAAATGATTAAATCAATATTTAACATTAATTCACACATTATCTAATCTCCGTGGCCATGGAACACCTTCCAACTCCACTCGGGACATCCACCGGACTTACCGAAACCCTTCCGGTTTTCTCCCTTCTTTTCTTCGGCGATTCTACCGATCCTATAAATGCTCTCTAAGCATCATCAAGCCCTTAAGCGTGATACCCACGGTTCGGGAACACTCCATACATGGTCGGGACACTCCCGCACCAATGATCAACAGAGGGACCTGGATGGCCATGTGACCCCTGTGCATTCCACGAAGATCTTTCGTCGTTTGAACCGGGACAATCGTGTCTTATTCCCTTTGTCATTCGATACTTGCATTGCCCGAGATCTGATCAATGACATCACCATGTCGTGTTCAATCTCGTTACTGAACAATGCTACTTAACTCGTTCCGACAAGTGATATCCTCGTGATCTAATCACACGCTGCGCAGCTATTGGATATAACTTCTCCGAGTGGGCCCTTGAGTATCTTTCTGTCACATGGATGGACAAATCCCGCTCTTGACATATATTGCCTCTACGGTTTCCTTCGAATACCTAAACACACCTTTATAACCACCATTTTACCAGATGGCGTTTGATGCTATCTAAGCATTCTCGAGAGACAGTGATTGATATAGCCTCACGGTCTAAGGAATAGTCTACGAGGATCCATTTCTAATCATCGTAACTTGAACTTCGTGACATGATCGGGTCACGATGTTTAGGTTGGGTATTGGTTCATCATCTCATTCTTAGAATGAGATGACCTCATTTTCAACTGGCATAAATACCACATGATCAGGAAACATGATCATCCGTTGACCAATTGAACCAATGACTAGAGTTTCATTGGGAACCCTTAGTTGTTTATATATCACACGTGTATTGATGTTTCCACTCAATACAGTTATAGCATGATATAAAACTTAATCATAAACTATATGAAATATGATAATAGTCCTTACTACTATTTGTCTCTAGGGCATATTTCCAACAGTCTCCCACTTGCACTAGAGTACAAATACACTAGCTGGATTTGTTCTAAATCATTGGCACCAAGTATCCGGTACCCTGAACATGCTTGCTCATGGAAGAGGTTGAGTCTTGGGTCTGTACTTTACAGTCCCAAATCATTTGCAACTTACTAATGTCACCTGGATTGACATTAATACTTTATCATCACATGATAGCATCTGTGTGTATGCATCATCGTCATGGCAGCAGAACAAGGCCTGATTCCAGGAGCCTACAGTGACGTTAGATCAACCTCGAGGGCTTTCTCATGGGCACTGTGCCCTGGGACACATCATTCTACATTAAAAGTGAATTAGCCCCGCCATAACATTATACAACACTTTAGATGGTACCCTTATCTATTATTATGAATGTATTCATTGAAACACTAGTGCACTCTGTGCAACTTTCAATGTTTTGTTCACCTCGCTTCCTACTTGACTTTAATTGGTATTTATAGGAGTTTCCAACATATTCCCTTATGACATAACCCTTTATGTTTTAAGATATGTTATCCTTTATGGATCTGGAAAATATGTCCACAGTTCTCTACTAGACACTACGAACAAACTTAGCTCAAACGTTCTGTGATTCGAACTTAATCACTTTCAAACGTTCCTTAATTGGATCACATATTATGTTAAGTTATCATCATGGTTTACTAAGATAACCTATGTCTCAACATAGTGGATGACGATCATCCTTTTCTTTATTTCAACCATTGATGTTAAACTTAATGCTATTCCTAATTTGAGTTATTAAGGACCAGTTCCTTAATTAACTTCTATTCCGAAACCCCTTTCAGAATCCCTTAAGGAATACTACATAATATCATAATACACCTATTATCAACTTCTACATCTTATAAATCATTATTTATAAGTATTTGCACTTTCATCCTTAACATATTTAAGAATTACTCCTATAAGCTCCCACTCAAAATATGTTCCTACATATTTGAGTTTGAGACTCATATTGCTCCCACTTAAAAATATGTCAATCACATATTGTTTTAGGAAGACTTATATAGCTCCCACTCAATTTTATGCAAATTGCATATCTCCTTACTATTTTGAATAACTTCAAAATCCTTTTGATTAAATATCAAACTTGGAGATTTACTATGAGATACTAGTACTTTACTAGTTTTAAATCCACTAGACATTCAGCACACATGAATCAAATTCATTTGAATTTATCCAATACTTGACAAATTGTGCTTTTGTCATTCACCCCTTTTTCCTACTATGGCTTTGTAGTCAATTGGGAAAATTCCAAGTAACCCCTTTACTTGTGAGATTCAGCAACGAATTGCTTTCTAATCTCAAGGGAATTTTTCTTTTAGGATTTATCATAATTTAGTTTACCATTATTTCCTTTGTAGTTTGTAGGTATGTCATATTCCAAAAATAATGACAAGTGATTCACAAATGTCTCCATACAAGATATGGATTTACATTTTGAATCCTACTTCATGTAGTGAAAAACAATAGTGGAGAAAACACAATGATCAAATCATTGATTCTTTCCTTCTGTGAAGAGAATCGTTCAGGAACATTGTCTGTTGCGCTTCTCAACACTCTGATGCAGGGTTTTGAATCCTCATCGTGTTTTACACTATTTTCCATTTGCTCCATAAGTGAGAAACATCACTAGAAGTGAGCTTTCTCAAGAATGCACCAAAATCCAAGCAATACGAATCTTGCTTTCCTTTTGGTTTGAGCTATGGGTTTCGTATTCAAAGTTTCCAATGAATACTCTACAAGGACTTATTCGCTATTGTTTTAGTTATATCGAATAACCCCAAAACTTTCACGAATTCAAATGGTTCACCAATTCTAATTGAGTGCTAACTATTTCTTAACTAATGGTCTCTACATATACACTACAACGATTTATTTGGTGCCTTCTATTCAACCCCTTTTGATATCTAATATCACATTGTGATGCTTTGCATTTTGACGTTTCAAAACACTTTGCATTTCACAATCACTTTTATGCCATAAATTTGAATTTCATCACTATTGATCAAATCGTAGTAATTATATTCTCTTTTATATTTATACCCTTTTGTAGCATCCCAATTGTCTAACAATTGTAATGCTACTTGTCCTAGTAAGATATTGGATACTTCATATATATTATTGTTGCATTATAAATATATCATGCTCATGTCATCATGCCACCTTGCATTTGAGCATCATATAAAACTCCTTTTCTTTTGGTTCTTCTCTCACATGCATCATTAATTGTATTTGCCTCTTGATATTGTATTTGGTTATTGATATATTGTCTAAATGCCCAAGTTGAGTTGGGGGCATATCTTTTATTCACCTCCATTATCTTTTCTTTCCACCACTTTATAATTCCACCATCCTACTAGTTCATGAGCTTGTTTGTCTTTATTGTGGTTTTATCTAGCTCATGGACAATAGGGTGGATCTAGTCCTTTAAATTCTTTTGCTTGGCTTTATTCCATTTCTTGGAAATGCATGAGGATAATGCCATAATATTATTAGTGTTTTCACAAAATAAATCATGGCATTATTATTTTTCATGGGCCATGCACACTTCTTCACCACCTTTTACTCCATTGGTTTCTCTTTTGATTTAAGGGATCCTATCTTGGGAAACCATCTCCTACCATTCCACCATCCTCATAGTCCCATCCATACCATTTTCTCTTATTTTTATTTCCCCATGCATGATCCATATGAGGCCTACTCCATAATTCTTTTCTTTTTCTTTTCTTGGAATTCCCTTTCACCTTCATCTCATGTTAATTCAAGCATTCATCATGTTCCACTTGGAATGGCCTTTTGCACAAGTTTTAACAATCTAAAACCTAGTAAAATCAAACCTAGCTACTCTCTTTACTATCCTCATAACCCTAATTCTCCTAAACCCTAAGCCCCCCCCTCTCTCTCTCTCTCTAGCATGACCTCCATGCCAAGCCCCTCTCTCTCCCTGGCCCACACCCCAGCCACTCCTCTCCCTAACCCTAGCTAAGCCCTAACCCGAGCCCCATCTCACCTAGCCCGAGCTACCCCTCTTCTTTCTCTCTTTCTCCACCGGCCAAGCTAGCCCCACCTGCCTGTCCCTCTCTCCCGACCAAGCCCCACCTGCAGCCCCTGCCGTGCCCTACCAGCCCCCAGGTCGAGCCCCAGCTCGACCACGTGAGGGAGAAGCAAAAGGTGGCACCGAGGCCACCTTTATCTACCCCCTGCCACAGCTCCTCCTCCTCCCTCTCCCTCCTTTTTCCTCCTCCCACACGACTCTCCTGGCTCGCCAGATCTGCCCCGAGCCAGCCCTCCTCTCCTCTTTCTTCCTCTTCGCCGCCAGCACCTGCCGCGGTTGCCGCCAGCACCACCTCGTCCCCGTCGTTCCAGCCGATCAGCGCGACCTGGAGGTGGCCTGGAAGACCGAGGGCCGTCCACTGCATCGCCCCGTACACGCCGACTTGGACGAGAAGCCCCAGATGCGCCGTTGTTGCGCCGCCCCGACGAAACCCTAGCACGCCAGAGCGCCAGCGATCTCGCCGCTCCGCTGCTCCTCGCTCCGATCCGAGCCCGCCGTCGAGCCCGCGGTGAGTCCCTCGACCTCCCTGACAACCTCCGCTTCACCGACACCGTCTAGCGCCGCCGATCGTTTCGTCGAACGGCCGTAGTGCGCCAGAGCTCGCCGTTGTCTGCAGCCTCCCCGCGCCGTGCAGAACCCTAACTAGGCCCCCGCCCCTCACCTGCCAACTCCCCTCGCCTACCGCACTGGTTAGCCCCCTCAGCGCGCACGTCCGCGACCTGGGTTCGAACCCCCGCCCCGCGCCGCGCGCCGATTTCTCGTCAGACCGTGGAGACGAAGAACAGTACCAGGGCCGTGGTAGATTTGCATTAAGCCCCCTTTTTGTTTTCGCTCGCAACCCGCGCTCCTAGCGACCCCACTAGTCAGCCGCACTAGTATTTTTGTAGGGAGGCCCTCCTGCTTTCTCAGGCGTAACCCGCGCTCCAGCCCCAGCTCCACCTGTCGGCCTCTGGGGGCATCCCCACTATCGCGTGGGCCCGAAGCCGCTGGCCCCGCCTGTCAGCCTCAGTGGGCTAGCCAGAGCCCGGTAACAAAAGTGTTTTTCACGCGCGTGGCCCCAGTCAGCGCAAGGCCCACCCGTCAGTGGCTGAGGCTAGAATTGCCTGGGTAACAAAAGTATTTTCCTGAGTCTGTTTTTAATTAAACCTTTTTCAAATTGATTTAAATTCAAATTCAAATCAGATTTAAATAATTTTTAAAATACAAATCCAAATAATACAAGTAATATATGTTTTGGAATCAGAAAAATGTGAGGAATTCAAATATGCCCTTCAAAATATGTTTTGAACACTTTAATTTTCGAGATGATTAAAATTACAATAAAATGCCCTTTTCCTTAATTAATAACTTTTGTTCTATAACTCCAAATTTGACAAATAATATGTCTAAATCGATCAGCGCGACGAGCCCGTTCTATCTATGCAGTCCTTGTTCTGAATTGAAGCATGCATCATGTTGTTATTAAAAATCTGAACTGTTTATGACAATAAAACTTGGTTAAATAAATAATATAATGCTTTATTTCTTGTATCCACACCTCCCCTTTGCCATGCTACTTTAATGCCATGTAAATTGTACATCATTCATCATGGCATGCTTGGTTGCTTGTTGCATTTTTAATTCATATGCTTGTGCACTTTATTTATGTTGGCCCTTGTTTGTTTGGTTCTTCTTCGAATAGACGCCCAGCAGGAGAATTACCAGGAATCACAGGAGTACTACCCAGATCCATCTCTCGCTTCAACTGAGCTGCCAGGAAAGCACTACCACATGCTTGCATACATACAGTACCTATTGCCTCTATCTTATTCTTGCATCATTGAGTCGCGATTGCATTAAATTGAATCCCAAGTACTGCATAGCCTTTACTTTTAAACCCCACCGAAGCTTGTTCCTCCATCCCATGAGCCATTACTACAGGAGTTGTTTGAGCCATGCGAGTCGTAGAAAAGCATGTGTAGGGTATGTGAGTGTCTGATGAATAACGAGGTACCTAAACAACATAACCTGAGTGGTAATGGGATAACTAATGAAAGAGGCACCGGTGAGCAATATCTGCTATTTGGTTTTCGTGCTCACTTGTGTCCCGTAGGACCCCGAGTACTTGATTCCTGTTCCTCGACTATTCGCACTATCCACATCCGGGAGGCCTTATGGACCCCCCTGAGCCAGAGCTTGATTCATTCTTATTTCTTGGGGCCACAATTAGTTTGGGGCTTTATTACCATCCTGTACTTATGCCATGTTACTGCTTTATTTAAGATTGTGCGAGGAGCACCTGTACTATTTTGGATCGTGACACGTTTTCGCTGTATCGACAAGCCCAATCACATTTTCGGGTTCCCAGTCGTTTACCGCCGTCCACACAAACCTTGGGTCCGTCTCGGAGCCGGCCAACTTCGTTGCGGGTAGCTTAATGGGGTGCCCCCCTGAAATATTTCTGAATCCTGTGATTGCTTTGTCGTGAATGCCTCATTGGGTTTTGATTTGGTTTTTCCGAGGTTGATCGAGTGTGTGTTGCTATTCGTGCACCCCTGCAGGGTAAATCTTTCTGAAAGCCGTGTCCGCGGTTATGGACGACTTGGAGCACAGTTTCTCGATCATAGACAAGTATAACTAAAGTACCGCTTTAAAATTGACTAAGTACTTGACTAGTTAATAGTGCAAAACTCATGGAATGGTTAATAAAACTGCCAACGGATGATGGGGGATGTTCGTCCGCTTCCTCGTTGGTAAGCGAGGAGGAGGATGGATCTGTTTATTATACTGTTATAACTGTTGTTCTTAATTCACGGACTTCCGTCTATCGGTGGTTAGGCGGAAGGTTAGCGACTATCTGTAGAATTGTTAGGTATTATCTTTTGCTGCAATTGCGTCACCCCAGGTTGTGTCCCCTTTAGCGGCATAAAGACTTGCTGAGTACCCCTAGGGTCTCACACGATAAATTGTTTGATTCAGATGAACAGGTGTACCCGCAAGATGGATACTGGGTGGAAGAGACAGATGATGTTGGCAACGATCATTCGGTGTAGAGATTCCGGGAACGGGGATCCGTGAGATCTGTGGGCGGGATGTGTTTGTTTATGGGGCATCTTATGCCAATTTGCTTCTTATCCGTACTCGGATCTTGTTTCCGCTTCCGCTTGATACTCTGATGTGTGATGTATGAGGAGCTATCCTAAATTATTATATCTATCTAGGACATTTGGATCTTGCCGTATGGCGTTGCAATATTTCTATTTCTTTTAGATGGAATGGCTCTGAGGACTGTTGTATGTGGCTTGCATACATACTCATTTGTGTATGTAGTTGATCCCTTCGCCTGCCGATTACGCCGCTCGTTCTTGTCTCGTTGTCTGAAAGTGGTTAGGACGGCCGAAAGGTCTACCGTGAGTGGCCCTGGGCCCCACCGTACTATTTTAACCACTTTCGTTCATCCAGGCATTAACTAAGAGCGTAATTCACCGAGGTAGTTACAATTGGTATCAGAGCCATCGCGCCCTTCAGGGTCTCAGCCAAAATGGTCGTTGTCAGTCTAGCAAATATTTTGGTAGTTATGTATACTAGGGAAAAAGAAACGTGAGAGTAGGACTGCTTCCATTTTTCTTCTTACCCACCCACCCACCCTTTTTCTGGTAAGGAAGTGTAACGTTTTCAATCCTCTTCTAAAAATTCAAACTGGGATTCACGTGTTCTGGGTTCCGTAGTACCATAGGTTATGTTTGTGTTTGTGTGTGTGTGTGTGTGCGTGTGTGTGTGAATTCCTTGTCTATCTGTTGCATCCAAATGTTATCACTATCTGCCTTTTGGTTATCAACTGTTGGTACATTCCATACCGACAGGCCTTTGTAAACCGACGCGATCTATTCTGATTCGTTGTACACCGATGCGATCTATCTTACTCTTTGTTATCCGACGTTATCTTTTTTGGGGTGTTCGTTTCCGTAGTTACCAATCTTTAGGTTCATCTTAAGAAGAAGGTGTTGGGATATGTGTTTTACTGATTCATGTGCGGAGTAATGATTTGAGTGCGGGATGGAGTCGCGACCATACCACTACTTTTATCATTTGCTTTTGTATATTGAACTAGTAGAGTTACTAATCTTGATTCGTTAAGTGGTTTTGCGCATATAGTGGTATTTTAATGCCGAAATTTGCGGAAATTTTTTCTTTGTTAGTTGTGTACCACACTCCTTGTTCAGTCGTGTGCGTTATGCTTAATATCTCCTAGTTGCCTTGAACTTTGTTGATATTTTAATATCATCTCAGTGAATTGCATTCCTTAATCTTGATTAATTCCATTTTGGTACTATTTTGGATTATTATCATTCTCCATTATAGTACTGACTTGTGTTTTATATCAATCACAGGATGGCACCACCACGCCGTTCTGAGGAGGACATACCACCTGAACTCGGGGCTGCTTTGGCAAGTATTGCAAATGCTTTGGGCACTATGCAGCAGAACCTGCAGCGCTTCGAGGAAAGCGTGAGGAGGAATGAGTTTGCTCCACTACCTCCACCTCCCAAGCGAGGAGACATCAAGAGTTTTCTCAAGTTCAACCCACGCCAATTTGAGGTGTCTGATCAGCCACTTGATGCGGATGATTGGCTTCGTGAAGTGTCAAGGTTGCTGATGACTGCGGATGTTCCCGAGCAAGAATGGGTCAAGTGTGCTACTCACCTTCTGAAGGGAGATGCAGCTCTCTGGTGGGAAAATTACCTCAAGGCAGATCTTTCTGGTTTTCAGCCTACTTGGGAGCGGTTCACTGCTGCTTTCAAAGAGCAATATCTGTCAGAAATTGTCATGGAAAGGATGAAGGAAGTGTTTCTCAACCTCAAGCAGGGCACTGACAATGTCAACACCTACATCAGAAACTTCATGAACCTTTCTCATTATGGTGGCGATGAGATCTCTGATGACAAGAAGAAGCAAAAGAGGTTTCGGCAAGGCCTCAATGCTTCCATCAAATATGCAATCACTCATGCAAGGCCGGCATCTTTTCTGGAACTTCAACACACAGCTCTGCAGGAAGAAGCAAGTAGGCAAGTGTTTGAGGAGTCAAAGAAACAGAGCCGTGATACAGCAAGCTCTTCTACTGTGTCAGCTCCTTCTAAGCGTCGTGTCTGGGTTCCTAACACCCCACCGTTGCTCCCTGCTCCACCAAGACCGTCAAGCTACGCACCAAGGCCACCAAACTCCTTCACTGCGGCTCCCAGGAGCTACAACCACAACTACCCTGGAGCGCCTGGCGGAGTCCCTGGCTATGTTGCTCCACGTCCACCTGGTGCTTTCTATACTTGTGGAAACACTGGGCATCAGCACTGGAATTGTCCAATGAACAACAAAGCTCTTCCACCACCACCTCCAAGACCTGCGGAAAGTGCTCCTATGATTCGTGCACCTCCACCTCGGGCTCTCAACATCAACACTAAGCCGGGGTCTACGGTTGCTCGTGCCAACTGTGTCAACGCCGCTCAAGCTGAGCATGCACCTGGAGTTGTCATGGGTATGCTTCCTGTTAACTCAGTTCCTGCACAAGTTTTGTTTGATTCTGGTGCTTCGCATTCTTTTGTTTCTCACAAGTTTGCTCATGAGCAAGATCTGGCTATGGTTCCTTTATTACAACGTCTTGTGGTACAATCTCCTGGGTCAAACATGAGGGCTGCTCATATCAGCCATGGCAATCAAATTGAGATTGGTGGCTCTTCGTTTCCGGCTTCCTTAATTATTCTAGGCAATTCTGATATTGATGTTATCTTGGGCATGGATTGGTTGACAGCAAATGCAGCTGTGATTGATTGTGCTGAACGTTCGGTTTCTCTGAAAATTCCTGAAGGCCATATAGTCTATTCTCTAAGTCTGACTCCTGCAATTCAGCTTTATTCTTTGACGGCTCTGAATGATGATGCTATGGAAGGTATTCAGAGTGTTCCTGTAGTTTGTGAGTTTCCAGATGTCTTTCCTGAAGAGTTGCCAGGTATGCCTCCGGATCGTGAGGTTGAGTTTGTCATTGAACTTGAACCTGGCACCGCTCCTATCTCCAAGCGGCCTTATAAAATGGGTACTGCTGAGTTGGCTGAACTTAAGCGTCAGTTGGATGAACAAGAGAAGTTGGGTTTCATTCAGCACAGTACTTCTTCTTGGGGTAGTCCAACCATCTTTGTGAAGAAGCGAGACAAGACTGATAGACTTTGTGTGGACTATCGGGCACTCAATGCTAAAACAATCAAGAATAAATATCCCCTTGAAATTGTGGATCAAGGGTATCTTCTGAACCTTCTAGCAACACCTCTCTTGGAAGAAAAGGTCCGTTCCATTCAACTTGGGGATCCTTACACTAAAAAGATCATTTCCAACATTCAGTTTCCGAAGTATGAGTCTTTTCACGTAGATGACCAAGGCACTCTTTTCTTTGAACACCGGATGTTTGTTCCAAACTACCCGGGTTTAAGAGAGCAAGTTCTCAAGGAGGCGCATGATTCTGTTCTTTCTATCCACCCTGGCAGCACTAAGATGTACATGGACTTGAAAACACAATATTGGTGGCCTGGTTTGAAACGATATTGTGCCAAGTATGTCTTGGAGTGTGATGTTTGTCGCAGAGTTAAAGTTGTCCATCAGAAACCTTCCGGTCTTCTACAACCATTGAAGCCTCCGGAATGGAAATGGGAGAAAGTAGAGATGGACTTCATCACTGGTTTCCCAAGGTCGCAGAAGGGCAACAATGCAATCTTTGTTGTCATTGACAGGCTTTCCAAAGTAGCTCACTTCTTTCCAGTCAAGGAAACAATTTCTGCAATTCAGTTAGCTGAGCTCTATATCAACAGAATTGTCTCTCTGTATGGAGTTCCTCTCGAGATCAGTTCCGACCGTGGAAGTATCTTCACTTCCAAGTTCTGGGGAAGTTTCCAAAATGCTTTGAGAACAAAACTAAACTTCAGCACAGCTTACCACCCTCAGTCGCAAGGACAAGTTGAAAGGATCAATCAGATTCTAGAAGATATGCTCCGTGCTTGCATTATCTCTTTCGGCATGAAGTGGGAAGAATGTCTTCCTTATGCTGAATTCTCTTACAACAACAGTTTCCAGAAAAGTCTAAAGATGGCACCATTTGAGGCTCTCTATGGTCGCAAATGCAGAACTCTGATTGGTTGGTCGGGCGCAGGTGAAAGAATATTGTTTGGCCCCGACATTGTAACTCAAGCGGAGGAGAAAGTTCACATCATTCTTGAAAATCTGAAGATTGCTCAAAGTCGCCAGAAGAGCAATTATGACAGAAAGCACACGGACATGGAGTATGTCCCTGGTGATCTCGTTTACCTTCGTGTCACTCCCATGAGAGGCACGCACCGCTTTGGTATCAAAGGAAAGCTGGCTCCTAGATACATCGGTCCTTTCAAAATTCGTGGAAGAAGAGGAGAAGTTGCTTATGCTCTTGAGCTCCCTGAACAACTCAAAGTCCACGATGTTTTCCACATCTCTCAACTCAAGAAGTGCTTCAAGGATCCCGGCAGGACCGTGGACCATGAACTCATCAATCTCCAAGAGGATCTGTCTTATCAAGAACACCCCACAAAAATTCTTGAAGTCACAGAAAGAAGGACTCGCAACAAGTCCATCAAGTTCTGTAAGGTGCAGTGGTCGCACCATTCCGTTCATGAAGCCACCTGGGAACATGAAGATGAGCTCCGTGCCAAGTATCCTATCCTCTTTGAGTCTTCTTCTTCCTAGAATCTCGGGGCGAGATTCCTGTTTAGTGGGGGAGAGTTGTAGCATCCCAATTGTCTAACAATTGTAATGCTACTTGTCCTAGTAAGATATTGGATACTTCATATATATTATTGTTGCATCATAAATATATCATGCTCATGTCATCATGCCACCTTGCATTTGAGCATCATATAAAACTCCTTTTCTTTTGGTTCTTCTCTCACATGCATCATTAATTGTATTTGCCTCTTGATACTGTATTTGGTTATTGATATATTGTCTAAATGCCCAAGTTGAGTTGGGGGCATATCTTTTATTCACCTCCATTATCTTTTCTTTCCACCACTTTATAATTCCACCATCCTACTAGTTCATGAGCTTGTTTGTCTTTATTGTGGTTTTATCTAGCTCATGGACAATAGGGTGGATCTAGTCCTTTAAATTCTTTTGCTTGGCTTTATTCCATTTCTTGGAAATGCATGAGGATAATGCCATAATATTATTAGTGTTTTCACAAAATAAATCATGGCATTATTATTTTTCATGGGCCATGCACACTTCTTCACCACCTTTTACTCCATTGGTTTCTCTTTTGATTTAAGGGATCCTATCTTGGGAAACCATCTCCTACCATTCCACCATCCTCATAGTCCCATCCATACCATTTTCTCTTATTTTTATTTCCCCATGCATGATCCATATGAGGCCTACTCCATAATTCTTTTCTTTTTCTTTTCTTGGAATTCCCTTTCACCTTCATCTCATGTTAATTCAAGCATTCATCATGTTCCACTTGGAATGGCCTTTTGCACAAGTTTTAACAATCTAAAACCTAGTAAAATCAAACCTAGATACTCTCTTTACTATCCTCATAACCCTAATTCTCCTAAACCCTAAGCCCCCCCCCTCTCTCTCTCTCTAGCATGACCTCCATGCCAAGCCCCTCTCTCTCCTTGGCCCACACCCCAGCCACTCCTCTCCCTAACCCTAGCTAAGCCCTAACCCGAGCCCCATCTCACCTAGCCCGAGCTACCCCTATTCTTTCTCTCTTTCTCCACCGGCCAAGCTAGCCCCACCTGCCTGTCCCTCTCTCCCGACCAAGCCCCACCTGCAGCCCCTGCCGTGCCCTACCAGCCCCCAGGTCGAGCCCCAGCTCGACCACGTGAGGGAGAAGCAAAAGGTGGCACCGAGGCCACCTTTATCTACCCCCTGCCACAGCTCCTCCTCCTCCCTCTCCCTCCTTTTTCCTCCTCCCACACGACTCTCCTGGCTCGCCAGATCTGCCCCGAGCCAGCCCTCCTCTCCTCTTTCTTCCTCTTCGCCGCCAGCACCTGCCGCGGTTGCCGCCAGCACCACCTCGTCCCCGTCGTTCCAGCCGATCAGCGCGACCTGGAGGTGGCCTGGAAGACCGAGGGCCGTCCACTGCATCGCCCCGTACACGCCGACTTGGACGAGAAGCCCCAGATGCGCCGTTGTTGCGCCGCCCCGACGAAACCCTAGCACGCCAGAGCGCCAGCGATCTCGCCGCTCCGCTGCTCCTCGCTCCGATTCGAGCCCGCCGTCGAGCCCGCGGTGAGTCCCTCGACCTCCCTGACAACCTCCGCTTCACCGACACCGTCTAGCACCGCCGATCGTTTCGTCGAACGGCCGTAGTGCGCCAGAGCTCGCCGTTGTCTGCAGCCTCCCCGCGCCGTGCAGAACCCTAACTAGGCCCCCGCCCCTCACCTGCCAACTCCCCTCGCCTACCGCACTGGTTAGCCCCCTCAGCGCGCATGTCCGCGACCTGGGTTCGAACCCCCGCCCCGCGCCGCGCGCCGATTTCTCGTCAGACCGTGGAGACGAAGAACAGTACCAGGGCCGTGGTAGATTTGCATTAAGCCCCCTTTTTGTTTTCGCTCGCAACCCGCGCTCCTAGCGACCCCACTAGTGAGCCGCACTAGTATTTTTGCAGGGAGGCCCCCCTGCTTTCTCAGGCGTAACCCGCGCTCCAGCCCCAGCCCCACCTGTCGGCCTCTGGGGGCATCCCCACTGTCGCGTGGGCCCGTAGCCGCTGGCCCCGCGTGTCAGCCTCAGTGGGCTAGCCAGAGCCTGGTAACAAAAGTGTTTTTCGCGCACGTGGCCCCAGTCAGCGCAAGGCCCACCCGTCAGCGGCTGAGGCTAGAATTGCCTGGGTAACAAAAGTATTTTCCTGAGTCTGTTTTTAATTAAACCTTTTTCAAATTGATTTAAATTCAAATTCAAATCAGATTTAAATAATTTTTAAAATACAAATCCAAATAATACAAGTAATATATGTTTTGGAATCAGAAAAATGTGAGGAATTCAAATATGCCCTTCAAAATATGTTTTGAACACTTTAATTTTCGAGATGATTAAAATTACAATAAAATGCCCTTTTCCTTAATTAATTAATAACTTTTGTTCTATAACTCCAAATTTGACAAATAATATGTCTAAATCGATCACCGCGACGAGCCCGTTCTATCTATGCAGTCCTTGTTCTGAATTGAAGCATGCATCATGTTGTTATTAAAAATCTGAACTGTTTATGACAATAAAACTTGGTTAAATAAATAATATAATGCTTTATTTCTTGTATCCACACCTCACCTTTGCCATGCTACTTTAATGCCATGTAAATTGTGCATCATTCATCATGGCATGCTTGGTTGCTTGTTGCATTTTTAATTAATATGCTTGTGCACTTTATTTATGTTGGCCCTTGTTTGTTTGGTTCTTCTTCGAATAGACGCCCAGCAGGAGAATTACCAGGAATCACAGGAGTACTACCCAGATCCATCTCTCGCTTCAACTGAGCTGCCAGGCAAGCACTACCACATGCTTGCATACATACAATACCTATTGCCTCTATCTTACTCTTGCATCATTGAGTCGTGATTGCATTAAATTGAATCCCAAGTACTGCATAGCCTTTACTTTTAAACCCCACCGAAGCTTGTTCCTCCATCCCATGAGCCATTACTACAGGAGTTGTTTGAGCCATGCGAGTCGTAGAAAAGCATGTGTAGGGTATGTGAGTGTCTGATGAATAACGAGGTACCTAAACAACATAACCTGAGTAGTAATATGATAACTAATGAAAGAGGCACCGGTGAGCAATATCTGCTATTTGGTTTTTCCTGCTCACTTGTGTCCCGTAGGACCCGAAGTACTTGATTCCTGTTCCTCGACTATTCGCACTATCCACATCCGGGAGGCCTTATGGACCCCCCTGAGCCAGAGTTTGATTCATTCTTATTTCTTGGGGCCACAATTAGTTTGGGGCTTTATTACCATCCTGTACTTATGCCATGTTACTGCTTTATTTAAGATTGTGCGAGGAGCACCTGTACTGTTTTGGATCGTGACACGTTTTCGCTGTATCGACAAGCCCAGTCACATTTTCGGGTTCCCAGTCGTTTACCGCCGTCCACACAAACCTTGGGTCCGTCTCGGAGCCGGCCAACTTCGTTGCGGGTAGCTTAATGGGGTGGCCCCCTGAAATATTTCTGAATCCTGTGATTGCTTTGTCGTGAATGCCTCGTTGGGTTTTGATTTGGTTTTTCCGAGGTTGATCGACTGTGTGTTGCTATTCGTGCACCCCTGCAGGGTAAATCTTTCTGAAAGCCGTGTCCGCGGTTATGGACGACTTGGAGCACAGTTTCTCGATCATAGACAAGTATAACTAAAGTACCGCTTTAAAATTGACTAAGTACTTGACTAGTTAATAGTGCAAAACTCATGGAATGGTTAATAAAACTGCCAATGGATGATGGGGGATGTTCGTCCGCTTCCTCGTTGGTAAGCGAGGAGGAGGATGGATCTGTTAATTATACTGTTATAACTGTTGTTTTTAATTCACGGACTTCCGTCTATCGGTGGTTAGGCGGAAGGTTAGCGAGTATCTGTAGAATTGTTAGGTATTATCTTTTGCTGCAATTGCGTCACCCCAGGTTGTGTCCCCTTTAGCGGCATAAAGACTTGCTGAGTACCCCTAGGGTCTCACACGATAAATTGTTTGATTCAGATGAACAAGTGTACCCGCAAGATGGATACTGGGTGGAAGAGACAGATGATGTTGGCAACGATCATTCGGTGTAGAGATTCCGGGAACGGGGATCCGTGAGATCTGTGGGCGGGATGTGTTTGTTTATGGGGCATCTTATGCCAATTTGCTTCTTATCCGTACTCGGATCTTGTTTCCGCTTCCGCTTGATACTCTGATGTGTGATGTATGAGGAGCTATCCTAAATTATTATATCTATCTAGGACATTTGGATCTTGCCGTATGGCGTTGCAATATTTCTATTTCTTTTAGATGGAATGGCTCTGAGGACTGTTGTATGTGGCTTGCATACATACTCATTTGTGTATGTAGTTGATCCCTTCACCTGCCGATTACGCCGCTCGTTCTTGTCTCGTTGTCTGAAAGTGGTTAGGACGGCCGAAAGGTCTACCGTGAGTGGCCCTGGGCCCCACCGTACTATTTTAACCACTTTCGTTCATCCAGGCATTAACTAAGAGCGTAATTCACCGAGGTAGTTACACCTTTGTTGATGAAACACTTTGATCAAATCAAATAGTTTCATATTCATGTTTCCTTTGGTAAACTTACTTTACACATTTAAACAATCATTTAATGATAATTACCATTTTCGTTAAAACATAATACATCGGATATGTATTTACTTTTAACAATTCATTAAACACTTTGTATTCAAGTAATATTCAGTGTTCAAGTTACTTAGCTGAACTTAGGCATGATTTATATGTGACAAGAAATTGAATGACTTTCACATATTATCACATAACTTTGAATTTAAACAATGGTTTCATTCATTAATGAAATATCATTAAGTTGGGTATTTTAAACAAGGCATTTTAATGTTTTACAAATGTTCATGCATTATCAATTAGTTTCATAACAATAAGGATAATTCACAAGTAATCAAGCAAGATATGAACACGAATAGAAATCATTCATAAAAGCAGAACAACTGTTTGTTACAAACTGATAAGAATAACCGTCTCACGAAGTGTGAGACTCACTAAAGAAGTTCACAATCTCTTGATTACATTAATCATCCTAAACACAAACTAAGTGATAAATGTCAAGGGAGAGTGTCGTCGGCTGGCATCATCATGCTCTCCATCAACACACAACATCACCTCCTCTCCAGCAAGCACCTCTCATGCAGAAGGACCTGTTTTTAATAAAACAGAACAAGTATCAGATATACTTAACACTCCAATGTGTTTGCCAGATTATAACATTTGTAAAACTGTATATCAAATATATACCTTGGTTATCGATGACCTCTCCAGCGATTGGTTCAACCTTTACGTTCCGGAAACGTAATATGAACTCATGAAAATCCAATGCTTCCGTATCACCACTCATAATGCTACTCTGGACATGTCCTTTGTAGCTGGGGGGCAATGACCAAAGTAGTACGTCTATCGCAAATGGATCAGCCATCCAGTAATCCAAGAAGTGAACCAGTCTCGTGTGTGCATCAAACATGCGCTCCAAGTGACTCTTCAGACATGTATGTTCCTCCATCTGTATGGAAAGGAACTCTCCAAGTAACCCGTGCTTCCACATGCGCACATGGCCTATGAACTCTGCTCTCAGCTGATCCACCATCGAATATGGGTCAAGATCACCCATGAGCGGATGTAGTTCATCCACCATCCCGTAACGCATTATTATCTGAATGTAAGTGGACATCTCTTGGCGATAGTAGCGGTCTGCCAGCTCTTGTGGGGTCTCATAGTAGTCTGGCTCAGTCAAATCCATCGTGTGGCGTATGTAGTCTACCACATGATTCCTAGTAAGGAGATCATCTAGGCTCATAAGATAACTAGGAAAGTTGGATCCATCAAGTCTAAGTTTTTCACCCTTTACCCAATCCTCAATCTCAAATTAAGCTTCACGGTGAGCCATCTACATTTATAATTGCAAAAGGAATTTAGACTAAGTTTATAATTAAATGAGTTAATAATAACTCCACTCAGAAACACCTATCCCCAGTGAGGGTTCCTAGTGATAACACGACCCCTATCAGCCACATCTCCCCCGATAATCACGGCCATCAATGTGGGTTCAAGGGTGGACGCTAAACGTCGGTCACATCATTCATGCGACTCGTGCTCGATCTTTCGACCATCCTCGTTCTGAGGCCATGTCTGTATATGCTAGGCTCACCAACTCAACCTTACTGTTTTCGCTGTGCAACATGGCTTGCATCCACTGTATGCGAACGTAGATATGTCTGACACCCGATCATCACGACCTGCCTCATACCGAAGAACTTTCTTGGTGGTGCGCACTAAGGGAGAACACAGTAATTGGTTATTTTAACAGGGATCATCTTATTAGGCTACCGTCGAGTATCTAATACTAGCACACAATAACACATGTCCGGTGCCTGACGATGACTCCCGCTACCCCGATCCAGCAGTAGTTGCGGAAGTAGAGCTCCCGGATCCGAATCCCGTAGCGCGATGGCGCTTCGCGGTGAAGATGTCTCTCGCTCGCGCAGTCCAGACTTGGGACCACGGTCACGAGAGAGAGAGGGGGAGAGAGAAAATATCAATTGGAGGTCCTCCCAAAAGTGGGGAGACCTTTATTGATTATTGGTTGTATTTTCTAGGCCAAATACCCTACTTTATATAGGGGGAGGGGAGGTACTACCTCCCTCAAAGTCTCGGGGTGGGACTAAAGGAGAGGAGGGGAGAGGAGGTGGTCGCCGACCACCTAGTGGGCCCCGCGTGGGGGGGGGGGGGGGCTAGGCCCAACCAGCCTCCCCCTTGCCCCTTCTCCCTCTCTCCTTTCCCCTAATGGGCCCTCTCCCTCCGGAATTGGCCCATTAAGCCTTTGACCTTTTTAATTGAATTTCTCTTTATTAAATAATTATGAATAAATGATTAAATCAATATTTAACATTCATTCACACATTATCTAATCTCCGTGGCCATGGAACACCTTCCACCTCCACTCCGGACATCCTCCGGACTTACCGAAACCCTTTCGGTTTTCTCCCTTATTTTCTTCGGTGATTCTACCGATCCTATAAATGCTCTCTAAGCATCATCAAGCCCTTAAGCGTGATACCCCACGGTTCAGGAACACTCCAGACATGGTCGGGACACTCCTGCACCAATGATCAACAGAGGGACCTGGATGGCCATGTGACCCCTGTGCATTCCATGAAGATCTTTCGTCGTTTGAACCGGGAGAGTCGTGTCTTATTATCTTTGTCATTCGATACTTGCATTGCCCGAGATCTGATCAATGACATCACCATGTCGTGTTCAATCTCGTTACTGAACAATTCTACTTAACTTGTTCCGACAAGTGATATCCCCGTGATCTAATCACACGTTGCGCAGCTATTGGATATAACTTCTCCGAGTGGGCGCTTGAGTATCTTTCCGTCACATGGACGGACAAATCCCGCTCTTGACATATATTGCCTCTACGGTTTCCTTTGAATACCTGAACACACCTTTATAACCACCGTTTTACCAGATGGCGTTTGATGCTATCTAAGCATTCTCGGGAGACAATGATTGATATAGCCTCACGGTCTAAGGAATAGTCTACGAGGATCCATTTCTAATCATCGTAACTTGAACTTCGTGACATGATTGGGTCACGATGTTTAGGTTGGGTATTGGTTCATCATCTCATTCTCAGAATGAGATGACCTCATTTCCAACTGGCATAAATGCCATATGATCAGGAAACATGATCATCCGTTGACCAATGAACCAGTGACTAGAGTTTCACTGGGAACCCCTGGTTGTTTGTATATCACACGTGTATTGATGTTTCCACTCAATACAGTTATAGCATGATATAAAACTTAATCATAAACTATATGAAATATGATAATAGTCCTTACTACTATTTGTCTCTAGGGCATATTTCCAACATTATTGTACTGAGAAAACTTACTTCCTAATAGAGTACAATTTATGAACATGAAATCGTATCCAAGTATTTGGAGTGGAGTGTGTCCTCCATCTTTACAAATACGCGACGAACCAATATTATGCTTGCCGGAGAACTTCCTATGTAGCTTAGTGCGAAAGTCGGGTTCATAACCTTTCGAAGTTATTCGATATGTAAAAAGCTAGGTTCAGAAACTTTTCTTGAAATTCGATCACTAGTTTGATGCGGTTTCCGTGTGTGCTGATTTAAGTTGACTAAACTTTTCACTGCTACCTACCATGCTACTGAGGTAAATAGACAGATATTGTCACTACTAGTTGAGATTTGGCTTAAATGTTAAGATACAATATTGGTACAACTTCAAGTTGGCATGTTTATATGCTGTAAATCATTAGGTGGATGCAGATGGAATTTTCTAGTGTAAAGTTTGTGAAGGTGATATTCATAGATAATCTGTATAGAAAACTGATGGGTGGGTGTTAGTTGTCAGGTATATGAGGCAGAAGAGATGCATCAACAAAATTCTAATGTTTGTCACAATGTCGGGACATATTTGAAACATGGTGTTCACAAAACTAATTAAATTTTAATATAATTGTGTTATCCCGTAGCAACGCACATGCACCCTTACTAGTCCAGAAAACATTCTACATGGATTCCAAACTTATTTGGATCACTCAGCTATTTTTCATTATATTAGTTTAGTCGGGCTTGTTAAAAATATCTACTTACAATATAAAATGAGAAAAATAAAATGGAGGTAATTACCACAAATTCGATGCACCAGTAACGAACAGATCGTGGCTGATAGGATGTGGCTCTGTGAAAAAAATGACGGCCGACTACACACTACCTAAAGATGAAGATGGGCCTACAAGGGTCTTCCGCTGCCGATAGTGTCCACAACACAACCGCCTCATCCAGCATCTAATGGATTTAATACAACCACTAAATACAATGAAATTTCATGTATTTAAGGGTAAAATCGTAATGAAACTTGCCGGTAATTAACAAGGTTATCTATTTTAACTCTTGTTTGAATTTGTCCTAGTTGTCTCATGATGGTGGTTTGTGACCTGATTTGATGGACCATGATCCATTTTCCTATATTGAATATAAAAAATGGTTTACATGTCCAACATACACTTGATAACATATGAATTCTTTAAACGAGAGCAATAGCACGGTTGGAATACATTTATCTTAAGACCACCCTAAGTACAAGGGATTCCTTTAGAACACTCCTATTGTGTGCAGGTAAGAAGATGACCCCATGAAATCTAGAGTTTAAACAGAAGTTCGATTTGATGTCCTTTATCTGATCAGATTGCTATTGATATTGGAGATCAAGACAAGGAGCCTACTAAATGAACCCATGGACACTTCGGAAATCAAGCAACACAATTATCATCAAAAACCTAGCTAGAAACTCGACACATCCACTTCCTAGATCTCAAGTCTTTCTAGGTTCTGCAATTTGGCATGTAATGTGGTGGGTGAGCTAAACCGATTAAGCATGAAATTGAGATGAACCCATGAGTCACATTGTTTGGTTCATGTTAGTTTTAATTCAAAACGAATGCCCACGGTGATTTCTAAGCCAACATAGGGTATCAACCAACCCACTGAAACAACATGACAAAATCAGTCGCCTCCCTGTTGATGGCAACAATCGTGGCCACTTTTCGTTGAGACTCCAAGTGCATAGTGTTGTAGCAAGCTTATTTTTGCCACAAGGGTGACTAGAGGGTTTATATCGAACTCTCGGGGAATTTTTTATGGAAGTTTTATTCGTCTTCTCCTTGTCAAGCAACCTGTAAAGTAAAATAATTTGTCTTGTGTCCCCAACTCCACCAAGTGATTGTCAAGCACAAGGTTTCGTATTAGTAATATGAAATATTCATGGAACTTCTATATGTGTATGATAAGCATTCATATGGGCATCACATCCTAACATAGAGATGAAAAATATCTCTCTTATACTCCTCCAAAAAGAGAAACTCCATGCAATCTTGAGTTAAGAACAAATCAGAGTATAGCTTTAAGTAATATGACATGAGGTTTGAAATACAAATATGCTACCTTGATCTAACAAGATTATCTCACTATCACATGATAATTATAGCACATGATTTCACTTTACCCCTAGTGAGGCAGCAAAAGAAAGGTAAAAAACAAAGTAGATCTTGAATATTGTTTGTCACAACTCAATCATTACCCCCATGCTACTCCATCTAATAGACACTTCTCCTCATACAAGTTCTTGCATACAAGTTGGATCAAAACAAGTAATTAAGAATGGGGTACATGATATGCATCTACGAATACATCTTACACAAAATAGGTTCCAAACTCATATATCAAATCATAGAATAAAGATTCACCACATAGGAATTACATATATGACCATAATCATGTTGGACAACTCATATGGTACTAGATCTATGAAGAACAAGAGAGAAATAGATCAAGCTACTACCACAAACCCATAGTCCAGAGGTAGATTACTCCCTCTTCATCATGGTGATGATGTTGGAGACGTTGGAGAGGGTGGAGATCCCCCCGGAGGCGGCTCCAACGGAGTTTCCCCCTCCAATCTTCGCTGGATCTGACTCTGTTTGGTGGTGTTTTCTTCTCTGATGTCTTCTATGTCCAGGACTCCCCGAGGGATCCTTATATAGGGGTTTTTAGGTCAAGAGAATTTTGTGGGAAAAAGAATTAAGACGATCGGATGGCCGAGAAGGAAAAGCGGGTAGGTGGCACGCCCACCTAGGCTAGGCATGTCACCCAGGCTCTTTTGGGTCTCCTGGTCCTCCAGGTGAGGTTTTTGCGCTCTAGATGCTTCTCGTGGATAAATATTGACATCCCCAAAAGCTCATGTCCATTTGACTCCGTATAGCTCCTGAAACATTAAAAACATTGAAAATAGGGTTTTTCTGCCCTACCGGGTTATAACCAAAATAAAGCGGATCATTGGTAAATCCCCAAAAATTAATGTAAAACATGGATATAACATTATATATGATGCAAATATGTAGATAAACATGTTAACAAACTACAAAGTTTATGTATGCATTTTACATGCATCAACATCCCCAAGCTTAACCTATGCTCGTCCTCAAGCATGAACGTGATAAAAATAAACATGGACTTTAGAGTTTTTTACTTTTGCTTCTTTCATTATCATGTAAAGTTTGTAGGTTCAAATCCTTTCAATGAAACATAATATGCAAGTGTACTATTAAGTTGTATCTTTTTCACATCTATAAACATGTCAAACAATAAGTAATGGTGTGAGAAAACAAATGAGGGACAAAACAAACCTTCAAGCACACTTTGATGAACCTATAAAATAAGTGACTCTTCCTATAATTGGCATTGGTGTTTTATGTTTCTACTTTTATTTTTGGGCTACTTCTTAGTTTAATGCCCGACTAGAAGACTCACTTCTTAGTTTCATGTCTTTCCTTGAGATGTTTTGCATCAAGTACCGAAAATAAGCATTGAATACATATGTCAATACTCCATAAAGAATATGTAATACCCTGAATTTTTGATGGTAACATTTTGGTCTATTTATATAAAAAAGTAGGACCTTGAGGATATTTAAATCTGATTTGGGAATAGGGGATTAGATAAAATAAGAACGGAAAGAACAAAAGAAGAAGAAAAGCATTGTGCACTAGTGCTTCAGCTCATGAGACCTATAGCGAGCCAATTGCTCCTTTTGTAGCTTTGATAATTAAAAACTGGACACACTTCTTATCTCTTTAACCTGAACAAATAAATGGGCTGGTCTGGGCTGGGCTTTTTGGACGTCGTCCAGTGCTGCCCCATACACTAGGTCTGAGTTGGGCGACGACACCACTATTCTACCCTAAAATTTCCCAACGCCATTGCCCAAAACAAGTCGCCGTCTCTCTGCCCTAAATAGTTTCCATGGTTATTGCCCTCAGGCTGCCCCTTTGATGCGCCTTTCTGATCTGCTACGTCACGGTTGTCCGGATCGTTCCTGGCAAGCTGTAGTTTGCAGTCGTTCGCCATCGCCTAGGGTCCGCAGCTACACGCGCTGGATGCCGCTCCATTCTGCCATGTCGTCAGCGTCGTCTTCAGTGGTATGTACCCCTGTCTGTGTCGTTGATGGCAAATAAAAATGGTTTTCCCTGTTAGCTATGCGGTAGATTAGTGCTACACCTGAATCGATGTTCCTAGTTGCTACAAATTCTGTATTGCAATCAATAGTACTTTCCAAGCTGGGTGCGTATGCGTCTATGTGAAGTTCAGACGGGAGTAGCACTAGCTGGGTTCTAATTCCTGTAATTTGGTGTCGCTCCTACAAGATCACATCTACTCAATCGGATAGCTTATAACTAGTAGTACATACAATTAGCTATTTTTCTGTCTATGCGTTTGATGGGATCTATCGGTGGTTAAGTTATGCTTATCGGTGGTTAAGTTGTGCCTTTTTGTACTGGTAAATTTACTAGCTTTTGAGGTGTACAGCCGTACAGGCTAGAGGTGAAACGCTACGGAATAGTTAGGAATCAGCTTAGTGCTTGCTAGTTTGTTTTTTTCACCCTGAGCATGTCGGGAGTATCATGCATGTGTGGACAAAGTTTCTTGTGCTTTTAACTACCTCCATGTCTGACGTATAGCAGGTAGGTTTCTGCTAGTTAAATCAATTAACTTTAGATACGAGTTAACTGCAATTTTAATTCAGTTGAAGATATTAGCTGAGACGATACTCTTTATGTTGTTAACATAAAATGAAAAGAAAAGATAGTAAGAGACAGCTATAATTAGTACTTCTCTTGACCGTCTATTATTTGTTATGCCTTCGAGTCTGTTTCATGAATTATTTGCAATGGCTGGCGAGAATGCTCACGGATTGGTTGTCCGTAGGTGCAATGATATTTTATTTTAACTCTATGTGATGATATTACATATTGAGTCAAATACATGTTTGAATAACAGGTATCATTACTTTCGATTTAGAACCATACAGTCACAGTCGTGCACCATGGTTGAAGCAAGTTCATAATGGGATAAATCCCCTCGCTCAACTTTTATTTTCTAGCACTTGTTTTTTATTCAATTGTTACATATTAGTTATTTGTGTGCAGATAAAGTGATACATCAAAGGTTACAGTTGCGCTTGCATTTTTGCATAGCATCTTAGAGATAATGCATAGTGTTGTGACCTACTGAGGTAGACACATTGAGACCACCGATGTTGAGACGAGTCCCACATTGTCGGCAACCTCCACGAGTTGGAGTGAGTGGATGCCGACGGGTGTTCACTCAAGCGATACCGGTATACACAAAAGAAAAGTGAAAGCAAAGAGCATAATGCATACATGATCATCATCGCGACTAGTGTTACAAGGATATTTGTTGGTGTCGTGTTTCTTACAATGCTTATTATTTCTTTATATGCTTGTTGAGTACTTTGTACTCACCTTTGTGGCTTCTATCTTTTTAGGTACCACCAAGGATGACATGCATGGGAGTGGGAGTAGCACATCTACATTTTACACACACTACTGCACATATTTCTTTACTTCCTATAGATAGTAGTATAATCTTGCTGAAGAGCGATCTTGACTTATTCTTCATCGTAAGGTTTTTTTATATTATGTTGCTACTAGGATTGGGAATATGAGATATCTTGGATGTGATTTTAAATTGGTCTTGCTGAACCATGTAGATGTGCGTAGGGATAAACTTTGGTGGCGTATTATTATCGTGTTGTCAAGGATGTCCCCATAAACAAAGGAAACTCTACTTCAATTTGTAGTTTTCTTTCGTTAAGGGAATTATTTAAAGGTTGTGTAGCATTGTTAGATAGAGGTGTTATATGGGGTGTTACAGTTGGTATTAGAGCCTAGGCTTTAGGTCTCTGGAGTAGATTAGCAGCAAATAGGATAATAATTTATTTCCCTTTTTAATCAACTAAAACTTGTCTTTATTTTTCCTAAACAACTAAAACTTGACACATTGATGCACAGTAGGATGGGCTTGGGTCATGCATTGCAATACGCATTGGCTTTATTTGATTGTTGATCTCTTTTATTTATGTTATTCTGCTTGTGGTGAGGCCATTGCTCAAAAGGCACGCAGACCTTGGTTTAGGTACCATTGCCCTTTGGTTTTGTTAGTTGACTACAACGAGAGGGAGAGAATCTTCATGGTTGATGAATTCAACATTGGAAGGAAAGTAGTTGATCTTCTACGCTAGTTTAGTATATGCGTGAATAACGTGATAAAGGTATCAGATTAGTAAATTTAGATACTTATATTACTTAGTTGGACTCATGAGAAGATAGTTGTAGAGTTTGGTTTTGGCATCAAAGTTTGAATTAACATAATGTACCAAAGGAATTTGAGAGAAAGGATGCTAATCTTGAAGATGCAGTGGATAAGGAGATTTGGTTTTTTAAAGAATAAAGCTACATTGGACAACCTAGCTAGTGTAGCGGTGGAGTAGATAATACTACGAAGACTTATCAAGATCCAAATTAGGATGAGAAACGTGTTTCTCTACCAATGTCTCTGAAACCACAAGTTTCACTTGTGTTCCATATTCACATTCACTTGTCCTTTCTAGTGCATCACATGCACTTGTGTTTGTCTAAGGATCGTCATCTAGTACTAGAATATCAAGTATTGGTTTCTCGTCTAAGGATGATGAAGCGTTGTCAGCCATGTACTTCATATGTCCTTCTCGCTAAACATTGGTTTTCTAGAATTAATAGATTCTGATTGGCCCAATCTCTATCTAGTGTATTCTTGTTTGACATTCATTGGTGTTCCTTCTCCAAGTTTTGAGAATAAAGAATGATGAATGCATTATTCGCCTTGAAGGAAACCTTGTTGTTGTTTCCAAAAAAAGATCGCTTTGTTTCAGGAAGCCTTTTCCTTAGTAGTTTCTATGTGAGAAGCTTGTCCTAAGTATTACATTTGTGGATCAAATTGCTAACCACCCACAAAGTTTGTTTAAAAGTGTGTTTTGCACACGCAACCCTGAGGGTTCTTAAGAGATCGATAGATCTATATTTTTTGTAGCCTCTTTGCAAAATGATATATGGGAGTCGATGTCGAACCCATGAAATCTTGTTGCAATGTGAGTGAGGATCGATGTCGAGTGTGAACATCACGGGATTCACCGGTTCAATTATAGAGTCAATAGTTTTGGTGCGGGATGGATTGGCCCCATACCAATTACCCTTATTATTTGCTCTTGTAAGTTGGAGTGGTGAATCATTGTGTGCCTTTTCCTTTAATTAGATGATAGATGGTGCTTAACCATAGAATGGTATATTGTTCCACATGTAGTAGAGGAAACCTCTGCCAAGCGTAGGAGATGTTGTGAGACTAAATCTTCATTGATTTTATGCTACCATATTAGAGATATCGTCTGATAGACCACCATGAGAGTTTCTTATAGGTTCCACTGTTTTGTCTAGTTGTGTTCTGAAGTTGAAGAATCTTGAGCATTCTGTGGTCTTGCAACATCTATGCTCTTCATAAGGATTTCATATTTGACCAAGGACAAGGACAATTTTTACGACCAAGATATCATGCTTATTTCCAATTTATTTGAGAGAGGGACATATAGTTTTGTATTGGTCCTATTCCCTGACCATTCTAAGAAAAAGAAATAATTGGATGATATGTTATCCAAAGGTTTGATTCCACGCAGTGTCTGACTTTGTGGACTGCCTATTTTGTTCAGAGCTAAGAGGGGTGGTTAATTGGTGGATGTGTGTATATTACTGTGCTCTTAATGAAGTAACAATCAATAACAAGTATCTTGCCCCACATCGAGAACCCTTTTGATCAACTATATGGAACCCAGGTCGTCTAGATTGATCTCTAGTATGGCTATAATCCAATTCGTGTGCGGGAACAAGATATGGAGAAGGTTGCCTTCTCCACGAAGTACGGACGTTGTGAATATAAAGTTATGTCTTTTGGACCAAACAATGCCCAAACAATGAACAACATGCTAAGTAGGGTCCTTGATTACTTTGTGGTAGTGTTCTTTGATGATATCCTCATATAATCCAAGACAGAAGAAGACATGAGTGCCATTTGAGACTTGTTCTCTTAAGACTCCGAGGAAGAATAAATTATTTGTGAAGCTAAGGAAATGTGAGTTCTGACTTTCAAGAGTGGCTTCTCTTGGTCATGTGTGTGCTCACGCAATATAGATTGGGTATTGATGTTTCTAGGTAATTGAAAAAAACATGAGTAGGACTACTAATACCTTCGATCCGGATTACGGATGTAGTATAGCTCTTTTTCCCTAGTAGACCTAGGTTATCGAATCCTCAGGAAGCAGAAAGCATAGTGAAGTTACTTTAACAGATCTTCGGGAGTTTTAGAATTATTTTTGTGTTTTATTGGACCAAGATTTTGCTGTCTTTTGTTGTTGTCGATGATGGAGAGAGAGGGGCCTAGGGATTTCGGTTTCACCTGTAGTTGTGCAGAACATCTGATGGGAATAAAAGATAATAGTAAATTATGCATGTAATTGTTAGAGTAAGATAATTATATGTTAAAAGTGCATCCATAATTTCTATTGCAATCGCTTATAGCAATAGCCTACTAGTCTCATCCATAGAAGAAAGAGAACTAATGATATGCATAGTGATGTCACCGTTAATCCCAAGTAAATCCATCACATACATCCGTACTACCCCTTCTATCACTGGGATTCCCAACCTGCAGATTAGTCATTACTCATACTCCCTATATCTGGCTCAATCCTCGGGGTCTTGGGTACCTTACAAGTCCTTGGATTGAGAAAAGAGAGGATACAATAATCATCATGTCATACAAACTAATAGATGATCCCATCTATGATAAATAACATGCACAAAAGCTACATGGCTAGGCTGAAGTCCTTAGCCCAAAGAGAATTACACACACATAGAGATGAAATCAACAATCATAAACATTGCAATGGAAACCATGAGATTGATAGCAAATAGTCTTACAATATCGCCAATCGAATATGAGATCTACTATTACAAGTGGTGGAATATGGCTATGGTGGTAGAGAAGGGTTTGGAGAATAGATCTAAGTCAATTCCTCCGGTGGATCTTCGGTGTTGTGGATGCAGGATTCTGGGGCTCCGCGGGGCTCTCCGAGGCTTTGTTTCTCGTCGCCCGAAGCCTCTTTATATAGGGGTCCCTTCATGAAAGTTGTTCTGTTTGACCTAGCAGTGTCGATGGCAACTATACGGCCAGAACTATACGGTCGGAATTTTATTCCTGCCGTATAGTTGGTCGTTAAAGCTTCTTTCTCCATTTCACGACCCCTGGTTTCTTTGGGTTGTTGGAAATCTTGTATCTTTGACTTTAATGTTGTGATTCCCATCATTCAACGTCATTATCTGCGCAGGGAAAATAGAAAGAAAGGACTGTATACCCCTTTGATCATTAGGCATTAGTGGCAGGGTTTAGAGAGACATTTCATCAAAAATATGAATAATATCCAGTTTAAATGTGGATGTAGATGGCTATATTTGACAGCCATCAACCTCCCCAAGCTTAAACTTGATCATCCTCGAGCAAGAAAATCAAAATCAAAAAGGAACTCAGCATTTAAACTGAAATAACGAGATGGTGATCTTACTCATGATTGGTAGTCTCATGTTTCCTCCACTTTATTAATCTGAAAAACTTCAGAATAGATAGAGTAATAACAAGAATATCATACGGATTTTTATGCATCCTTGTAGTGCAGCAAAATTATTGTTATCCTTGGATGATTCAAATGAGTAAACCTTATTCCATGTCATGTAATCAACTCATAGGCTTGCCTTTGAACAATAAAGTATAATCATGTAAAATTGAGAGTGTGAGAGTTTGTCATGAAAAACATATACACTAGAGTATCTCAATTATCCCACATCAATAAATCAAGACTTTTAAGCACTACTTTTCTGTTCATTGTCCTTCAAGAATTTCAGTTCTTAAGTAATTGAGAGCATGCCAAAAATAATAATTAGTTTATCGGGCTATGATGGACACTCATGGCATCACCAAGGTTTTTGTTCCTTTTGCACAATGATTACTCATATCAGCCAGAGGAGTGATTCCATCATGAACACAGCTACATGAGAATGCCAAGAATCTTACCCATTATAGCATTGCTGCTACATATGTTTAATCAACTCATAGCCGAAATCTAAGAGTTTCCTCCATGAAGATCGTTCGTAGGCTAGCGGAGTTTTTGGCATCCCATGAAGTTTTACATGCATAAAGCTATATCATTCTTATGATTCACAAGTCAAACTTTGACATGCTCACAAAAACCGCTAAACATTAATTCAATCAAACAAATCCTTTTAAAGAGAGCTATCAAGTCAATCATTATTTTCTATTGTGTTGAGTATCTCTAGAAATAAGCCTTCAAGACTAAACACTACAACACCCAAGCCTTCAACTGTGAGACTTTTTATTATTACAATTGTTAGCAAATTTTTAGGCAAGACTTGGTTAACTACAAGAGCTGGAACAAAACATACCCAACTAAATACCCATGCAAACAAAATTTTACTACAATATAAAGACTCACTCGACCAATATAATATCTTAACATTTACTACTAACTAGCATGGGTTTCTCAAATTTCAAAAGTGGGGAGTCTTAAGGCATACCTCTCATGATTGGTGCCACTTCTCTCTTCCCTTTTAATTTGTTTCTTGGAAACTCGAAGTCGATCACTCTCCTGCAAATATGTGAAAGCCACAAGGAGAATAGAAAGGAAGGAAGAGGTAAAATAAACATAAATGGAAAAATCTTTTTGTTGTTTTTAAGAGAGGGAATTAAAGAATAGAAAATTGGCAGCAAAGCTCGGCTAGAAAGTCTCGAAAACAAATAGAAATAACTAAAGATAAAGTGTTGGGGAAACCAACACGAGTGTTTATAAACTTGAATTAAAAACATAACCTCAAAATGAATAAAAACAAATGAACGCCAAATAAAGATAATGAGGAAACTTCCCCAAGCCTAGGCTTTTGCAAGCCCTTCAAATCATTGTGGTGACCGAAAAAAGTCATAACTCGAGGTCACGAATTGAGTTGATAAATTACTAGTTGTTTCTCGGAGGTTCGAGGAGAGGTTATGCATCCTCTCCACATTTCCTCCAAGTTCTTGGAAGTCTTGGTATGTAGTGAACTGGGTTGGTGGCTGCTCCTCTTGATAAGGAACTTCTTGCTCCTCTTCTTGGTCTGCATCCTCATCCAGAATATCCTCCTCGGATTGGTGTTGCTCAACCTGTAAGTCATATTGCAAACGTCCTTCCTCGATAGAGAAAATACCATTAGGCAAAGGAGCGAGTAAAGACGCCCAGCTCCAGCAATATGCAAGTAATAAACACCACCTCTCCTAGTGAGCATTCCACAAGCTTTTAAAGTAGAGAAACCAACACGTCGCTCACCTAGCAGTGGTTGCAACTCACCTAGGTCGATGCCTAGGGAAATGGCAAGCACGGTGATGATGCCTCCACCTGTGATTGGTCCTTGGCTTTGGGAGGATTGGTACTCCAGGTAGCGCACAAGAATTGCGCCCAAGTTGAGTGAAAAGTCAATGTTGTTGAAAGCAGATTTTGTGAGGACTAAGATGTCCTCCTCATTGAGTCTCGTGAACTCATTTCATGCCTGCAAGGTGTTAGCAATAACATAGAACAAATAGCGAATTGCAGGATGTTGAATATTTTTCCCCTTGCTTACTCTAGAAGTGAAACTCATTCCATTATAATAAAGTTCCGAGGAAGGGTCTATGCCAGTAAAGGATGCGCGTAAGTCATTAGCATTATTGTTTGGAAAATTAAAACATGCGCACCATTCATCTAGTGATAAAGCATAATAGTTTTTCATAAGTCGGAAAGAAATCATGTCCTCTCCATGCCATGCTTTAACGGTGCTTTTCAAAGAACTTAGAAATTCAAGAGTTAACCGGCGATAAGTAGGCACATCATTGAATGCAAAGTTTTGTAGGCCAACTCTATTGCAAAATAAATTGAAGTCATTAAAAATACCGAGTTGATTCACTATAATGGGGCAAGCCCACTTTGTTGTCTTCACTTCTCGGTTCTTGATCTTGTTGAAGCAATAACATTGGAGCTCATCCCTGAACCGTATCCCCATGTGTTCTTGAGCAGCAGCCCGAGAAGAACTAGCGGCGGCACGAGCACGAGTTTGGCTCCTTGTGTTCATCATCTAAAATAATAAGGAAAGACAAAAAACTTTTTGATCCAACAATAATAAGCATAACATATTCCTTATCTTAGCACACTAAAGAGTCCCCTAAAAATAATAATCTAGGCAAGAGAATCATGGCAATTAGTTCATAGTAGGTCTCACCCTAGATTGATAATGATAACAGATCGAGAATGAATTTGCAAAAAGTAATTGGAGGATCGGAGGAAAAACATACCGTAGATCATTTGTGTGCGAGGAAATCGAACGAAATTAAGTAGAGATGAAGATCTCCTGAGGTTTTGAGAGAATTTGGAGGTAGAAGAGAGACAAAAGGATTGAAGTTTGGGTGTTGGGGGTACCTTCCCGTGGCGATTTTGTGTACGGATGCAACTATACGGCCAAACTATACGGTCGGAACAATTTGTTCCCGCCGTATAGTTGGTCTGATGTAAAAAAAATAGGGTTTTCACCTGGCGGTGCAACTATACGGCTAGGATTTTTATCCCTGCCATATAGTTGGTTGTTAAACCTTCTGTAGCCTGGAAACGGAATTTTACAAAGGGAACGATAATTATACGGCCGGAACTATACGGCTAGAATTTTTATTCCCGCCGTTTAGTTGGACGTTAAACCTTAAGTACCTACGGAAGAAAATTTGTCGATGGCAAAGATATCTATACGGCCAAACTATACGGCTGGAATTTCTAAAACTTAGCGACACACCTTTTTTTTGACAGAAAAATGATAGTAAAAATTGTCGACCAACATCAACATGTATAAAGAAGGATTTTTAGTACTACCGAACTTCTTCTCCTCAACTGGAGCTTTCTAGCACTCTTTATTAAACATAAAACTTAAACTAAAACTTAAAAAACTTTACTCAAACCTTTATTTCACATGGGTTGCCTCCCATGAAGCACTCTTTTATGGTCAATAGCTTGACCTCGATGTTGCTCACTTAGGCCAGATGAGTGGAACACCCACTCCAAAATAGTTGGCCTTCAAAGTGATGGCCTCCTTTTCATCATGCTTGGCTTTATTCTTCCTAGGAAAATGATTAACAAAAGGATCCCGCGAAGGAAATTGAAACTTCATGTTCCCTTCATGTAGATCAATCAAATCCTTAATAGTTCTTAAGAATTGACGGCCAAATATAATAGGAGTAGTAGGATCTTCAGGCATGTTAACAATAACAAAATCAATAAGAGCAAGACAACCTTTAATGTATACTAAAGTATTTTCTTTAATCTCTACAACTTGTTTGTGGGTAGAATCTGCTAGATGTAATTTTAACTCGGTGATTTCAAAGGAGCCAAGATTTAACTTATTAAAAAGACTTTTTGGAATTGTTGAAACGCTTGCACCTAGATCACAAAGTGTAGTTATCTCATTGGTCCCAATTTTAATCTTAATAGTAGACTCAAATATATCATCAAGCTTCACAGGTAATTTTTCAGCAATTTTCTTATATTCTTCCTCAAGCTCACGTACCTTTATTGCTACCTGATTAACAAAGTGTTGATACATAGCTTCCCCATTTCCTTCACTTACCGGAATCTTGGTATTGATCCTTTTTACATGATCTTCAACGGTGTAATTTGGTGAAGGAGCATTACTATAATCAAGTTCTCCAGGCTCCTCCCTTTGGATTCTCATCATCTTGAGGTCTTCAACAGGATTGGGCTCAGCTTTACCTGCAAATTTAGCTAGAATGAAAGTTTGACTCTCGGTTATCTTACCTAGCTGTGCCTCAACAATCCTTGTTCTTTCTTGGAGGGCATGCAAATCATTCCTCAAACTTATAGCTTGGTTAGATAATTTACCAAGCATAGCATCATGGTTCTCCATTATCTTAACAAGGATATTGTTTTGCTCATTTTGTGAGTCTATAAAGAACTTACGTGTTTCTTAGAGACTACCATTACTTGTTCCCATATTATTATTAGAGTTACTTACAGGACTAGAATAATGTTTCTCAAAATTAGGATTATAATTCTTCTTCCAGGCAGGGTTATAATCATTACGAGCTATGAAGTCTATTTCTTCAATATTTGATTCTAGGATGGCTCTTACCTGGTTTTCCTTACCTTTTACGGCTAATATGAGCTCATCCAGCTTAGAATTGAGTTCTTCATTTTCTTGTGGTGAGACGGAGTTCACCTTCTTCGTGTTTGATCTATCCACATGCCACTGGGCATGGTTGTCTTGCATATTGTCTAGTAGTTGCTTTGCTTCGATAATATGTTTGCCCATAAATGTTCCTCCAGCTGCAGTATCAAGCATAGACTTAGACACAGGGTTAAGAGCATTATAAAATAAATGGTATTATTAATATTTCCCAAATAAGCGATTTACATTGTTTTTGACTCCTTTTCTCCCCAGTACAACTGCTCCAAGAATTATGTCCATTGGATCCATCATCTGTCCTGATCCTGGTGAAAATAAACATAAAATGTGCACGCGAGCGCAGTAAAATACCAAGATCCTACATCTACAATGCAAAATAATAATGTAAAACATGATGCAAATATGCACTCATCAATATTATTCATATTTTTGATGAAATATCTCTCTAAACCCTACCACTAATGCCTAATATTCAAAGGGGTATGCAATCCTTTATTTCTATTTTTTCCTGCACAAATAATGTCGTTTGAAGATGGGAATCACTACATTAAAGTCAAAGATACGAGATTTCCAACAACCAGAAGAAACCAGGAGCCGTGAAGCAGAGGCAAACGCTTTAACGGCCAACTATATGACCAGAATAAAATTCTGGCCGTATAGTTCTGGTCATATAGTTGGCGCCACCACCGCTAGGTCAAACAGAACAACTTTTGTGAAGGTACCCCTATATAAATAAGCCTCGGGCAATGAGAAAAGAGCCCTCCCTCGTCCAAAAGTCTCTGCCTCAGATCATTCGCCGCCTCCAAATCTCAAAACCCTACTCCATCTCCATAGCCATATTCCAACACTTGTAATAGTAGATCTCTTCTTTGATTGGCGACATTGTAAGACTATTGCTATAAATCTTATGATTTTTATTACAATGTTCGTGATTGTTGATCTCATCTCTATGTGTGAGTAATTCTCCTTGGGCTAAGAGCTTCGGCCTAACCATGTAGCGTTTGTGCATTGTTATTTATCATTGATGGGATCATGTATTAGTTTGTATGACTTGATGATTATTGTATCCTCTCTTGCCTCGATCCAAGGACTTGTAAGGCACCCAAGACCCCAAGGGTTGAGCTAGGTATAGGGAGTATGAGTAATGACTGATCTGCATGATGGGAACCCTAGTGATAGAAGGGGTGATGGCCCAAAATATATCGAGCTCATTGGGGAACCCCAAGAGGAAGGTATGATGAGAACAATAGCAAGTTTTCCCTCAGTACAAAACCAAGGTTATCAATCCAGTAGGAGCAAGGAAACACACCAAAGGTGTAGCTAGCTGAATGTTGGCAGGGCGCACTACTGGTGCCAGCAGCAATGTGGAGACCTGCACAACACAACCACATAACTCTGTCCCCAACTTGCAATGAGGTTGTCAATCTCACCGGTTTTGCTGAAAACAAAGGATTAAACGTATCGAAGGGAAGGAAGTAATAGTTTGTACAAAGTAAACATAAAGCAGTAAACAGTTTATAGATTGTATGTAAAAGAAAGGACCGGGATCCATAGTTCACTAGAGGTGGCTCTCCTTAAGATAGATAACATGATGGGTGAACAAATTAAAGTGGGGCAATTGACAAACATCGAGAAAGCAATACATGCATATACTAATCATCTTGACTCCTTTTGAACTTGATTGGGCATTACAACATTATACATAGACCGCCATCCAACTGCATCTATGACTAATAATCCACCTTCAGGTTATCATCTGAACCCCCTCCAGTATTAAGTTGCAAGCAATAGATTATTGCTTTACAAATTGCGTGTAATGTAAACAATACGATTGTTCTATGAACAAAGGATTGTTGTGTTCTCCCTAGTATTAACAACACATCTAGTACCTTAGAGATTTCTGTCACTTCCCCAGATTACCAGAGGCATGAACCCACTATCGAGCATAAATACTAACTCTTGGAGTTGCTAGCATCTACTTGGCCAAGATAGCTACTAACAACGGAAAGCATGCAAGATCACAAATAACAAAGACATGATAGAATCAATAATCAATCTGAAATAGCATCTCAATATATATCGGATCCCCGCAAACACAACATGTATGAATTACAAATAGATGATCTTGATCATGAACGGAGCTCACAAGATCTAAACATGAAAGCACAAAGGAGGAGAACCAGCCATCTAGCTACTACATGGATCCGTAGTCCAGAGATGAACTACTCACGCATCACACCGGAGGCTTGCATGATGATGAAGAAGGCCTCTAGGGTGAAATCCCCTCTCCAGCAGGGTGCCGGGAAGAGCTTCAGATCCCTCCCGATCTAGGGACAGAGACGACGGCGGCTACAGACTCTTTCGTGGATTTTCGATTGGGTACTTAGGGTTTTTGTCCCGAGGGCATCTTATAGGCGGAAGGAGAGGCCGAGGGGGTGCTAGGGTCGGCCAGACCACCCCCTGGCACGGGCCAGGCCTGGCCGCGCGGCCAGGTGGTGTGGCCGGCCAATTCCGAGAATATTCATTTTCTGATTTCCTGGAACCAAAAACAGCAGAAAACAGGCAGCTGGCACTGTGGCTCTTGTTAATAGGTTAGTCCAAGAAATCATATGAAAAGTACTCCAAAGTGTGGAAAAAACACAAAAAAGTAGATAAAACCAAGCATGGAACATCAAAAATTATAGATACATTTTCAATGTATCAACATCCCCAAGCTTAACTCCTGCTCGTCCTCGAGTAGGTAAGTGATAAAAAGAAAGAATAATTTTTGAGGTGACATGCACCATCATAAACTTGATCAAATTATTTGTAAAACATTCAAAGCTGGGATCATAGTACTTCAATCATAACATGAAAGACAAAGTTCTAGCAATAATACAAAGAAACTATGATGCAACATGAAAATGCATAAACAAAAGATTCATGAATAACAATGCTTTGCAAGACGTTTGTTTGTTTCACATAAAGAAAACATAGCATACTAGTATTCATCTTATCCCTCATAGAGTAGAAAACATAAATAGTTTACAAGAGTGACTAGATACAAATAGTTTAAAACAAGCAATATCAAGGTAGGCATCAATCAATAAGTTTTGGGACAATGCACATAGAACTCAGAATGGCCACTATGCTCTCAAGAAAGTGCTCATATAATGTGCGGAGACTCAACAAGCAAATGAACAGGTTTTGAAAATTTTGAAAGGCTTCCAAATGCTGAAAGTATGGTACTCATTAGCTTTGAGCTCTCATTGCCCCTATCATAAGAATGTTTAATGTGATTAAGGTGAAAGTGAGGTCCAATCTGAATTATATGCTTGACAGACTATAAACTGTAAATCCCATGTCCCTTGAGTACGAGGGCCGCTCCTCATGCTACTCAACTTTAGTTACCGATAAGTTCTTGTCATCGTAAATATGTGCGTATCATAGAGAACCGCCAATGGGGTACCCCTTGCCCGATGATACGGAAGAATCCCCATATCAAAATGACAAGGCAAGCAGACAATGAGTATCTCAGCAATCTTCTTATTTACCATGGGAAAATGGTGCTTTTTTCTCTCTTTCCTCTTTTCATAAATCTTTTTTTCTTTTCTCAATAGCTATCTCTCTTTTTTTATAAGAAGAATGCTTCATAGATATCATTATGGTTACGCTGCAGGTTTCCACCATGTCAGCATGGATTAGACCAGCGGCCCAGGGGTTTCTCTAACACACATACATAACTCCATGGACTTACAAGCTCCCCTTTTATTTCAGACCGACGACATTCGCAAACAAAAGAGCATGGTATCAACTGGGTATATATTTACAAGTGTTGAAAGCGTTCCCCGTGACAACACGGTTCTACTAATCCCCAGCCTATAATTTGCAAGCATATAACTTTCATGGAGAGTCACAATGGTTCAGGTTCATTAAGTGCAAAAAATAAGGTGTGCCATCAAGTTCGTGAGAGCTTTACTAACTAACTTTCTCATAACAAGCAAACATTTTATTTGGAAGAAAACAAGGCATATTAGATATGCACGGAAGTAGCAAATGATGCTAATAGGTAGGTATGGTTGACACTTTGGCAATATTTGGTTTAAGGGAGTTGGAAACATGAGTAAAATACTCAGTGGAAGTGAAGGCTAGCAATAGTAAGGGAGCGACAAACGAGAGAGCAATAATAGCCATAATCATGCAGAGCGACAAAACATCATTGATCAAAGCATAAAGTGATACTACAAGTTGAAAACTAAAGGATCATAAAGGCTTATGATGACTTGGGATAGTCATAACATGGTGTGTGCATGTGCCAAGTCAACCCAAATAAAGCATCAAAGGAGAATACCACTATACTATGCTTTAATATGCTAAAACAACGCATGATTCATCCAAGGCACATTAAGCAATATGAATTGTTTATAACAAGTCATGCTACAGCAAAGAATACTAAGCATAAAGCCAAAACAATATCAAGCATGGCATGACAAAGCATAGGCCACAGTCAAAAACAAGCTCTCTTTACCACTTAAGCATGAGCTTTCCTACTCTTTTCCAAACCAAACCAAACTATGTGAACACCAATGTATGAAAGTGGAGGTCTAACCAATTTATTCAGAAAACGAAGCAAACCAAGAAAATGAAAACAAAAAAGAAAAACAAAAAAGAAGACGCTCCAAGAACAACACAACTGTGCGTGAAACAATACAAATGAAGTGGTTGGAAGAAACCTGAGATTTTTATTGATGAAGAAGGGGATGCCTTGGGCATCCCCAAGCTTTTACGCTTGTACTTCTTGGATATTTCTTGGGGTGACACGCGTGGCATCCCCAAGCTTGAGCTTTAGTGCATCCTTCATCTCATTACTCATTCCGTCCATACACCTGAAATTTTTCCTTCATACAAAACTTCACACAATCTTTATTAGCAACATTAGTGCACTCAAGATAATAGGTCTTTAGGTTCAGTTACAACACCAATAAAACTTCCATTAAAACACAAACTACTGTAGCACTTCCCTCAAAAATCTCAATTCCCCAAAAGAACTCAAAAAGAAACCAACAAGAAGCAAATGCAAATAATGACAGAAATCTGTCAAAACAGACCAGCAGGTAAAGACGAATTGTTTCGAAGACCTTCTGTTGCTCAAATCAAAAAGTGTTGAACTAACGAAAGTTAGATAACAACCTGCGGCAGAAGCACAAAAATTCACGCCTCAAAAGGACGTACAGAGATTTTACCCGAATTTTTACGGTGAAGCACAGAAATCTGTTTCGGAACAGCAACTTTCCCAATCATTACTTCTCTCTCATTAGAGGTTACTCTTGGCACAAAAAGCAAATAAAAAGGATAAGGAGCGGTTATTACTGAATTAATAACTTCCAAGACTCATCTAAAACTTTTTGGGTTATCTCCCAATAAGTAATTTTCTTTAACACCTTTAAGTTAGGCATAAGGAAAAACTAAAATGGATAAAATAGAAGTAAGCAGAGATAATCATGGTGAAAACATTGTTTTGTTCAATGAAATCCTTTTGTTAACAAGGTTGATCAGGTCTTGCTACTGATTATGTTACCTCAACCTTTGTATTTCATATGAGACAAAACTTTGTATTCCACTACTGATTATGTTACCTCAACCTTGATAGGAATGGTCCCAATCATAATAGTTTCATTTTTTTTGGTATGGGACAATATATTTCTCCAACTTGAATGCTCTCAACATGTTCAATTGAATTCAAACCATAAGTCCTATCAATCTTCTTGGGGAAATAGACAGTATGTTCCTTGTCATTAACATTGAAGGTCACCTTCCCTTGATTACAATTAATAACAGCTCCTGCAGTATTTAAAAAAAGGTCTCCCAAGAATAATAGACATATTATAATCTTCAGGCATAATAGTTTGAGAGGATTCTCACATAAGAAATATGAGTTGAAGTAAAAGAGAGCATCAAGAAGCAAATTCAAAACACATTTAATTCTAACCCACTTCCTATGCATAGGAATCTTGTATGCAAATAAATTCACAAAGAACAAAGTGACAGGCATGGGAAGATAAAACAAGAGTGACTTCAAAACTTTCAGCACATAGAGAGGTGTTTCAATACCATGAAAACTTCAACAACCATATTTTCCTCTCTCATAATAATTTTCAGTAGCCTCATGAATAAACTCAACAATATAACTATCACATAAAGCATGCTTTTCATGATCTACAAGCACTAGAGATTTATTATAAACATCTCCAAAAGAACCCTCGGGAACATAACATTCATCCTTCTTTAGTAACCATGGGGGACAATCAAATAATGTAAGGGATAAAGAGTTGCTCTCATTAGAAGGTAGGCATGGGTAGCTAATCCATTCTTCCTCCTTTTGTTCATCACTCTCCTCCTCTTTTTCATCTAATGACATTTCAGGTTCATCAATTTCTTCTTCCATAGGATCCTGCAAGGCATTAGTCTCTTCCATTTGTGGAAAGCATCTATTAATATATTCAAGAATATAGCCATTTTCTTCCTTATAATTATCAAAGAAAAATTTAAGTATACCATAAAACTCATATTTATAAGGTGAATCATCAATATTTTCAAGCAAACTAGCAAGTTCAAATGCACCCTTCCAAGCAATAAATTCCTCAATTTGTTCCACATCATAAAAGTCATAATTCCCTTTAACATAAGAAGGTATGGTAACATTATCATTATACTCACATTGAAAAGGGAGGTGTGTGTACCTCCTACAGCAACAAGATTTATCAAGGCAATAAGTAACATCATAAGTAGAGCACACGTTTATAGGAATGGTATACAATTTATCAATTTGTTCCCATAAGTGTTTCCCTTTTTATGACAAGCGATGTTCCTTATAATAATCTTGTTGATCTTCCGTGAACCCACCTTGCCAATAAGATCCAGTTTCAAAGAAACCAACCATTGACAACAAGCATGATAAAGCAAGACAATAACAGACCAACGAAAATAACAACTAGAGTAGGAACCAATTTTTTTGTATTTTTGATAAAGAAACAAGCAAATAAGGAGAAAATAAACTTAGCTTGAGCAATCATGATTCCAAGTGAACTTGATAAATAAAGCTATGCTCCCCGGCAACGGCACCAGAAAATAGTCTTGATGACCCACAAGTATAGGGGGTGTATCGCAGTATTTTCGAGGGAAGTGAAACCCAATTTATTGATTCGACACAAGGGGAGCCAAAGAATATTTATAAGCCTTAACAACTGAGTTGTCAATTCGGCTGCACCTGGACACAATCTTGCTCACAACAGTTTATCAGTAGCAACAGTTTTGTAGTAGGAATAGCAAAGTAGCAGCAGCAGTAAAGTAAAGATAGCAGTAACAATAGCAGCAAACAGTAGGATTCGAGTGCGGTAGGCATAGGGATGGATGGACGAGCGTTGCATGGACAAGACAATTCACATAGCAATTAGAACATAGGGCAATTGCAGATAAATAAGATAAAGCATCCAAGTACTAGATAATCCTAGGCATGTGTTCCATATTTAGTCATACGTGCTCGCAATAAGAACTTGCACAACATCTTTTGTCCTGCCAGCCCGTTTGCAGCGGGGCCTCAAGGGAACTACTGGCAATTAAGGTGCTCCTTTTAATAGAGCACTGGAGCAAAGCATTAACACTCCATGAACACATGTGATCCTCACATCAAAGCCATTCCCTCCGGTTATCCCGATTTCTGTCACTTCGGGGCCATTGGTTCTAGACAACAACGTGTGTATACAACTTGCAGATAAGACCATAAACAATACTATCATAATGAATCAATAACATGTTCAGATCTGAAATCATGGCACTCGGGCCCTAGTGACAAGCATTAAGCATAACAAGTCGCAACAAAGTCATAAATCACTAATAAAAGATACTAGTCACCATGCCCTAACAATCTGATGCCATTACATGAACGATCTCATCCAATCCCTACCATCCCCATAGCCTACAACGGGGGATTACTCACTCATAGATGGGGGAAACATGGATGGTCGATGGAGAAGCGATGGTGATGATGATGGCGATGATCTCCTCCAATTCCCCGTCCCGGCAGGGTGCCAGAACGGATTTTCTGGTGCTATTTCGTGGAATCTGGTGGTGGCGGTGGAGCGGAACTCCTTCTAGAAAAATGTCGAACCCCCCGGAGTTTTTAGGTCAAAATGCTTCTTATAGGCGAAGAGGGAGACCGAGGGGTAGCCTGGGGCGGCCAGGCCCAGCCCGCGCCTTTGGGTGGTGTGGCCAGCCCCTGGCCCTCCTCCGTCTCGTATTCTAGCTCCGTGAGTCTTCCAGAAAAATAGGCACTTTGGCTTTTGTCCCGTCCAATTCTGAGAATATTCATTTTCTGACTTTCCTGGAACCAAAAATGGCACAAAACAGGCAGCTGGCACTGTGGCCCTTGTTAATAGGTTAGTCCAAGAAATCATATGAAAAGTACTCCAAAGTGTGGACAAAACACAAGAAAGTGGATAAAACCAAGCATGGAACATCAAAAATTATAGATACATTTGCAATGTATCAGAAGCCAAGAACATAGAAGAAGCCATCGAAGAAGAAGAATAAGAAGTTGAAGAGGTTATGCTAATTGAGCCCACCTGGATGCAGCCTATATAGCATATATGACTAAGGGAGAGCTACCAGAAGATGTGATAGAAGCCCAGCAAATCACCCGATGATCGAAAGCCTTCAGGATAATCAAAGGGGAACTATACAAGAGAAGTATTTCGGGCGTGTTGCAGCATTGTGTAACACCCGAAGAAGGAAAAATCATACTCAAAGATATAAACGACGGAATTTGTGGTCACCATGCTAGTAGCCGAGCAATTGTTGCAAAAGAGGCTCACTGCAGTTCAAGATGCAAAATACATTGTCAAAACATGCGAGGCATGTCAACGCTTCGCAACAAAGCCTGGAGCACCCGGCGCTGAGTTGAATCCTATACCTCTGGCCTGGCCGTTTGCTCAGTGGGGACTCGATATGGTGGGAAAACTTCACAAATCATGGCCAGGAGGACACGTCTTTCTGCTAGTAGCAGTCGACAAATTTACTAAATGGATTGAAGCAATGCCTATCACCAACCAAGACGGAACTTCGGCTGTGAATTTTATCAAATCCATAGTATTTTGGTTTGGCATACCGAACAGCATCATCATGGACAATGGGACCAACTTCACTTCCAATGAGTTCAAGGAGTACTGCCAGGAGATGGGCATCAAAATAAGCTACGCTTCGGTAGCTCACCTACAAACAAATGGACAGGTAGAAAAAGCCAATGGACTAGTTACCACTGGACTCAAGATAAGACTACTAGCACCACTTGACAGAGCAAAAGGAGCATGGGTGGATGAATTGCCATCTGTATTATGGAGTTTACGTACAACTCCAAATAATTCAACACAAGAGACGCCTTTTTTTTGGTCCACGATGCGGAAGCCATGCTTCCTGTTGAGGTGTCACACGAATGCCCAAGACTGGCTGCATATAATGAAGAGGAATCAAGAGAAGCACTTGAAGATGATGCGGATGCACTTGATGAAGCTCGAGACGAAGCCCTCCAAAGAGCAACTATGTACCAACAAAACCTGCGCAATTACCATAGTAGAACATTGTGGCCTAGGTCCTTTGCAGTAGGGGACCTAGTTCTTTGCCTCAAGCAAGATGGACACAAGAAATTAGAATTGCCATGGGAAGGACCATACATCGTCACAGAAGTTATTCCCGGAGGAGCATATCTACTACAAGACAAGAAGACAGGAGTAAGTTACTCAAATCCATGGAACATAGCACAGCTACAACACTTTTACGCATAAGATTATTTACAATATGATAAGAGTTATAGTTCGGCTTATTAAGCTAGAATATCCAGGACAATGGCTAAAGGCCATCCGCTCAAAGAATAATGTATCATCGATTTTTCGCCTTATAAAGAGATAAGTTATTTGTACCTTAATCTTTTTATTGTTCAAAAGATTAGTGATTTCCATCAAGCTAACAACAACTATGAGCCTATGTCCAGATACACGCATCTGAATATAGCCTCGAGGGCTACTCCCATCAGGAGCGTTGGCACGCACCCGATATAAATCCAGTTGTGCATAAAATATTCATGATTGTAAACACCTTTGAGTTTTACACCAGTGTATCCTCAAAAAGGTATTACTCCCATCGGGAGATAGTATAAAGCATTGAAACTATCTGATAAAATCAGATAGTTTGGTGGCCCAGCAGTCCAACCACCAAAAAAGCCAAAAATCTCATATCACGCTCATACACGACAAAAAAATCCGAATGCCGTGTTCAGAAACATGAAGGTAAGACCCCAGGATTTGTCCTGTGTGGCCTGGTAATCACAGAATAATGCGCTCCGCCAGTAAAATATTTGTATCAACGATATGATGAAAAATCCCGATGGACACGTTGGGTACCCGATAAAATAGAAACTGGAGTTCAGTATTCGGTAAGACCTCAGCGGCTCGATCGGAATTACGCTAGTAGCAAATTCGGGATTCGAGCCTGGGGACTTGAATTTGATGTAGGACAACCTTGTTTTTGCCCAGGAGCAATTAACTGATTCCCAATCCGTCGGAAGCCTCAGACTCATTGTACCAAAATCCCTACAAAGATAAAAATAAAAAAGACAACAAAAAATTTCCTACTTTGAGACTCAACCTGAAACTACAGTTCAAGTAGAGTCTCGGGGGCTACTATGAAGGGTTCGCAGCATAGAAAACAAAAAAATTCCTACGATGAGAACTATACGCCAAGATCTATCTACTATATATAAGCGACGGGTGGATATACATCAATGGAGAACTTACCCTCGAAGACAACAAAGTTTTGTTAACGAGTAGGAACTCGTGGATGATGTAGTCGTTCGCTTGCCGATCTCAAGATCATGTGTAAGTCCTAGCGCCACAAAATAGCAGCGCATCCGCACTCGCACACACGTTCAGGCCATCGAAAAACCTCCGCCTCCTCGCTCTAGCGATGCAGTGGAAGCAGCAACTCCTTCCAGACGAAATGCCATCGGCAACATGTATCTCGCTAATCCGAGATCATGGGGGAATAAGTCTAGAGGGGGAGAGAGACCTTCACGAGGAGGTGTTGGGAAGAAGGGTGAGAGGGGTGGCCTTTTATAGGAGGAGGGGTGTACCCCTCCCCATGGCCGACGCCCATGGGGGGTGACCCCTCACCTCCCCCATTCGTGTGGTGGTAACCCCCTCCACATTAAAATGCCCCTTCACATTCTCTTTTAAAGTCTCCACTTTAAATGCATTAATTTTCTCCAAATTTAATGCTCTCTCATTTAATAAAACTCTTTTATTAATTTATATTCAGAATTTTGTTAATCACTTTAATTAACAAACATTCACATAAAACCCCCTGCAACATTTCAATATTACATGCATAACCAATTTCAGCAATTTCACCCGAAACAGTTTCGGTGTCTATTGAAATAATTCCAGCGCTTTGCAATTCATTCGTCTGAAACATATTTGCTCCAAATGGTGTTGGTGTCCCTTAAGTGTGTCACCCCACGATTCGTGAATAATGTAGACATGATCGAGACCCCTCTCAGATCAATAATCAGAAGCGGGACCTGGAGATCCATACTGACTCCTACACATTCTACGATGACTTCTGTGATAGTGAGAAATTTTAACGCTAGTAATTAAATCCCTTTGTCTCACGATATATTACATGTCCGAGATTCGGTCATCGGTATCTCCATACGTAGTTTGATCTCATCACCGACATGTACTCTTTTCTCGTTCCCGTGATATAACATTCTAGTGATCTCATCACTTGCTTGCAAGCTAACCAATGTGATATCACCGAGAGGGCCCAGAGAATATCTATCCGTCATCAGGATGGAAAAATCCCACTCTTGATCCATGAGTGTAACTACCTCGGTGAATTACGCTCTTAGTTGCATGCCTGGATCAGCGAAAGTGGTTAAAATAGTACGGTGAGGCCCAGGGGCCACTCACAGGTAGATCTTTCGGCCGTCCTAACCACTTTCAGAACATCGGGACAAGAACGAGCGGCGTAATCGGCAGGCGAAGGGATCAACTACATACACAAGTGAGTATGTATGCAAGCCACCATACAACTGTTCACAGAGCCATTCCATCTAAAAGAAATAGAAATATTGCAACGCCATACGGCAAGATCCAAATATCCTAGATAGAGATAATAGCTTAGGATAACTCCTCATACATCAAATATCAGAGTATCAAGCGGAAGCGGAAAACAAGATCCGAGTACGGATAAGAAGCAAATTGGCATAAGATGCCACATAAATAAACACATCCCACCCACAGATCTCACGGATCCCCATTCCCGGAATCTCTACACCGAGTGATTGTTGCCAACATCATCCGTCTCCTCCAGCATGTATTCATCTTGCGAATACACCTGTTCATCTGAATCAAACAATTTATCGTGTGAGACCCTAGGGGTACTCAGCAAGTCTTTATGCCTCTAAAGGGTACATATACCTGGGGTGACACAATTGCAGCAAAAGATAATAACTAACAAGTCTATAGATACTCGATAACCATCCGCCTAACCAATGATGAACGGATGTCCGTTAATTAGTAACAACCGTTATAACAGTATAAAGTAACAGATCCATCCTCTTTCTCGCTTACCAACGAGAAAGCGGACGAACAACCCAACCGTTGGCAGTTTTATTAACCATTCCATGAGTATTGCACTATTTACTAGTCAGTTACTTAGTCCAATTAAAAGCGGTACTTTAGTTATACTTGTCTATGATCGAGAAACTGTGCTCCAAGTCGTCCATAACCGCGGACACGGCTTTCAGAAAGATTTACCCTGCAGGGGTGCACAAATAGCAACACACACTCGATCAACCTCGGAAAAACCAAATCAAAACCCAACGAGGCATTCACGACAAAGCGATCACAGGATTCAGAAATCTTTCAGGGGGCTACCTCAATAAGCTACCCGCAAGGAAGTTGGCCGACTCCGAGACGGACCTAGGGTTTGCAAGAACGGTTGTAAACGACTAGGAACCCAAAAATGTGACTGGGCTTGTCAATACCGCGAAATCGTGCCGCGATCCCTAAACAGTAGAGGTGCTCCTCGCACAATCTTAAATGAAGCAGTAAACATGGCATAAGTACAGGATAGTAATAAAGCCCCAAACTACTTTGTGGCCCCAAGAAATAAGAATGAATCAAGCTCTGGCTCAGGGGGGTCCATAAGGCCTCCCGGATGTGGATAGTGCGAATAGTCAATGAACAGGAATCAAGTACTCGGGGTCCTACGGGACACAAGTGAGCATGAAGAACCAAATAGCAGATATTGCTCACCGGTGCCACTTTCATTAGTTATCCCATTACTACTCAGGTTAAGTTGTTTAGGTACCTCATTATCCATCAGACACTCACATACCCTACACATGCTGTTCTACGACCCGCATGGCTCAAACAACTCCTATAGTAATGGCTCATGGGATGGAGGAACAAGCTTCGGTAGGGTTTAAAAGTAAAGGGTATGCAGTACTTGGGATTCAATTTAATGCAACCACGACTCAATGATGCAAGAATAAGATAGAGGCAATAGGTACTATATGTCTGCAAGCATGTGGTAGTGCTTGCCTGGCAGCTCAGTTGAAGTAAGAGACGGATCTGGGTAGTGCTCCTGGGATTCCTGATATATCCCCTGCTCGGCGTCTATTCGAAGAAGAACCAAACAAACAAGGGCCAACATAAATAAGGTGCACAAGCATGTGAATTAAAATGCGACAAGCAAACAAGCATGCCATGATGAATGATGCACAAATTACATGGCAATAATATAGCATGGCATGGGTGAGGTGTGGGGTACAAGAATAAAGCATTTTATTAAGTTTTAGTCACATATTAACCCTAATAAGTTGCTGTATACCTTATATTTATATGATGCATGCTGCAATTCAGAACAAGGAATGCATAGTTAGAACGGGCTCCTCGTGCTGATCGATTTAGACATATTATTTGTCGAATTTGGAGTTGTAGAATTAAAGTTATTAATTATTTAAGAAAAGGCATTTTTATTGCATTTAAACAATTTCGAAATTTTAAAGTGCCAAAATAATACTTTGAATGGCATATTTGAATTCCTCACATTTTTTTGATTCCAAAACATATATCATTTGTATTATTTGAAAATACCAATTAAAAGTTATTAATTTCTGGATATTAAAACATATTTATATTTTCTGCAATTAGTTTTATTTGGTAAAAGGCTCATGGATACTTTTTGTACTCAGGAGAATCTAGCTTGAGACGTCGACGGGTGGGACCGATGCTGACTCAGCAATAGCCGACCCGGCGGGGACTGGACCGGACCTTTTGCACCGCGAGTACACCCAGCCGCAGTGGATGACAGGTGGGCCTCCGGGCGGCGGGGCCACAGCGCGCGCGTGGCCAGCGGGCAGCTGACACGTGGGCAATCCAGGGCACGGGGGGGGGGGGGGGTCTGTCCGTGATGGACAGGATCTTCCGGGGGTCTTCTGCAAAAACCCCGGAGACTTTGTCTGGCGGAACGGAAAATGGGGCCGCGAGATTGCTAGCTGGGAGCGTTTTCGAACGAAGATCCCGATCGATCTGCTGGGAATTTTTAGATGCGGCAAAAACGAAAAACGTAGAGGAGGACAAGATCTACAACTTCCGTGTTTACGGCCTCGCCAGACGAGGGCTGGATACACCGGAATCGGCGGAAGATCAGAGGTCCGCGGAAAACTGGCTAGCTGCAGCCAATCTTACGAGGACGATGGCGAGCGATCTAGCGAGAATTTGGCAAAGCCGTAAAAATGAAAAACTTAGCTATGACGACGGGCTACAACTTTCGTTTGGCCAGCTCGCACGAAGGCGGATCACAGCGAGCGAAAAAAGCGAAAGAACAGCAGGGCGCTAGGGTTCTTTGCTGCTGTTGATTGCGCGTGCGGTGGGTGCCGCCTGCGAGCGGCGGCTGCGCGTGGTGCCGACGGTCACATCGCAAGACAGAGAGGAGGAGGGGCACGTCCAGGGTACCAAGGGGCTCACCGAGGAGGAACCGAAGGCGGTGACTGCCGCGGCTGACGACGTCGGCGACGGGAGGATGGAGAACGTCGGTGACGGGAGGATGGAGAACGTCGGCGAGCGTACGGTGGCGGCGACGTGAGAGCGGCTCGGCCTCCCACTCCCGGCTCCTTCCCTTGCGTTTGATGGAGAGGGTGCAGGGGCTCTCCGGCTCACCGCCGTGTACAAGGCGAAGGAGAGGAACTCCTGGCGTCTTGGCCACGTTCCGGACATGGTGGCAGTAGACGCGGGAGAGGTGCACGGAACGGCGGGGCGGCTCTGGTCGGCGGCCGGTGGAGCTGCGCGGAACAACAACGGGCGTTGGGGTGCACTGGGGCGGCGAGATACATGGCCTCCTCCTCCTCGCTCCTAGTACTGTACAGCTCCTCGCGCTGCTACCAGACGCGATGGCCCGGCGACGGCGGCCATAGGACGATGACGGCCAGGGTAGACGGCGGCTAGTGTTTTAGGTGGTCATGGCCATGGTGGTGGCATGGACAGGAAGAAGAGGTAGGGGATCTCGATATGGGGTAGGTGGGAGGATGAGGATGGGAATGGGAGGCCCTGCCTCTACTTTTAGCAGAGAGGAAGAGAGGAGCACGACTTCGGCGTGGGGCCGCGATCGAGCACGTGAGAGGGCTAGAGGAGAAAAACAGTGCACGGGCATGAGGCTGTCCACTGCTGCTTGCGGGTTGAGTCGAACCAAAGCACGTGTCAGGTTCTGATGCTCAGCTGGGAGTTAGATTGGACGGCACCAGGGTGCTTCGGTTGGGTGTGTGTGTCTTACCTTGCCCCCACGGTTTGAACAAAGCAACAACAACACAAAAAAAGGCCAAGTGGTATATAGCAAGCTTTTTAGATTGGATAGGTCACACAGGTGTTGGGTTAGATTTAGCTAGATTTACGAACTAGTGTTAGCTAACTAAGTTAGGTTGAAAAACTAGATGCACCCATCGGCTGTTTTACACCAAGTGTAGAGAGAGAGAGAAAAAAAGAGAGAGGAGAGGTGGAAACGTCAACATGTATGCATATATGCAATGGCGCACACACCCATGTATATATATGTATATATGTGTGTGTTTGTGTGACACGACAAAAGGATTAGAGGAGAGGATTAGAGAGAGAGATGAATAGAGGATTAGAGAGAGGAAGATTTAGTGTGTGTGTAGCTAAGTGTAGGTTTTGCAAGATGGGTTTGATTTAATTTCAAACAAATCCCAAAAGATCAAGTAAGAGAGAAAAGGAATGAGAGGAAGCATGTGTGCATGACCCATGCATGAGGAATTTAATTCCACTATTAGTTGTGAAAACAACTATAAATACACATGGTCACTTATTCAACATACATCCAAATTTAAATAAGGGCCTCACAAAAAGAATTATGGGGCTTGCCTTCCCGTATGGAATAAAAGGAGTGTAAGTACGCATGAACACATTGTTGCATCTCTAAGAGGGTGCATGATTTCATGTGGTGGAGTACATGCATGTAGTTTTATTTTGTGAGAACAAAGTAAATACACACATGTGCCTTACTTTAAAAAGATTGGTGACAAAGGGTACTTGATATATGGATGATTAGGATTACACCATTATTATCCAAGTGGCCAGAATTGGACCATATCCTTTACATGTGAGATAGAACAAAATACCACATAAATATTGGAAGCTCACATGTAAGAATATGTTTGAATTGAAGATAGAGGGTATCAATTGGAACATGTTGGCTAGTTTGAATATGGAAAGGTTTAAAGAGAAGTGCCCTCAACTCAAATTGGGCATGGAATAATATATCAAGAACCAACTACAATGTATCAAGAGGCAAATACAATTAATAAATGCATATGAGATAAGAACCAAATGAAAAGGGTTTAATATGATGCTCAAATGCAAGGTGGCATGATGACATGAGCATGATATAATTATGGTGCAACAATTATATGTAGGAAGTAGCCATTATATTACTGGACCATGTAGCATTACATATGTTAGACAGATGGGATGCTACAACTCTCCCCCACTAAACAGGAATCTCGCCCCGAGATTCTAGGAAGAAGAAGAAGACACGAAGAGGGTAGGATACTTGGCACGGAGCTCATCCTCGCGTTCCCAAGTGGCTTCATCAACGGAATGGTGCGACCACTGCACCTTGCAGAACTTGATGGACTTGTTGCGAGTCCTTCTTTCTGCGACTTCAAGGATTTTTGTGGGGTGTTCTTGATAAGACAAATCTTCTTGGAGATTGATGAGTTCATGGTCCACGGTCCTGCCGGGGTCCTTGAAGCACTTCTTGAGTTGAGAGATATGGAAAACATCATGGACCTTGAGTTTTTCAGGGAGCTCAAGAGCATAAGCAACTTCTCCTCTTCTTCCACGAATTTTGAAAGGACCGATGTATCTAGGAGCCAGCTTTCCTTTGATACCAAAGCGGTGTGTGCCTCTCATGGGAGTGACACGAAGGTAAACGAGATCACCAGGGCCATACTCCATGTTCGTGTGCTTTCTGTCATAATTGCTCTTCTGGCGACTTTGAGCAACCTTCAGATTTTCAAGAATGATGTGAACCTTCTCCTCCGCTTGTGTTACAATGTTGGGGCCAAACAATGTTCTTTCTCCTGCGCCCGACCAACCAATCAGAGTTCTGCATTTGCGTCCATAGAGAACCTCAAATGGTGCCATCTTTAGACTTTTCTGGAAGTTGTTGTTGTAAGAGAATTCAGCATAAGGAAGACATTCTTCCCACTTCATGCCGAAAGAGATAACGCAAGCACGGAGCATATCTTCCAGAATCTGATTGATCCTTTCAACTTGTCCTTGCGACTGAGGGTGGTAAGCTATGTTGAAGTTCAATTTTGTTCCCAAAGCATTTTGGAAACTTCCCCAGAACTTGGAAGTGAAGATGCTTCCACGGTCTGAGCTGATCTCAAGAGGAACCCCATACAGAGAGACAATTCTGTTGATATAGAGCTCAGCCAACTGAATTGCAGAAATTGTTTCCTTGACGGGAAAGAAGTGAGCCACTTTAGAAAGCCGATCGATGACAACAAAGATTGCATTGTTGCCCTTCTGCGACCTTGGAAAACCAGTTATGAAGTCCATCTCTACTTTCTCCCATTTCCATTCCGGAGGCTTCAATGGCTGTAGAAGACCGGGAGGTTTCTAATGGACAGCTTTAACTCTGCGGCATACATCACATTCCGAGACATACTTGGCACAATATCGTTTCAACCCAGGCCACCAATACTGTGTTTTCAGGTCCATGTACATCTTAGTGCTGCCAGGGTGGATAGAAAGAACAGAATCATGCGCCTCCTTGAGAACTTGCTCTCTTAAACCCGGGTAGTTCGGAACAAACATCTGGTGTTCAAAGAAAAGAGCGCATTAGTCGTCGACATGGAAGGACTCATACTTCGGAAGCTGAATATTGGAGATGATCTTTTTAGTGTAAGGATCACCAAGTTGAATGGAGCGAACTTTTTCTTCCAAGAGTGGGGTTGCCAGAAGGTTCAGAAGATACCCTTGATCCACAATTTCAAGGTTGAGCTTGCGAAATTCCTCACACAAGAGAGGCTGTTGTTCTTCCACCATGAAGTTGTTGACATAAGCTTTTCGGCTGAGAGCATCGGCCATCACATTAGCTTTGCCAGGAGTGTAGTTGATGGTCAAATCAAAATCATTAATTGCTTCAATCCACCTCCTCTGACGAAGGTTGAGATCAGGCTGTGTGAAGATATACTTCAGACTCTTGTGATCAGAAAAGATCTCACAACGGTTGCCAAGCAAGTAATGCCTCCATACTTTCAAGGCAAAGACAACTGCTGCGAGTTCGAGGTCATGTGTAGGATAGTTGATCTCATGCGTCTTCAGCTGTCAAGAGGCATAAGCGACAACTTGTTTTTCTTGCATAAGGACCGCACCCAATCCTTGCAATGAGGCGTCACAGAATATCTGGAAAGGCTTTGATGTATCTGGAGGAATCAAGACTGGTGTGGAAGTGAGCTTCTATTTGAGTGTTTCAAAGCTTGCTTGACATGCAGGAGACCAAAAGTATTTCTTGCCTTTCTTGAGGAGATCGGTAAGAGGCTTCGCAATCTTCGAGAAGTTCTGAACAAAGCGACGACAGTAACTAGCCAAACCAAGGAAACTCTGGACTTCTTTGACATTTATGGGCGAAAGCCAGTCAACAATTATCTTAATAGTTTCTAGGTTGACGGCAATGCCCTTGGCAGAGATGACGTGACCCAGATAGGTGACTTGAGGCAGCCAGAACTCACACTTGGAGAACTTTGCATACAGGCGGTTCTCATGAAGCTTGTTTAGGACACACCGAAGGTGTTCTTCATGTTCTTCCTTTGACTTAGAATAGACTAGAATGTCATCCAGATAGACCACAACGAACTTATCAAGATACTCCATGAAAACCGAGTTCATAAGCCTCGAGAAGGTGGCAGGTGCGTTGGTGAGACCGAAAGACATGACCGTGTACTCATACAGGCCACAGCGGGTGGTGAAAGCTGTTTGGGGAACATATTCCTTGCGAATCTTGATTTGATGATACCCACTTCTCAAATCAAGCTTAGAGAATACCACAGCTCCAGCTAGCTGATCGAAGAGATCATTAATCCGCAAAAGGGGATATTTATTCTTGATGGTTTTAGCATTGAGAGCCCGATAGTAAACACAAAGTCTATCAGTCTTGTCTCGCTTCTTCACAAAGATAGTTGGGCTACCCCAAGAAGAAGTACTGTACTGAATGAAACCCAACTTCTCTTGTTCATCAAGCTGACGTTTGAGTTCAGCCAATTCAGCAGGACCCATTTTATAAGGCCGCTTGGAGATAGGAGCGGTACCAGGTTCAAGCTCAATCACAAACTCGACCTCTCGGTCAGGAGGCATACCTGGCAACTCTTTAGGAAAGACATCTGGGAACTCACAGACCACCGGAACACTCTGAATAGCTTCCATAGCATCACCATTCAGAGCCGCCAAAGAGAAAAGCTGAATTGCAGGAGTCAGACTTGGAGAATAGACTATATGGCCTTCGGGATTTTTTAGAGAAACCGAGCGTTCAACACAATCAATCACAGCTGCATCTGTTGCTAACCAATCCATGCCCAAGATAACATCAATGTCAGAATTGCCCAATTCAATGAGGGATGCCGGAAATTTTTTGTTTCCAATTTCAATTTGGTTCCCATGACTTATTTGAGAAGCCTTCATAGTTGTCCCCGGTGATTGCACCCTAAGAACCTTGGACAATGATTGAAGCGGAAGACCTTGTTGCTGAGAGAACCTTTGAGACACAAAATAATGTGATGCACCAGTATCAAATAACACTCGTGCAGAAACTGAGTTAACAGAAAGCGTACCCAGCACAACTCCAGGTGCATGCTCAGCTTGAGCAACGTTGACGCAGTTGGCATGAGCAACTGTAGACCCGGGCTGGGTGTTGATGTTGAGAGCCCGAGGTGGAGGTGCACGAACCATAGAAGAGCTTGCCGCAGGTCTTGGAAGTGGTGGAGGAAGAGCTTTGTTGTTCATTGGACAATTCCAGTGTTGATGCCCAGTGTTTCCACAGGTGTAACAGGCACCAGGTGGACGTGGAGCAGCATAGCCAGGGACTCCGCCAGGCGCTCCAGGGTAGTTGTGGTTGTAGCCCCTAGGAGCCGCGGTGAAGGAGTTTGTTGGCCTTGCCACGTAGCTTGACGGTCTTGGTGGAGCCGGGAGCGATGGTGGGGTGTTAGGAACCCACATGCGGCGCTTAGAAGGAGCTGTCATACTTGAAGAGCTTGCTGCATCGCGGCTGTGTTTCTTAGACTCCTCAAACACTTGCCTACTTGCTTCTTCCTGCAGAGCTATATGCTGGAGTTCTAGAAAAGACCCCGGCCTTGCATGAGTGATTGCATATTTGATTGATGCATTGATCCCTTGCCTGAATCTCTTTTGCTTCTTCTTGTCATCAGAGATCTCATCGCCACCATATCGAGAAAGGTTCATGAAGTTTCTGATATAGGTATTGACATTGTCATTACCCTGCTTGAGGTTGAGAAACACTTCCTTCATCCTTTCCATGACAATTTCTGACAGATATTGCTCTTTGAAAGCCGCAGTGAATTGCTCCCAAGTAGGCTGAAAACCAGAGTGGTCTGCCTTGAGGTAATTTTCCCACCATAGAGCTGCATCTCCCTTCAGAAGGTGTGTGGCACATTTTACCCATTCTTGCTCAGGAACATCCGCAGTCATCAGCAACCTTGACATTTCACGCAGCCAATCATCAGCGTCAAGTGGCTGATCAGACACCTCAAATTGGCGTGGGTTGAACTTCACAAAACTCTTGATGTCTCCTCGCTTGGGAGGTGGAGGTAGCAGAACAAACTCATTCCTCCTGACACTTTCTTCAAATCGCTGCTGATTCTGCTGCATTGTTCCCAAGGCATTGGCAATACTTGCCAACGCAGCCCCCAGTTCAGGTGGTATGTCCTCCTCAGAACGGCGTGGTGGTGCCATCCTATGATTGATATAAAACTCAAGTCAGTACCATAATGGAGAATAATAATAATCCAAAATAGTACCAAAATGGAATTAACCAAGATTTAAAGGATACAATTCACTAAGATGATATTAAAATATCAACCAAGTTCGAAGCACCTAGAAGATATTAAGCATAACGCACACGACTGAACAAGGAGTGTGGTACACAAGCTAACAAAGAAAAATTTCCGCAAATTTCGGCATTAAAATACCACTATATGCGCAAAACCACTTAACGAATCAAGATTAGTAACTCTACCAATTCGGTATACAAGAGCGAATGATAAGAGTAGTGGTATGGTCACGACTCCATCCCGCACTCAAATCATTACTCCGCACATGAATCAGTAAAACACATATCCCAACACCTTCTTCTTAAGATGAACCTAAAGATTAGTAACTACAGAAACGGACACCCCAAACAAGATAACATCGGATAACAAAGAGTAAGACAGATCGCACCGGTATACAACGAATCAGATAGATCGCGTTGGTTTACAAAGGCCTGTCGGTATGGAATGTACCAATAGTTGATAACCAAAAGGCAGATAGATAACATTTGGATGCAACAGATAGACAAGGAATTCACACACACACACACAACCTATGGTACTACGGAACCCAGAACACGTGAATCCTAGTTTGAATTTTTAGAAGAGGATTGAAAACGTTACACTTCCTTACCAGAAAAGGCTGGGTGGGTAAGAAGAAAAATGGAAGCAGTCCTACTCTCACGTTTGTTTTTCCCTAGTATACATAGCTACAAAAAATATTTGCTAGACTGAGCATGAAGAACCAAATAGCAGATATTGCTCACCGGTGCCACTTTCATTAGTTATCCCATTACTACTCAGGTTAAGTTGTTTAGGTACCTCATTATCCATCAGACACTCACATACCCTACACATGCTGTTCTACGACCCTCATGGCTCAAACAACTCCTATAGTAATGGCTCATGGGATGGAGGAACAAGCTTCGGTGGGGTTTAAAAGTAAAGGCTATGCAGTACTTGGGATTCAATTTAATGCAATCGCGACTCAATGATGCAAGAATAAGATAGAGGCAATAGGTACTATATGTATGCAAGCATGTGGTAGTGCTTGCCTGGCAGCTCAGTTGAAGCGAGAGACGGATCTGGGTAGTGCTCCTGGGATTCCTGATATATCCCCTACTCGGCGTCTATTCGAAGAAGAACCAAACAAACAAGGGCCAACATAAATACGGTGCACAAACATATGAATTAAAATGCGACAAGCAAACAAGCATGCAATGATGAATGATGCACAAATTATATGACAATAATGTAGCATGGCATGGGTGAGGTGTGGGGTACAAGAATAAAGTATTTTATTAAGTTTTAGTCACATTTTAACCCTCATAAGTTGCTGTATACCTTATATTTATATGATGCATGCTGCAATTCAGAACAAGGAATGCATAGTTAGAACAGGCTCGTCGCGCTGATCGATTTAGACATATTATTTGTCGAATTTGGAGTTGTAGAATTAAAGTTATTAATTATTTAAGAAAAGGCATTTTTATTGCATTTAAACAATTTCGAAATTTTAAAGTGCCCAAATAATACTTTGAATGGCATATTTGAATTCCTCACATTTTTCTGATTCCAAAACATATATATTTGTGTTATTTGAAAATACCAATTAAAAGTTATTAATTTCTGGATATTAAAACATATTTATATTTTCTGGAATTAGTTTTATTTGGAAAAAGGCTCATGGATACTTTTTGTACTCAGGAGAATCTAGCCTGAGACGCTGACGGGTGGGACCGATGCTAACTCAGCAATAGCCGACCCGGCGGGGACTGGACCAGACTTTTTGCACCGCGAGTACACCCACCCGCAGTGGATGACAGGTGGGCGATCCAGGGCGCGGGGGGGGGGGGGGGGGGGGGTCTGTCTGTGATGGACAGGATCTTCCGGGGGTCTTCTGCAAAAATCCCGGAGACTTTGTCTGACAGAACTGAAAATGGAGCCGCGAGATTGCTAGCTAGGAGCGTTTTCGGACAAAGATCCCGATCGATCTGTTGGGAATTTTTAGATGCGGCAAAAACGAAAAACGTAGAGGAGGACAAGATCTACAACTTCCGTGTTACGGCCTCGCCAGACGAGGGCTGGATACGCCGGAATCGGCGGAAGATCAGAGGTCCACGGAGGTGTTTTCCGGGGCCTGACGAACTGAAAACGTTTTCGAAAAACTGGCTAGCTGCAGCCAATCTTACGAGGACGATGGCGAGCGATCTAGCGAGAATTTGGCAAAGCTATAAAAACAAAAAACGTAGCTACGACGAAGGGCTACAACTTTTGTTTGGCCAGCTCGCACGAAGGCGGATCACAGCAAGCGAAAAAAGCGAAAGAACAACAGGGCGCGCTAGGGTTCTTTGCTGCTGTTGATTGCGCGCGCGGTGGGTGCCCCCTGCGAGCGGCGGCTGCGCGCGGTGCCGGCGGTCGCATCACAAGCCAGAGAGGAGGAGGGTCACGTCCAGGGTACCAAGGGGCTCACCGGGGAGGAACCAAAGGCGGTGACTGCCGCGGCTGACGACGTCGGCGACAGGAGGATGGAGAACGTCGGCGAGCGTACGGTGGCGGCGACGTGAGGGCGGCTCGGCCTCCCACTCCCGACTCCTTCCCTTGCGTTTGATGGAGAGGGTGCAGGGGCTCTCCGGCTCGCCGCGTGTACAAGGCGAAGGAGAGGAACTCCTGGCGTCTTGGCCACGTTCCAGACACAGTGGCAGCAGACGCGGGAGAGGTGCACGGAACGGCGGGGCGGGTCTGGTCGGCAACCGGTGGAGCTGCGCGGAACAACAACGGGCGTTGGGGTGCGCTGGGACGACGAGATACGTGGCCTCCTCCTCCTCGCTCCTAGTACTGTACAGCTCCTCGCGCTCCTACCGGACGCGATGGCCCGGCGACGGCGGCCGTAGGACGACGACGGCCAGGGTAGACCGCTGCTAGTATTTTAGGTGGTCATGGCCATGGTGGTGGCATGGAGAGGAAGAAGTGGTAGGGGATCTCGATATGGGGTAGGTGGGAGGATGAGGATGGGAAAGGGAGGCACTGCCTCTACTTTTAGCAGAGAGGAAGAGAGGAGCACGACTTCGGCGTGGGGCGGCGATCGAGCACGTGAGAGGGCTGGAGGAGAAAAACAGTGCACGGGCATGAGGTTGTCCACTGCTGCTTGCGGGTTGAGTCGAACCAAAGCACGTGTCAGGTTCTGATGCTCAGCTGGGAGTTGGATTGGACGGCACCAGGGTGCTTCGGTTGGGTGTGTGTGTCTTACCTTGCCCCCACGGTTTGAACAAAGCAACAACAACACAAAAAAAGCCAAGTGGTATATAGCAAGCTTTTTAGATTGGATAGGTCACACAAGTGTTGGGTTAGATTTAGCTAGGTTTACGAACTAGTGTTAGCTAACTAAGTTAGGTTGAAAAACTAGATGCACCCATCGGCTGTTTTACACCAAGTGTAGAGAGAGAAAAAAAGAGAGAGGAGAGGTGGAAACGTGAACATGCATGCATATATGCAATGGCACACACACCCATGTATATATATGTATATATGTGTGTGTTTGTGTGAGACGACAAAACGATTAGAGGAGAGGATTAGAGAGAGAGATGAATAGAGGATTAGAGAGAGGAAGATTTAGTGTGTGTAGCTAAGTGTTAGTTTTGCAAGATGGGTTTGATTTAATTTCAAACAAATCCCAAAAGATCAAGTAAGAGAGAAAAGGAATGAGAGGAAGCATGTGTGCATCACCCATGCATGAGGAATTTAATTCCACTATTAGTTATGAAAACAACTATAAATACACATGGTCACTTATTCAACATACATCCAAATTTAAATAAGGGCCTCACAAAAAGAATTATGGGGCTTGCCTTCCCGTATGGAATAAAAGGAGTGTAAGTATGCATGGACACATTGTTGCATCTCTAAGAGGGTGCATGATTTCATGTGGTGGAGTACATGCATGTAGTTTTATTTTGTGAGAACAAAGTAAATACACACATGTGCCTTACTTTAAAAAGAATGGGACAAAGGGTACTTGATATATGGATGATTAGGATTACACCATTATTATCCAAGTGACCATAATTTGGACCATATCCTTTACATGTGAGATAGAATAAAATACCACATAAATATTGGAAGCTCACATGTAAGAATATGTTTGAATTGAAGATAGAGGGTATCAATTGGAACATGTTGGCTAGTTTGAATATGGAAAGGTTTAAAGAGAAGTGCTCTCAACTCAAATTGGGCATGCAATAATATATCAAGAACCAACTACAATGTATCAAGAGGCAAATACAATTAATAAATGCATATGAGATAAGAACCAAATGAAAAGGGTTTAATATGATGCTCAAATGCAAGGTGGCATGATGACATGAGCATGATATAATTATGATGCAACAATTATATGTAGGAAGTAGCCATTATATTACTGGACCATGTAGCATTACATATGTTAGACAGATGGGATGCTACAATGAGCCTCTACATAACACTTTCGTAGCACTGAACCCACCTTTATAATCACCCTTTCACGGTGTGACGTTTGATGTTATCAAGATACTCTTCCAGTGTTAGTGATTAACATGATCTCATGGTCTAAGGACTAGGATTACTTTGTTAGATGTTATAGCAATATAAACACAATGAATTTGATCGCAATGCTATACTTCGGATGAATGTTCATCACATCATTCCACTAATGTTGTGACCTCGTTATTAACAACATCCAATGTCCATGATTAGGAAACCTTGATCATCTTGTTAATCAACGAGCTAGTTTATAAGAGAGGCATAGCTAGGAACTTTCCTTTTGTTTATTAAACACACATGTATTAACGTTTCCAAATTAATAAAATTATAGCATGCAAAATAAACATCTATCATATACTTGGAATATGTATAGTAACAACTTTATTATTGCCTCTCTGGGCATATTCCCTTCAGTCTCCCACTTGCACTAGAGACAATAATCTAGTTATATGGTGATAAATATAACACCCATGGAGTTGTGGTGTTGATCATGTTTTGCTCTAGGGAGAGTTTTAGTCAACGGATCTGCTACATTGAGATTCGTATGTACTTTACAAATCTTTATATGTCCATTCTTGACATGCTCATGGATGGAGTGAAACTGGTGCTTAATATTCTTGGAATTCTTGTGAGACCTTGGTTCCTTTGCGTTGGCTATGGCTCCATTGTTGTCACAATAGATCACCATTGGATCCAACGCACTAGGAACCACACCCAGTTCGGTAATGAACTCCTTCATCCAAACTGCTTCATGTGCTGCTTCTGAAGGAGCAATATATTCCGCCTCCGTTGTAGACCTTGTTACCACAGGTTGTTTAGAGCTCCTCCAACTAACTGTTGCTCCGTTCATGAGAAATACGTATCCGGATTGATACTTAGAGTCATCCAGATCAGCGTCAAAGCTAGCGTCGCCATAACAATTAGCGACCAGCTCTTCTTCACCTCCGTATACAAGAAACATTTACTTAGTTCTTCTCAAGTACTTAAGGATATTCTTGACCGCTATCTAGTGTTCTAAACCTAGATCAGATTGGTACCTACTAGTCAAACTAATAGCATGTCCCACATCCGGTCTTGTACATAGCATGGCGTACATTATAGAGCCTATGGCTGAAGCATAGGGGATCTCATCCATTATCTCTCTTTCTTCCGCCGTAGCCAGACTTTGAGTCTTACTCAACGTCTTGCCTTGCAGCATAGGTAAGAACCCCTTCTTACTTTCGTCCATGTTAAACTTCTTTAAAATCTTATCAAGGTATGTACTCTGCCATAGTCCTATTAGGCGTCTCGATCTATCTCTATAGATCTTTATGCCTAATATATATGACGCTTCACCAAGGTCCTTCATAGAAAATTTGTTGTTTAGATAACTTTTAACACTGTTTAAAAGATCTATATCATTTCCAATCAATAATATGTCATCCACATATAATATTATAAATGCCACATTGCTCCCACGCACTTTTTTGTAAATACAAGCCTCTCCATAAGTTTGGACAAATCCAAACTCTTTGATCACCTCATCAAACTGGAGATTCCAAGTTTGTGATGCGTGCTTTAGTCCATAGATGGATCGCTGAATCTTGCACACCTTGTTAGCATCCTTAGGATTGACAAAACCCTTTGGTTGTATCATATACAACTCATCTTCAATATTACCATTAAGGAACGCAGTTTTGACATCCATCTGCCATATTTCATAATCGAAATATGCAGCAATTGCTAACATAATCCTAATTGACTTTAGCATCGCTACGGGAGAGAATGTCTCATCGTAGTTAACTCCTTGAATTTGTCGAAACCCTTTTGCGACAAGTCAAGCTTTATAGACAGTTACATTACCATCAGCATCAGTTCTTCTTTTGAAAATCCATTTATTCTCAACGGCCTTTCGGTTGTGAGCTAAGTCCACCAAGGTCCAAACCTGGTTTTCGGACATGGATTCCATCTCGGATTTCATGGCTTCTAGAGATTTGTTGGAATCCGGGCTCATCATCGCTTCTTCATACATTGCAGGGTCATCTATTTCATCAACCATGAAATTCACAATAGGATTCCCGTACAGTTCAGGAGCCGCACGTGTCCTGCTTGACCTGTGAGGTTTGGTAGTGTCCTCTTTCAGAGTTTCATGATCATGATAATTAGTTCCTTCTTCATTTGGTGAAGTCAACTCCGGAACGACTCATGGTGCTGCGCCACTCGCCATTTCATGAAGAGAAGGTTCAATAACCTCTTTGAGTTCTACCTTTCGACTACTCACACCTTTCGCGAGAAACTCTTTCGCTAGAAAGGATCCATTCTTGGCAACAAAAACCTTGCACTCGGACCTATGATAGAAGGAATACCCAATTGTTTCTTTAGGGTATCCTATGAAGACGCATTTTCTGCTTTGGGTTCGAGTTTATCTGGCTGAAGTTTCTTCACATAAACATCGCATCCCAAACTTTAAGAAATGACAGCTTAGGTTTGTTTCCAAACCATAATTCATGCGATGTTGTTTCAACGGATTTAGACGGTGCCCGATTTAAAGTGAATGTAGCGGTTTCCAGTGCATAACCCCAAAATGACAATGGCAAGTCAGTCAGAGACATCATAGATCGAACCATATCCAATAGAGTATGATTACGATGTTCCGACACACCATTATGTTGTGGTGTTCCGGCAGGCGTGAGTTGTGAAACTATTCCACACAATTTCATGTGTGTGCTAAACTCGTAACTTAGATACTCACCCCCACGGTCGAACCACAGAAATTTGATCTTTCTATTATGATGATTAAATTCCTTGAACTTTTCAAAGGTTTCAGACTTATGTTTTATCAAATAGATATACCCGTATCTACTCAAATCATCTGTGAAAGTAACAAAATAATGATATCCACCTCGTGACGGCACACTCATTGGACCGCATACATCAGTATGTATGATTTCCAATAAATCTGCCGCCCGTTCCATTGAACCAGAAAACAGCGTTCTAGTCATCTTACCCATAAGGCATGGCTCACATGTATCAAATAATTTAAAATCAAGTGATTCTAAGAGTCCATCGGAATGGAGTTTCTTCATCCATTTAACGCCAATATGACCTAGACGGCAGTGCCACATATATGCAGATATATCATCATTAAGTTTAATCCTTTTAGCATCAACATTATGCATATGCGTATGAGTACTATCGAGATTCAACAGAAATAAACCATTCATCACGGGTGCATGACCATAAAAGATATTATCCTTATAAATCGAACAACCATTGTTTTCTGATTTAAATGAATAACTGCTTTGCAATTAACACGATCCGGATACAATGTTTATGCTCAGCGCGGGCACCAAATAACAATTATTTAAGTTTATCACTAATCTCGATGGCATATGGAGAGGCAGCATTCCGATGGCGATCACATCACCTCTTGATCCATTGCTGACACACATCGTGACCTCATCCCTTGCTAGTTGTCGCTTGTTCCGTAGCCCCTGTATCAAGTTACATATATTAGCAACTGATCTGGTATCAAATACCCAGGTGCTACTGCGAGTACTAGTCAAGTACACATCAATAACATGTATATCACATATACCTTTGTTTGCCTTTCCGGCCTACTTGTCCGTCAAATACTTGGGGCAATTGCGCTTCCAATGGCCAGTCCCCTTACAATAGTAGCACTCGGTATCAGACTTAGGGCCAACCTGGGATTTCTTTTCAGGCGCAACAACAGATTTGCCACCCTTCTTTCCCTTCTGTTTACCCTTCTTGTCTTTCTTGAAACCGGTGGTCCTATTGACCATCAACACTTGATGTTCTTTCCTAATCTCCACTATTGTAGTCTTAAGCATTGATAGAAGCTCGGAGAGAGTCTTCTTCATGCCCTGCATGTTATAGTTCATCACGAAGCTCTTGTAGCTAGGTGGTAGAGATTGGAGAACACGATGTATGCCTAAGTCAATGGGAATCGTTATTCCCAAGGACACAAGCTTATTGGCGTACCCAGACATTTTGAGTACGTGCTCACTTACGGAGCTGTTCTCTTCCATCATACAGCTAAAGAACTTTTTTGAAGCATTATAACTCTCTACGGCAGCATGGGTATCAAAAATCATTTTCAATTCACCCATGGTATCAAAGGCATTGCCATTTTTGAAACGCTTTCGAAGTTCTGGCTCTAGCCCATACATTATGCCGCAATGAACTAAGTTGTGGTCCTCCTGACGAGTTATATAGACATTCTTTTCCTCGCCAGGGGCATCAGGAGATGGTGGGGGGCCTAGCGACGCTTCTAGCACATATTTCTTTTGTGCAGCAGAGAGGAGAATCGTCAAATTCATGGCCCAGTTGGTGAAGTTGCTACCATTCACAGCAAGTTTCTATTTTTCCATGAACACATTGAAATTAAAAGCAGGTGATGCCATCTACAACAGAATTTGTAAAGTTTATTTATACTAAGTTTAAGATAGATTGAGTTCAACTAAACTCCCACTCAAAAACAACATCCCTTGTGTCTTTTTGGTGATTACATGAACCAAATTCACTACACCAAGTCCGATCATCACGTGAGTCGGTGTAGCTTAAAAGGCGAGCATCTATATGGGCATCATATCAACTATATGACTCATGCTTAACCTTTCGGTCCGTGTTCCGAGGCCATGTCTATACATGCTAGGCTCGCCAAGTAAGAACCTTAGTACTCGCGTGTGTAAAACTGTCTTACACCCGTAGTATGAAAGCGCAGAGTCGAGTACACCCGATCATCACGTGATGTCTCGAAACATGATCCATAGAACGGTACATACTTAAGGAAGAACACATTTTTATCTTGATATTTAAATGAGGGGTCATCTTATAATGCTACTAAAACGCCAAACAAGCAATATAAGATGCAAACATCATATGTGTAAAGTCAAATGATATGGTTCTTGCATTTTTTTTTGAACCGAAATCAGTAGGAGAGGCTCCTACTGTTGTATTATATTAATAACACAGGTAATTACATTGAAGGTGTGTGAGTTCACCTTCCTAACAATGACTGAATTACAATTTTAAATTGTGTCTATGAGACTATATATGGTATCAACCAGGTTTTGAGGTACCCTGAACCTAAGAAGAAGTAAATCAGCTTTGACTCTTTCTCTCCCAGTGGCTCTAGTTGGTCTAATATCTTTAAATATTAGCTCGTTTCTTTCTTTCCAGATCCCCCACGCTCCCAACGCAAACACCTCAAAAAATAATGGTCCTTGATATGCTTCTTTAGCCTGACTAATTTGAGCAAATCGATCAGCTGCAATTGGCTAATATATATTCAGTCTTGACCAGCAGGAGACGCTGAAGCTGCATCTGAAAAAAAGATGTTCCAAAGTTTCCTCTTCCCCTGAATTACACATTGGGCAGGTATGATTATGACCAACATTTAAGTTTCTCCTTTTCAAAATGTTCCTCGTATTTAATCTATCCGCCAGTAATAGCCAGGCAAAAAAAATTATCCTTGGCCAAAGCTTTGATTTCCAAATCCATAAGAAAAGTGTTGGTGGCGTAATAGTTCTGAAGCAGTAATTATAGAAACTTTTTGCTGTGTAATTGTCTCCCCATTTATATGTCCAGGTATCATTGTTATTATTAATGACTAGATCATTGTTAATCATATCATTAACCTCTTCCCATTCATTAAAAGCTTCAGTGGACAGTGGAAGATGAAACCGATCCATCAGATTCAAACTTGAGCATAATTCTGTAACTGATACGTCCTCGTTTTTAACATATGAAAATAGACATGAGTGAGATTCTTGCAGAATTATGTTGTTCCAATCATCCTTCCAAAATAGCACAGTAGAACCTTGACCGGCTGAGCATATGGCAACACCCCTATATATAGGTGATAATTTCATAATAGACCGCCACCAAAAAGAGCCACAAGAGTCTGAGGCATGAGGAATAGTGTGCTGATAATAAGAGGACCAAATTAAGTTGACCCACTGAAGATCTTTTTTGTTGTAAAATTTATCTAAATGCTTCAAAAGAAGAGCCTGATTTTGAAGTTTCATATTAATAACTCCAAGACCACCTTTATCCTTGGGTTTGCAGACCATATCCCAAGCAGCAAGAGACATGCACTTCTCACCATCCTCAGTTTTCTTTTGCCATAAGCATCTTCTTCTTATTCTTTCAATTTGTTCCATCGTTTTTGCATCAATTTGAATTGAACACATAGTGTACATAGCAATAGATGATAGGATTGCATTGACATGAGCTAACTTCCTAGAATATGATAATAGTAATGTAGTACTAGTTACCTTTCTTTCAATTCTGTCTACTAATGGTAAAAGATCTGTCATTGTGGGTTTTGTAGTTCCCATTGGTAGACTGAGATAAGTAAAGGGCATCTTAGCTACCTCACAACCAAAGGTATTAGCCAAATCTTGTGCTTTTTGTGGTGTAATATTAATCGGCACCAAATTAGATTTCTGGAAGTTAATTTTTAGGCCTGTGGAAGTAGCATAGTCAACCAAAATCCTTTTGAGATGTGCCAACTGATTACCACACGCTTGCATCACCAAAATCGTGTCGTCGGCATACTGAATAACCGGGAAGTAACCTCCACAAGGTATTGGCAGGTTGAGACGACCTTCCTGGTATTCCTTGTTGAGAACCTTTTGTAACAGCTCTGCTCCAGCAACAAATAAAAGTGGGGAGAGAGGGTCACCTTGGCGAACTCCTCGCTTGCAATGGAAAGATTGTCTAGGTACCCCCATTAAGAAGTATAGAAGAATGACCTGAGTTAAGAATGCATTTGATCCATTTTAACCAAATATGATCAAATCCCATATGTTTCAGAATTTTAAGTATTGTATCATGTTCCATCATATCGAAAGCCTTCTCGAAGTCTAATTTCAAAATAATAATTTCCCTTTTAGATGTCTCACATTGGTGCAGAAACTCAAATGCCCAGGCTAGACAATCTTGTATATTTCTCCCTTTGATAAAACCATATTGGTTTGGGTGTACTAACTTGAGAATCCATTGTTGAAGTCTGTTTGCTAGTAACTTGGTTAAAAGTTTCAGACAAGAGTTTAGTAAAGATATAGGCCTGTAATCATTTACACTTGTGGGGGAATTCTTTTTTGGAATTAGTGTAATGAAAGAACTGTTTATACTATCTAATATCACGTTTCCTACAGCAAAATCTTGGAATAGCTTATAGAATTCAGGGGCCACTATATCCCAACAATTCTTTAAGAAACAACCGTTAAAGCCATCAGGGCCTGGAGCCTTGTCTATTAGAAGTCCTTTCACAGCCTTATCAATTTCTTCTTTAGTAAAAACAGATGAGATGCTAGATAAACCTTGTAATGGAGTAAAAAGAGAATAAAGGTCAAACTTCATCTGATGACATTCTGAAACCCCCAATCTTTGTTTGTAAGCCTAAAAAAGTGCCTTGGCTTTTCCATCATGGTCCTGAACATTTGTTCCGTCAGCTAGTACAATGTTTGCAATTCCATTTCTTCTGTGTCTTTCAGTTGCTACTCTATGAAAGAATTTGGTATTCTCATCTCCATATTTTACCCATCTCTCTGTGCACCTCTTCTTCCAGTATTGTTGCTGATAGGAATGGAGTCTAGTAATATGAGATTTTAGTATTTTTATAAAATTCCATTCAGGAGTAGTAAGTGATCTTAACTGTTCAATTTCATCGACTTGAATTAGTACCTTCTGACAATTTTCAATCAGCAGAGATAGTTTAGATAATGACTTACTCCAAATTTTTAAGGCCTTCCTTACATTATTCAGTTTAGATTTGAGAGCTGTAGCTGAGTTATTGTTTCTCACTTGAATACCCCAAGCAGATTTCACAGTATCTTGAAAGCCGGGATGCTGCACCCAATAATTCTCAAAACAAAAAAGTTTGCTTCTTGGAATGTTTGTCTGTACTGAAACCAAGCAGGGGATATGATCTGAAACTAGCCGAGATAAGGCGGTCGCTGTAGTGTTAGGAAAAGATGAGGTCCAATTATTTGAGGTTAGGAACCAATCCAAACGCTCCAATAAAGGATTCAGTTGCATGTTACTCCATGTATAAGTGGCTCCATGTAAAGGTAGATCAACCAAACTGTGAGATCTGATAATATCATTAAAAGTGAACATATCTGCAATGTTACCAGTCCCTCTATTTCTATCTGTTTGAGATCTATAGAAGTTATAATCACCTATTAGTAGCCAGTTTTCTGAATCCTCAATTTCTAGCTCATATAACCATTGTACAAACTCGTTCCTATTTTCTCCTGAACAAGGACCATAAATATTGGCTAGGAACCAAGTATCATTAGAATGTGTTGAGTGAAATTTCATAGTTATTGCCCAGGATAAACATTGAATCACTATACCTCTGAAAACAGAGCTATTCCAGATAATTATTAATCCCCCTGAATTGCCAACTGAGGGAAAAAAGGCAAACTTGTCAAATCTTCGAGGACAAAAATTTCTCAAGTAAGAGTGTTCAAATTCCTCTCTTTTTGTTTCTTGTAGGCATATAATGGAGCAGCCAGAGTTATTAATATGTGTGCGAAGAGCATTGTGTTTATCATCCGAATTCAAACCTCTAATATTCCAACAAAGCACATGCCAATGACGAAGTGTTGCATTCATTGTGAATATCAGATTGTGCTAGGCAAAAGCAGTTCAAGAGAATGATAACTTGCAGAAAAAAATACTGAAACTAAATATCCTCTTAGTTTCAACAAGCACCGATGGAGGAAAAAATTATTGAAAAGCAAGTAAATAAACTGAATCTTCATTAGATTCCTTTGCTTCAGGGTCTTCATCCTCGGACCAAGCAAAATATTATTTCCAACGCCATAAATCTTCAGACTGAATCATCCTTGGTGATTTCATCTTCATCATCCTCTGACCTTGACTTTTCTAGCTTGTCATTCTCTAACTCCTCAGCCGGAATGCCACATATATTTACTCCAATTTTCTGCAGAATATGAATTGGAGTAGGTGGAGGGGTAGAGGAGGTTGAGTGCTGCCCAACTTTTTGATTTTCAGCTAAGGAAGCAACTTCTGGAATTATTCTTTCCTTGACCTTTGATTTTCTCTTCCTGCTATCAGTGGGCATCTGAACTTTGTGACCTGCAATAGCATGATTCCTTGGGCTTCTCCTGATTGTCATTGTTGTGTCCGGCACTTGTCTTTTTCTCCTAGGCTTGTGTATGCTTGAAACCCCTATCACAACCTGTGTGGTGTTGGATTCCACAATATCAAGCTCCTCAAGAATTACATTTGAGTTTGAGGCAGGGGAGGCCTCAAAACAAAGTCTTCTAGCGACCCTACGAATCACGTCCTTTCCAATAACATGTGCACCAGCAGTAACAGGAAGAGCAGACAACATAGTTTTGATTGTTGACAGAGGAGCAGAGGATGGTACCCAGAGCTGCTTTGCCCCAACAAATAAATTGGGCTGCTGAAGATTTAGAAAGACAGACCTTGCAATCGTGAATTCCATAGGCACCTCATCTGAGACAGAATATGGTACCATGGCAGCACTAGTATTGATATCAGAACTGACAACAGAAACATTCATATCCAAAATCGGACCAGAACCTTCCATAAAGAACAAGCTATCCCCCGATGCAGCCGAATTAGTGTCTGACATCATATCATTCCAAGCAGTGATATTATTTGTCGGCAGCATTCCATCAGAGAACTGTCGCCCTTGTGCTCTAAAGATTTCCTGATAATTAACTTGTCCTCTTGTAGGTAACACCATAGTAGGTGGTTACACAATCCCTTGCTGAATGTTGGCACCCTGACCACCAACAGTCCCATTGCCACCTTGATGTAGCATACCATTCTGCTACAACCAAACCTGCAACCTATGCTGAAACCTCATCTCTGATGTTGTGTGCAGTCCAAACAAAGGGAGTGGGTTTCCATCAGCTAGGGGAGGATCTTCAGAGTCAAGTGGCAAATCATGTATATGTGTGGTCCATTGATCCATGCGCAGAAGATAAACTACAACTGTCCAAGAATGACGAGCACCCCCCATCTGACGCATGGTTCTTGCATTTGATCACTATCATATGCATCGTGGTATGATCTTTATCATTCCTTTGTGTGTAAGGCCAAGGTCTATGGAACTTACACGTTAAGTGTGTTGTAAGAGTATAAACTATACATCAACTTACAACATTACCATATCATGACACAAGCCCAGCAACGATCTAAACTAGACGTGTATAATTTATCAATTGGAAGTTTTACGTGGCTTAGGGCTTTCGAAGATAGAACCGTTCTTACTACGAACATGGAACCACAACGATGATAACCAAATTATTGGCAACTCATTGTAAATCAGATATTGACTATAGTAGGAGAGACAGACACCCGCCAGCCACTTATGCAAAACTAGTTGCATGTCAGTCGTGGAACAGGTCTCATGTGCGATGACATGTAAGGTTGGTCCGGACCGCTTCATCCCACTATGCCACCAATATCCAAACTACATATAAGAAGCAATAACATGATCATCACCTCCCACATACTCTTATGTGTTCTACCCGTGCAAAGCACCTACGCATAGATCAGGCTTTGATACCACTGCAAGGTTCGCAACATAGAAAATAAAAAAAATCCTACGATGAGAACTATACGCTAAGATCTATCTACCAGATACAAGCAACGGGTGGATATACATCCATAGAGAACTTACCCTCGAAGACAACAAAGTTTTGTTAACGAGTAGGAACTCGTGGATGATGTAGTCGTTCTCTTGCCAATCTCAAGAGTGTGTGGAAGTCCTAGCGCCACAAAACAGCAGCGCATCCGCACTCGCACACATGTTCAGGCCACCGAACAACATCCGCCTCCTCCCTCCAGCGATGCAACGGAAGCAACAACTCCTTCCAGACGAAATGCCACTGGGAACATGTATCTCACTAATCCGAGACCATGTGGGAATAATTCTAGAGAGGGAGAGAGATCCTTCACGAGGAGGTGTTGGGAAGAAGGGTGAGAGGGGTGGCCTTTTATAGGAGGAGGGGTGTACCCATCCCCATGGCCGGCGCCCCATGGGGGTGACCCCTCACCTCCCCCATTCATGTGGCCTCCCCCATTCATGTGGTGGTAACCCCCTCCATATTAAAATGCCCCTTCACATTCTCTTTTAAAGTCTCCACTTTAAATGCATTAAATTTCTCCAAATTTAATGCTCTCTCATTTAATAAAACTCTTTTATTAATTTTATTCAGTATTTTGTTAATTACTTTAATTAACAAACATTCACATAAAACCCCCTGCAACATTTCAATATTACATGCAGAACCAATTTTAGCAATTTCACCTGAAACAGTTTCGGTGTCTATTGAAATAATTCCAACGCTTTGCAATTCATTCGTCTGAAACATATTTGCTACAAATGGTGTTGGTGTCCCTTAAGTGTGTCACCCTACGGTTCGTGAATAATGCATAAATGATCGAGACCCCTCTCAGATCAATAATCAGAAGCGGTACCTGGAGATCCATACTGACTCCTACACATTCTACGATGACTTCTGTGATCGTGAGAACCTTTCACGCTAGTAACTAAGTCCCTTTGTCTCGCGATATATTACATGTCCGAGATTCGATCATCGATATCTCCATACCTAGTTTGACCTCGTTACCGACATGTACTCTTTTCTCATTCCCGTGATATAACATTCTAGTGATCTCATCACTTGCTTGCAAGCTAACCAATGTGATATCACCGAGAGGGCCCAGAAAATATCTATCCGTCATCGGGATGGACAAATCCCACTCTTGATCCATGAGCCTCTACATAACACTTTCGTAGCACTGAACCCACCTTTATAATCACCCTTTCACGGTGTGATGTTTGATGTTATCAAGATACTCTTCCAGTGTTAGTGATTAACATGATCTCATGGTCTAAGGACTAAGATTACTTTGTTAGATGTTATAGAAAAATAAACACAATGACTTTGATCGTAATGCTATACTTCGGTTGAATGTTCATCACATCATTCCACTAATGTTGTGACCTCGTTATTAACAACATCCAATGTCCATGATCAGGAAACCTTGATCATCTTGTTAATCAATGAGCTAGTTTATAAGAGAGGCATAACTAGGAACTTTCCTCTTGTTTATTAAACACACATGTATTAACGTTTCCAAATTAATACAATTATAGCATGCAAAATAAACATCTATCGTATACTTGGAATATGTATAATAACAACTTTATTATTGCCTCTCAGGGCATATTCCCTTCATACTGACATGGGTATAGTTACTCAGATGCTTATAATTCGCTACCCTATGATTGGATAAAAGGTTTACAGCCCATGAAGATTCCAGACGACAGCCCAAGGAAGCAACCAACAAAGGTTTTGATTGTATTAGGAAAGAGACTATAAACCGACATTGTGTTGGTATTGTAATCACGCGCGTATGAAACCTATCCGCATACAGCTTTGAGAACCGGCCTATTATATGTAGGATGGGATAAGCCCAAACGAGGGTACATAAATCTATAAGACAACTTGTAATAGTGCAATTACTCAATATTCAGGCGGATTTGATTCCATTGTTTCCCTAACATCTGATGAAATCCCCAGCGTTCTCTTTTCCGTGAAACCCCAAGTCCATTACCATGGGCATTTCTAAGGTTCCCCCTCGTCAGTTAGGGTAAGATAATTATATGTGATCAGTGCATCCATAATTGCTATTGCCTCTGCAACCGCTTATAGCAATAGCCTACTAGTCTCATCCATAGAAGAAAGAGAACTAATGATATGCATAGTGATGTCACCGTTAATTCCAAGTAAATCCATCACATGCAGCCGTACTACCCGTTCTGTCATTGGGGTTCCCAACCTACAGATTAGTCATTACTCATACTCCCTATACCTGGCTCAATCCTTGGGGTCTTGGGTACCTGACAAGTCCTTGGATTGAGGCAAGAGAGGATACAATAATCATCATGTCAGACAAACTAATACATGATCCCATCTATGTTAAATAACATGCACAAAAGCTACATGGCTAGGCCGAAGCCCTTAGCCCAAAGAGAATTACTCACACATAGAGAAGAAATCAAAAATCATAAACATTGCAATGGAAACCATAAGATTGATAGCAAATATTCTTACAATGTCGCCAATCGAAGATGAGATCTACTATTACAAGTGGTAGAATATGGCTATGGTGGTGGAGAAGGGTTTGGAGATTATATCTAAGTCTATTCCTCTGGTGGCTCTTCGGTGTTGTGGATGAAGGATTCTGGGGTTCTGCGGGGCTCTCTGGGGCTCTGTTTCTTGTCGCTCGAAGCCTCTTTATATAGGGGTCCCTTTACAAAAGTTGTTCTGTTTGACCTAGCGGTGTCGATGGCAAGTATACGGCTAGAATTTTATTCCCGCCATATAGTTGGTCATTAAAGCTTCTGTCTCCATTTCACGACCCCTGGTTTCTTTGGGTTGTTGGAAATCTCGTATCTTTGACTTTAATGTTGTGATTCCCATCATCAAACGTCATTATCTGCGCAGGAAAAAATAGAAAGAAAGGATTGCATACCCCTTTGATCATTAGGCATTAGTGACAGGGTTTAGAGAGATATTTCATCAAAAATATGAATAATATCCAGTTTAAATGTGGATGTGAATGGCTATATTTCACAGCCATCAACTACCTACTAATGATCTAGAACTTGCACTGGTGGTATTTTCACTTCCGACTTGGAGGCATCATCTTTATAGTGAATCTTGTGATATTTTTACTCGCCATAAGAGTCTCAAATACCCCTCACCCAAAAGGAGTTGAACTTGAGGCAAGTACGATGGCTAGAACTAATAAGGGACTATGATATATATTATATCCTATACACCCTAGGGAAGGCAAAATTGTTTCAACACTCTTAGTTGCAACACACGAGCATACACATTTCAACATTCTGTGAGCCATTCTAGATAGGCGCAACACGACAATTGATTATCACAGCAATTGCAAGAGCATAGTATCTATAGACTCAACCACTTTTGATTAGATTTGTGCCCATATTTGTGTGCCTCACAAGTCTGAGTTAAAGGACATTGTGAGGGAGGCACATCATACCCCATATACCGTTCATCCGGGAGAGTCAAATATTATGAGGATCTAAAGAAGACATGTTAGTGGAAAAGAAGGAAAGTTGATGGTTCTTTATAGGTTTGCCAGCGGGTAAAGGCTCAACATAAGAGGCCAACTGGACTGCTCCAATCCCTGGAGGTTCCATAATGGCCACGTGATGACATTGCCAAGAATTTTATTGTTAGCCTACCTTGTACATGGAGAGGGAATGATGCAAATTGGGTTGTCATGAACCGACTTAATAAAGTTGTTCATTTTGTTCTTTTCTGCACCATATACTTCGCAAGTCACCTATCACCAATATTTTTGCGTGATATAGTAAGGTTACATGGGATTCTGAAAACCATTTCTTCTGATAGAGATGCTAGGATCATATCAAAAACCTAGAGAGCTTCTAGAGTGTGCCTTTGGTATGCAACAAAGATTAGTATGTCGTTTCGTCTCTAGGCAGATGGTCAGTTAGAGCGTACAATTCAAACTCTTGAAGATACGTTGAGGTGTTGTGTCCTAACTTGGAAAGGGAGCTAGGAGGTCACTTGTGATTTCCGGAGTTTGCTTGTAGTAACATCAACCAGGCTATTATACGGAAGACTCCTTACGAGGCTTGTCTAGAATAAAGTGTATGAACTCCATAGAGTGTGTGAACTCCGGTTTGTTGGACTGTTGTGGGTGATTAGATAGTGTTGTGACCACATTGGGTCTAGCGAACTACGAAACAAACTTGTTGCTCAGAGAAGGCATCAAAGCTACACCGATTACTAGAGGTTGGTCGTTGAATTTGTGTAGCTAAGGAGGTACTCTTATGAGTGTCGCCCACCTAAAGTGTTACAAAATTTAACACAAAAGCAAACTTAGTCCGCGGTACATCGGACATTTCATGTTACTCACACGAGTGGTAAATCTAGTCGATCGACTTGAATTGCCAAGTCGACAAAAGTTGTGCATAATGCGTTCCACGTCTCTATGTTGCGCAAGATTTGACGTTTGAGGTTGTCTGATAGAGTAATGAGGCATAGGACACAAAAATTTGTGAAGGTTCTTCGGTCGCAACAAACCAAGCATGAGGTGACATGGGAGGAAGACATATCCATGGTTACTCATGGCTAGTATGTGATGCATGATTATGTATTTACACATTATGTTTAGTTGTGAGAGTATTAACGCGAGGAAGAATTCGGGGTCGAATTCAGTTTAAGTGGGTAAGAATGTAATACCCTGAAATTTTTGATGATAACATTTTGGTCTATTTATATAAAAAAGGAAGGACCTTGAGGATATTTAAATCTGATTTGGGAATAGGGAGTTAGAGAAAATAAGAACGGAAAGAACAAAAGAAGAAGAAAAGCATTGTGCACTAGTGCTTCAGCTCACGACACCTATAGTGAGCCAATTGCTCCTTTTGTAGCTTTGGTAATTAAAAACTGGATATGCTTCTTATCTCTTTAACGTGAACATACAAATGGCATGGTCTGGGCTGGGCTTTTTGGATGTCATCCAGTGCTGTCCCATACACTAGGTCTGAGTTGGACGACGACGCCGCTATTCTACCCTAAAATTTCCCAAAACAATCTGCCGTCTCTCTGTCCTAAATAGTTTCCATGGTTATTGCCCTCAGGCTGCCTCTTTGATGCGCCCTTCTGATCTGCTATGTCAGGGTTGTCCGGATCGTTTCCGGCAAGCTGTAGTTTGCAGCTGTTCGCTATCGCCTAGGGTCCGCAGCGACACTAGGTGGATGCCGCTCCGTTCTGCCATGTCATCACCGCCGTCTTGAGTGGTATGTACCCCTGTCGTCGATAAAAATGTTTTCCTCGTTAGCTATCCGGTTGATTAGTTCTACACCTGAATCGATGTTCCTAGTTGCTACAGATTCTGGATTGCAATCGGTAGTACTTGCCAAGCTGGGTGCGTATGTGCCTATGTGAAGTTCAGACGGGAGTAGCACTAGTTGGGTTCTAATTCCTGTAATTTGGTGTCGCTCCTACAAGGTCACATCTACTCAATCGGATTGCTTATAACTAGTAGTACATACAGTTAGCTATTTTTTTTGTCTACGAGTTTGATGGGATCTATCGGTGGTTAAGTTGTGCATTTTTGTATTGGTAAATTTACTAGCTTTTGAGGTGTCCAGGAAAGAGGTGAAACGCTACGGAATAGTTAGGAATCAGCTTAGTGCTTGCTAGTTTGTTTTTTCACCTGGAGCATGTCGAGAGTCTCATGCATGTGTGGACAAAGTTTCTTGTGCTTTTGACTACATCCATGTCTCACTGATATTTTGGAATAATAATAACTTGTATTGATTTGAGTAATAGTACAAAGTTTATACAGAAGACAGGAGGGGGGTCGGCTGGCCTAGGGTTAGGCCCTAAACCGACTTAGGACTAGAGTCCTACTCTAACTCAAACTCGATTCTAATCCCTGATGTTGATAACATCGGATGAATATCTGTAAATGTTGTAGTGGAGAGACCCTTGGTGAAGATATCTGCAAATTGAGTGCTGGTCAGAACATGAAGAACGCGAACCTCGCTGAGAGCCACCTTCTCTCGAACAAAATGAATATCAATCTCTATGTGCTTGGTGCATCGATGTTGAACCGGATTAGAGGCCATGTAGAGTGTAGATATATTGTCACAATAGACAATGGTAGAACGATCAATTGGTCGATGAAGCTCGGCAAGAAGCTGACGTATCCATGGCCACTGCATGAGCAATCGCCCGGTATTCTGCTTCTGCCGATGACCTAGAAACTGTAACCTGCCTTTTCAAAGATCAAGAAACAAGATTATCACCCAAATAAACACAAAATATGGATGTGGATCATCGAGTATCTGGACAACCTGCCCAGTCTGCATCAGAATAAACTATCAAGCTTGTAGGAGTAGAAGAATTAAGAAGTAGACCATGGTCGAGAATGTCTTTGAGATAGCGGAGAATTCGTTTGACATGAGAAAGGTGGGGAACACGAGGATCATGCATATACAAGCAAGCTTGCTGAACACAATAAGAAATATCAGGACGAGTGAGAGTAGCATGTTGTAGTGCCCCTGTGAGACTGTGATAGAATGTAGGATCGGGAACAAGATCACCATCCGCCGATAGTTTGGTGTCGATGTCAGCAGGGATACGGCTGGGCTGACAGTCAAGCATGCCAGCACGAGATAAGAGATCGATAATATATTGGCGTTGAGAAAGAAAGAGAGTGGAATAATTTCGAGAAGAGGTAGCACCGAGAAAATGATGAAGTGGTCCTAAATCAGTCATAGAGAATTCATGATTGAGAAGTGTGATAATATGGCTAAGAAAGGAGTCGGAGGAGGCGGTTAGAACTATATCATTGACGTAGAGAATAAGATAAGAGGTTTGAGTAGAAGAGCGAAAAATAAAGAGAGAGGAATCAGATTTAGATGGAAGGAAACCTACAGTTTGAATAAATATGGTGAAGCATTGAAACCATGCACGTGGTGCTTGTTTGCGACCGTAAAGAGACTTTTGGAGAAGACACACAAAGTCAGGATGTAAAGAATCTACAAAGCTAGAGGGTTGTTGACAATAGACGGTCTCATTGAGAGTGTCATGCAGAAAAGCATTTTTAACATCAAGTTGATGAATTTGCCATGAGGAAGATACATCAAGACTAAGAATAATGCGAATAGTACTTGGTTTGACAATAGGTGAAAAGATATCATCGAAGTCAATCCCTTGCTGTTGAGAAAAAACCCCGCATATCCAACGAGCCTTGTACCGTGCGAGAGACCTATCCGAATTATATTTGTGGCAAAAAAACCACTTGCCTGAAACCATGTTGACACCGGGAGGTTTAGGAATGAGAGTCCATGTATTATTTTGAAGGAGGGTATCAAACTCATCACGCATGGTAGAATGCCAAAGAGGATCTAGAAGAGCTCATTTGTAGGAGGTAGGAATTGGGGAAATATTTGGGGTGGCATTCAGGTTAAGAAAATGGCAAGGAACATGAAAGCCCTCTTTACCACGAGTATACATGACATGGTCGTTAGCAGGAATAGTGACGGGAACAGTGTGAGGAGGAAGTTGTGGAGTAGGAGAGTTACTCGGAGTACTAGCAACGCTAGCAGGAGACGGGGTAGGTGTGTCTGTTCCTGCAGAGGACGTGGTGGTGGTGGGCAAGGACTCGACATGAGAAAGTGGTCCAGCAGGCTACCGCGGGGCCTCGGCAGGCTGATGATACGTCCATAACGTATCTATAATTTTTGATGGTTTTATGCTAATAATATGCTTTTGATACTCCTTTTTATATAAAGTTTATGATTTCTTGGCCTAACCTACTAATAGTTGCAAAAGTGCACAATGTTCTTGTTTTACACTTTGATGTGTAGGAATTACCAAGAATACAAGTGGAAACCTTGTTGGAGTCAAATTGGGATTTTCCAGAAATCTGTCTCAGAACTCTTTTTGAAGATGATCACGTTTTGGGTCGAATACGGCATCAAAAGAAAAACTCTTCAACTACAAAGTTGTTGGAAATTTCGCGCAAACGTTCTGGACATAAAATTTAGCTTATTCCGAGTCCGGACGGGCCTTTTAGGCCCGATTTACTGCAGCCCAAGATGGGGTGACGGGAATCCGAGAAGCTATATAAAGGGAGGAAACCTAATTCGTAGGAGACACCTCCACCCACGAATTTGCAGCCACCAAAGCCACCTTTTTGCCTTCCCCATAGATCTCATCTCCATGAGGAAGGGCTCCCAAGAATCCATGAAGGAAGGGTGCTAAGGGGTGGTGCTCCCCTGTGATACCGGCGGCGGGGAAGGAGTCCTCCGCACCGCCGCCGCCAGAGCCATCTCCATCGACTCCACCGCCATCTCCGTCACCATTGCTGATTCCCATGATGAGGAGGGAGTAGTTCTCTCTCGAGGCTAAGGGTTCTACCGATAGCTATGTGTTCATCTCTCTCTCTATGCGTGATCATATTGTGATCATGAGCTTTGTAATCAAGTAGATCTTTTTTTACTCAAGTGCTTTAATAGATCTCTGCTCTCTCCATGTGTGTGAAAGTGACAGTGTGCACACCATGGTGGCACTTAGGCTAGAGATTTCAAATACTTGTTATGAGTTATATTTGGAGTTGGATGTTTCTATGAAATTGTGGTGTTTGTTGGACTCATCTAATACTCAAGGTGACAGTGTGGGGTTTTCTAGATGGAAAAGATGGACTTTGAGGTATGCTGTTATAGCCTTACCATCAATTAGAGTGTCCAACCGGAGAGTAGTTAAGAGTAGTATCATAAAGAGAATATATTTATGAGAGAGTGTTCACTAGTGAAAGTATGATTCCTAGGCCTTGTTTCTAAGCATTAAAACACCGTTTGCTACTAGATCTGTTACATGTTTGCTTGCTTCCATCTTTATTTCAGTTTCACTTTAATCTTTCCCATGCCACCAAGTTATTTTCTATCACCGTTTCCACTTATAATTATCCATACCACTTGTGTTTCACTATCTCTTCGCCGAACTAGTGCACCTATACACTTGACAAGTGTATTGGGTGTGCTGAGGACACAAGAGACTTCTTGTATCTTGATTGCAGGGTTGCTTGAGAGGGGATACCTTTGACCACTTCCTCCCTGAGTTCGATAAACCTTGGGTAATCCACTTAAGGGAAAACTTGCTGTTGTTCTACAAACCTCTGCACTTGGAGGCCCAACAACTGTCTACAAGAATAGAAGTGCGTAGACATCAAGCTATTTTCTGGCGCCATTGCCGGGGAGGTAAGGTAAAAGGTACTCACATCCTCCGGTGTGAGTGCTCGAAGTTATTTCCTTTAGATTCTGCAATTTTGTCTTTTTGTTTCTTGTTTTCACTAGTTAGGCTTAATGGAAAACAAAAAAAATTAGAAAGCTTTATAGTATTTATCTTGAGTTAGGACATGAAGTGTTTGAAGAGAAAATTAAAAAACCTATGGAGCTTTATTTGCATGCTAATAGCAATGTTATTAGTATGAATTCTTTGAAAACCATTATTGCTAATGCTATGAAAAATTCTAAGCTTGGGGAAGCTGGTTTTGATGAGAATGATCTTTTTAGTCCCCCAAGCATGGAGGAGAAAATTTACTTTGATGATACTTTGCCTCCAATATATGATGATTACAATGATGAGTATGATATTTTCAGTCCACCTACTATTGAGGAGAAAAATAATTATGATTACAATATGCCTCCTATATTTGATGATTATGGTGATGAGAATAATAATGATAGCTATTTTATTGAATTTGCTCCCACTACAATTAATAAGAATGACTATTCTTATAGGGAGAGTAGTAATTTTTTTATGCATGTGGCTCATGATAAGAATGTTTTATGTGATAGTTATATTGTTAATTTTATTGATGATGCTACTAAAAGTTATTATGGGAGAGGGAAACATGGTTTTATGCATCTCAATAATATTAAGTTTCCCCTCTTTGTGTTGAAAGTCTTGAAGTTGCACTTGTTTTGCTTTACTATGCTTGTTGCTTTGTGCTTTCATGACTTGTTTCTTTACAAGATTCCTATGCATAGGAAGTGGGTTAGACTTAAATATGTTTTGAATTTGCTTCTTGATGCTCCCTTTTACTTCAATTCATATTTCTTATGTGAGCATCTTCTCAAACTATCATGCTTAACTTAAAGGCATTAAAAAAAGTACTTATCGGGAGATAACCCAAAAGTTTTAGATGAGTCTTGGAAGTTATTACTTCTGTAATAACCGCTCCTTATCCTTTTTATTTGCTTTTTGTGCCAAGAGTAACCTCTAATGAGAGAGAAGTAATGATTGGGAAAGTTGTTGTCCCGAAACAGATTTATGTGCTTCACCATAACAATTCGTGTAAAACCTCTATACGTCCTTTTGAGGCGTGAATTTTTGTGCTTCTGCCCCAGGTTGTTGTCTAACTTTTTTTAGTTCAACACTTTTCGATTTGAGCAACAGAAGGTCTTCGAAAAAATTCTGCTTTACCTGTTGGTCTGTTTTGACAGATTTCTGCCTTTATTTGCATTTGCTTCTTGTTGGTTCCTTCTTGAGTTCTTTTGGGGAATTGAGCTTTTGAGGGAAGTGCTACAGTAGCTAGTGTTCTAATGTAAGTTTATTTGGTGTTAGAACTGAACCGTAAGACTTATTTATCTTGAGTGCACTAATGTTGTTAATAAAGATTGTGTGAAGTTTTGTATGAAGGAAAAATTTTAGGTGTATGGAAGGAATGAGTAATGAGATGAAGGATGGACTAAAGCTCAAGCTTGGGGATGCCACGCGTGTCACCCAAATAAATATCCAATAAGTACAAGCGTCAAAGCTTGGGGATGTCCAAGGCATCCCCTTCTTCATCAATAAAAATCTCAGGTTTCTTCCAAATACTTTATTTTTATTGTTTCATGCACAGTTGTGTTGTTTTTGGAGCATCTTTGTTTTTGTTTTTAGTTTTAGTTTGCTTAGTTTGCTTGAATAAGTTGGTTGTATCCCAACACACTTCTTTTGGAGAGAGACACGCTCCGTTTTCATTGTCTAGAACACTCTAGTTTTCATTCTTATTGTTCTGTGAGTGTTCTTTTTTGCTAGCACCGTGTTTAGCCTTAGTTTTCTCGTGCTTTCAGCTTAGAACTTTTTAGTTCTTCTTTGTGGATTTGTGAGACAAGCTCACTGATCTTTATTTATTATCATCTTTGTGAGTTGTTTCAAATAGTTTGGTTTGGATTGGAAAAGAGTAGGAAAGTTCATGCTTAAGTGGTAAAGAGAGCTTGTTTTTGACTGTGGCCTATGCTTTGTCATGCCATGCTTGATATTGTTTTGGTTTTATGCTTATTATTCTTTGTTGTAGCATGACTTGTTATAAACAATTGAGATTGCTTAATGTGCCTTGGATGAATCATGTGTTGTTTTAGCATATTAAAGCATAATATAGTGGTATTCTCCTTTGATGCTTTATTTGGGTTGACTTGGCGCATGCTCACACCATGTTATGACTATCCAAAGTCACCATAGCCTTTATGATCCTTTAGTTTTCAACTTGTAGTATCACTTTATGCTTTGATCAATGATGTTTTGTCGCTCTGCATGATTATGGCCATTATTGCTCTCTTAGTTTGTCGCTCCCAGTCTTTTGCCAGCCTCCACAACCAAGTATGAGTTCCACTCATGCATCCAACTCCCTAAACCAAGTTATTCCAAAGATACCTACCTACTAGCATATGCTATTCCAAGTATATTCATATTTTTGTTTACCTTCCAAATTAAACTTGTTATGAGAAAACTAGTGATTAAAGCTCTCACGAACTTGATGGCACACTTTACTTTTTTGCATTTAATAAACTTGAATCATTGTGTCTTCTATGTTGTATATGCTTGCACTTATTTGTTGGGAATTAGCAGAACCATGCTTTCATGGGGAACGCTTTCAACATTGCACTTGGTACTTGTACCTAGTTGATATCATGCTCTTTTGTATATGGATGTCGTCGGTGTGAAATGAAAGGAGAGCTTGTAAGTCCATGGAGTTATGTATATGTGTTAGAGAAACGCCTGGGCCGCTGGTCTAATCCATGCTGAAATGGTGGAAACCTGCAGCGTAACCATAATGAGCTGTCTATGAAGCATTCTTCTTATAAAAAAGAGTCCTATATTGGAAAAAAAAGAGAAAAGAAAAAAAAGATACTATGAAAAGAGGAAAGAGAGAAAAAATCACCATATCCCCATGGTAAATAAGAAGAATGTTGAGATGCTCGTTGTCTGCTTGCCTTGTCATTTTGATATGGGGATTCTTCCGTATCATCTGGCAAGGGGTACCCCGTGGGCGGTTCTCTATGATACACATGTACTTACGATGACAAGAACTTACCGGTGACTAAACTTGAGTAGCATGAGGAGCGGCCCTCGTATACAAGGGACATGAGATTTCTGACTTATACTTCGTCAAGCATGTACACCATAGTTTGTTCACTTTAACCTTAATCACTTCAAGATGCTTATGATAGGGGCAATAAGAGCTGAAAGCTATAAGTACCATAATTTTAGGAAGCTCTTTATGAAACTTGAATCTCTGCTTCCTTCTATGAAGGCCTTTCTTTCACCATTATGTTGAGTCTCCACCTTCTATCTTTATGCACCTACTTTGAGAGCATAGTGGCCATTCTTAGTTCTATGTGCATTGTCCCAAGACTTGTTGATTGATGCATAACTTTGATATTGCTTGTTTTAAACTATTTGTATCTAGTCACTCTTATAAACTTTGAAGGTGTCCTATGTAATTATGATTTGATACATTATGAGGGACAAGTTGAATGCCACTATGCTATATTTTCTTTATGTAAAACAAACAAATGTCTTGCAAAGCATTGTTATTCATGAATCTTTTGTTTGTGTCTTTCATGTTGCATGCATAGTTGCTATGTCTTATTGTTAGAACTCTATCTTTCATGTTCATGATTAGAGTACCTTGATCCCAGCTATCAATGCTTTTACAATAATGATGATCAAGATTGTGTTGGTTGCATGTCACCTCAAAAATTATATTGTTTTAATCGTTTACCTACTCGAGGACGAGCAGGAACTAAGCTTGGGGATGTTGATACGTCCATAACGTATCTATAATTTTTGATGGTTTTGTGCTAATAATATACTTTTGATACTCCTTTTTATATAAAGTTTATGATTTCTTGGACTAACCTACTAATAGTTGCAAAAATTCACAATGTTCTTGTTTTACACTTTGATGTGTAGGAATTACCAAGAATACAAGTGGAAACCTTGTTGGAGTCAAATTGGGATTTTTCAGAAATCTGTCTCATAACTCTTTTTGAAGATGGTCACGTTTCGGGTCGAAGACGGCGTCAAACGGAAAACTCTTCAACTACAAAGTTGTTGGAAATTTCGCGACAAACGTTTTGGATATAAAATTTAGCTTATTCCGTGTACGAACGGGCCTTTTAGGCTAGATTTACTGCAGCCCAAGATGGGATGACGGGAATCCGAGAAGCTATATAAAGGGAGGAAACCTAATTCGTGGGAGACACCTCCACCCACGAATTTGCAGCCACCAAAGCCACCTTTTTGCCTTCCCCATAGATCTCATCTCTATGGGGAAGGGCTCCCAAGAATCCATGAAGGAAGGGTGCTAAGGGGCGGTGCTCCCCTGTGATACCGGCGGCGGGGAAGGAGTCCTCCGCATCGCCGCCGCCGCCGGAGCCATCTCCATCGACTCCACCGCCATCTCCATCACCATTGTTGATTCCCATGATGAGGATGGAGTAGTTCTCTCTCAAGGCACGTGTTCATCTCTCTCTCTCTCTCTATGCGTGATCATATTGTGATCATGAGCTTTGTAATCAAGTAGATCTACTTTGCTACTCAAGTGCTTTAATAGATCTCTGCTCTCCCCATGTGTGTGAAAGTGACAGTGTGCACACCATGGTGGCACTTAGGCTAGAGATTTCAAATACTTGTTATGAGTTATATTTGGAGTTGGATGTTTCTATGAAATTGTGGTGTTTGTTGGACTCATCTAATACTCAAGGTGATAGTGTGGGGTTTTCTAGATGGGAAAGATGGACTTTGAGGTGTGCTGTTATAGCCCTACCATCGATTAGAGTGTCCAACCGGAGAGTAGTTAAGAGTAGTATCATAAAGAGAATATATTTATGAGAGAGTGTTCACTAGTGAAAGTATGATTCCTAGGCCTTGTTTCTAAGCATTAAAACACCGTTTGCTACTAGATCTGTTACATGTTTGCTTGCTTCCATCTTTATTTCAGTTTCACTTTAATCTTTTCCACGCCACCAAGTTATTTTCTATCACCGTTTCCACTTATAATTATCCATACCACTTGTGTTTCACTATCTCTTCGCCGAACTAGTGCACCTATACACCTGACAAGTGTATTGGGTGTGTTGGGGACACAAGAGACTTCTTGTATCTTGATTGCAGGGTTGCTTGAGAGGGGATACCTTTGACCACTTCCTCCCTAAGTTCGATAAACCTTGGGTAATCCACTTAAGGGAAAACTTGCTACTGTTCTACAAATCTCTGCACTTGGAGGCCCAACAACTATCTACAAGAATAGAAGTGCGTAGACATCAGCTGACGCGGAGCCTCGGCAGACTGGTTGGTTGCCGCGGCAGAGGTGACCGCGGGCACGAAGGCGGGGATAAGGGAGCGCAGCATGATCGTATGTTGGGTAGGAGGGGAAGTAGGCGTAGACGACTGGATGATGGAGTATGGAAAAGTATTTTCATCAAAGATGACATGACGTGAGACAAGAACACGTCCAGTAGAGGGGTCAAAACATCGAGAGATTTTGTGATCATCGGAGGGCCCGAGATAAATGCATGGTAATGAGCAAAGAGAAATCTTGTTAGGGGCGGTGGAGGCGGTGTTGGGGAAACAAAGAAAACCAAAACATGCAATTCAGAATAGTCGGGATAATGTAGGAAGAGAGACTGAAAGGGAGTATAGAGTGGACACGTTTTGGCTGGTCGGATGTTGAGGAGATATGTTGCCATGCGAGGGGTTTCAGCCCAAAACCGAGGGGGGAGGCTTGGATGAGTAAAGTACGGAGTATGTCATTGATGGATCGTAAGGATCATTCGGCTTTACCGTTTTGAGAATTCTATGGACAAGAAAAACATAAGAGAATGTCTTGAGAGAGAAAGAAATATCTGTTTTGGGTATTGCCAAACTCTCGGCCATTGTCACATTGGATAAAACGCATGGGAAGGCCGAAGTGTGTAAGAACATATCGCCTAAAATTTAGGAAAATTGAGTGCACATCGGATTTGGCGTGAATAGGAAAGGTCCATATGTAGTGAGAATAATCGTCAAAAATAACAAGATAGTATTTGAAACCAGAAACACTAGGAAGCAGAGAGGTCCATAGATCACAATGCAATAACTCAAACGGAAAAGTACTATAGGTAGTTGATGTGGCGAAAGGTAATCTAACATGTTTTCCACATTGATAGGCATTACAAATAGAGGAATCATGAGAAGAACTAGAACCATCAACAGGGAGACTAAATTCTTGAAGCAAAGACGGCATAGTATTTTTATTGGGGTGGACGAGCCGACGGTGCCAAAGGTCGATGGAGGTGTGCATGGCTTGAGGTGTGGAATATGGTGCGCCATGTAGAGGATAGAGATTGTCCGAGCTATTGTAGCGAGCGAGGACCTCCGCCGTTTTCAGATCCTTCATAGATAAACCAAACGGGTCAAACTCTAAAGAAACATTGTTGTCGATAGTAAAGTGACGAACAAAGATGAGATTTTTGATTAAGGATGGTGCAAGAAGAATATTGCGGAGAAGAAAATTTGTGTGGGGATTAGTGATGTATGATTGACCGACACAAGATATAGGAATTGAAGAACAATCACCAATAGTTATAGAGGAAAAAGGGGAAGAAGAACAAGCTGACAGAAAATCCATATTTGAAGACATGTGCGAAGATGCACCAGAATCGAAAATTGTTGAGCATGAAATTGTTCATGGCAGCGATGAAGGCGGCTTGGTCCCAGCTTGGTGGAGCGGTTGATGAAGCGGTTGATGGTGATGGTGTAGGGCATGTACGGTAGTGCTGGAGGAGACCCGTACATGTAGTTCATTGGCGTCGAGGATGGCATGTAGTATTGTGGTGCGTGGGGCGCCATGTAGGCCGTTGGTGGAGCTTGGGCGGTGTAGACCTGGTGTGGAGGTCGAGATCCAAGAGGCCCTGGCGAGCCTATGGATGGACGAAGACCATGACTCCATGTCCCGGTGTAGGCCGGTGGGACACCGTAGGGAGAAGGATCTGACTAGGGCATAGGCCATGCCTGAACGAGACCCGTCCATGGATCGTGATGCAGCTGCCAGGTTGTCGAGGGGGCCGTGACGGAGGGAGGTGTCGGTGCTGGTGGAGTCGGCACTGGAGGGGCTGGCATTGGAGGGGCCGGCGCTGGAGCAGGTTGCCGAGGCTGAGGAGGCCGATACATCGGGTTCTTGCCACAGTAGTTCGGGCTCGGCCGCTATCCAGGAGGGGCCGTCGGGGGTGCAGCAGGAGTCGGCAGGAGTGGTGGGCAAGCCGTAGTGTGAAACACCTGAGGAGGATGAGCAGCCTTGCGTGCTTGATTCTGGGCCTCGAGTTACAAAATAGATCGCACCTTAGTGAAGCTTGGGTAGGGTTTCAGCAGAGGGATGAAGGCAACTTGCTTCTCAAATTGTTCGCCTAGACCGACGAGGAGGGCGTTGATGAGGGCATGGTCGTTGCTGACTCGTGTAATAATGAGCTCGTTGGGGAACCCCAAGAGGAAGGTATGGTGAGCATAGCAGTAAGTTTCCCTCAGTTATGAAACCAAGGTTATCAATCCAGTAGGAGCAAGGAAACACCTCAAAGGTGTTGCTAGCTGGACTTTGGCAGGGCGCACTACCGGTGTCAATAGCAACGTGGAGACCTGCACAACACAACCACAGAACTCTGTCCCCAACTTACGATGAGGTTGTCAATCTCACCGGTTTTGCTGAAAACAAAGGATTAAACGTATCGAGTGGAATAAAGTAATAGTTTGCAGAAAGTAAACACAAAGCAGTAAACAGTTGATTGTAGATTGATGGTAAAAGAAAGGACTGGGGTCCATAGTTCACTAGTGGTGGCTCTCCTTAAGATAGATAACATGTTGGGTGAACAAATTACAGTGGGGCAATTGACAAACATCGAGAAAGAAATGCGCATATACTACTCATGTTGACTCCTTTGAAACATGATTGGGGATTACAACATTATACATAGACCGTAATCCAACTGCATCTATGACTAATAATCCACCTTCAGGTTATCATCCGAACCCCCTCCAGTATTAAGTTGCAAGCAGCGGATAATTGCATTACGCATTGCGTGTAAAGTAAACAATACGATTGTTCTATGAACAAAGGATTGTTGTTTTCTCCCTAGTAGCAACAACACATCTAGGACCTTAGAGATTTCTGTCACTTCCCCAGATTACTAAAGGCATGAACCCACTATCGAGAATAAATACTAACTCTTGAAGTTGCTAGCATCTACTTGGCCAAGATAGCTACTAACAACGGAAAGCATGCAAGATCACAAATAACAAAGGCATGATAGAATCAATAATCAATCTGAAATAGCATCTCAATAGCCATCGGATCCCCGCAAACACAACATGTAGGAATTACAAATAGATGATCTTGATCATGAACGGAGCTCACAAGATCTAAACATGATAGCACAAAGGAGGAGAACCAGCCATCTAGCTACTACATGGACCCATAATCCAGAGAAGAACTACTCACGCATCACACCGGAGGCTTGCATGATGATGAAGAAGGCCTCCAGGGTGAATTCCCCTATCCGGTGGGGTGCCGGGAAGAGCTTTAGATCCCTCCCGATCTAGGGATGGAGATGACAGCGGCTACAGACTCTTTCATGGAATTTTGATCGGATACTCAGGGTTTCTTTATCAAAGGCAATATATAGGCGAAAGGAGAGACCGAGGGGGTGCCTGGGGCGGTCAGACCACCCCCTGGCGCGGGCCAGACCTGGCCGCGTGGCCAGGTGGTGTGGCCGGGCCCCAGCCCCTCTCCGTCTCGTATTCTGGCTCTTGGTGTCCCTCGGTGAAAAAATGAGTATGGCTTTTGTCCCGTCCAATTCCGAGAATATTCATTTTCTGACTTTCCTGGAACCAAAAATAGCAGAAAACAGGCAGCTGGCACTATGGCTCTTGTTAATAGGTTAGTCCAAGAAATCATATGAAAAGTACTCGAAAGTGTGGACAAAACATAAGAAAGTAGATAAAACCAAGCATGGAACATCAAAAATTATGGATACGTTAGCAACGTATCAACATACCCAAGCTTAACTCCTGCTCGTCCTCGAGTAGGAAAGTGATAAAAAGAAATAATAATTTTTGAGGTGACATGCACCATCATAAACTTGATCAAAGTATTTGTAAAACATTGATAGCTGGGATCATAGTACTTTAATCATAACATGAAAGACAAAGTTGTAACAATAAGACAAAGCAACTATGTTGCAACATGAAAAGGCACAAACAAAGGATTCATGAATAACAATGCTTTGCAAGACGTTTGTTTGTTTCACAGAAAGAAAACATAGCATGGTGGCATTCATCTTGTCCCTCATAGAGTAGCAAACATAAATGCATAGGACACCTTCAAAGTTCATAAGAGTGACTAGATACAAATAGTTTAAAACAAGCAATATCAAAGCTATGCATCAATCAACAAGTCTTGGGACAATGCACATAGAACTAAGAATGGCCACTATGCTCTCAAAGTAGGTGCATAAAGATAGAAGGTGGAGACTCAACATAAAAGTAAAAGAAAGGCCTTCATAGAAGGAAGTAGGGATTCAAGTCTCATAAAGACCTTCCAAAAATTATGGTACTTATTAGCTTTCAGCTCTCATTGCCCCTATCATAAGCATCTTGAAGGTGATTAAGGTTAAAGTGACACAACTAAGAGGATATGCTTGACAAGTTATAAGCCGAAATCTCATGCCCCTTACTTACGAAGACCGAACCTCATGCTAATCAACTTTAGTCACAAGTAAGCTCTTGTCATTATAAGTACATATGTATCATAGAGAACCGCCAACGGGGTACCCCTTGCACATGATACATGAGCTATCTCATAATCAAAATGACAAGGCAAGTAGACAATGAGCATCTCAGCTATCTTTTTATTTGCTATTTGCATAGGTTTTTATTGAGGATGCATCATAGAGTGCTCACTATGGTTATGCTGCAAGTTTCCACCATGATTAGGCATGGCTTAGGCTAGCGGCCCAAACGTTTTCTCTAACACACATACAAGCTCCATGATCTTACAAGTTCCACTTTTATTTCACACCGCCGGGATCCATAAGTAAAAGAACATGATATCAACGGGGTACAAAGTACAGGTGCAATGTTGAAAGCGTTCCCCATGATACATGGTTCTGCTAACTTCAACTTATAAAGTGCAAGCATATACGCAACAAAGATGGACGCAATGGTTCAAGTTTATTAAGTGCAAGAAAGTAAAGTGTTCCATCAAGTTCGTGAGAGCTTTAATCACTAGTTTTCTCATAACAAGTTTAATTCGGAAGGTAGGCAAAAACATGAATATACTTGGAATAGCATATGCTAGTAGGTAGGTATGGTGGACTCTTTGGAATAACTTGGTTTTAGGAGTTGGATGCATGAGTGGAACTCATACTTGGTTACGGAGGCTAGCAAAAGACTGGGAGCGACCAACTAAGAGAGCAATAATGGCCATAATCATGCAGAGCGACAAAACATCATTAATCAAAGCATAAAGTGATACTACAAGTTGAAAACTAAAGGATCATAAAGGCTTATGGTGAACTAGGATAGTCATAACATGGTGTGAGCATGCGCTAAGTCAACCCAAATAAAGCATCAAAGGAGAATACCGCAATACTATGCTTTAATATGCTAAAACAACGCATCATTCTTCTAAGGCACATTAAGCAATCTCAATTATTTATAACAAGTCATGTTATAGCAAAGAATACTAAGCATAAAGCCAAAACAATATCAAGCATGGCATGACAAAGCATGGGCCACAGTCAAAAACAAGCTCTCTTTACCACTTAAGCATGAACTTTCCTACTCTTTTCCAATCCAAACCAAACTATTTGAAAACCAATGTATGAAAGATGGGGTCCAACCAATTTATTCAGAAAACTAAGCAAACCAAGCAAACAAAAAACAAAACGAAAAACGAAAAAGAAGACGCTCCAAGAATAACACAATTGTGCATGAAACAATAAAAATGAAGTGTTTGGAAGAAACCTGGGATTTTTATTGATGAAGAGGGGATGCCTTGGGCATCCCCAAGCTTTGACACTTGTAATTCTTGGATATTTCTTGGGGTGACACGCGTGGCATCCCCAAGCTTGAGCTTTAGTCCATCCTTCATCTCATTACTCATTTCTTCCATACACCTAAAAAATTTCCTTCACACAATCTTTATTAGCAACATTAGTGCACTCAAGATAATAGGTCTTTAGGTTCAGTTTCAACACCAATAAAACTTCCAATAAAACACAAGCTACTGTAGCACTTCCCTCAAAAATCTCAATTCCCCAAAAGAACTCAAAAAGGAACAAACAAGAAGCAAATGCAAATAAAGGCAAAAATCTGTCAAAATAGACCAGCAGGTAAAGACGATTTTTTTCGAAGACCTTATGTTGCTCAAATCAAAAAGTGTTGAACAAATGAAAGTTAGATAACAACATGGGGCAGAATCACAAAAATTCACGCCTCAAAAGAACGTACAGAGATTTTACACGAATTTTTACGGTGAATCACAGAAATCTGTTTCGGGACAGCAACTTTCCCAATCATTACTTCTCTCTCATTAGAGGTTACTCTTGGCACAAAAAGCAAATAAAAGGATAAGGAGCAGTTATTACAGAAGTAATAACTTCCAAGACTCATCTAAAACTTTTGGGTTATCTCCCAATAAGTACTTTTCTTTAACGCCTTTAAGTTAGGCATAAGAAGCAAGAAAAAGAATCAAGTGTTCTCAAATGAAGAAGTATTAAGAGCAAATTTTGCTTTCATAGGAGAGGCAAAAGAAATCTTCTCTCTCTTTTCAGGGAAGTGTTCTATACCTTTCTTGAGTGGGAATTGATATTTAATGGTGCCTTCTTTCATATCAATAATGGCACCAACAGTTCTAAGAAAAGGTCTTCCCAAAGTAATAGGACAAGAAGCATTGCATTCAACATCCAAAACATAGAAATCAACAGGGACATAGGCATTGTTAACCATAATAAGAGCATCATTAATACTCCCCATGAGTTTCTTTTTAGCATTATCATCAAGTGGGACATTCAAATAACAATCTTCCAATGGTGGCAAATCAAGCATATCATAAATTCTTCTAGGCATAATAGAAACACTACTATCAAGATCATATAAAGCTTTAAAATCAAAATCATTCACTTTCATATTAAAGATGGGTTCCCAACCATCTTCTTGTTTTATAGGAATAGAAGCCTTATGTTTCATCTTTTCTTCTTTAATCTTTATGAGAGCATCAGTAATGTGTTTTGTAAACGCCATATTCATAGCACTAGCATTAGGACTTTTAGCAAGCTTTTGTAGGAACTTAATAACTTCAGAGATATTGCAACCATCAAGATCGAAATCATAATTATCATTTAAGATATTTGAGCTATTACCAGCCTCAACACTAGTGGTAGTGATAGTAGAAACACTAATGTTTCTAGAAATTTCATCTTCTCTTTCTAATTTAGCATGCAATTCAGCTAATAGTCTAACATTTTCATCAATTCTAGCTTGTATGGCATTAGTGGCAGTAAAGGGATTATCATTAGTTTCAAGTTTAGTAGCCATTTTATTCAAAGAAGATTGAGCTTCAGCCAAAGATGCTATATTTCTTTCAGCATTAGAGAGTTTTTCCTCAATTATTGAAAGCGGTTTGTTTACTAATAAAGTCTTTAAGCATAACTTCAAGTTCAGAGGAAGCACTCCTATTATTGTTGTAGGAATTTCCATAAGCATTACCATTGTTGGGAGGATATGGCTTATAATTGTTGTTACCAAAATTATTCATGTAGGAATTATTGCTAAAATTATTATTCCTTATAAAGTTCACATCAACTTGATCTTCTTGAGCAACCAAAGAGGCTAAAGGAACATTATTTGGATCAATATGGGCTTTCCCATTAACAAGCATAGACATAATAACATCCATTTTATCACTCAAGGGGGAGGTTTCTTCAACATAATTTACCTTCTTACCTTGTGGAGCTCTTTCAGTATGCCATTCAGAATAGTTAACCATCATATTATCCAGAAGCTTTGTTGCAACACCCAAAGTAATGGTCATAAAGGAACCTCCAGCAGCAGAATCCAATAGATTTCTTGAAGAGTAGTTCAATCCTGCATAAAAGGTTTGGATAATCATCCAAGCAGTCAATCCATGAGTGGGACAATTCTTTACCAAAGATTTCATTCTTTCCCAAGCTTGAGCAACATGTTCATTATCAGATTGTTTAAACTTCATTATTTCACTTCTCATAGATATAATCTTAGCAGGAGGATAGTATTTTCCAATGAAAGCATCTTTGCATTTAGTCCAAGAATCAATAATATTCCTAGTTAAGGAATTCAACCATTCTTTTGCTTTTCCTCTCAAAGAGAAAGGAAACAATTTAAGCTTAATAATATCTCCATCTATATCCCTATGCTTTTGCATCTCACAAAGTTCAACAAAGTTATTTAGATGGGCCGCAGCATCTTCATTACCAATACCAGAAAATTGTTCTCTCATAACAAGATTGAGCAAAGCAGGTTTTATTTCAAAGAAAGTAGCTTTAGGAACAGGTGGAGCAATGGGTGTACTCATAAAATCATTGTTGTTGGTGCTAGTGAAGTCACACAACTTAGTATTTTCCAGAGTAGTCATTTTTGTGTGTTTTTAATAAAGAAAGCAAACTAGTAAAACTATTTTTTTGTGTTTTTGATAAAAGAAACAAGCAAACAAAGCAAAAGGTAAACTAAGCAAAACAAAAACAACAAAGTAAAGAGATTGGTTATGAGGGACTCCCCTTGTAAAGATGTCCTTGACTCCCCGGCAACGGCGCCAGAAAATCACTTGCTGACTCGTGTAATAACGAGCTCGTTGGGGAACCCCAAGAGGAAGGTATGATGAGTACAGCAGTAAGTTTCCCTCAGTTATGAAACCAAGGTTATCAATCCAGTAGGAGCAAGGAAACACCTCAAAGGTGTTGCTAGCTGGACTTTGACAGGGTGCACTACCGGTGTCAGCAACAACGTGGAGACCTGCACAACACAACCACATAACTTTGTCCCCAACTTACGATGAGGTTGTCAATCTCACCGGTTTTGCTAAAAAGAAAGGATTAAACGTATCGAGTGGAAGAAAGTAATAGTTTGCAGAAAGTAAACACAAAGCAGTAAACGGTTGATTGTAGATTGATGGTAAAAGAAAGGACCGGGGTCCATAGTTCACTAGTGGTGGCTCTCCTTAAGATAGATAACATGTTGGGTGAACAAATTACAGCGGGGCAATTGACAAACATCGAGAAAGAAATATGCATATACTACTCATGTTGACTCCTTTGAGACTTGATTGGGCATTAAAACATTATACATAGACCGTAATCCAACTGCATCTATGACTAATAATCCACCTTCAGGTTATCATCCGAACCCCCTCCAGTATTAAGTTGCAAGCAACGGATAATTGCATTACGCATTGCGTGTAAACTAAACAATACGATTGTTCTATGAACAAAGGATTGTTATTTTCTCCCTAGTAGCAACAGCACATCTAGTACCTTAGAGATTTCTGTCACGTCTCCAGATTACTAGAGGCATGAACCCACTATCGAGCATAAATACTAACTCTTGGAGTTGCTAGCATCTACTTGGCCAAGATAGCTACTAACAATAGAAAGCATGCAAGATCACAAATAACAAAGACATGATAGAATCAATAATCAATCTGAAATAGCATCTCAATATCCATCGGATCCCCGCAAACACAACATGTAGGAATTACAAATAGATGATCTTGATCATGAACGGAGCTCACATGATCTAAACATGATAGCACAAAGGAGGAGAATTGTAACACCCTCGAATCGGCCCTATGCAAGTTTTAGCGATTCCCGCCAAACCTGCCTAGAAACGATTCAAAGATGCCCACCAGGCACTTGCGTGCGGGTGGAAAACAAAGTAATATCATTACACAATAGTCCACGATGGAACCCATAGAACATATATATACAACAACGACTCCATGAGTCAAGAATATAGATATACAATACAAAGATCCAAATCACCTTGAAACGATACAACATCCGAGTACGGATAAGAAGCAAATTGAGCTAAGAGCCCTGAAGAATAACCAATGGCGTCCATAACCCTGCCCAGGCCAAGCCAGAAGGGTAACCCTGCTAACGACATCGATCTCATACCTGTTAAACAAAAGGGGTGCCGACAAAGGGCAAAGGAAAAAGGGAGCGGTCAGTACTAAGGCCAGTACACGGCGAGGCTAGAATTTTGCGGCTCTCGCCTACATAGGTATGGTGGACTGAAGCAGCAGCACAACATGCACTAAACAACCTATAGAGACTCGATGCAACTGTCAGCTATTAGAGAGGGATAAGAGATATCTATTCGGGACCAACCTAATACTAACACCAATCATACCCATCCTGGTATTTCCCCCTCGAGACCAAACGAGGAAGTCAAACCAAGGAACTCACATAGTTGGCAGTTTTATTCATTCCATTATAGTTGAAGCACTTACTAGTCAGATATAGATATCATGAGTCATCCTGGTAGCATAATTAGTGGGCAGTTTTAGTTAACCATTCAGTTGTAGTTGCAGTACTTACTAGTCAGATACAATTAGCATGTGACATCCCAAACCTAGCAGTTGTTGGCACTTTTATTTCATTCCATTGGAGTTGCGATACTTACTAGGCAGGTATAACATGACACGGTATACCCCAGTTCCACCAGTTGTTGGCACTTTTATTATCCATTCCATTGTAGTGAAGCTGATTACTAGTCACATATTAGGTCAAATTTATAGAACTACTTTAGTTATACTTGTCTATGATCGAAATACTGTGCTCCAAGTAGTCCATAACCGCGGACACGGCTTTTAGAAAGATTTACCCTGCAGAGGTGCACAAATAGCAACAGACACACGATCAACCTTGGAAAAACCAAATCAAAACCCAACGAGGCTTTCACGACAAAGCAATCACATGATTCATAAAATATTTTAGGGGGCCACCCCATTAAGCTACTCGCAACGAAGTTGGCCAGCTCCGAGACGGACCCAAGGTTTGCGTCAATGGATGTAAACGACTGGGAACCCGAAAGTGTGACTAGGCTTGTCGATACCGCGAAAACACTCTGCATCCAAAACAGTATAGGTGCTCCACGCACAATCGTAAATAAAGCAGTAAAGCATGGCATAAGTACATGATAGTAATAAAGCCCCAAACTAGTTTGTGGCCCCAAGAAATAAAAAATGAATCAAGCTCTGGCTAAGGGGGATCCATAGGGTCTCCCGGATGTGGATAGTGCGAATAATCAAGGAACAGGTATCAAGTACTTGGGGCCTACGGGACACAAGTGGACATGAAAAACTAAATAACATATATTGCCCACCGGTGCCTCTTACATTAGTTATCCCAGCAATTTAATATCCAGTTGTAATTAAAGTCATGATCATCTCCACCATTAAGCATGTGTCAACCTTCCAACAACGGTGGAACAACAACGACGCAAAGCAGCACCTGAGCAAGCAACTACGACTCGCAAGGCCGACTATCTATCAAACAACAGGCAATAGGATGTGTCCAAGGCAATATAGAGGCTGCAGGGAATATAAATGGTGCACGAAAATTAAAGCATCGCAACAAGGATAGCAATAGATTAACAGGAGGAAGTAAAGACTATAAATGCAAAATAGGTAGAAAGGGGGAGAATGCTCGCCTAGAAAACATAGCCGAAGGTCCATTATCCGAAGAACTTGTCGATACTCGCATCAACTCAACATCCTAATCCGTGAAGAAGCAAAACACTAAAAGAAACATCGGATACACTATTTAATACTACGACAGAAGATCCGGCATGATGTATGTATGATGCATGCCATGACAAAGATGCGATGCGACTAGGCAATATTAAGCGGAACCGGGGTCCCGACAATTAATTAGAAGGTTCAAGTTATTTAGCTACCCCGCAATTTAAATGTTGTCTTAACAAGGCAAAAATATGGCATCGGTTTGCTACACAAATTTAAGTGGAGCCGATATAATACTAGAATAGCTCGCATATAGTTTTCATATTGAATTTAGGTGAATCGCCTATATAACCTGGAGCCACAAAATATGTATGAAAGCATGATGATTTAAATATGCAACAAGATATAGATCGATTTATAAAATAGGGACGGGATAGGCATCGCACAGTTCGGATTGGAGAGACGAAGAGATAGTCTTCGGATTCTAGATGAGATGGCCGAAGCTGACAAAATAGTAGCCCAATGAAGTAGCAGTTAATCGGTGACTCCTAGTAGAAGAATAAGAGGCCAATCTCATATAGAAATTCCGTCGGGCGAAGAATGCATCCACGTAGCCAGAGTGGAGACTCATGTAGCAGATGTAGCACTACAGGTGACCTGCTGCCGAACAGAATGAAACAGAGTACCGTGGACAGAAATTGACCCGGCTTGAATCAAGTGCCCGCTGCTGGCGAAGAAGATAAAAAGGTTCCTAGCAAGAATCATACGCCTCGTGCTGAGATGGAGCAGGCCAGGCAGGACAGAGAACAAGCGACCAGAGGAACCAAGATACTGGTTGTCAGCCATAGAAGCAAGGCCCAAGGTGGCAGACGGCAGGTGGATTTGGCGATTTGGGGCACAGGACCCGAGCGGAGCTGCATGCAAGTGGCGATCAGATGAGGAAAAATAAAATAGAAAGGAATCCCATCGTTGATTGATTGATGCAGAACACAGGAGATAAACAAAGACCTGTACGTGGCCAAGGATTGAAGCGTCCTAGCTGATGAAGTAAAGCGAGCATCAACGCGGGCCTAGGAGCCCTTGTCGTCCAGCTTTTGTTAGCGATGTGGCGCGTGCACGCGAGCGACCAGGTCGAGACGGTCCGGCGGCAGTAGATAGATGGCGAGATGTGGTCGGCCCTGGTGTTGAACTGCTGTGGCTTGGCACAGAAACAAGGATCGAATATGCTGCTCTTCACTCGAACAAAGACCGGCGGCTGGGGGAAAGAACACGCTGACGGCACGGAAGAAAGAAGATATTTCTGGTGGTGAAGAAGACAATTTTAGATCTAACTAGACTCAGATTTGAGGGTTAGGGTTTGGTGAGAAAAAGAGAGTGGGTTGGGATATTTTATATAGTCCAAAGTAGACTAGATGAGACTAATTTTAGACCAAAACTTTAGATGAACTTTTTAGGGACTTATTTTTATTAAAATAATAAAACTCTTTACGGTCTTATAACGGACCAAAAAATATTATTTATTTTACTTTAAAATAAGAACAAAGAGACGGGTTTAATAAAACCTCGGGGATATATTAGCAAAAAAAATAGCACTTTAACAAAATAATTTACAAGTTTAAAATATGCATGATGATGTCAGGATGATGCACAAAATAAATAAATAAACACGTGGTTTTCTAGTAGTGGTTTTCCCGGGGTGCTACAAGAATCAACCATCTAGCTACTACATGGACCCGTAATCTAGAGATGAACTACTCACGCATCACACCGGAGGCTTGCATGATGATGATGAAGGCCTCCAGGGTGAATTCCCCTCTCCGGCAGGGTGCCGAGAAGAGTTTCAGATCCCTCCCGATCTAGGGATGGAGATGACGGCGGCTACAGACTCTTTCGTGGAATTTTGATCAGATACTTAGGGTTTATGTATCAGAGGTAATATATATGTGAAAGGAGAGGCCGAGGGGTGCCTAGGGCGGCCAGACCACCCCCTGGTGCGGGCCAGACCTGGCCGCGTGGCCAGGTGGTGTGGCCGGGCCCCAGCCCCTCTCTGTCTCGTATTCTGGCTCATGGTGTCCCTCGGTGAAAAACTGACTTTGGCTTTTGTCCCGTCCAATTCCAAAAATATTCATTTTCTGACTTTCCTAGAACCAAAAACAGCAGAAAACAAGCAGCTGACACTGTGGCTCTTGTTAATAGGTTAGTCCAAGAAATCATATGAAAAGTACTCCAAAGTTTGGACGAAACATAAGAAAGTAGATAAAACCAAGTATGGAACATCAAAAATTATGGATACGTTAGCAACGTATCAGTCGTCCACGGGATCACCGAGCTCCTGAAGTTCGTCGCCGATGACCTTTATGCGTTGGCAAAATACGGTGATGGGGAAATCGCCTTGAGTGCTAGTGCGGAGCTTGATGTGGAGAGTGTTGACGCACGAATCGGAGTTCTCCTGGAAAAGCTGCTGGAGGGCAGCCCAAAGTTGCATTGTCGTGGCGTCATCGGTGGAGACCAGGTTGAAGAGCTCGATGGAGATCCTGGTGTAGATCCATTGGATGACGGTGAGGTCGTCCTTGACCCAGCGCGGATCGGCGGGACACAGCGTAGAGGAGAGGTTGATGTGATCGCGGAGGCCGCAGCGACCGAGATGAACGTGGGAGAGGTGGCGCCAATGATAAAAATTGTGCTTGGAGAGATCGAGAACGATCAGGACGAAGGGAGAGACATCGGCGATCGTGTCGGCTAGGGTAAGTGGTGGAGGTTGTGGGTTTTGGTGGGGAATTTGGTGGAGAGTGGAGGTGGAGTAGGAAGATAGAGGTGCGCCGACGGCGCAGGCTTCGACCAACGTCCATCTAGGTGCGGAAAAACCTAGGTGTCTGATACCATGATATTTTGGGATAATAATAACTTGTATTGATTTGAACAATAGTACAAAGTTTATATAGTAGAGAGGAGGGGGTCGGACGGCCTAGGGTTAGGCCCTAAACCGACTTAGGACTAGATTCCTACTCTAACTCAAACTCAATTCTAATGCTGACATATAGCAGGTAGGTTTCTGCTAGTTAAATCAATTAACTTTAAATATGAGTTAACTACAATTTTAATTCAGTTGAATATATTAGCTGAGACGATACTCTTTATGTTATTAACATAAAATGAAAATAAAAGAAAGTAAGAGACAGCTAGAATTAGTACTTCTCTTGACCGTCTATTATTTGTTAAGCCTTCGAGTTTGTTTCATGAATTATTTGCAATGACTAGCAAGAATGCTTGCGGATTGGTTGTCCATAGGTGCGATCACATTTTCTTTGAACTCTATGTGATGCTATTACATACTGAGTCAAATACATGTTTGAATAACATGTATCATTACTTTCGATTCGGAACCATACAGTCACAGTCGTGCCCCATGGTTGAGGCAAGTTCATAATGGGATAATACTTTGCATGATCCCCTCGCTCAACTTTTATTTTCTAGCATTTGTTCTTTATTTAGTTGTTATATATTGGTTATTTGTGTGGAGATAAAGTGATACACCAAAGGTTACAGTTGTGCTTGCATTTTTGCATAGCATCTTAGAGGTAAAGCACAGTCTTGTGACCTACTGAGGTAGGCACATTGAGACCGTCGATGTTGGGACGAGTCCCACATTGTCGACAACCTCTACAAGTTGGAGTGAGTGGATGTCGACGGGTGTTCACTCAAGTGATACCGGTATACGCAAAAGAAAAGTGAAAGCAAAGAGCATAATGCATACATGGTTATCATCGCGACATGACTAGTGTTATAATGATATTTGTTGGTGTCGTGTTTCTTGCAATGCTTATTATTTCTTTATGTGCTTGCTGAGTACTTTGTACTCACTCTTGTGTCTTCTATCGTTTTAGGTACAACCAAGGATGACATGCATGAGACTGGGAGTAGCACATCTACATTTTACACACACTACTGCACGCATTTCTTTACTTCCTATAGAGAGTAGTATAATCTTGCTGAAGAGTGATCTTGACTTATTCTTCATCGTAAGGTTTTGTTTATATTATGTGGCTACTAGGATTGGGCAATGTGATATATCTTGGATGAGATTTTAAATTAGTCTCGCTGAACCATGTAAATGTGTGTAGGGATAAATTTTGGTGGCGTATTATTATCGTGTTGTCAAGGATGTCCCCATAAACAAAGGAAACTCTACTTCAATTTGTAGTTTTCTTTCGTTAAGGGAATTATTTAAAGGTTATGTAGCATTGCTAGATAGAGGTGTTATCTGGGGTGTTACAGAATGTAAAATAAAGTTTTGAGCTATGTAATTCATGTCAACAATACTAATAAGGATGGGGTTCCAAGTAGCTTTTGTTTCAAAAGTTGCATATGGTTTATGTGTTAAACATCTTACAAGTTGATTGTCTCATGCAACCATATCTATGATCTTCCACTCCTCATGCTACACGACTTAGGCCTATCATTGTAGGATACATATTTATTATTGAAACTGCATCGCTGAGGTGTCTCTAGATCCCTGTGTAGCTATATGCCACCTTATGTTTCCTTAGCTTAAGTGTTAATATAATTTCATGGACACGTTTCAAAGGGGCAATACCTCCACTCCAGAAGAACAAGAAAAAAACATATGAATCATCTCAACAAGGATCATCAGGCTGTAAGTTCCACCATGAGTGTCGCATGGCGCATGGCTTTGACTAGCGGTTCATGAGCATTTTCTCTAAACATGCATACTCTAGTGTGCACACTTTATTTCACATCGATGCAATCCATAGTCAGAACAAACATGATTATCTTCACTCTATATTGAAGGCTTGTGCCATGACAGCATGATTTGGCTAACAAACAACTTATAAGATGTGAAGCACATGAAGTTCCATAGTGGTATCACCCCAAACCTTACTTTCTTATGAGATTTAAAATACATGAAAAGATGTTTTAAAAATGTTTGGAGGATTAACATACATATTTTACTTGGAATTAGCTTTTTCCACAAATAGGTGGATATGCCTAGTCTGATTTAGGGGATTTGGAACAAGTCTTAGCTTGTGTTGTGAAGGCTTAGCAAAAAGAGATCTAAAGAGTGTGCCATCTAGTTTATAATGCCAGCATTTACTTTCTCACCTTGCTCCTTATGGTTAAACATAAATATACATGAACAAAGGATACAAATTAATAGGCACAAGCAAATCATACTTCATATAAAAGTACTTGAGCTTAAAAACTAGACACAACATGAATTTTAGCTTTTTCCTTTTATCCCCCCTTTTCTTTTATTTCAAGGCATTTATATTGAACCTTAAACTCATCATGGCAAAGTTTATTTTCAGTAGCTTAATCATAAACATTCATAATAATAGTTATGGTGGTCCTTTTACTGCAAACAAAAGTAAAATAAACAAAACAGACGCTCCAAGTTTCTATGATAGTTTTATGTTGCTAGAAAAACAGTTTAGAGGTTTGCAAATTGAGAGTTTAATAAGTCCAGTGGGGTGCCTTGGAAATCCCCAAGCTTATGGTTTTCACCATCCTTGGATTCCTCTTGATGTGATGTTCCTCTATTCCTTGTCAAAAAACTTCAACACAAAACTTTTCTCCCATCTCTTTTCGGAGTGTTGACATTAGTGGCACAAAAGCATAATAGTTATTGCCTATATATCAAAGACAAAATTATTTCTAAATGTTCCAACAATAATATAATGTTTTTACATATCCCTATCATATATGACTCATAACAATCATTTTAGGACACTTGGGAATGGTTAAAACAAAACATGGCAGAATCTGTCCAGATTTTGAGCAGCAGTAAAACGAATTTATTTAGCCCACTTAGACATGTCAAGAATTTTAGCCAATATTTGTGCATACAGAGGATGAAAATTTCTAAATTCTATGTAAATATGAGCGCAATCAGAGTTACAGAAAAATCAGAAAATTCTTGCACTAAAAACTCTTCTGTAGAAATTTGCTACTCCATATGTTTAACAACTTTTATAACATCCAAAATGGGTTCCACTTGGTAATTTATTAAAAATTACATAAAAAAACAAAAATAAAAATCTCTTGCTATAGAAAGAGTTCAAAGAAAAAATACAAAATAAAATAAATGGGTTGCCTCCCGTAAAGTGCTTTCTTTATAGCCATATAGCTAGGCTTACTTACTTGGTTTAAGTGATATAGAATTCATGTGATAGCTTGTGTTTCTTTGCTACCTCCTTCTTCCTTGGAAAGTGTTCCATACATCATACCAGGGTCCCATGGTGTTCTCATGCCAAGCAAAATAATGTTCAAGTTAAAACATGGTAAGAAGAAACACAATTATGGAAACAATACAAATGAAGTCTCGCCTTTTTCCTATGCATTGGTATTTTATATATGACTAAATAATAGAAAGTAAAAGCATACCTTTGCATATCATCAGTAGGTGGACACAGCATATAATAAATATAAGCATAACGAGGGCACTTATCACCTCCTCTTTCATAGTAGTTGCTTCACTAGAAACAATTCTAGCATTGTAAGCATTTAAAGAAAGCAAGTTCATAGAATTTTTCATGTGAAGAGGATCATTATAACTATCATGGCATTCATTTGCATGTTTTCCTCTTTCAAAATAGTTGCTCGTACTATTTTTATTTTTAATATCATGGTTGCAATGATGATTTTCAACATAAGGTAATTGCAAACCACATATATAGTTTCTAGCAAGTGCATATTTCTCCTCTATGGTTAACATAGGAGAGTTGAAGAATATTATAGGACTATTGATAACAAGAGTATCATCATGGAAAACAAGTATATCATTTTCATCCTCATGTATTATACATGGAGAGTTGTTAAGAGACATAGGTCCATTATCTAAAGCATTATCATATAGCATATCCGAACAAAATTCCTCATTATCATCAATAATTTTAGTAATAGCATTATTAGAAGACAAAGGTGCATCATTAATTTCATCATAACAGGAAGGGTTCTCATAAATAACCATTTGATTTTTCAATTTCCTCACAAGACGTGCATGGATTTTTAGTTGGACAATTATCATAGCATGGGTTCTTATAGATGACAAATGAGTTTTGAGTTCGAATGTTATTATCATTTGTTGATGGTGAAGGTGAAATGTCCCACTCTTCCCCAAGCTTAGGTTGGATTATCTCTTCTTCATTTTCCTCTTTCAAAGTTATGTTTTCATCATATTTTTCTTGCAAATTATTAGTACTTTCTATGGTAGCAAGAGTGCTTTCTTTATATTTTATAACATAAGGATTATTACTAAAGTCTTTTATGCAAATTTGGAGGATAATAGACATGTGTACTTTCATTACACGAGCATCATGACTAGTTTCAAGTTTTTCATTCATAAAAGAGTCTAGCTCATGGGCTCCAATATAGGTAGTATATTTCTCAACTTGTTCTATATCATGGCATAAAAATTTACTCTCTTGATAAGAAGCAATAATAGGATCACTATTATGCTTACATTGATAGTGAGAATGTATATAATCTTTTTTAGTGCAGCGAGTTATATCATCTGATTCACAAAAGTCAATAGCAAGTTGGTTGAGATGTGTAAGCAATTCATCCATTATATTTCCTTCTTTGGTTGATCTATATTCATAGGCTTCCAACATTTTGACATGACCTTTAGGTATGTGGATTCTAAATTTCTCCATATTTTAGCATGCATATTTAGAGGTTATACTATTTTTTATGTTTTAAATAAAAACTTAAAAAGACTAAAAACAAGACAAAGGAAATTACTTTAAAAATCTAAAAGGAGAAGAAAAAGCTCACAGTGATGCAACCTCCCCAAGCTTGGGTTGTTACACAAGTTGATGAAGATGACGGCGCCAGAAAATACTTGCAAGTGTCGTGGGAACTACCTTGCTCTTTCAAACTTGATAAGGACGCAGTTGTGAGGTAACTTTGCAATTCCCCGGCAACGGCTCCAGAAAATACTTGCAAGAGTCATGGGAACTACCTTTCTCTTTCAAACTTGATAATGATGTAGTTGTGAGGTAACTTCGCCAATCCCCGGCAACGACGCCAGAAAATACTTCTTGATGGCAACAATCGTGGCCACTTCTCGTTGGGACTCCAAGTGTAGAGTGTTGTAGAAAGCTTCTTTTCCCCACAAGGGTGACTCGAGGGTTTATATTGAACTCTCGGGGAATTGGTTATGAAATTTTTATTCGTCTTCTCCTTGTCAAGCAACCTATAAAGTAAAATAATTTGTCTTGTGTCCCCAACTCCACCAAGTGGTTGTCAAGCACAAGGTTTCATATTAGTAATATGAAATATAATATAAAGTAATCCGAACTAAATAAAGTAAACAAAGTAAAGTAATGCAAACTATATGATATGAAAGATAATAGAGTTGTTTGGGGGTTTTTATGGATGATTGCAACTAGGAAAAGTATTTTTTTATATTCGAAATAATAAATTGTAGAAAATATAGAAGGTAGTAATTGCAATGGAAAGGTGTTTCTTATGATTTAAATTGGACCGGAGTTCATGCACTTGTCTACTCTCTTTTTAAGTTGTTGTCAACACCCAGATTTTTAATCCCAGATGCCTGTTATGCCATACCTCGCAATCCCAGGATTACCATTTTTGCGAGACATAACAGATTGGATATCACAGTACATCATCCATTACTAACCATAATAAGATCTTACACAAATAAAGGATCTCATGATCCAGTCTTAGTACAAACAAGCAGCGGAATAAAAGATAAGCGTAGCGGTGGGGTCCATCTTCAGGGGCACAGGCAATGCTGACGAAGGCAGATAGTCCTAGTTATCATAGTCGTCCTGCTGGCTGTCATCTTGGTAGTCTCCTTCATAGTCTGGCCATGAGAATAGCCAGGGACAAAAGCCATGAGTACTCTTGAAGTACTCGCAAACTACCACTAACAAGTACTATAGTTCTAAGTTAAAGTGCTAACTCTAAGTTTAACTATAAGGTTAAGTTAGAAACCTAAGTTGAGTTCAGAAGCAAAGAAAGATAACATAAAGTTCTAGAATCACTAAAGTTGGGAAGCTAGTGTCATAAACACAACCCTGTTGTGGTCAAGTCAAGATTCATCATTCCTTTCATAAGTTATTTTGAAAACATCTGACAACAAAACAGTATGGCCATCCCAACTGTCCATAACCGCGGACGCGGCTATTCAAATAGTTTGACACTCTGTAGAGGTGGTACACTTTCACCACAAGATTCGATACATCTATCAGGGATAACCCGGAATCATCATACTTAGTATGCAGATAATCAAACATAACCTTTCATTTACACACCCTAGTATCAGCACCTCTCCTATGAGCATGGCCTCCCAACCATGACCATCTGTCATCTTGGGCACTGCATAGGTGGACAACATTGAGAGGTAGCCTCAGCTCAAACATCTCTCATGAGGGAACTAATACTAATGCATATAAACTTCTGGCTAAGCCTTACCCAATTCAGGTATTGTGGTTGTACGGTAAATTTGGAATGGTATCGCATCCGAATCCAACCATCAGTTTTGTAAAAGGGTTAAGGCTCATGCCTCAACATTTTTACCATCATAAACCATTTGTGTTTCTCAACACATGTCAAAACATCTCAATAGAATGACTCATCATTCCAAGGTTTTCATAATTCATTTTCACCAAGTATTCCCATCTAAGGTTACTCAGGTTTTTATCTACGCTAAACTACTAAGTTAAGAGTGTTTACTAAGGTGGAAATGATGGGATCAATCTCATGCCATAGAATGACATCTAAAGTTATCTAAATATGCCAAGTTTTATACTCTTTATGCTACCTTCAAAACAAGTAAAGGACTTTGGGTAAAGTAAAGGAAGTAAAGCTTGGAAAATAATACTTGGGGTAAGTAATAGTCAAAGTGGTATAACCAAAGCATGCCTAAAGCATCTTTGCTTAATCCTATAACTTAATCCTAGCTTGTAAGCATTATACTTGCAAGTGTTAGCTTGCATTGTTAATGGTGGCTTGCCTTGTGCAGTGCAGTGGTTGAAGTTTTCTTCCTCCTCTTGATATAACTCCTCCTCCTCGAAAGCTTGGTCGGCACTATCGTCTATAAATACATACGGAGTACACAATCACCAAACAATACTTAACTAGTCTAATTAGCACTATAAGGCACACATTTGATGATCTATTATCATCACAAGCATCACAAGTTTCTTTAACTAGTTTCATCCTTTTTATTTTAGAAAAGTAATTTCTACTCATTGAAAAATTAACTAAGATTTAATATTCACCACCTAAAATATGGGATCATGTGGACACATGTCATCACCACATATTCTAACATGTGGGGATGTGATTTAAAGGTTGGATCACAATTACTTTGGTTTAAGTTCATTATTTAATGATTTAAAGTGACTAGAAATGCCTATATAGCATTATTTTGGTACTAGTCCAAAGTGACTGCGTGTAAACCTTAATATTATTACATATTCAGATAGGTATGGTGAAATGTGATTTTTGAGAGTTGGAATCAACTCAAAAGCTATCATGGTTGATTTTATAAAAATGTTTGAATGTGCAAAAGCTTCTGTTTTGTTATTTTTTACTAGGAGAGATCTCTAACTCTAATTGAATTAAATCCAACGGGCTTGGGTATATCTTTTCAGTAGCTTTCTAACAAAATTAGAATCACTCCATTTGGATTTGTAAATCTCTCTGAATTGAATTTTAAACTAGGGGACATAACTAAGTTTAAACTAAATAGGAAAATCCTAATTTGAATTAATTGGGTCATGCGGGAAAGCTAACGGGCTGGCCCAGTGACACTCCGCGGCGCGGGGCACAGCTGACAGGGGGGTCCACTGGTCAGCAGATCTTAATACGCGAAGCGGTACGGGGTGATGTGGGTCGTTAGATTAAAACTAAGATCGACGGCTGGGGCTCGTCGTCGACGACGGACAGGTCGCCGACGAGGTCTAACCCTAGCATCTCGGTGGGGGGGTGCTCATGGGGCATACCAGGGCTCCAGCTACGGCGGTGATGGGGGCGATCGAACGTGCTATCAATGGCAGGCTCAGGGGTGGTCGCGGCAGCTCCGGGGGTGGACGAAATCGACGTCGCCTTCTCCTCCTCTGTCGCGGGCTCCTCCGGCCAAATTCTGGCGAACAAGTGCTCGCGCTGCTCTGGCTAGAGGTGGGGAAGGACCAGTGAGGTGAGGGGAGTGGAATGGTGTGAGTGGATTGTGCTGGGGTGGCCTCTATTTATAGCTCGACGAGGCGACCGAGAGTGATGGGCGGGCGACTCCGGCGAGGGATGCACAGCGTGCTAGCGGCGTGGCTCGAGGTAGGGGACGGTGGCTGGTCTCCGGGCGGTGCTCTAGGGCTTAAATGCGGGCTTAGGGGTGGTGGCGTTTGGTCGGGCGGTGCTCATGCTCTGAGCAGCCGAGGCGGCGTTCGACACGGTGTGCGGTGGCTGCGAGTCAAACGGCGGCGAACGGCCATGTCCGGGTGGTTCCTGGGGTGGTGGCGAAGCGGTGAGCACGGGTTGCGGTCGAGGCGCGGTGTGTGCACACTTGTCGGGCGCGGCGCTCTGGCGTGTGCTCGGCATGGTGCAAACGCTCTGGGCGCGATGCTCTGCGGGTAGTCCACGGGCTGGCAGTGCGCGGGGAGGGGACAGAGAGTGGCGGTGAGGTCTGGGCTAGCTCATAGACATGCCGAGAGAGAGAGAGGCGGTCTGCTGCGGCGATGGCAAGGTTAGCCGGCGACATGGTGCTCGGGGTGTCTCGGCACTATTGCTAGGGGTAGGGGATGGGGTGCTAAGGGCCTGGTTGGATCAAGTGGAGACAGAGGGAGTAAATGGGGATCAATTGGGGGCAAAATCCTATAGAAAACAGTGAGCTATGTTTAGACTTTGATTCCTGCCTGCCAAGTGTTCGTGAAAATGGCCGCAAGAAAATTACTTTTGAATTTTGAAAAGATTTTTGGTGGGTGTGTTAGCATAAGCTTGAGACTCTGTGGGTGCCTGGGTTTTTAAAATTGAGCTCATTTGAGGGGTTTTTGAAATAGTGGGATCTTCCCATATGAACTAGATTCAATTTTCCAATGCCATTAAAAATTAGTGTTTGCAAGTTTTTGGCAGATCACAAAGTGGGCCTTGGTACATCATTATGTGTACTAGCAAGGGGTGCAAAGATCCACATTTGTCTCTATTAAGAATTTTCTCCTAGGAATAGCCAAAGTAGGCATGTTGATTAAAATGGCACAAATGACCATTCTCTTCTTTTATTCATTTTGATTTGTTTTTCTTTGGGATTTGTTTGGGAATGATCTAGATGATGTTTATTTCACCTAAGAATCATTTTACAAGCAATGGATCACTTAATCATGACAATTCAAAACAACTCCTAGTTAAATGCACACACATATGAATGCTTTAATAATTTTAATTGGAATTTTTTTTGTTAACCCTAATTTTAATGATTTGGATCTTAATAATCTTGGATTCAAGTTTTGGGATGTTACAGTTGTAGTGATCATAAAACAATTCATCAATGATAAATATTCATGGAACTTCTATATGTGTATGATAAGCATTCATATGGGCATCACATCCTAACATAGAGATGAAACACATCTCTCTTATACTCCTCAAGAAAGGGAAACTCCATGCAATCTTGAATTAAGAACAAATTAGAGTATAACTTTAAGTAATATGATATGATGTTTAAAATACAAATATGCTATCTTGATCTAACAAGATTATCTCACTATCACATGATAATTATAGCACATGATTTCACTTTATCCCTAGTGAGGCAACAAAAGAAAGGTAAAAACCAAAGTAGATCTTGAATATTATTTGTCACGGTTCAATCACTACCCCCATGCTACTCCATCTAATACACACTTCTCCCCATACAAGTTCTTGCATACAAGTTGGATCAAAACAAACAATTAAGAACATGGTACATGATATGCATCTACCAATATATCTTACACAAAATAGGTTCCAATCTCATATATCAAATCATAGAATAAAGATCCACCACATAGGAATTACATATATGACCATAATCATGTTGGGCAGCTCATATGGTACTAGATCTATGAAGAACAAGAGAGAAATAGATCAAGCTACTGCCACAAACCCATAATCCAGAGGTAGACTACTCCCTCTTCATCATGGTGATGATGCTGGAGATGTTGGAGAGGGTGGAGATCCCCGGAGGCAGCTCCGACGGAGTTTCCCCCTCTAATCTTCATTGGATCTGACTTTCTTTGGTGGTGTTTTCGTCTTTGTTGTCTTCCGTGTCGAGGACTCCCCGAGGAATCCTTATATAGGGGTTTTTAGGTCAAGAGAACTCTGTGGGCGAAAGAATCAAGGCGATCAGAGGGGCAAGGAGGAAAAGAGGATAGGTGGCACGCCCACCTGGGATAGGCGCGCCACCCAGGCTCTTTTGGGCCTCCTGGCCCTCTAGGTGAGGTTCTTATGCTCCAGATGCTTCTCCTGGATAAATATTGACATCACCAAAAGATCAGGTCCATTTGACTCTGTATAGGTCCTGAAACATCAAAAACATTGAAAATAAGGTTTTTCTGCCCTACCGGGTTATAACTAAAATAAAGTGGATCATTGGTGAATCCCCAAAAATCAATGTAAAACATGGATATAACATTATATATGATCCAAATATGTGGATAACATGTTAACAAACTACAAAGTTCATGTATGCATTTTACATGCATCACCTGTCCATCTGACACACTTTAAGTGGTAATTTAGAACCTCTGATAATCACAAATCAAACTTTCGCATTAAATTTTTCACATGTATGTCACATAGTTTGGAACATGCATCTTCATGCTCCATAAAAGTGTACCATTTCAGACCTGACCAAGCAACACAGATATTTGTATACCATATCCCGATCACTACAACAATAATGTTGAAATGTGTTGCAGTACTTGTCACATGAAAAACAACATATGCAATTATATGTGAATAACAACACCAAATAAACACCTTCGTAACATGAGAAAAAAATCAATTGAAGCATACACATAGAATCATTGCGACATGGCGACAGTTAAGAGACAGTATAACGCGTCCAACTATGGATTCTCACAGCGTTTTCGCCTCTCTGGGCCTAAACTGGTGTCTCTTGGCCCGCTACTCTGCAAACATACTTAGGCCAGGTGTGGTTTATCGAGCCAGAAGTACACTCCTTGAATCTAGGCGCTTATTTGGCCGGGCCCTAGAACTCGCCTTCATCGAGGTGAAGCAGCCAATGCTTGTTCACGAGCGAAAGAAATTCTAACCCAGCATATTAGATTCAGATCGAGGCGGATCCTCTCGCAGGCGCCAGGGAGAGGCTATTCGTCGCGGTGTGGCAGGTCAAGGCGAACCGTCCCTACGGCCGTCGATGTCATTCCGCTGAAATTAATGGAGGTACGTTTCTGTTCCGCCGGCCTTTGAGTTTGTGTGCCTTTGTAGAGTCACATGGATCACCTATGCTTATTATCGGTTAGGTGTCCGCCGCTGTTCCATCTTACTTCATATTCTGGCAGGATCATATGGAGCACCTATGCTTATTATCGGTTAGGTGTCCCCTATCTTCATCTTTGCTGTAAATTTCCCTCGTCCCCCGCCATACAATCCCCTCTTCAGCCCAATGATTTCACTTTGTTAATGTCTTTTTCCAATCGAAGATTTTACTAATAGTGGTCAACCAATATAGGAAAATTTTGAAGGCTTGTATATTGCTCCATGTAATTCTTTGCCTCACAATCTTTGATAGCCGCTAGCCAGATTATCAGTTCAAGTGTGACATATCTCATCTGTTCATGCTTTGTTATCCATATATTGTCAATACTCACATGGTATTCTTTTTGCTGTATGCATGCGACATGGTGCTTAGAACAATACAGTGAAATACAGAAGATAGTGTAATCAGTCTGTCCTATGGAGGCAAAACCTCGACATGCATGACAAGTTGCATTTTTCTTGCCGCTAAATCTTTCTGGAGGTGACATGGGCCCTATAGAACTAGAGGTTGTGCAACCGTCTTTGATGGCCACTATAGCCAATGGCCTCATCGGCGCTTCGCGAAGAGCAATAGTTTCTCATCCATTAGTGTTGCTGAAATATAGCATGAGCCTTGCCAGCTTTTCCTTTGGCATCACACATACAGATGTTTCTTCTCCTTTTAAGCTATTGCATTCGAGTATTAATGATTGCCGGCTTCTTAGCCCTCTTATAATTTTTGAACTGTTAATATCTCGCTCAATAACAATATTTTATATTGTCCTGTGTTCAGAAGGAATAAAGTACTTGAGAAGGTTGAGCTACAACCAACAGTCAAAGTTCTCATAGACCGGTGACAAGGATTATTATTGTTCCTTTAGTTTAGTTGCTTCGTCTTTAGTGGCCTTACTAGCTCTTTTCTATTTTGGTTATTAATATGCTCTGGTAAAACATATTGACCTTGTGTATGCTTAGGTATGGAGCACGCCTCTTTCCAATTCACTGCACATCTTATTACATTTAGAATTGCTGGATATAGATGCAGTACAAAAATATTTTTACTTTTTTTTTAGATTAGTAGAAACCTAATTGGTTAAAATTCCGTCCAGTAAAACAGAAGAATTATAAATTTCTAAAATGATAGATAGGAATATAGCGAATAAAGCCATTGCGACTCCCATAAAAGGAGTGGTCCCCCAACCCGGAGCTACTTTCCCAGCCTCACTCCTTCCTTTTGAAAAGTGACGCTTTGCGTCTTCGCTTCCGAGGGTTAGGGTATAGGCCGTTTCGATCGCCTGCCAGTGGAAGGCTTTCTGCGTTCAGTCAATCTACGCAGAGTGAATCGGTCCCTAAGGAACCCCCGAAAGGGCTGCCGTCCGATGGGTCTTTCTGTTCAGTCCTGGAACTTATTCTTTTCCGATCGACCTATCAACAGTAGCGATCATACCCCGTCGAGCGAGTTAGGAGCTGCTCACAAAGAAGTAAAGGATCACTACAATGTAGGTATTTGCTGCAGACATCGGTGAGGTGAAGGATGTGTTATACTCTGAAGAAATTGTGTTGGGATCAACCACACGCCAGACTCTCATTGACGTTCAAAGTGGAGGACGTGTAGAACTAGGTAAGAGCTCACCAGTAGAAAACAGACCTTTGGTCCAGGGGTATTAGCCCCGGTTTGGCTACAAACCGGGACTAATGCCCCGGTCCAACGGCTAGAACTGGCCTCGGGGGGGGTGGCAGACACTAGCCCCGGTTCGAACGGGACCTTTAGCCCCGGGTCGTGTAATAAACCGGGGCTAAAGGCTTTCAGGCAGGCCGGGTCGGGCGTCAGACCCTTTAGCCCTGGTTTGTTACACGACCCGGGGCTAAAGGTGGACCTTTATCCCCGGTTCTAGACACGAACCGGGGCTAAAGGTCTAGCTATATCTTCTTCTTCCCCTGCCCAAGCCACCATTCAAGCTGGTGTCTCTCCTCTCTCTCTCTCTCTCTCTCTCTCTCTCTCTTTATTGCTTCAAGCTCGAGTTCATGCCCTTTTTTTCCTCAAGATTTGTCTAGATTTTGTGGTGTCCCATCTATCCAAAGGTTCTAAAAGGTGAGCAACTTCATCCTTTGAACTCTCATTGCTATATTAGCTCATTTCATGCTCTATCTTATAGATGGATTTGTGGATTTAGTTTGGTAGTAATTTTTGCAGTGATAGCACGATATCAATGTTTAGATTCTATCTATCTTGTATTAATGTAAGGAACTCTAAGGTAAATATCACAATATGTGGATTATTCTATCAATATATATCTTGTTTTGGCACATAGAGTCTCGAAAATTGATTTTAGAAGCACACACATGCGTGAGTTCATCATTCTAACTAACTAGCTAGCTGGGCAAAATATCCTTCTTCATCTACCTGCGTTCAACAAACTGAAAAATTTGTAACAAAGATAGGGTTAATTCATAAAAGCTTGATAAGAAGACATCACAATTCACATATTAGGGAGTGCCTCTATGGCGAGCTCCTCGAAGATGTCTGAGGACGGGATCCTAAGACATCTTCGAGAAGCTCCGCCGTAGTGGTGTCCCTGGTCTCACACACCATCTTGCAGTTCTTCACAAGAATGCATACCTATTTATAGATTAAGCAGCACAACATAGTGTCACGCACTGATGACATAATATCGACACACTCACGCTGGCATAGTGCTGCCACCCACCCAAAATAGTGTCGGCATTTAATTTACTGGCTTAGTGCTGCCCACTGAGGACATAGTGTCGACATGTTGTCTCCACATCCACATTTAGTCCCGGTTGGTGCCTCCAACCGGGACTAAAGGTTCATCATATCTTTAGTCCCGGTTGCTGGTTTTAGATTAGTACTAATTAATTATGATTATGTTTGATGTACTTAATTAATTATATATTGCAGATGAGCCGGCAATGGATGTACGCTGACCGACTCTCTAACGAGTTCATTAAAGGCGTGCATTCTTTTCTTCTTGTGGCCGAGGCAAACAAGCGGAGTGGTTTTATGTCTTGTCCATGTGGTGTCTGTCGGAATCATAAAGAATACTCTTCATCAAGAGTCCTTCACAGCCACCTATTTCGGTCCGGTTTCATGACTGGCTATAATTGTTGGACCAAGCACAGAGAAAGAGGGGTTATGATGCAAGACAACGAAGAATAAGAGAATGACAACGACTACCGTGAATATGATGGTACTACAATGGAAGACATTGATGAAGAAAAAGATGAAGAATGGACATCAGATCTGCCCGATTATGATCTTAGTCGGGCCATTGCTGATGCCCAGGAAGAATGCGTAACTAAAAGGGAGAGGTTGAAGTTCAAGAAGATGTTAGAGGATCACAAAAAATTGTTGTACCCAAATTGTGAAGATGGGCACAAAAAACTGGGCAGCACACTGGAATTGCTGCAATGGAAGGCAGAGAACGGTGTGACTGACAAAGGATTTGAAAAGTTGCTGAGAATAATGAAGAAGTTGCTTCCAAAGGATAACGAACTACCCGCCCGTACCTACGAAGCAAAGAAGGTTGTCTGCCCTCTAGGATTAGAGGTGCAGAAGATACATGCATGCATTAATGACTGCATCCTCTACCGCGGCGAGTACGAGAATTTGGATGCATGCCTAGTATGCACTGCATTGCGGTATAAGATAAGACGAGATGACCCTGGTGATGTTGAGGGCGAGCGCCGCATGAAGAGGGTTCCTGCCAAGGTGATGTGGTATGCTCCTATAATACCACGGTTGAAACGTTTATTCAGGAACAAAGAGTATGCCAAGTTGTTGTGATGGCACATGGAAGACCGTAAGAAAGACGAGATGTTGAGACACCCCACTGATGGGTCACAGTGGAGAAAAATCGAGAGAAAGTTTCCGGACTTTGCAGGTGATGCGAGGAGCTTATGGTTTGGTCTAAGTACAGATGGCATGAATCCTTTTGGGGAGCAGAGCTGCAGTCATAGCACCTGGCCTGTGACTCTGTGTATTTATAACCTTCCTCCTTGGTTGTGCATGAAGCGGAAGTTTATTATGATACCAGTGCTCATCCAAGGCCCGAAGCAACCCGGCAACGACATTGATGTGTACCTAAGGCCATTAGTTGAAGAACTCTTATAGTTGTGGCACGGACAAGGTGTACGTGTGTGGGATGAGAACAAGCAGGAGGAATTTGACCTACGAGCGTTGTTGTTCATAACAATCAATGATTGGCCTGCTCTTAGTAACATTTCAGGACAGACAAACAAGGGATACAATGCATGCACACACTATTTAAACGAGACTTAAAGTATATATTTGGATAAATGTAAGAAGAATGTGTACCCGGGGAATTGTCGTTTTCTTCCGCCCATGCACACGCTAAGAAAGAAAGGTAAGCATTTCAATGGTGTGGCAGACGGCCGGTGTAAGCCTATCCGCCGTACTGGTGATGATGTATTTGATATGGTGAAGGATTTAAAAGTAATCTTTGGAAACGGTCCTGGTAGACATTCTGTTCCGAAGGACGATGTCGGACACGCACCCATGTGGAAAAAGAAATCTATATTTTGGGAGCTACCCTATTGGAAAGTCCTAGAGGTCCGCTCTGCAATTGACGTGATGCACCTAACGAAGAATCTTTGTGTGATGCTGCTAGGCTTCTTGGGCGTGTATGGGAAGAGCAAAGATACACCTGAAGCACGGCAGGACCACCAACATATAAAAGACCGAGACGACATGCATCCAGAGCTGTTTGAAGGTACTGCTAGCTACGCTCTTACCAAAGAAGAGAAGGAAATCTTTTTTGAAGTCCTTTACAGTATCAAGGTCCCGTCTGGTTTCTCGTCGAACATAAAGGGAATAATAAATATGGCAGAGAAAAAATTTCAAAACCTAAAGTCTCATGACTGCCACGTGCTTATGACCCAGCTGCTTCCGATTGCATTGAGGGGACTCCTGCCAGAAAATGTTCGAGTACCCATTGTGAAGCTATGTGCATTTCTCAATGCAATTTCTCAGAATGTAATCAGTCTAGATAGTCTACTAAGGTTACAAAAAGATGTGGTCCAATGTCTTGTCAGCTTCGAGTTGGTGTTCCCACCATCCTTCTTCAATATTATGACTCACCTCCTAGTTCACCTAGTCGATGAGATTAACATTCTTGGTCCTGTATTTCTACACAATATGTTCCCCTTTGAGAGGTTCATGGGAGTGTTAAAGAAATATGTTCATAACCGTGCTAGGCCAGAAGGAAGCATCTCAAAGGGATATGGAACAGAGGAGGTCATTGAGTTTTGTGTTGACTTTATTCCTGACCTTAAGCCCATCGGTGTTCCTGAATCACGGCAAGAGGGTAGAATTAGTGGAAAAGGCACGCTAGGAAAGAAAGCAAGGATATGTATGGACGGACATTCTCTCACTAAAGCACACTACACAGTTCTGCAAAGTTCCACCTTGGTGGCTCCGTATATCGAGGAACACAAGAATATTGTACACTCCAACAACCCGGGGAAGCCTGGCTCCTAGATTAGAGATGAACATATGAGGACTTTTGGCGGTTGGTTGCAGTCACATCTCATGAATGACATAAATGTTGGAGAGCAGTTGTACTTGTTGGCCAGGTCACCATCTTCGACTATATTGACTTTCCAAGGGTACGAGATAAATGGGAATACATTTTACACGATCGCCCAAGATAAAAAGAGCACCAATCAAAACAGTGGTGTCCGATTTGATGCAACATACGAGAATGAGCAAAAGGATACATATTATGGTTACATAGAGGAGATATGGGAACTTGACTATGGACCTTTTTTTAAGGTTCCTTTGTTTCGGTGCAAATGGGTCAAGCTGACAGGAGGCGGGGTTGAGGTAGACAAGAAATACGGAATGACAACAGTGGATCTCAACAACCTTGCGTATAGAGATGAACCATTTGTCCTAGCCAATGATGTGGCTCGGGTTTTTTATGTGAAGGACATGTCTACCAAACCGAGAAAAAGGAAAGATAAGCAAAAGAATACAGCATCCGATGAGCCAAAGCACCACATAGTTCTTTCAGGAAAAAGAAACATCGTGGGGGTGGAGGATAAGACAGACATGTCAGACGATTATGATAAGTTTCATGAAATTCCGCCCTTCGATGTGAAGGATGACCCAAGCATCCCATTAAATAAGGAAGATGCTCCATGGTTACGGATTAGAAGAAAACCCTAACATGTGTGGATGTTGGTGATGTACAATATTATTAAACCTTTATTTTTAATGATCTTCTTATATGTATATGGATATGAAATTTCTCGATCTCAGTAGGTAGTATTGCAACTTGTTGTGGCCAGACATTTATTAATATTAAAATGTAAAAATTAGTCATAATCATATCTAGCCCTGTAGTACATAGCTTCTGGGTCGTCTTCGGAATCGTCATCGTCATCGTCGTCGCTCGTAGCACACGGATGGATCCTCAGCCCTTCCTCGTAGCACGCAGATGGATCCTCCGGCCTCGGATTCACGACGCGCGGGGGAGGGGGCTCCCGGATGACGACTCCAGTACGTCCTAGGCCTTCACCACCACCACCATTCTTGTGGCTATGCTGCTGGTGAAAGTGCGGGTACCTCAGGCGAGGATGGTCTCCCATGGCAATGTAGCGCATCACACCGGCGATAGTCTGGTTCGCCCACCACAGGCGGCGACCAGCCTCGTTGTGGTTCACTGGGGGCGGGCCGTCACCCTCGTACCTGGCGAGCTCCCTTTCCCGCCGGTTTGCGAAGAAGGCATTCCAGGTGTCGAGGTTGTCGGGATTCCAATGGGGATCCATCCGCTGCTTCGGCGTGAGCTCGAGGTAGAAGTGGTTCGTGATGGCCGCCTGGCAGGCCGAACCTTGAGACATAGGAGGAACAGGAACCCCTCCAGCGCTCAGCATCCAGCCAGCGGGCAGTCGGTACCCCGGCGGGAATGGGTAGCTGGAGGCGCACAGCGCCTCGGTCTCCTCGAGCGTCAGAAAAGCCCAGTAAGCGGTGTCCATTGTTATGAGAGAGAAGGTGTGGATGTGTCGATGGAAATGGCGGTCGGCCTAGATATAGAGGGACATGGCGGGAGAACATGGCGGGAAGCGGGGGAAATGGCGGGAGAAACATGGCGGGAAGCGGGGGAAATGGCGGGAGAACATGGCGGGAAGCGGGGGAAATGGCGAAAAGCAGGGGAAATGGCGGGAGAACATTTCTACTATATTTTTGTGAATATTTTGCTATATTATATGTATTTTTCCATTTTTAAATAATAAACTATATTTTTATTATTTTTTGTGAACATTTCTACTAAATATAATACTTGTTAGATAATATATAATTTCATTTAAGTTGTATAATAAAGTATGATAATAGATTTAAATTATAGATCTTCTTTTTCTAAAAAAATTAATATATAATACATAATTTTCTGAAAACTATAAACCATTTTTGGGTTTGGCGCCAAAAATAACCTTTAGCCCCGGTTTATAAAACAAACTGGGGCTAAAGGGTGACCTTTAGCCCCGGTTTGTATTACAAACCGGGGCTAAAGGGTTTTGGCGCGCGGGAAGTGCGGCGAGCCAAAAACACCTTTAGCCCCGGTTTGTAATACAAACCGGGGCTAAAGGGGTGGTGGTATTTATACCACCCCCGCCCCGGGTCGAGCCACGACCCGGAGAGCCAGATCACATCCCCGCGTGCAGAGACGTTCGTGCCGCGCCGCCGCCCGCGCCCGTCGTCCGTGCCGCCGTGCGAGCCACCGCCGCCCGCGCCCGTTCCGTGCCGCCGGCGCCGTCCGCCGTGCCGCCGCGCGTTGTCCGCCGTGCCGCCCGCACCATCGTCTCCGCACCCCGCCGCGCCGCCTCCGCAGGTTAGTTGATATTAGGGTGTTATATGTTGTTAATTTTGGTGTTATATGTTGTTAATTTTGGTTAATTAGTATTTAGGGTTAATTAGTATTTAGAGTTAGTTAGTATATTAGTATTTAGGGTTAATTTTGGTTAATTAGTATATAGGGGTAGTTAGTATTTTGGTTAATTAGTATATAGGGGTAGTTAGTATTTAGGGTTAATTAGTATTTAGGGGTAGTTAGTATATTAGTATTAGGTTAATTAGTATTAGTATTTAGGTTAGTATTAGGTTAGTTAGTATTAGTATTTAGGTTAGTATTAGATTAGTATTAGTATTTTCTATTAATATTAGTTAGTATTAGTATTAGGTTAGTATTTAGTTAGTATTAGTATTAGGTTAGTATTTAGAATTAGTTAGTATTAGTATTAGGTTAATTGTATAGGTTAGTATTTATCTAGGGTTAGTTAGGGTTAGTTAGAATACTTAGTTAATTAGGTTTAGTTTAGTTAGTGATAGGTTTAGGGTTATTGTTATTAGGGCAATATATACTTAGTGATTTAGTTACTGTTTATGATTGTTTATTGCTATTATTTAGTTATGCCGCGTCCATCTCGTCCGAGCCTACTGGACTCCGTCGGGGATGTCCGAGTCTGGGCTCCGCCGGGTTGGCACAGGGAGGTGCTACCTGTCGGGACTCGTACCTTGGTGAGGAATCCGGTATCATCGTCGACCCGGAGCTTCTTTGGTGGTGTCCACGAGGTCCAGGAGCGGTGCAGAGGGAGCCAGCCCCCGAGGAGGTGGTACGTCGTCGTATCAGGGAGGAGGACGAGCATGTACGGCGATACATGTATCTTTTGGAGACTAGGTTCTCCAATATCTGGCAGGTTCACGGATCTCACCCGAGCTATTCTCCGGTGATGGTTCCTCTTCTGTGGTTGCAGAGCTCCCATAGCACAGAACGCGGCAGCCGCGTTCGCTAGTTTATCTTAATAATGTACTTTATCTTATACTTTATCCTATAATGCACCCGAGCTATTCTCCGGTGATGTATTAATAATGTACTTTATCTTATACTTTATCCTATAATGCACCCGAGCTATTCTCCGGTGATGTATTAATAATGTACTTTATCTTATACTTTATCCTATAATGCACCCGAGCTATTCTCCAGTGATGTATTAATAATGTACTTTATCTTATATTATTGTAATTTATCTTAATCACTAAGTACTGTATCCGAGTTGTCGCAGTTGTAATATTCTTTTACTTAATGCAATATTCATTTTCTGTATTAGTTAAGCTATGGACGGTAGACAGAATGAAGAGGAGCTCCTCAACATTATAGGTGAGGGTACTGGGGGGTCTTATTATGATGGCTCCGAATATCTTAATTTGTCTGGAGGAGACGATGGTGGACCAAATAGTGGAGACGATGATGCTGACCATCGTGGAGACCATGGTGAAGACACCATAATAATGACAAACTCCGTCAAGGTATATAAAGTCTCTATCGATGGTTCACTAGTATAGATGCACTAATTGATTCGTATATATGTACTGACGAATGTTTCTTCTCTTAGACCTCCGCTTCCGGCCAATCTTCTACAAATACAAGAGGCTTGACACACAAGTTGCCCGCTGATGTCCGTTTCAGCATTGACTTAGTCTCTCCGCAGGGTCAACTGCTGGAGCCCAAAGAAGCTGCGAATGCATTTACAAGTCAATGCGGAGTGATTGTTAGAGACAAAGTCCCGATCACCACGCGAAAATGGAACAAGCCAGGAAAGAAAAAGGATCCAGCTGGGGCTAGTTTTGTAGATGACAGAGCGAAAGATACAATGTGGAATTCTCTCATGACACATTTCACCCTACCTGTCTTGGAGACCGATGAGCTCACATAGCAAATGACGAGGAAAGTCAAGCACTTTGCTCTTAAGAAGATGGCCGAACTATTCAAGGAATGGAAAAAAGATTGTACCACAAGTATGTCTTGAAGGAAACAACTCCATTCGTTGGCCCACTAGAGTTGCAGCAGGATAACTGGGCCGCATTTGTGGAATACAAGACCTCAGCACCAGCTAAGGCAATATCAGCAAAAAATAAGGAAAATGCAGCCAAAAAGAAATATCACCATCATATGGGCACAGGTGGCTACAGGAGTGCCATGCCTAAGTGGGATAAAGCTGAGGCTAACCTAGAGGCTAAAGGGGTCACTCCAGCTACGTCTAGTTGGCCCTTGAGGTCAAGAAATTGGGTATTCGGGCATGGGGCATCATTAGACCCATAAACAGGCGAGATTGTTGCAGCCGAAGAAATTTCTACACCCAAGAAAGAACTTGTTAAAGTGATGAAAGAGGTTGAAGAGGGAACGTTTGTTCCCGACAGAGAGAACGATGAGCTGACAAAGGCTCTCGGGAATCCTGAAAAGGCTGGATGAACAAGAGGGTTCGGACCTTCTTATCCATGGGTTATCGGGTTTCCCGAGCACCGTGACACGTACAGAAGCCGATCGAGAAGAACAAAGCGGCAAAACGAGGAGGATACGGAGCGGTCCGCGAGGTTTGAAGCCGCGCTGCAGGAGTATCGCCAAGAGCTTAATGAACTTAAAGGACTCCGATAGCAAGATCCTACACCGGACAGTACAGTCGGCCCATCGCAACGGAAAAGCAACGTGGCTTCCACGGATGGCCACGGTAATGATGCAATGATGGATGTGTACCCCATGGATGCAATTAAGGAGAAGACTAGTTGTGAGCTGCATGTTGAACTGAAGAATATAGCCATGAAGGTGGCGGTCGGCTTTGCTTTACCTTCTGCACCGGGAGAGACCTACCATTGCAATCTGATTCCAGCTGGCTATGCTCGTGTCGGTATGGATGAAATTCTACCTATGTGTCAGTCACTACAGCTTGACATCCCTGGAGGTGAAGGGGAGACGACACTGGGAGAAGTCACGAGTGGCTTCATTCTTTGGAAAAAAGAATACATCAAGTTTCCAGGCTCGACACCAAGGCCACCTTCTCCACCAAGGCAACCGTCTCCTCCCAGTGCACCGTATCCTCCCAGTAATAGTCCAATCCATGACCCCAACACGAGTCCATCTCAATCTACGCAGCCGCCTCCACCCACTAAGGGGCAAAAGCGGAAGAATACCACCGCTCCGTCGAGCGATAATCAACGTCCGAAGCGACAGTTGTCACCCTCCCAAGAGTACCAGCGGTTCCTCCCAAGAGGGCTTACGACCTGACCGATGAGGAGACCGATGCGGTTGTACATGCCGAAGTGGATGCTCATTTTAAAAAGAAACAACCTGAGCTAGAAGTCCAAATAAAACCGGAAACCAAGGAGCACTTTAGGAAATTACTGACACAGCCATCCCAAGCTCAGTTAAATGCGCCAGATGACTATACACGATGTCTTCAGAAGACATTGAAACAAAAGAGATCAAGCGGTAGAGGAAGCATCAAAAAAGAGGTTCCCCAGCAGGGGGAACAAGCAAAACAATCGAGTGGTAGCGGAAGCATCAGAATAGACGTCCCTCAGCTGGGGAAACAAGCAAAACAATCGAGTGGTAGCCGAAGAACCAAAACAGATGTTCCCCAGCTGGGCAAACAAGCAAACCAATCGCTCCCCCCACTCTAGGTGAACATACCCAAACCTCAACTATATGAGGAAGAACCTATGGATCCGGAAACGGCTAGGATATTGGCCGAGCAATGTGGTATGCCTATTCATGAAATTATTCACGGCGTTATGCCCAAGGCTGAGGTAGCACCCAAATTTGTTAACGGGGAGCCTCTGGTTAGTTATGAGAGGCTTCGGGATATGCCAACACAAATGTGACGATTCTATGAATGGTACATGAAAGCATCAAAAGAACAGCGAAATTGGCTCATACTGAAAGTTTGAAAATCGCATTACTTCATTGAAGACGAGGTCCCTATTAAATTTACAGAATTATTTCAGTTATTCAATCTAAAGGAACTCGACAAAACTATCCTCAGTTCGTATTGTTTGTAAGTGATTACTTTATTTATGTAATTAGGTCTCTATCTCAGCTTTTTCAATTCATTACCGGTAAGTATACTCACTATATTCTTTTGTACGCTATATATAATGATGCAGAATGAAGTTGCTCGATTGTAAAAGAAAGGCTATCAACGGATTTGGGTACATTGACCCACATCGAGTTCATGGAGCTATACTAAAGGATAAACCACTGGAGACCGAGCACAACTTGTTGCGGTTTCTCACGAAACAGCATTTCTGTAACGAAATACTATTTCCTTACCACGACGGCAAGTGAGTTTTTTTACACATTAACTTTTGCTTACTCGATGTTCAGTGTAAATGATGAGTTACTGACGTATATAAACCTTGTGTAGGTACCACTAGATTCTTCTAAGCATTTCACTTGACATGGGAAGAGTTCACATCATGGACTCACTAAACAAAGACATTGAAAACTACCGCATCATTATCGATGCGCTCCAGAGGTAATTTCAACCATTATCGTACTATATCGGTTTCTTTCGTTCATTTTCTGGGATATCAAGTAGTTATTAACTCATACATTAATTTTCTTTGTCGGGTAGGGTTTGGACACAATTCAAGAAACATGTCCGCGGTCAATGGCGTAAGGAGCTATTTTTTAAATTACTCTCGGTAAGTAGTACGAGCTAAGTCTGCGCATCTATTTATTTCTAGTTTATGTGCATTTATCATGCTAGCGTTATTATTTGATTGAATTCTATTCTTGTAAAGTGCGCGAGGCAGCCACAGGGAACTAATCTATGTGGATTCTACGTGTGCGAGTTCATTCGCATTAGTATTAAGAAGCCCTCAGAAAATGTTCGAGTAAGTAAACAATATATTCACCCTTTATTTTTATTACAAAAAGTCGTGTTGAGTCTAATTCATACGATCTCCTTTTTACATAGTTGGACGCGATGCGGGACAAGCTCCTACCAGAGGACCGCCTAATTGCAATCCAAGAGGAATTTGCTGCATTTTTTCTCGATGAGGTCATAGACCCACGCGGAGAATACTGTATAAGTAGACCCTAAAGCATCCATGTAATGATCTCCATGTAATCAAATAGATATGCTCTGGACCCGGTTGGGACTGCATATATGCTTGTAAGAGTAATTATATTATATATTGCGTCAATGTGTACAAGTACTGTGTAGTAGTGTTCTGTATGTATACGAAAACTTGTTTCTAATGAAAACACAGAATGAAAAATAATTGAACACAAAACACAAAATGAAAAGAAAAACACAAAAACCTAAAACCCCATCCCATGCCGCAGCAGCCAAATGGCCCAAAATGTTGCCGCGGCAGGGAACCTTTAGTCCCGGTTCGTAACACGACCCGGGGCTAAATGTCCTGCCGCCCAGCGCGCCTAGCAAGCCACGTGGTTGGACCTCTAGCCCCGGTTCGTAACTGAACCGAGGCTAAAGCTTGGACCTTTAGTCCCGCTTCTGCAGCCCCGGTTCGAAATTCGGGGCTAAAGGCCCTTACGAACCGGGGCAAATTGCCCGGTTTCTAGTAGTGGCTGGGAACACCTGCCAATGTTCTTCCTTACCCGAGCAACATAATCGCTTTCAGTATCCAACTTTTAGTTGCTGGCATGATGCTCCTGCGATTCTATCTATGGAGGACCAGTAATATGAAATCTAAGGCCTCACTTCACTAAAAACTTCTTCGGCAAAGAGAAAGGTTGCGGTATCATCAGACATCCCATCGATGATGACAATGTGATAACTAGGGACATCCAGTTGGCATTGCAATCCATTTTGGAAGCCACAAATGGCAGCTTATGTGTGCTCAAGTGCTCAACTATAATACGAAGGTTCATGTGTTGTTACCTCAGTGTATACTACCTTAATAGAGTTTGTGACGGTTTATAATTGAAATTATAATATTAAGGGTTATAAACAGTTTTGTGTATTCGGGAATCATCCTTCTTTTTGTTTATCAAAGTAATAATCTAGAAAAGTAAGATCTTATTTTTTAGGAATGTATTAATAGGAGCATAATACTGTCTACATTGAGAATGGTTATCTTATAAAATAATATTACATGTTCTCATATTAGTAGATGCATGTGATCAATTCTATATTGTGAACCACCATGGACTATGATGTTAACATATTTTTCAGGTAATTGTGTTTAAAGTTATGTATCATATTGCTTTCTCAAAAAATATACCTCAACCTTGGATAGGTGCGGCAACACGCACTTTCATGGTCTAGTGTGTATGCATAAGACAACATGCATTCTTGAAGTGCACCAAAGCAACCTACACAACATAAAAAATCCGTGAAATCACTAATATAATCTCTCACAATCAATTAGGGAGGCACCGATTTTGTCAGTCGGAGCTTGTCAAACACAAATCTGGCCTGTCATAGCACGACCGAGCTAGATAGGATGGCCCCGGGCCCATTCCTCATAGTCCTGGTGTTTTTCCAAACTCATTGGCATGAACTCGAGCTCCGCCGCGAGGTATTCAATATTTCTCTGGAGGATAAGACGTCAAGGAAGGAGACCATGGGAGGAGGAGCTCTAAAAGGGAGGGGCTTGGTAGGAAAAGGAAAGGGGGTTGAGTCGGGCGCTGATTTAGAGCACCAGCTATGGGGCAGTGCTATGATGTTGCTCCATGATTTAATTTAGATAAAAGTATTTGCAGTGGTCGTTGAGTGACACAAACATCCAATGGTGTCAACATCTCTTGGGACCCACCATTTCAGCTCTCTCTCTCGCTTATAATTTCTCCACAGAGCCCTTGCATGTGTCCCTCGCTTTATGCTCTATATGTTCGCTTTCGTTGCGAAGAGACGCCTCCTCTGCAAGCTACCGCTTTTCTATGCAAGCAACGCGAGCATTTTGGAACCATCTGAACCTAGGTAGATAGCTAGGGAAGTAGTCCAGCGTGTAACGTTGGCCATGCCCTTAGAGCATCTCCAACAATGACTATATTTCAACCCGCTAAAATTGTTTTGTCGCGCGCTGCGCCAGGATAGAGCGTGCAACACCGACACGACCTCCGCCGGAGGCGCCATTTTGCACCACGCGCTCTGTCGCCAAAAACAGCCCCACACCAGGCGCGACAAACTACATCACGTGGCGCCGGTGGAAACAACAAACATACACTTGTATACTATCAACAAGAGCAAACGAACCAAAATAATTCAACAATAAATGGCTCTAAAATCTCCAAATCTCAACCTAGATAGCATAGTTCAAATCAAGGACATAGTTCAAATGCAAATTATGGTTCTACACAACCAAGTTCAACACAAATAAGCACAAATACATCATTTGTCAACATCTTCATAGTCATTATTATCTCCTTCTTCAAAGTCTCGGACGGTGGTGTTGGCTTGAACCATTGAATTCCATAGGTAGAAGGCATTGGAATCACCAAGGAGGCCATGAATCCCCCCAGCGGTGCTCCCATGCCTCCAACTTGCCCCATCAGGGCACTCATCCTGCCCATGCCAACCATGCTTCCAAGTCCCATGCCACCCATGCATCCATAGCCTCCAAATTCTCCTGGTGGTGCTCCCATGCCTCCAAATGATCCCGTTGGTGCTCCATAGCCTCCCATTCCTACATAGTCGCCCGAAGGTGCTACCATGCCACCCATCCCTCCATAGCTACCCATCGGTGCATGATGTCTACACACACTTCTATTCTTGTAGACAGTGTTGGGCCTCCAAGTGCAGAGGTTTGTAGAACAGCAGCAAGTTTCCCTTAAGTGGATCACCCAAGGTTTATCGAACTCAGGGAGGAAGTGGTCAAAGGTATCCCTCTCAAGCAACCCTGCAATCAAGATACAAGAAGTCTCTTGTGTCCCCAACACACCCAATACACTTGTAAGGTGTATAGGTGCACTAGTTCGGTGAAGAGATAGTGAAATACAAGTAATATGGATGATTATAAGTGGTAATTGTAATCTGAAATAAGAGTGCCAGCAAGCAAACATGTAACAAGACTGATTGTAAACAATGTTTCAATGCTTAGAAACAAGGCCTAGGTATCATACTTTCACTAGTGGACACTCTCATATAAATATCTTCTCTTCATTATGCTACCCTGAACTACTCTTCGGTTGGACGATGTAGGGCTATAACAGCACACCTTAAAGTTCACATTCCCCATCTAGATAACCCCTCACCGTCACCTTGAGCGCTAGATGGTTCCAACAAACACCACAATCTCATAGAGACATCCAACTCAAATTATACTCATGATAAGTATTTCTGTAACCTTAGCCAAAGTGCCACACGGTGTGCACACTGTCAACTTCACACACATGGGGATAAGAAAAGGTTAATTAAAGCACTTGAGTAGCAGAATAGATCTAGATTACAAAGCTCATGATCTCAATAAGATCATGCATAGAGAGAGAGAGAGAGATGAAGACATAGCTACGTGTAGAGCCCTTAACCTCGAGAGAGAACTACTCCCTCCTCTTCATGGGAGTCAGCAATGGCACTGGAGATGGCGGTGGAGTCAATGGAGATGGCTCCGGGGGCACTTCCCTGTCCTGGCAGAGTGCCGGAACAGAGACTTCTGTCCCCCAAATCTCCTCTTCGGTGGCGGCGGCGCTGCGGAACTTTTCGTGGAAATCTGATCTTGTACTTAGGGTTTTCGTCCCGGTAGGCTTTTATAGGCGAAAGGGCGATGCCAGAGGGTGGACCAAGGGCCCACACCAACTGGTGGCGCGGCTAGGGGACCCGCGCCACCCTATGGTGTGGCCAGCCCCTGGCCCTCCTCCGTCTCTGCTTTGGACTCTGTCTCGTGTCGGAAAAAATAGGAACTTCGGCTTTTGTTTCGTCCAATTCCGAGAATATTTCTTTTCTGGCTTTTCTAAAACCAAAAACAGCAGAAAACGGGCAATTGACACTGTGGCATCTTGTTAATAGGTTAGTTTCAGAAAATGTATAAAAATACCTCAAAATGTGAATAAAACATAAGAAAGTAGATACTAAACAAGCATGGGATATCAAAACTTATAGATATGTTTACGACGTATCAACGTCCCCAAGCTTAACTCCTGCTCGTCCTCGAGTAGGTAAGCGATAAAAAGGATAATTTTTTAGGTGGCATGCATCATCATATTTGTAAAGCATTGATAGCTAGGATCAAAGTACTCTAAACATAAGCATGAAAGATAGAGTTCTAACAATAAGACATAGCAACTATGCTATAACATGAAAAGGTACAAACAAAAGATTTGTGAATAACAATGCATTAAAAGACATTTGTTTGTTTCACATATAGAAAACATAATAAGAATGGTATTCAGCTTGTCCCTCATGGTATAGCAAAACATAAATGCATAGGACACCTTCAAAGTTCATAAGGGTGACTAGATACAAGTAATTTAAGAACAAGCAATATCATAGTTATGAATCAATTAACAAGTATTGGGACAGAATGGTCACTATGCTCTCTCAATTGGTGCATAAAGATAGAAGATGGAGACTCAACATAAAAGTAAAAAGAAAGGCCCTTCATAAGAGGGAAGCAGGGATTTCAAGTTTCATAAAGAGCTTCCAAAAATTACGGTACTTACTAGCTTTCAGCTCTCATTACCCCTATCATAAGCATCTTTAGGTGATTAAGGTTAAAGTGAACAAATATGTGGATATGCTTGACAAGTTATAAATCGAAAATCTCATGCCCCTTGCCTATGAGTATCGGACCTCATGCTACTCAATTTAGTCACAAGTAAGTTCTTGTCATTGTAAGTACATATGTATCATGGAGAACCGCCAACGGGGTACCCCTTACCCCATGATATAAGATCTATCCCATATCTAAATGACAAGGCAACAGATAATGAGCATCTCAGCGATCTTTTTATTTGCTATTTGCATAGGTTTTTATTGAGGATGCTTCATAGAATGCTCACTATGGTTATGCTGCAAGTTTCCATCATGATTAGGCATGGCTTAGGCTAGCCGCCCAGGCATTTCTCTAACACATATACAAACTCCATGAGCTTACAAGTTCCTTTTTTATTTCACACCGTCGGGATCCATAAACAGAAGATTATGATATCAACTGAATAATAAGTGCAATGTTGAAAGCGTTCCCCATAACAACATGGTTCTGCTAATTCTCAACTTATAAAGTGCAAGCAAATACGCAACATAGATGGACGCAATGGTTCAAGTTTATTAAGTGCAAGAAAGTAAAGTGTGCCATCAAGTTTGTGAGAGCTTTAATCACTAATTTTCACATGACAAGTTTAATTCGGAAGATAGATAAAAACATGAATATACTTAGAATAGCAATAATGCTAATAGGTAGGTATGGTGGACTCTTTGGAATAACTTAGTTTTAATTGGAGTTCGATGCATGAGTGGAACTCATACTTGGTACAAGTGGAGGCTAGCAAAAGACTGGGAGCGACCAACTAAGAGAGCAATAATGGCCATAATCATGCAAAGCGACAAAACATTATTAATTAAAGCATAAAGTGATATTACAATTCAAAAACTAAATGATCATAGAGGCTATGGTGACTTGGTATAGTCTTAACATGGTGTAAGCATGTGCCAAGTCAACCCAAACAAAGCATCAAAGGAGAATACCACAATATTATGCTTTTGTATGCTAAAACAATGCATGATTCTTTCAAGGCACATTAAACAATATCAATTGTTTGGAACAAGTCATGCTACAGAAATAATTACTAAGCATAAAGTCAAAGCAATATCAAACATGGCATGATAAAGTCTAGGCCACAGTCAAAACAAGCTCCTTTTGTACCACTTATAGGCATGAAACTTCCTACTCTTTTCCAACACAAATCAACTTATTTGAAACTATGTATGAATGCGCTGGGTCCAACCAATTTATTTAAGCAAACCAAACAAAAGAAAACTAAAAACAAAAACAAAGACGCTCCAAGAACAACACAACTGTGCATGAAACAATAAAAATGAAGCGTTTGAAAGAAAACCTGAGATTTTTATTGATGAAGAAAGGGGATACCTTGGGCATCCCCAAGCTTTGACACTCGTACTTCTTGAATATTTCTTGGGGTGACACGGGTGGCATCCCCAAGCTTGAGCTTTTTTCCATACTTCATCTTATCACATTATTCTTCCCTACACTTCTAAAATTTCCTTCATACAAAACTTCACACAATCTTTATCAGTAACATTAGTGTATTCAAGATAATAAGTCTTTGGGTTCAGTTTCAACATAAGTAAAACTTCTATTAAAACATAAGCTACTGTAGCAATTCCTTCTAAAAGTTCAAGTGATCAAAGAGAACTCAAAGAGAAAGAGATTAAGAGGCAAATGCAAATAATAGCAGAACTCTGTCAAAACATACCAGCAGGTAAAGACCGATTTTTTCGAAAACCTTTTGTTGCTCAAATCGAAAAGTGATAAACTAACGAAAGTTATATAATAACCTGGGGCATAAGAACAGAAAATTACAGCTCAATCCGACGTACAGGGATTTTTCACGATTTTTTAAGTGAAGCACAAAAATCTGTTTTGAAACTCCAACTTTCCTAAGTCTTACTTCTCTCTCATTAGAGGTTATTCTTGGCACAAAAACCAAACAAAAAGGATAAGGAGAGGTTATTACAGATACAATAACTTCCAAGACTCAACACAACAAAAATAAACTGAAAGTAAAAATATAATGGGTTGTCTCCCAAAATCACTTTCTTTATAGCCTTTAAGATAGGCATGCTAATTTCGATGATGCTCACATAAGAAATATGAATTAAAGTAAAAGAGAACATCAAGAAGCAAATATGGAACAAATTTAAGTCTAACCCACTTTCTATGAAAAATAATCTTGTAAAGAAACAAGTCATGAAAGCACAAAGCAACAAGCATAGGAAAGCAAAACAAATGCAACTTCAAAAATTTCAACATAAAGAGGGGAAACTTAATATTGTTGAGATATATAAAACCATGTTTCCCTCTCTCATAATAACTTTCAGTAGCATCATGAATCAAATTAACAATATAAATATCACATAAAACATTCTTATCATGAGCCACATGCATAAAATAATTATTACTCTCCCTATAAGCATAGTCATTCTTATTAATCATACTGGGAGCAAATTCAACAAAATAGCTATCATTATTATTCTCATCACCGTAATCATCAAATATAGGAGGCATATTGTAATCATAATTAATTTTCTCCTCAATAGTAGGTGTACTGAAAATATCATATTCATCATTGTAATCATCATATATTGGAGGTATAGTATCAGCAAAGTAAATTTTCTCCTCCGTGCTTGGGGGACTAAAAATATCATGCTCATCAAAACCAGCTTCCCCAAGCTTAGACTTTTCCACATTAGCAATAATGGTGTTCAAAGAATTCATACTAATAACATTGCTATTAGCATGCAAATAAAGTTCCATAGGTTTTTTAATTTTCTCTTCAAACACTTCATGTCCTAACTCAAGATAAATACTATAAAGCTCTCTAATTTTGTTGTTGTTTTCCATTAAGCCTAACTAGTGAAAATAAAAACAAGAAACAAAAAGATATAATTATAGAATCTAAAGGAAATAACTTCGAGCATTCACACACCAGCAACAGTACTAGAAGATAGCTTAGTAGCCAGAGGATGTGAGTACCTTTTATCTTACCTCCCCGGCAACGGCGCCGGAAAATAGCTTGATGTCTATGTACGCTTCTATTCTTGTAGACAGTGTTGGGCCTCCAAGTGCAGAGGTTTGTAGAACATCAGCAAGTTTCCCTTAAGTGGATCACCCAAGGTTTATCGAACTCAGGGAGGAAGTGGTCAAAGGTATCCCTCTCAAGCAACCCTGCAATCAAGATACAAGAAGTCTCTTGTGTCCTCAACACACCCAATACATTTGTCAGGTGTATAGGTGCACTAGTTTGGCGAAGAGATAGTGAAATACAAGTAATATGGATGATTATAAGTGGTAATTGCAATCTGAAATAAGAATGGCAGCAAGCAAACATGTAACATGACTGATTATAAATGGTGTTTCAATGCTTAGAAACAAGGCCTAAGTATCATACTTTCACTAGTGGACACTCTCATATAAATATCTTCTCTCCATTATGCTACCCTGAACTACTCTTCGGTTGGATGATGTAGGGCTATAACAGCATACCTTAAAGTCTGCATTCCCATCTAGATAACCCCTCACTGTTACCTTGAGCTCTAGATAGTTCTAACAAACACTACAATCTCATAGAGACATCCAACTCAAATTATACTCATGATAAGTATTTTTGTAACCTTAGCCAAAGTGCCACACGGTGTGCACACTGTCAACTTCACACACGTGGGTATAAGCAGAGATTAATTAAAGCACTTGAGTAGCAGAATGGATCTAGATTACAAAGCTCATGATCTCAATAAGATCATGTATAGAGAGAGATGAACACATAGTTACTTGTAGAGCCCTTAGCCTCGAGAGAGAACTACTCCCTCCTCTTCATGGGAGTCAGCAACGACAATGGAGATGGCGGTGGAGTCGATAAAGATGGCTCCGGGGGCAAAACTTCCCCGTCCCGGCAGGGTGCCGGAACAAAGACTTTTGTCCCCCAAATCTCCTCTTCGATGGCGGCGGCACTGCGGAAGTTTTCATGGAAATTTGATCTTGTACTTAGGGTTTTTGTCTCGGTATGCTTTTATAGGCGAAAGGGCAATGTCAGAGGGTGGACCAGGGGCCCACACCACCTGGTGGCGTGGCCAGGGGGACCCGTGCCACCCTATGGTGTGCCAGCCCCTGGCCCTCCTCCGTCTCTGCTTTGGACTCCGTCTCGTGTCGAGAAAATAGGAACTTTAGCTTTTATTTCATCCAATTCCAAGAATATTTCTTTTCTGGCTTCTCTAAAACCAAAAATAACAGAAAACAGGTAACTGGCACTATGGCATCTTGTTAATAGGTTAGTTCCAAAAGATGTATAAAAATATCTCAAACTGTGAACAAAACATAAGAAAGTATATACTAAACAAGCATGGGACATCAAAAATTATAGATACGTTTATGACGTATCAGTGCATTCATTCCTCCATTTCCCCCTTCAAGTAGTTTGCCAACATTATTTTTGGCTAACACTTCATCGCGAGAAAGGTTTATGTACTCTCTTTTCCTTTCATCCATGTTGGAAGTGTCCATGTAAAAGAGTTTCCTCTCTTCTTCCATTAGGCATCGATGTTCATCATTGGCCAACTTCTCCTCCTCCAAATGCCAACCTCTTCTACTCGGCGGCCACCAACCTCTCCTCCAATGCCACCCTCTACACCTCGGCCTCGGCCTCCAAGCTCCGTGCCAACTTATTATCCTCGTTGACCTCCAACCTTGCATTGGCCATCCTCTCCATAGATTTTGCTATGCCATCATCACTAGTCTTCTTCCCCTTCATATCTTTGGTGGCCTTATTTTCAAGGACGGGTCTTTTTGTGTTGTCCACAGAGTGAGGAGTGGAGCTTCTCTTCTTATCCTCACCACTTTATTCATCTTCATCTATGATAGTTGCCTCGGTCCTTGCATTCATGGCCATTGTTGCCACGTCCATCTCACGCGTCCTACACTTTTCTTCATTTTTTAGCTCATCATAGCAATGATGTATGTAAATGGCTTTCCAAGAATTTTTTTACCCTTATTGGTCTTTCTCCCCTCATCTCTATACAAGCCTTGACCCATGGTAAGCTACATTGTGAAAATAAATGAGTCAAGTAGAACAACAAACATGTACACATCAAAATGAAATACTAGCACACAATAGAAGAAATTACCCCATCGACATAATTTGTGCCACTTGGATTGATTTCGTCAACATCCTTTTGCACACTCTCCCACTTTTGATAATCGGTGTTGATGACTGACCAACGGGACCCAAGAGACTGGTTGGTGCGCACATTTCCACTAGTGTTGTGTGCATCAAAGTACTCCTTCATTCTCATCCAATAGGCCTCTCTTGTTTGGTCCGTGCCAACCGAGGGATCCATACCAACTGTCAACCAAGCCTTGCAAAGCAAACTATCCTCCTCTATAGTGTAGTTTGCCGTCCTACGTTTCAGCGCATCAATCAAGCCTTCACCATCCTCATCCACTTTTAATAACTCCTCCTCTTGTCCATCTTTTTGATCCACATATGCTTGTGAGAAAGAGGAGCCAACATTCATAGCATCCATGAAACTCTGGTCATCAACACTACATTGCATGAACACATGTCAAAATCCTCCACTATATTCATCTATCTAAAAAAACAAAAAGAGGATTTTTTACCTTGTTGTCAATTCGTCGAACAGGTCATGTGCATAGACCGTTGCAGCTGTCGACGATGCCTGCGCTAGAGGATGTGGAGGAGGCGGAGCGCTCGCTGGCGAATGGGGGTAGTATGATGCTGGACACGCCGAGATGTGCTCGTCCTCGCGGTCTTGGGCTTAAGTTTTTGGGCGCCCTTGGCCTGCGGTAGGCGCTTGGCAACTGATACCTTGCCCTTCTGCGACGTGGTTGGCGGCAGCTGTGGGGCGCCAACGCTTGTTTTTGGTCGCGACGACACGAAGAGGACGCGTGCGGCGGAGCTGCTGCCGATGGCGGTGGCGACGACGACACTAGGGTTTGGCGTGGGGCGGAGGCGGAACTGCTGCACCGACGGCGACAATGTATTGAGGGCTAGGTGCCGTGCTTGAGGTCTCGTCCATCGCTGGAATAGCGTTGGCGGCCGCGCGGAGGAGGAAGGTGGCGATGGAGGTCGCGCAGGCGCGGGGGAAATTTTCGGGCGGTTGCATGTTCGTGTGCATGGCTAGCGATAGTGCGTTGTAGCGGGAGCACCAAATATCTGCACCGGATAACGCAAAACGCAACGCCGCACTAAAATTTTACAGCACGCGCTCGGATACACCGCCTGCTGGAGGGTCGCGTGCACGCTCCCGCACGCATTCTGGTGGTTTATTTAGCGCATCGCTAGTTTAGAGTCACTGTGTTGGAGATGCTCTTAGAAGCTACCAAGGAACGCTAACGATTATGCTAACGATTATGAAGAGGCGCAAAACATAGGTTCCACGAGCAAGTGACTGATTTTTGTCATAGATACGTTGGTACATTATGATCTTTTTGCTTGCTTCAAACAAAATGCAACGTGTGTGAAAGCTCGTTGTGATCATGGATGAAGAACCGACACAAATAGCCAAGTTACACAATTATACACTGAATCACAAGGACATCCTCACACCGGGCACGTGAGGACCCGGTTTTTCTCTCTCCTTGTCCTCTTCCTCCCACCCCTTTTCCTGAGCGTTGACCGTGCCTTGTCAGGCCGATTCCAAGCCTTCTTCGCCAGTTTTGTCGGTCGAAGATGGCGGTGGAGAGGCACCGAGTAGCTTTTAGGTGTAGTTGTAGAGATCCCGGCTGTTTGCCGGTAGATTGGAACATGGCACCGATATTTTCGGACCGAACCTGGTGCATCCTGCGGTGGTGCTGCCTCGGCACCGAGCTCCGATGGTCAGAGGTGGTGACGAGCTCCTCTGAAGCAGGGATCTCCGCAAATAAGGTCTTCCTCTACCCCTCTCCCGCCCGGGCTGTCCCTCTGCTCCGTTCTCTTCCTCCGGCCGTCCGTGGTGGTGAGGGGAGGGAGAGGACAAGCGAAGGTTCCGGTGGTGAGAGAGGTGGCTGGGGGTCTTCCTCTCTGTCGCATCGGTGCAACGACAGGTGGTCGCTGATGGTCTGCTCCCCCGTGCTTTCAAGGTGGAAGACGTTGCTGGAGCTCCTTGAGGCGAGCCCCCTTTTCAATAAGATGTGTTGCTGTCATTCATGTTTGAAGCGAGGCTTCTGCGAAGGTCCGTTCCTGGTCGGCCGTGGAGGCGGGGGGGGGGGGGGGGGGTGGCAGCGTGACATAGTTTGTGGTGTGGTGGTTCCGCTCCTGGTCGGCCTAGGCGGCGAGGGGGAATGGAGCTACGGCACGATGCCATCGTCCTCGGCATGGTGGCGTCGTCGCCCCCTGGTCGGGGGGCTTTTGGGTCTATGTTGATGCTTCATCTACAACTTCTCCTCCTCATCTCGGGCAGGAGCTCTGAGCGGAGAGCTCGGTTTCTTTGAGCGGCGTAGACATACTCTGGCTCCTCGATGTTGCTCCTCTATGGTTTGTATTCTTTTTCTGGGCGCTGAGGTTGCGAGTGGAAGGAGAGGATCTCCGTGGAGCAGTGGCGAAGATCGGCCTTAGAGTAGTGAATTCACCATTTTCTGCAGTTCCAAATCGCAGGCAGTTAGCCAGCCGATTATCCTAGCCAAGTTGAGGCCCTTGTGCTCGCCGGCGGCGTGTTCCGATGTATCTTCAACCTCCGGTGTGAGGCCCAGCAGTTGCAGAGACGGGTTGGAAGAAGAACCTGATTGCTTTCTCCTGTATTTTTGTGGGGTTTTTTTTCAAAGCGTGTGGACGTGGTTGTATTTTCTTATTATTTAGGATCCTGCGTGAAAATATGTATCTTCTCCGTGTTATGTTATTTTAGTGAAAGGCTTCGAGCCCCCCTTCCGGGCTCTCCTTCGCAAAAAAAAGCATGGATGAAGAACTGAATAGAGCAGCGCCAAAGGAAAAAGGTCATGAGGTTCGAAAGAAAGAAAAAAAAAAGGGAAAAAAAGGTCGTGATTAAGCAAGAGTAGTCGGCCGAAAAGGAAAAACAACACACAGGGCAGCATGCACGCATAGCCGTCAGATCGGAGAACTCAACGGTGCGGATGGCTAGATCTTACCGCAGGCCCATTCGCCCCTCCATCAAACGCTTCGTAGGGTTTTTCCCTCGTCCCAATTCTCCGCAAGGCCTTCTTCCCCAGCCATCGCGACGGCGGCCGCCATGAGAGCCCTCCTCTCCCTCTCCAAACTCGCCCGCCGTCTCCCCGCCTCCCTGGCCGCCACCAGGGCCGCACCGCCCCTCCTCCTCCGCTATATTCACGCCGATTCCGCACCTCCTCCTCAAGCGCCCCCCCAGTTCACCTCCTGCATCCTCCAATCCGAAGAGAGCCCGAGCCTGAGCACTGATCCGGAACATGCTCAGCCCGAACCTGACCCCGTCCTCGACGAGTTCCTCACCCGCTTGGTCACCGCGCTTCGTCCCACCCTCGCCGCCGCCTTCCCCACCCACACCCGCCCCGTGCTCGACGAAATGCTCCGTCTCATCGCGGAGGCCGTCCTCAACCGTCTGTCCGGCGCCGATCCGGGTCCCGACACCGTCGAACTCAGCGACGACCTCTGGGCGACGGTGTGGGAGGTTAGCGCCTCCGTGCGTGACGCCATGCGCCGGGACCAGGTCCGCGCCGACCTCCGCAACTACCTTCACTCCGACGATGTGAAGGAGATGACGCGGTTCGCCGTCGATGTAGGCATCCGCGGCTCCATGCTCCGCGAGCTGCGCTTCAAGTGGGCCCGTGAAAAGCTCGAGGAGGTCGAGTTCTACCGTGGCCTCGAGGTCATGCGCAGCCAGGCTGATGCGTCTGCTGCCCCTTCTGCGCCCCTGCCGGCGAGGCTTACTGCATTGCCGCAGAGGAAGGGGGAGGTTAAGTTCAAGATCTATGGGCTGGACTTGTCAGACCCAAAGTGGGCTGAGGTTGCAGAGCGGACGGCTGAGGCTGAGGGACACTTTGTGCCTGAGGAGGCCAAGGCTGTAGAGGGGAAGGCGAAGAGGGCCGAGGAGAAGCTGCTGGCGGTTGAGCCGAGGAAAGGAGACCCAGCTCCCGCCATGGAGGAGTGGAAGGAGGAGCACCTACCAAAGCGAGTTGATTGGATGGCACTGCTTGAGCGGGTTAAGGCCCGCAATGTTGAGTTGTATCTCAAGGTCAGATTTTCCACTTTCATGAAATCAGGAGTGCTTTATGCTCTATTGTTAGTTCAGTAGTTTTGCTTAGGGATACTTTGTCCTTCTGTAGTGCATCCATAGCTATAGAGGCTATATGTTGTGCCAAAATGGCCTTACTACATCTACACACTCTGTTAGTTTGTTCAATAAGAAGTGTGTGATTCACATATAAAATGGAAAACAACCCTGGGAAGATAAAGTTTTCATGCCTAATCTGCCTTTGTATCAGATAATGGAATCCCTAGTGTTAATCTTGTGTCCATTTCATCTGGCCATGCCTTTGTTCTTTAGAGGCTAATTGTTCTGGTCCTTAGTTCACATAGTTTTTTATGCCCCTGAGATTTGTGTTTTGGACGGCTAGTTTATGGATTGTAGACATGTGATCCTCAGAAATTGTTGGAGTATAGAATGATTTTCTGTTGTTAGTCGTCTGTATCGACCATCGAAAGAGGAAAGGCATAATCAGGCTATTCTAGCATTTCTTGGACACCCATGTTGAGGGATTCGTGTACAATAATAAAAATTAGGATGAAATATGCTGTTTGGAATCGCTATCATGTTACACCGCAGGCCACTTTGGATTGTTTGATTTTCATACGAGTAGGAACTTTGGAGGATCGGGCTCGTCAAAATCCTGTGGATCTCAACTTGAGCTGATACCTCATGTTAGTTTCCTTTGAGTAGTCAAATGCACTCTCTCTCTCTCTCTCTGCCTCCTAAATTTCAATATTTATTTCTTGTACAACATCCAAAGGCACCATTTGCCAAATTCTTTGCCTTGAGACCCTGTAGGAATCCAGATTCCATGACATCTCAATCCTGCGTTTTCCTATTCGTCCGTTTCCTAGTTTCTGTGACCCATAGAGGCCCTTGCTATTTGTATCACAGTTATCGTTGTTTGCATCATTGATAAACTTTGGAGGTTTGATGTAACCTCTTATTGACTCTATTTAGAATCTTCAGAATTCTATGTGGCAGTTTAGCTCTGTTTTAGTGTCTTCGTGAAGATCTGGAAAGCAATACTTCAGTATTCACCAATAAAGGGTCCATCAATATGGCTACAACTCTTTCTGTTCCCAAATTTAACTCACTGTTAACTTTTTATGGTCTCCACTATGCAACTTTGACCACCAATTTTTATCATAACATACTGGTGCATGCTTGCTATTATGAATTTCTATTGACTATTACTCTGCCATGATAATTTGTATGTGGCCAGCACAATTGCTTTCACATATATCTATACTGAATATCAGAAAGGATTGATATCATGTTCCCCAAATATTGCATTTGTGTTCCATCCATATTTTGATGGACTTTGGCCTAGGTTATTTTTGATTGATCTTGATCTAGTAGCTTGCCACTGTTCCGGCCTTTTGTAATCGAGTCAAAACTGACTCAGGCTGTGTTTGGTAGCAAAGTATTTTAAAGTATTTCAGCAATACTTTAGTTTCTCAAAATACTACAGTTTAAAATACTTTGGTGTGTTTGGCTATGATTAAATACCGTGGTATTAATACTTCATTATCTCTCAAAACGTGCTATTTTTGAAGTATTGGAAAAACAACTCCGGACCTCTTTTTCTAAAACTGAAGTATTGCTAGCCTAGGCAAGTAAATACTATAGTCTTGTAATACTTCAGTTTTGTGAAAACTTTGTTGCCAAACTAGGCCTCAGTTTATATGGAAATGAAACTTCAGTTTGTGACGGGCATTGTAAATGACCAGTCGATTCAGTCCAAGTTAACCGGGGTTTAACCTCTTGATGTAGTATTCCCTTGTTTTATTTACTCATTTCTTGTGGATAGAATTACTCCAGTTACGCATTTAAATACATGATTACATCAAAGGCCCAAGGGCCATATCGATTGCTAGTTACTTTTCATAGCTTGCCAGTACCATTTTGTTTCAAAAGCCTGTACTCATTCATAAACTCTTAAGTACTCTTTCATAATTTCACATGTGCATTTTGTTTCAATTATAGGTTGCTGAAATTATTTTGGCTGAAGAATCCTTTGATGCAACCATCCGGGATTACTCCAAGTTAATTGATCTTCACTCTAAAGCAACTCACGTGGAAAATGTAGAGAAGATACTTGGACTAATGGGGGAGAAGGGTATTGCACCTGATATCCTCACATCCATGACTTTAGTTCACATGTATAGCAAGGCTGGCAATCTTGAAAAGGCCAAGCAGGCGTTTGAATTTATCCAAAAGAGTGGCCTTCAACCAGATACAAAACTCTTCACTTCAATGATTAGTGCCTGTATCAATGCTGGAGAGCCAAAAGAAGCAGAGAATTTGGTAAAAAAAATGGACGGCCTTCATATCAAACCCACTAGAGAAATATACACAGATGTGATGCAGGCATATGCCGAGCGTGGATTAGTGGATGGTGCTGAAAGGATGAAAATGGCAATGATATTTGCTGGATTTCCGCTCACGTTGGAGTGCTACACATTTCTTGTAGAAGCATATGGACAGACTGGCTCATGTGATAGTGCAAGTCAAACGTTTGAAGAGATGAGGAAGCATGGGCATGAACCAAATGACCGCTGCCTGGCTGGTATGGTGACTGGATACATGAAGAAGAACCAACTGGACCAGGCTTTGAAGTTGCTGCTGAGCTTAGAGGAGGGAGTTAAACCTGGTGTTAAGACTAATCTCGTCTTGCTGGATTGGCTCTCCAGGTTGCATTTGGTGCAAGAGGCTGAACAGGTTCTTCAGAAGATAAAAAAGGCCGGAGAAGAGCCCGTAGAGGTCCATTTTTACCTTGCTGGTATGTATGCGAAGTCACGCCAGGAAGAGAAAGCCCGCAAATCCCTCAAGATCGTGGAAGAGAAGAAAAAACTGCTGAAGTTTGAACACTTTGAGCGGATTATAGAAGGCCTTGACAATGGGGGTTTCTCAGAAGATGCAAACAAATATTTGAAGATGATGAAATCTCGTGGCTTTGTTCCATCAACTACACTTGAGGCCACAGTAAGAGCCAGCTTTGGGATCAAGAAGCACCGCTCGGCCGATTGACAGGCATCGAGGCTGAGGCTTGTACTAGTTATCGGCTGGCCATGACTGCACTGATTCTGGTGTGAAAATCTAGACGAACTGATATGATGATCTCCCCCATTATCAGGTGAATTTTGGTTGCTACTGTATGTCTGTAGATCATAGCTCATATCAAACTGCTGAGTGCGTGTACCCTGGTGTTTTAGTGCCATGGATTTCTTTTGCTCTAATAAATCAGTACTTAGATGACTTGCACGTGTATTATTTCATAAAGGAAGTTCGCTGTTGTAGATTTTGAATCTCCAGGTTGTGCCCAGAACAGATCATCTTTCTAATGAAAAATATTTATTTTCATCATCATGCAGTGCTTTTTTCACCAAAAGCACCCCGATAGGACTGACAGGTGGGGCCTCCCTGTCAGAAAACCGATTAAAACGGTTAAAACGCACAATCAATGCTATGTGTCTACTCTGTGCTGAGTGCGCGGTGGTTTTTGTCAAAACGAGCAAAGTTGGTAGTTCTCTACAACAGTTGCTGCTAATGTGGTACTTCTTCATCATTTTTTAAGAGAGACAAGAGATTGAAATGAAAAGTGTGTTTTTTATTGATGTACTGTTCAGCCTTTTAATAGTCTTTGAACAGACATGAGTACAATGTCGGTTACAGTTTATGTATCCCATCAAAAGAGCCATGGTGCCTATTCGAGATGTTTGGTGTTTGGACAACGCTAAGAAAGACAACCGCTGGCAGTTTATACTAACACAATCCTAACTGTCCTTTTGGGTGACATGTTAGTCTAACTACTTCTAACAATTTTCTCCGTCGCTTCTCTGTGGTCGAGGGGAGAATGTAGCGCTCGGGATGTGGGTGCTCAGCTGCTCGTTCCTGGTCGGAGGAAGAAGACCAGGAGACGGGAGGAGTGGTGCCCAACGTCGGCAGGGAAGGCCGTGGAAAGGTCGGGGGTCCACTCCCATCGCTGGCAACATTTTTTTTTTGAGAAATTCCCGTACATTCATTAAACATATGTCATTTTACGAGACAGAGAACAGAAACAAATGAAACACATCTGGCGATAAGGGAGGTGACCATTTTTCTCTCCCCCCGCTGGCGAGGTGTGATTTCCCTTCCCCTCCGTCCGCCGCTTCGGCGACGGGGGTAGGGGAACCAGTGCTCCTTGCTTTGGCTGTAGGTAGGGCTAGAATATTTGTGTCCCACGGCGGCGAATTGAAGGCGGCGGCGCCGGCGGTTGGAATAAATTTTCCCCACTCCCAGCCCCATCTCGGCAGCGTCCATGGCGGCGAGGTCGAGGGACTCGTGGGACATGTCTTCCGTCTCTCCGATGGTGAGGCGGATGTGTTGTTCTGTGGTGTGGTGGTCGTCGTCTCCGACGGCGGCGCCGATGTGCAAGGGTGGACAACGGTCCAGGAACATGGAAAGAGGCTTGATGGCGGCGGATCCAGTGGTTTGCTTCGACGCGGTCGACGGCAATCGACGTATCTAGGTCTCCAGGAGCACGGGGATGATCCCCGGTCGACACGCTCGCGCCACGGCGATAGAGGTCCACCGTTGGTGGACCTCTTCTTCGACTCAAAAAGCCCATGAGGGCGACGGTGCTTCTTCGTTTCCGTCGACGGCGAGCGGTGATGATGGTAGTTGCAGAAATTTCTCTGCAAATGTTCCTAGATATATGTCCACTGCCGATGTCTTTCATTTGTTTCGCTGGCAACAAACTGGGATAGGTGGGCTCCCCGGATCAAATCGGCCGTGGTTTCCCTCCAGGATCCCTCGCAACCAAACAAGCCCTAATCAGGTGAGGTGAAAACATAAAGCAAAATTCGAAACTATTCCCTCTTTTAGAATAAAATGGCGTTGCTGAGATATATTTGCAGCTGCATTTAGTGATGCACAAAGAATTAAAACAACAAACATATGTTTCTCACATAAACAAACATATGTTTCTCACATATATATTGGGTGCCAGAGTCAAACCACCACCACCACCGATATATGAGTAACATCCAGAATATAAGCATGGGAGATGTAAAATTCTCATCATTTTACATGAGACAGTTTTCTGGTACACTAATCAGACACAAATTATCACAAGCATGCTTGCTCACCAGTGACAGCATATTGAACCAACAGTAACCATCTCCCAAGCAACAGTAACTATCTTTGAGCAAGCTTCTTAAGGTGCTGAAACAGCTTTTGCTTTATCCATTGCCGGTCATATGGCAGAAATGCCTGGATTGAGTGATCATAGCTGAAAAAAGAAAATGCAGAGATATTAAAACTTTGTCTAGTCGTGATCTACTAATGCTTGAACTTCAAAGTTAATTGTACTCACACTAGCGCACTGATGTCAGCTAGGCCATCAATGAAGTTGTACAGGTCAGTGATATCATAGGTTATGTTCGGAATCATCGGGTTGATGTCCCTGATTTTCCTTTCATAGAGACCACAAATTCCTGTCATTTCAGTAGAGAGTAGCAGCAAACAATTAACAATTTTACAGGATGAAAATGGTAGTGAGCAGTTGAGCATAGAGTAAAGAACATCAAATATTGGTCCTTCGCCAGTGAGGAGCCACCCAGTTCGTTTTCTGAAACTCAGGCACCACAAGTACAATACGAGTACATGGACATATTAGACCTTTAAATATTATAATCGTGCCACCAAGTAAAAACAGGATAGGATAGCCACAAGCCAATTGTTGCTGCAATTTCAAGCTGATCATTTAACGGTCAACACTGAGAGAAAAACTTGTTAATGAGAACAAAATGAATGAGGTTGCAAATGTAAAACATCAAAGCAGTTACATAAATTTCCACATCACATGGTAATCACTAGGATCATGCTAATAATATTAACTAAGCTAATAATTTGAACATTGCAGCACAGGTTACTTATAAACTACACGTACCATCCAATGCATGCTTGACTGAATTATAATCCATAAACGTCCTACTGCCCCTGTTTTGAGATGGTTGCATCAGAATAATGGTGTGCCTCCCAGCCTACAAGATGTGAAAAAACAGATTAAGATATCAACATACACATATTGCTCCAAGATAAAACAATGGATTACTTCAATCTTTGTTAAGATACCACAGTGAAAAATAATGTATATTAATGGATGCTAAATAAATGAGATACACAGACTATAGAGATTTCCATACCTATTGAGTGTTGAATAGGTTCATTGTCTATAGTGCCCATTGATTGTATGTGAGATATGTTTCCTTTGTTTAAACAGTAACATAATATTGATACTGTCATTTTCCTGAAGTTAAGAGATATGATGCAATTATGGTATTCACAAAGCTTCTATCTGACAGTAATACTCCTAGAACAAAGCAAAGGCAACCCAACACAACACCTTCCAACAAGCAATAGTATAGATAACACGGTTAGTATTGTAATCAAACCAAATAGCTTTGGCTCTATATGAGAAAAAGTGAAAAAAATAATCATATCAAGGTCCAAAAAGAAATGCTAGACCCTTTAGGCAACTGTTGATGGCTGCCTAGCGCCTAGCCTGTTTAAGCACAGGTTAGGTGGCAGTCTATGAATGCATCAGGTTGAAAAAAGCACAGATTTGTGAAAGAAAAATAGAAAGGGAAAAAACTAGTTAGCATCCGCTGACTGAGCGCATTGAAGAACCAGAACGACACATATACACACATCATAATATAAGTAAGATTGGCTATACATCACATGATGATGACACATTGTTTTTCTGCTTGAAAAAACATTTTCTCATTATTGTGCAAAAAGAAAATAACTATGATTTTCTAGATTGTTGGCTTATGCACTTACATAGTTACATAGGAAGTGTTCAACCATAACTTGTATGATGCCAAGATGGATAATAAGAATCAGTAGGCCTGAGGATCAGATTTTTTTTACTTGCTGAAACTAACAGGCTAAGTAATATCCCCCAATTGCCTAAGTGCCCATATAGGTGAAACTAATGTAGGGGGGGAAACACGTGCACTGACGCAAAAACACATAATATATTAGTTTCTATATCATAAATCTTTCACTTAAAAAGCAATATACATAGAGATAAAATTTGTCTATCCTTGAAAATAATGAACTGGGGACAAAATCGTGGAAAATGTTGAATGGGGGTATGCATGCCCACTAGATCAACGACGAGCTTAAGTAAACAAGGGCACCTTCGGTGGACCAAGTGTTCTGTTTAGGTCATGAAGATACTACTACAAATTCCTTTATACCATGTATCCCCGAGTAATGGATACTTTGTTTCACAGCTTGTTTTTATATTTAAGTCAAATGTTCTATTATCAAAGCTATGCTGGCACTGATATGGCAAACATGGAAATGCGTCAGACATGAGATTTGCCTTTTTCAAAGAGTCGAGAGTATACTCTGTTTCAGTCCCTTGTTGTAAACAATCCAAAATAAGTATTCCTCTCCTAAGAAGCTATATTTCGAAGATATATTGTATGAGAAGAAACACAAGTGTGTCAGGCACAGGGGCACGCGGACTATCATTTTTCATACAAATGACAACGAACAGGGCACATCTACATATAAATGGTAGAACAGAGGGAGTAAGTAGTAATACATAACCTACTCTTCTATACGCTTCCGCCAAACTGAAATCCTACAAGCTGGAAGCATGGAAGATGTACAATCCAAAATACGATCGCCAGCAGCAAAGTGCAGAAGCGAAAAATCAAGGTTTCGAACGGACACAGAGTCTAGAATCCACCAATTTCTCCGACCTAAAACCACAACAAAAAACTACTCCTAGCGTTCGAAGGGGACTTCACCTTACCTGAGTGGCCGCCCAAATTCTGCGGCGCTGGTGCGCAGAGAAGTAAAGGGACCTAGACGAAAGAGAGGGCAATGAACTCACCATGGCTTGAAAGGACCGTCGGTTTGGGTGGGCCGCCGACGAAGAGGGTGGCGTCCCTCGTAGATCTGCCGACGCCCGAGAGGAGGATGGGGTCAGCCGTGAAGAGCTGTCGCCGTCGCTGGTTCGCCGAGAGAGCGAGAGGGCGGGCAGAGCAGGGAGGCGACGCCGTCTGGAAGAGGTTCTAGTCTAGGGTTCCGGGTTAAGGGTGGTGTGTGGTGTTGGCTTGGACTGGTCCGTGCGACCGTGCCGGTTTGTGTTCGTGTCTGTTCGTACCTTAAACATGTTCTCGTTTGGACACGTTCGTTCCCTGGAAAATAATCTGGACACGATCGAGATGAGTAAACTTGTGTTTGGTTGGTCGGATATGGTAGGGGATTTCCCCGATATTATGCGGAATAACTTTTTATTTAGGGAATACATGCGGAATGACTTTGAGAGCGTTGGGATCCTAGGCAAGGCTAGCCCCTAGCCTAGCTAGGCAAGGCTGATCGTTTGGTACGGCAAATAAAGCTAGCTTTTGATGGTAATCTTGCTCGTAACCAAAAAAGCTTGTCGATCAAGGCCAGCCGATTTGGTTCGCCCGCACCGGCAAACAACTCAATCCTGATACATACAAAGGTTAATTTTTAGAGTTCTCACAAACCAAAGGCTAAGCCTTGCTTTTAGTAGTTCTAGCTGGAACGAGCTAGATAAATCTGGCCTAGCTAGCTAACTAACCAAACGTTCTGGCCTCGCATGACTGCAGTCTACAGTTCAGTCCCCTGGCTTGTTTGGTTTTCCGTGCAGGCCCAACCAGGCCCATGGGATGCAAATCTCCTCTATTTGGTTTTCTTAGGGATTTCTTTTTAGACCAACCACATATATTTCCATAATCGAGAATCACACACGCTGGACACTAAAGATAAACCGGAATAAAATAATTATCCGAAAACTTTGCAAATAAAATCCTAAGAGATCGAAAATACAAAACAATTCATAGGATTTCCTGTAACCACCGAATCCAATGGCCGCCGCGCAACTCCCGCGTCGCCGAGACGCACGCCGAAAGAGACGCCGAACTTCACAATTGCAAGATCCAAAAAAAAGCACCATGCCAACGAGGTATTGTGAGTCGCTAAATAAGCATGTTACATGCAGCGAGACACATGTAGTTGTGGCATGTCGACCGGAGGACGTCCCTGTGTTGTCTTGGATCAAGATCACCTGCCTCTCATCGATGAAGTCAGAGGATAATGACATATCCACCGCCTCCAACATCCTCGCTTCACAGAAACCACCTTGTCCCGGCCGCCAGCGTCATCGCAAATAACGATGAACGATAACGACACTCCGAGAAACTGATCTTGTCAGATCTAAATAACGGTGGAAAGACCAAGCTATCGATCTGAAGGACCGAGTAGCACATGTTTTCATCAACTCTGAGACACCACCTTGAAGATCACCGCCAATGTGGAAGTAGAGTTGAGGCAGATTTATTTATCTGGACGCTGCTCCCGCTACCCTAACAACACCCCACGATAGATAGACACTAACCTTAACTACTAAGCTGAGAAACAAGGTTTCACGTGATCTCTATTTGGTTGCTTGTGTGCAAATCTGGTATGGTTATCAAGATAATTGCCCTATAAACATTCCTAAAATAGTTAAAGCACCTCTCAACCAGATCTGATGGAAATGTTCGAATTCGTCGCTTTCGGTCACCCATGATCGCTAGATGCAAGGGCATATCCAAAAAGAGCTAGCAGCAAGCAGGCGTTACATGAAAGTGAGTAAAAATGTACTTCTTCAGTATATTGCATGTATGTGCTGCATGCCACATATATTTCTTCAGTAAAAATGCACATGTATTTCTTCAGTAAAAATGTATTTCTTCAGTAGATTATTTAAACAGTAAATTCTCTATGATGGGTAAAGCTGCATGCATACTATGCATTAGGATCTATGGAGATAGATCAAAATGTTTGTTGGCACTTGATCAAAGCACTTATCTAGAAGATTCTGATACGTTCAGAATAGATCAGGCAGATAAGGATTCATTGTCGGTCGTGAAAGGTAATAAGTTGAGTGTGACTCAATGCCCAGTAATGAATCGTGATAGAGAAGCAATGAAAGACATTCCTTATGTCTCGCCCATTGGCTCCATCATGTATGCCATGTTGAGCACTAGACCAGATGTTGTCTTTTTTCTTGGCTTGACAAGCCGTTTCCAAAGAAACCGTCAGTTTATTGGAATGCAGTTAAAAATATCCTCAAGTATCTAAAAAGAACCAAAGATATGCTTTTAGTATTTGGAGGACGTGAATAAGAGCTTTCTGTAACAAGTTACATGGATACAAAGATTCGACACTGATCCAGATGACTCAAAGTCTCAAACAGGATACGTGTTCCTGGTGAATGGTCACACGGTGAGCTAGGGGAGCGGGAAAAAAACCTCGGTGGCTCAATCTACAATGGAGTCGAAGTACATGGCTACCACAGAAGCAGCTAATGAAGTTATTTGGATGAGGAAGTTCATTACTAAACTTGGAGTATTCCTAAGCACGCAAGACCATGTGTGCATCTACTGCGACAATATGGGAGGCCATTGCGAATGCGAAGGATCAAAGGTTCCACTCCACAGCCAAGCACATACGTTGTCGGTTCCATGCTCTCCCCAAGTCACGCGACCACGGGCTCCGGGCCGAGCGCCTCGCAGCTTGTCTACTTGGGAGGCCGGGGAGGCCTCCCCAGGCAAATCTGAGGGCCCGCCTCCCAGATTGGAAGGGACCCCGGAGACAAGGACAAATAACTGGCCTACGACACCTGATCATCTATAGACTGTCCACTGATTCAGCGGAAGAGTCAAGACCACGCATCGCCCTACGGCAGCGCTCACCCAACGTGTGGCCAACATGCACCCGAGGTTTCGCCACGTGGCCAGTTGACGGTTTAGCCGGGACACCCACTCGGGTCTCACAAGCACCCCCGCTGACAACCCCGTCGGGGGTAAAACACCCGGAGGCAAGGGCCCAATCAAGTCAAGACCAACACCAGTCTACCATGGCTCAGTAAGCGACACACGACAATAGAGTAGGCTGCTAGGCCATGTTGTGAGTCAATAGCGACGCGTGGCTGAGCCGTTGTCACCGCGTGAGCTCCGACCCCTGTGGTGTCCCCTTACCCGTATAAAAGGAGACCTAGGTCAATCAAGAGAAGGAGAGAAAAAGAGAGACAAGTGTAAAACCGTGTGGCAAACAGATACTAGATAGTTGTAGGATGTAGGGATTCGATCACATCGAACCTAAACCTGGGTAAAAACACTGCGTCCCTCTCTCTGTGATTGCATTCACTCGGTTCCTTGATTCCGCTCGCAAGGCACTACGCCCCTGGTCGAACTTCAAAGGGGACGATCCCTGTGTCAAAAAACCCGACATGAAATTTGGCATGCTAGGCAGGGGGCACACTTCTGTGAAAAACAATCACAAGCGACTCGACCCTCCCTTCGCGCATGACGGTGCAAAGTCGGAGGGGGTGCCGACCATGTACGGTCGGTGCAACCGAACGAGCAAGAAGGATCGCGCACATCCTCTATCAAACCAGGAGCGGTGGGATCCGCCCTACGTTCCTCGCTGATACCTTCAATCCAGATTCATGGATGTAGCATAATAGCTTTTTCCCTAGAAGATCTAGGTTTAATCGAGCCTTGGAAAGCAATGCTAAAAGGAAATAAAAAGGACACGTCTACAAGACTTTGTTTCTTTGTTTTACCTTAGTTTACCAGACCAATCTAGTTTACTTTTATGATGGGTTGAATCGATGGATGGAGATAGGCCAGGGTTGAAAATCCACCTATAGCTGCACATCATATGGGATAAAAAGATAATAATAATAAGCATAGTCATGTGTAATGGTTGAATAGGGATAATCTCTTGTGGGCAACACATCCTTATATACTAGATCCCCGTGATGCAGCGGGCATAGCAATAGTCTTTCAGTCCAACCGAGTGCACCATGAAGAAATGTGCTACAAACGATTATTAAGTGTAAAACATAGATCAAAGAATTAAGTGGTGATGTTGTTGTGATCCCGAATGGGTCACTAAACAAAGACCGTACTACCCTTTCTGTCACTGGGGTTCCTATGAGATCGCCGTTAGCCAAGTATCTCACCTCAAGTCTTTATCAATCTATAGAATCTTGGGTACCTACAAGTCCATAGATCGAGGCAAGACATAAAAAAACAAAAGATACAAATATCTATTGCAAACAAAATACAATACTCCCATGAATTACATGTACATAATTGTTGCGAGATTTCTCCCCAACCCGCAGCCTGTGAGGACTACTCACTCATAATAAATAGATCTAGGATAGAAAACATTGTGCAAAATACTTATATTGAAATCAAACATTCTTACAATGGTCACCAAATTATAAGGAGATCTAAAGTACAAAGCAATGGATATGGCTAATGGAGGGGATGGATGATGGAAATGATGAACAATGGCGTGGATCTCCTTTGATGGTGTTGTGATGTAATCTGAGAATGGCGGCCCTCTGGCCGGCGGCTGGAGCCTCAAAATATATAGGCGTCTTCACAAAAGTTGTAGGGTTTGACGAGACGAAGCCATCGCCACATGGTACGGGTGGACGGTATGGGCGGGCCCTGCCTGTACCAGTGGTTGTTATGGTGTCTGGCGCCTGGAATTGACTCCCCAATTACTTGGTCGTGTTGACTTCCTCGAAAACCTTCATTATGACTCCTGATTTCGCATTAAAAAGCGTGATTTCCGGTAGAACATAATTTAAAGTAAGGTTTTGCATATGTTTGCAATTATTAGTCATTAGTGGCAAGTATTGAGAGTTTCTTCTCAATTCCTTGACCAAAAATATGTTTAAACGCAGTGGAAGATGGATATTTTTGGAGCCATCAACTTCCCCAAAGGTCAAACCTTGATCGCCCTTGAGCAAGAAGAAAGAAAAGAACTATAAGAAATTCAACGTTTAAACTTGAAACAACGATAATAGGAATTCACTTATGGTTGGTAGTCATATGCGCTTAGCACTTCATTCATTTGCGAGGCTTATCAAAGTTAGAGAGATGACAAGAGTACTATACAAGCTTCGGTAAGTCAAGACAATCAAAGTAAAGTTTAATATAAGTATAAATAACTAGAAGTGTAGCAATCAATCCAATTCTTCTAATTAACTCTCCGTTTGCCAAGGAACAAAAGGATGTTTTAATAGGATAATTGAGTAAGCGAGTTTCATGTCCTAAGTAGCATAATAGTGAAGTGTCTTATTTACACCCACATCAATAAATCAAGTCTATCAAAAACACTTCTAATACAATCATTATCTTTCAAGAAAATTCATAAAGTAGTAATGAGACCATGCCAAAGACTTGTTATGTGGATGTTCATACATATCTCTTTTTTTATATTTGTAGCACCCCAATTGTCTAACAATTGTAATGCTACTTGTCCTAGTAAGATATTGGCTACTTCATAGAGATTATTGTTGCATCATAATGATATCATGCTCATGTCATCATGCCACCTTGCATTTGAGCATCATATAAAACCCTTTTCTTTTGGTTCTTCTCTCACATGCATTATTAATTGTATTTGCTTCTTGATATTATATTTGGCTATTGATATATTGTTCAAATGCCCAAGTTGAGTTGGGGGCATATCTTTTATTTCCATTACACCACCTTTCTCTCTCACCACCCTATAATTCCACCATCCCATTAACAATGAGCTTGTCTTTCTTTTTCTTTGATATTTTAATTCTAGCTCATGTGGTTTGGGGTGGATCTAGTCCATTAAATTCCTTTGCCTGGCTTTATTCCACTTCTTGGAAATGCATAATATCAATGCCATCATATTATTATTGTTTTCACAAAATATATCATGGTATTATTATTTTGCATGGGCCATGCACAATTCTACACCACCTTTTCCCTCCATTGTTTTTCTTTGGATTTGGTGGATCCTATCTTGGGAAAACATCTACCACCTTTACACCATCCTCATAATCTCACCATCTCTTTTCCCTCTTATTTTTCAATCCTCCATGCATGAGCCATATGTGACCTTTTCCATCTATTCTTTTCTTCCTCTTTCTTTCTTGTTCTCCTTCACATTGTCTCAAGCATGATCAAGCTTCATGCTTCTTCTTGGTATGGCCTCATAATCAAATTAAAAATATAAATGCCTAATAAAACCTACCCTAACTATTCCCTCTCTCTCTAATTTCTCCTAAAACCCTAACTCCCCTTTATCTCTCTCTCTCACACCCCTCTCTCTCTACCATGGGCACCACCTGGCCACCCACTCCCTGGCCCACACCCAGCCACCCTAGCCTAGACAAACCCTAACCCTAGACATGCCCATCTACCCTAGCCCGATCTACTCCCTCTTCTCTCTTTCTTTCTCTCCCGGCTGAGCTAGCCCCACATGGCTGTCCCTCCCTCTCGACCAAGCCCCACCTGCAGCCCCAGGACCAGACCCAGCCGGCCGAGCACGTGCTCGAGGAGAGAGGAGGAAAAGGTGGCACCGAGGCCACCTTTATCTGCCGTGCCCCAGCTGCCCTCCTCTCTCTCTCCCTTCTTTTCCTCCCTCCCCACGTCTCTCTGGCCTCGCCCAGATCTGGCCCGAGTCGCCCCCTCCTTCCCCATCTTCCTCTCCGACCACCAGCAGCCGACGCCGGTCGCCGCCAGGTCCATCTCGCCCCCGACGATCCTGCCGTGCAACTCGACCTGGAGGTGGCCTGGGAGCTCGTGGACGTTCCCCTGCGACGCCCTGTCCACGCCAGCGCGAAGGAGCAAGCCCCCAGCACCGCCAGATCATCGCCGACCTCCGAAACTCTAGCCCGCCGGAGCGTCTGCGTTGTCGATGATCCGCCGCGCCCCCGTCCAATCCAACCACACCAGGCGACCCGCGGTGAGCCCCTCCATCTCCCTGACAACCTCCTCTTCTCCGTCGCCGTCTAGCGCCGCCTATCGTTTTGCCGAGCGCTCTCAGTGCGCGCCGCTCTCCAGCATCTGCAGCCTCCCCGCGTCGCGCCACACCCTAACTAGCCCCCCGCCCTTTCCCTGTCAACTCCCCTCACCCTACTGCACCGGCTAGCACCCTCAGCGCGCTTCCCCGCGTCCTAGGATCGAACCCCGCTCGCGCCGCGCGCCGATTTCCCTCGCCAGACGCGAGAGGAAGAAAAACAGTAACCGGGCCCGTGGTAATTTTCAAAAAGCCCCCCACCTTTTTGATTCCTGCGACCCGCGCTCCTAGCGACCCCACCAGTCAGCCACGCTCGCACGTTTGCAGAAAACCCCTCAGCTTTTTACGGCCGCAACCCGCGCTCCAACCCCCGCCCCACCTGTCAGCCCCTGTCTCCCTCGCCGCTGTCACGTGGGCCAACGTCAGCTGTCCCCACCCCGCAGCCTCAGGGGCTAGCCAGACCCGCGGTGGAAAAAGTGTTTTCCGCGCGCGTGGCCCAGTCAGCACCAGGCCCACCCGTCAGTGACTGTGGCTAGAATTTCCTGCGGTGTATAAAGTATTTCCCTGAGTCTGTTTTAAATCAAATCTCTTTCAAATTAATTTAAATTCAAATTCTTTTCAGATTCAAATAATTTTTAAAATACAAATCCAAATAATACATGTAATATATGTTTTGGAATCAGAAAAATGTGAGGAATTCAAATATGCACTTCAAAATATATTTTGAACACTTTAATTTTCGAGATGATTAAAATTACAATAAAAATGCCCTTTTCCTTATTTAATTAATAACTTTTGTTTTATAACTCCAAATTTGACAAATAATATGTCTAAATCGATCAGCGCGACGAGCCCGTTCTATTTATGTAGTCCTTGTTCTGAACTGAAGCATGCATCATGTTGTTATTAAAAATCTGAACTGTTTATGACAATAAAACTTGGGCAAATAAATAATAAAGTGCTTTATTTCTTGTATCCACACCTCACCTTTGCCATGCTACTTAAATGCCATGCAAATTGTGCATCATTCATCATGGCATGCTTGTTTTCTTGTCGCATTTTAATTCATATGCTTGTGCACTTTATTTATGTTGGCCCTTGTTTGTTTGGTTCTTCTTCGAATAGACGCCCAGCAGGAGAATTACCAGGAATCCCAGGAGTATTACCCAGATCCATCTCTCGCTTCAACTGAGCTGCCAGACAAGCACTACCACATGCTTGCATACATACAGTACCTATTGCCTCTATCTTATTCTTGCATCATTGAGTCACGATTGCATTAAATTGAATCCCAAGTATTGCATAGCCTGTACTTTTAAACCACACTAAGCTTGTTCCGGTCCCATGAGCCATTACTACAGGAGTTGATTGAGCCATGCGAGTCGTAGAAAAGCATGAGTAGGGTATGTGAGTGTCTGATGGATAATGAGGTACCTAAACAACATAACCTGAGTAGTAATGGGATAACTAATGAAAGAGGCACCGGTGAGCAATATCTGCTATTTGGTTTTTCATGCTCACTTGTGTCCCGTAGGACCCCGAGTACTTGATTCCTGTTCCTTGTTTATTCGCACTATCCACATCCGGGAGGCCTTATGGACCCCCCCTGAGTCAGAGCTTGATTCATTCTTATTTCTTGGGGCCACAATTAGTTTGGGGCTTTATTACTATCCTGTACTTATGCCATGTTACTGCTTTATTTAAGATTGTGCGAGGAGCACCTGTACTGTTTTGGATCGTGACACGTTTACGCTGTATCGACAAGCCCAGTCATATTTTCGGGTTCCTAGTCGTTTACCGCCGTCCACACAAACCTTGGGTCCGTCTCGGAGCCTGCCAACTTCGTTGCGGGTAGCTTAATGGGGTGGCCCCCTGAAATATTTCTGAATCCTGTGATTGCTTTGTCGTGAATGCCTCGTTGGGTTTTGATTTGGTTTTTCCGAGGTTGATCGAGTGTGTGTTGCTATTCGTGCACCCCTGCAGGGTAAATCTTTCTGAAAGCCGTGTCCGCGGTTATGGACAACTTGGAGCACAGTTTCTCGATCATAGACAAGTATAACTAAAGTACCGCTTTTAAATTGACTAAGTACTTGACTAGTAAATAGTGCAATACTCATGGAATGGTTAATAAAACTGCCAACGGATGATGGGGGTTGTTCGTCCGCTTCCTCGTTGATAAGCGAGGAGGAGGATGGATCTGTTAATTATACTGTTATAACTGTTGTTCTTAATTCACGGACTTCCGTCTATCATTGGTTAGGCGGAAGGTTAGCGAGTATCTGTAGAATTGTTAGGTATTATCTTTTGCTGCAATTGCGTCACCCCAGGTTGTGTCCCCTTTAGTGGCATAAAGACTTGCTGAGTACCCCTAGGGTCTCACACGATAAATTGTTTGATTCAGATGAACAGGTGTACCCGCAAGATGGATACTGAGTGGAAGAGACAGATGATGTTGGCAACGATCATTCGGTGTAGAGATTCCAGGAACGGGGATCCGTGTGATCTGTGGGCGGGATGTGTTTATTTATGGGGCATCTTATGCCAATTTGCTTCTTATCCGTACTCGGATCTTGTTTTCCGCTTCCGCCTGATACTCTGATGTGTGATGTATGAGGAGCTATCCTAAATTATTATATCTATCTAGGACATTTGGATCTTGCCGTATGGCGTTGCAATATTTCTATTTCTTTTAGATGGAATGGCTCTGAGGACTGTTGTATGTGGCTTGCATACATACTCATTTGTGTATGTAGTTGATCCCTTCGCCTGCCGATTACGCCGCTCGTTCTTGTCCCGTTGTCTGAAAGTGGTTAGGACGGCCGAAAGGTCTACCGTGAGTGGCCCTGGGCCCCATCGTACTATTTTAACCACTTTCGTTCATCCAGGCATTAACTAAGAGCGTAATTCACCGAGGTAGTTACAATATTCCTCTTTCAAGGATCATTGGTTGTTGGGGATATACTTTCCGGGTATCCTCATAGTTCCTCACTGACCAGGGTGGCCCACTTCGGGTTAGAGCTTCGCTTCATGGGCTGCCCAGCCAGGGAGAAGAGACGGAGTCCCATCCGGCTACGAGAAGGCCCAGAAGACTTACCGACATAGGCCCATCGTGTTACTTGTAGTTCAGGATGTACTCTATAACTGACTCTTAGTCGTAGCCGGATAGATCTCTCCTGTAAACCCTAGGCCGGATATATATAAGCCATCCTAGGGAGAGCCTTTAGGGCACCCTCACAATAGTCTACAATCTCAACTCTCACAGGTCAAACCCTTGTAACCCATATTCCAGCTCTGCCGTATTACTGGATTGCTAGCAGGAGTAGGATCCGTCCAAAGCCGGCGGATTCAAACCTGGGTAAACTTGTGTGCTCACCATCCCGGAACACCGTACGTCTCACACCCCTCTCTTCCACATGCCCCGAGGACCCCCTCATGGTGTACTTGTCATCAATCCGATGATAGTTGGCACCCACCGTGGGGTAAGTGAGCTTCGGATCTGCGTTCTGAGCGGAATCTACAAGAATCAGAATCGGCGAGACGATCGCCGTCGGTCGCATCCTCTACCCCAGCGACATCCCTCTCATCGTTCTCGACGAGACCTGTATTCCGGCTAGGGAGGCCGTGACTGCCTACACCATCATGTCTTTCGGCGAGATCGATGTGTACATCGGATTCATTGAACCTGCCCCACACATCCTAGCGGTGATGATAGAGGCAAAAGAAATTTCTGGGTCCGCTTTGTCTTTGGAGGCGACAGAGTTCCGGATCTCAGAAAACCCTAATCCCACCCAGCCCACACCAGTTGCGAAGATAGTGGAGAAATCCAAGCCTAAAGCAGACCTTGCGGCTCAAGTCGAGTCTGGAGTGGATCTCCCTAGCGAGGCCGAATCCTAGATCGATCCACCCGCTGAAGTCGAAATCCAGGAGGATCACAGCAACAACCTCGGTTCCGGCCCTACCAACGTCGGAACAGGTCAACCGTTCATGAGGCACACGTTGAGGCGTATGATGATGCAAGACGCAAGCGTGGATGAGGTTCTCGAGACCATCAGGATCTTCGAGGAAGCCCACGAGGAAAGCCACAACTACCTCAGGACCCACACATCGCACTTCGTCGGGTATGTTGGATCCAGCTCTGCCGATGCTGGAAAAAACACCGACTCAGTGCTGGAGGCGATCGGAACAAACACCGACTTACCCGCATCCTCGGATGACTTGATGACGTCGGCGGATTTCCGAAAGTTCTCCGCGGAGTATGAAGAGGAGTATAACTCCAAAGCTGCAGAGGAAGGAGAAGCCATGGATGAAGGATCCGGGGAAAACTCTCCCAAAGCGTAGGATGACATGGATATCGGAGACAATCCCGAGGTCCAGAGGTCCGAAAGTACCGATCAGAGCTTGACTCCAGGAAACGGACCCAAAGTCGTCTTTGCTACCGGCGCTGCCAAGAAGGCAAAGAAGAAGAACAAGACCCCGACAAAAGATCCTCCGACGGAGGAAGTGATTGCCAAGGAATACAAGGAAGACTCGGATGGAGCACTGATCCCAGAAGAGCCCAAAGAAGAATCAGTGGATGGACACGTGATCACCGAAGGTTTGCGTAAACTCATCGATGCTGCATTAACCACACTATTCCTACAGCTGCAGAACTTACTGCTGAAGAGCTGGACGAAAGGGCCCAAGCCCTAGAAGCACGTCGCCAAGTACTCCTCGATGAGGCCAAAAACATTGAGGAAGAAAAGAAATGCATGGCAACTGCGGAGAAGTACATCTCTCGGCAACATTAGAAGACCCGAAAATGTCACACTCATGACGACCAATTCCCGGAGATTCACAAAGTCCTCTTTGGAGGAGACCATGGGATGCCTCGACACGACAACAAGGGAGACTGGGTGTATCCAACACCAGTTCAAAACACAGTTGCAGCTCGAGAAATCCTAGCAAGTAATCCAGACCTAGAGCAGATTCGATTGGGCATTAAACTACTCAACAAGGGTCTGGAGCGGCAGAAGGCCGCCCTGTCTGGAAGTGGAAAACTGGTCTCCCAATCTGACCAATGTCGCACGGATCCAGCCTAGAATGACGTAAGACCCCAACGTGTTCCGGAACAGCATCACCGTTCCGACCGTCGGGAAGACAACTACTCAAGAACCAAATCTTTAGGACATCATCACAAAGCTACACGTGACTGGCGCAACGTTACCCCAGCTACGGAGCAAGAGGCTATTGCTGCACTGAATCCGAAGAATCCTCCCCGGCGAGAGTCGAACGATCGCAGGGAAGAAGACAAAGAGAATCGTCGGGAGGAGGACCATCAAATAATTCCACTTCCTAGACATACAAGCCATCCGGTTGACAGACGATGGAACAACGGACACCGTCCTGAGTCAAGCAAGCAGGGGGCTCGTCGTAATGAAGATCCTCCTCGGAACCAGAATAATGACGCTCTGGACGGAGGCCGGCGATCAGCCGGAAACAATCTAGCTGCTCCAACCTCTCCACCAAGTAGCCATCACAACGGCTCCCAAGGAGGCCAAGGAGGGCGTCGTGGTGGAGGCGGTGGTGGCAGAAGCCAAAGTCCAGCTCCAAGGCACCGCAGCCATTGTCGTCATTCGGGACGATCTTTATCCCCAAGTGACGCAATGCACAGGATAAACTCCAACATAGAGGCGCGGCGCTACGAAAATGATGACATATACATGGGCCCAAAGTGCTTTGGACCACGCATAAGAGCCACAAAATTACTGGAAGGATTTGCTATCTCAAGACACATTCAAGCCTACGACGGTATAGCTCGGCCAGATACTTGGCTCCAGGATTTTTTCCAGGCATGTTGTATCGCCAAAGGCAAAAACAGCCTGGTCGCGACCCGATATCTCCCACTCATGTTGTGGAAGACGGCACGATCATGGCTCAATGAACTTCCGGAGAACACCATCCACAACTGGTATGACATGCAAAGTGCGTTCTTTCGGAATTTCGAAGGCACATATCGGAGGCCCTGTACGGTAGGAGACCTACAGTGTTGCACCCAGAAAGCCAGAGAAACTTGCCGGGATTATCTCAGACGATGAATCGACACCAAGAACTCCTGTGAAGGAGTAAATGACCAAACTGCGATTGAAGCTTTCATTGCAGGACTCCCAATTGGTTTACTATGTCATCGCTTGAAGTGTGACAAGGTCACTGGTTTGGGAGAGATGATAAAAATAGCGAGCAAGTATGCAGATGCTGACGATGACGCAGAGGGATTACTTAACGCCCTAGTTGTGCCACAGTCGGCAAAACAACCGAAGCAGCAAGCTCAGAAGCGCAAGAACACCTCGGAAGAAAAACCCAACGCAGAAACGGCAGTGGTCAGTGCTACTTTCGGGTCTGGAGGACGAGGAGGGCGCAACGGTGGCCGTGGACGCGGTCATGGGACGTCAAGGGTCCAGGGTAGAGGAGACCAACAACCCTGCAAAACCTACTCCCGGGCCGACATTGCCAATAACCCATGTGTGCATCACTTAGACGCCAATGGGGGCTCGTCCCACACAAACACCGAGTGTCGTTTCAATGACGACATAAAGAAAGACAATACCGTTGGCTACAGGGCTAAGCGGAAGAAGGGAAAGAAGAATCCTGAAAAAGATAAAGAGACCAAGGATGATTCCGACATGGAGGAAGCCGATGCTTCAAATCCCAAGCCGGAAGGGAAAAAGAATTTCCCGACAAAGAAAGACACTTACGTAACCTTCCTCGAATCTCAACCAGCTAAGGTCAAGAAAGCAGTTCTACATGAGCTTAATGCAACAGTTCCGATTGTCCCTCAATTCTTGGACTGGTCGGAAGTGGCAATCACCTTTGACCATGCTGATCATCCGCCTAAGTTGCACAGGCGAGGAAAATACGCCTTAGTCGTCAACCCACTTATTGACGGCTATGGTTCTCCAATACTCTCATGGATGGCGGCAGTAGCATTAACATTCTGTATGTCAAAACGCTACGCCGGATGAAGATCTCGGAGACCCAGCAGAACTACAGCTATGTGATCTTTCACGGAGTTGTCCTAGGAAGACAAGCAAATTCCCTGGGAGAAATTACTTTAGATGTGACCTTTGGAACTCCAAAGAACTACCAGACAGAAGCACTTTCCTTCGAAGTGGTTCCGTTCAAGTGCGCGTGCCACGCTATATTCGGACGCCCGGCTTACTGGGCTTTCATGGCTTGTCCGTGTTACATTTATAATATGATGAAAATTCCAGGTCTCAACGGCGTGATCACCATCAGGGAGACCCGAAGAAGGCGCGAGAGTGCGAGGACGGAAATGCCGCCTTTGCTGAAGCCGTGCTGCACGCCCAGGAGTACCAGGAGATCAAGAAGAGCATAGATCCGTCTGAGATGCCCACGACGAAGAAGGAGGTGACAAAGCCGAATTCGGAGTTCAAGGCATCGGAAGAGACGAAGAAGACACCGTTGAAGGATGATGACCCCTCCAAGGTGACCCAGATAGGCGTGGGCGTAGATAGTGCATAGGAAAGCACGCTCATCAAGTTCCTCCAAGAAAATCAAGATATCTTCGCATGGCAGCCATCTGACATGACCGGAGTACCTAGGAAACTTGCCGAGCACTCTTTAAATGTACACCCGAATGCTAAACTTGTCAAACAGTCCCTACGATGTTTTGGCGATGAAAAGCGTAAGGCAATAGCTAAGGAACTAGCACGACTCGAGTTAGCCGGATTCATAGAAGAGGTCGTCCACACTGAGTGGTCGGCCAATCCTATAATGGTCCCTAAAAAGGACACCACTAATTTAAGGATGTGTGTTGATTATACTGCCTTGAACAAGGCTTGTCCCAAAGATCCGTTTGCTCTACCTAAAATTGATCAAGTTATCGATTCTACGGCAGGCTCGGAACTCCTATGTTTTCTCGACGCATATTCCGGTTATCACCAAATCCGGATGATGGAATCGGACAAAGTCAAAACTTCATTCATAACCCCCTTCGGAACCTTCTGTTTTGTTACGATGCCCTTTGGGCTAAAGAACACAGGAGCTACGTACCAGCACACAATGCAGCGTTGACTCCACGATCAAATCGGACGCAATGTACATGCATATGTGGATGATATTGTGGTGATGTCCAAAAGGAAGAAAACCCTGATTTCTGACTTGGAGGAAACGTTCGTCAATCTACGAAAATACAACATAATGCTTAACCCGAAGAAATGTTTCTTTGGAATCCTAGCTGGAAAATTTGTTAGGTTTTATCGTGTCTCAAAGAGGCATAGAGTTAAACCGAGACAAAATCAAGGCTATACTAAGTATTTCCAGGCCAACTCGCCTGAAGGATGTTTAGAGACTAACTAGTTGCATTGCCGCAGTCAGTCGGTTTGTAAGCCGGCTCGGTGAAAGAGCTGCACCACTATACAAGCTCCTGAAAAAGACCAAGAAATTCATTTTGACCGACGAAGCTGAAGCTGCACTACAAGACCTGAAAGCAGTACTCTCATCTGCTCCCATCCTCGCAACACCGGAGCCATAGGAACCGATTTTGCTCTATCTCGCTGCGACAAACAAAGTCGTCAGTATCGTCATGGTGGTGGAGAGACCTGAGGAAAATCAGGAACACCTGGTGTAGCATCCGACTTATTATCTCAGCGAGGTCTTAACAGAATCAAAACAGCGGTATCCGCATTATCAAGCTGGCTTATGGTGTGTTCTTAGCATCTCGTAAGTTATGGCATTATTTTCAGGAACATCCAATTACCGTGGTGAGCACAACTCCCATGAGAGATATAATCAACAATAGCGACGCCACAGGACGCGTCGCAAATGGGGCATAGAGCTTTCAACTTTCGACATTGAGTACAAACCTCGTACATCAATCAAATCCCAAATCCTCGCTGACTTTGTCGCTGATTGGACAGAGACAACGGAGAATATGACCCTGCCAGAGTCGGAATACTGGACCTTGCATTTTGACGGGTCTAAAGCGCTCGGTGGCTCGGAGGCTGGCGTGGTGCTCAAGTCACCCCAAGGTGATAGACTTTTCTATGTATTGCAGATACACTTCATGGCAACAAACAACATGGCCGAGTATGAAGCATTACTGCATGGAATCCGGATTGCTAAGGACATCGGCATCCGACGTTTAATGTGTTATGGAGATTCGGATCTTGTTGCACAACAAGTGTCAGATGTCTGTAAGGCAAACAAGCACATGGCAGCATATAGGGCTGTCGTGGATGAACTATCTAAACATTTGAAGGGTTTGAAGTTCAATACATCCCTCGAACAGAAAATGAGGAAGCAGATGCACTATCTAGAATAGGCTCTGCCCGGAAAAAGGTCTCGGATTGCGCTTTTTTAGAGCACCTCAAAGTTCCCTCTATAAAAGGAGTGGATGAGGAATATCCGACCAAATCCGACTCACCTTTAGTAGCAGTTCTTGCTGTGATTCCCAGCTAGACTCGACCCTACCTTGATTTCTTGGTAGATGGAAAATTACCCGAAGATGAAGTTCTGAGCCGACAGATCGTCCGACGAGCAAAAGCCTATACTATAATTAGTGGTGAGCTCTATAAGCGGAGTGCATCTGGGGTCTTTCAGCGCTGTGTATCTCCAGAATAAGGAGTGGAAATCTTATGAGAGATCCACGAAGGCGAGTGTTATCACCATGCTGTAGCCAAATCTTTAGTGGCAAAAGCTTTCTGACACATTTTTTCTGGCTTACAGCCAAGGCAGATGCCGAACGGCTGGTCAAGACGTGCAAGGGCTGCCAAAAGTACGCCAAACAAGCTCACGTTCCGGATGATCAGCTACGAACAATACCTATAACATGGACTTTCGTGGTCTGGGGGCTTGACATGGTAGGACCATTTAAACGGGCTCCAAGTGGATTTACACACCTCTTAGTGATGGTGGATAAGTTTACCAAATGGATTGAGGCTAAACATGTCATTAGTTGTGATGGAGCAACATCCATAAGATTTGTTGAGGATGTTATAATCCGATACGGTTATCCGCATAACATTATAACGGACAATGGGAGTAACTTTTCTATGGGAGAACTTGCCGAATTCTGCAATGAACAAAATATCCTGGTTGACATTGCGTCAGTCGCACATCCACAAGGTAATGGACAGGTCGAAAGAGCAAATGTTTTAATCCTACAGGTACCAAGGTTCGAAGCACCACTACAGCGTGCTGCGGGGGCTTGGGCAGAGGAGTTACCTTTTGTAATATGGAGTTTAAGAACAACTCCAAATAGGTCAACCGGATACACACCTTTCTTCTTGGTCTATGGCACAGAAGCAATTCTTCCTAGTGATTTTATTCACACTTCTCCTAGAGTGGCCGCGTATATTGAAGAGGATGTCGAATTTCTCGACAAAATGACCTCGACTTAGTCGAAGAAGTTCGCGTCGTTGCTGAAATGAGATCAACAGCCTATCAGCAGAAGTTACACAGATATCATAGCTAGAGAGTCAGAAACTGATCTTTCAATAAGGGTGATTTGGTTCTTCGGCTTGTGCAACAAAGAAAGCACAAACTTTCCCAATATGGGAAGGGCCATTTTTAGTTAGTCGAGTATTGCACAATGGTTCATACTACCTAACTGATATGCGGCCAGTCAAAGAAAGACCTGCTACTAAGAAGAGAAAGAGAGCTGGAGGCAGTACAAATCTGGATGAGTTAGACAGACCATGGAATATTGCTCAGCTACGTCCCTTTTATTCTTAGTTTATTTTTCTTTATAATCATATATGTGTACATGTTCAATGAGAAATAAAGTCTTGGTTGCCTCAAAAAATTTCTGAGAAGTTCCTACCATCTTATTTTCGAATGATCATGTCATAGTCGAAAATCCCAGAATACTTGAAAGTACTTTATGCTCATGTTTGTTCTGGTCTAGATTTCTGATTCTAAAATTGCTACCTTCGGGTATAAATCTAAATTTTCTAGTCTATACTTTGGTTATTTGTCTGATTGCTAGATGCGGGCATTTTCCGAGTAGTGAATTGTTGGTACTAGAAGCCGACTTTGTTTCCGAGTTTAAACTAGTTTAGCAATTGAGCTCCGTTGCTCGGCAAAGTTTCCGTGCTGAAAGTTGGCCGGCTCACGAAAGGGACAAGGCGGAAAGCCAGATAAACGATAAGTGCAGACAAAAAATACAAGTGCTTATGCAAACATTTCAGGCACAAAATATCAAAGCCAAAAGTGCTGAATAGATAAAATAAAACTTAGCACTAGAAAAAGTATCATACCTATTTACAGACCTAAATTGTTTTCAGAATAACATATTGTTCTTCTAATACTCTATGATGCAGGAGGGGAGGTAGGAGCTGCCGTCTCGCTGGAAACATCGGCATCGGCTTGATAACGTTCCGAGATGTTCCAGTCCGATATGGTTTGATCATTGTCGGAAACTTTAGTTGTTTCTTCGGAAGGCAGAGGCGGCGTGTCCACGCGGGTGAAGAAGGGAGTGTCGTAGCTAGTCAAATCAGCCACGTGGCACCCATATCCAGTGCAGGAGTCCATGATAGCCTTGATGTCTTGCTCCTGTCCGTCTTCATCCACTTTGCAGTACCCTCTGGTTACTTGCCAGATTTCCATGTTTCCATGGTGGCTCATAACCATGGTGAGAGCATTCTGCGTTGTGGTTCGCGCGTAGGACATGTTCTAGTCCTGAACAAGATGCGACATATCCTTGGTCTTGTCTCGCACCTCAAAACCGGACATGCTATGCATATCCAGAACCTTGAGAACTTCGCGAATGTCTTCGAGGGATTGGCGGATGTCATGCAGCAAATCACCGACTTGGGTAAGTCGGTGGGTGCGAGGTTCGGCAGAGGCTGAGTCCATCAAGTTCAGAGGACCTACGCATATAATGCAAAGGGTAAGTCAAATAAACCCGGACTCTAGAGAGTCGGAAGATGCAGATAAGTCAAAAAAAGGGAAACATACCAAAGATGACATCGTCGACTTTGGCCTTCTCTTCACGAAGACTCTGGAGTTCAGCCCGGAATGCCTCGGAAATGTCCTTTTCTCTGAATAGCTCATTGCTGAGATCCAAGATTTTCTTATCTTGAAGCGTAATCTTGCGATCACGCTCCTCGATGGCCATGGAGGTGGTTTTGAGAATTTGAGCAATGCTCTTCTCATGATCTGCCTTAAGCTTATCCAACTCTTGGCGAAGTTTTTTGTTTTCCACCACCAAGGTCTTAAGATTCTCGGCCTCTTCAATCATAGCACAGGACTGTTTTACCAGCGTTGTATGTCAAAAGAACAATAGTTCAACAAAAATTCGACTATGAAATAAAAGACAAGGTTTGAGTTTCGGAATGTTTACCTTCGGCCTCATCCTTGGAAACCTTCAGTTGTGCATTTTCAAGCCGGAGAGCTCTGATCTCTTTCCGCTTGTTGCAAACATTCTTCAACAAATCCTAGTTATAGGAATACTTTCTGTAAGTCAGAATACCCAGAGTCAGAAGTCTACTAAAGACTCAGGCTAATATTTTTACTAATATCAGCTCGAGCCTTGGGGGCTACACTAGTTCATTCTTTGGCATCCTAAGGAAGCATAAAACCGAATTTGGTTTTCCAGCTTCATGCTTGGGGGCTAGAGGATATGATATGAAATAAGGAAAAATGGGAGTTAAAATTCCGACTTACATATTGTTCGCGAATGAGTTTGTCTAAACTCGTATTCACTTTGGTGGCAACCTTCTCGGCGAAAGTCAGGGGGATCACCGGTGCAGTCAGAAGCTCGCTGGACCTCAGCTTCTTGTCGTGAAGACGAACTTGTTCAAGAAGATCAGAGTGTTTGACATCCTCTACTTCTTGTGCTTCTTCTTCGGTAGAGAGAGTCTGGCTCTCTATGCATTGCTGGGCCAGCCGTTGAATCTCCTCCACAGACTTCCGAGATAAGCCAAGTTTGGCAAGTCCCGGATTGTCCAGGAGGTTCTCGGCAAAGGTCTCTGGCGAGGGATCATTACCAGAAGAGGGTTCACCCTTATCAACACCTGAGTCACTCATGGTGACATCAGTTTGCGACTAAAGGATCGCTGGCTCTGCTGGTTGAGCCGGATCTTCTACAACGGTCGGAGATGGAGTAATCTTCGGCGCTACAAAAGGCTAAGGGGCAGGAGTCGGAGGAGCCACGGCAGGAGAAGCCAATTTGAGCTTCGACTGACACAGGGGCTTCGAAGCAGCTCCCTTCCCCTTGCCCTTGATGAGCTGTTTAGCTCTGAGAAGATAATAGAACAAAGAACATTACATCTCAGAAGGAATTACAAGCAAAATGCAAAGACCTTGTGAGGAAAGATTACCTCTTCACAACGGGCACTTCTTTGGTGACAATGGCCAATGTTGGAGCCTTGCATTTCCGAGGAATGACATCCGGCATTGGGACCAATTCACCCTCATCTTGAGAAAACTCAGGAGGATATCCCTCGACAGGAGCAAACTCCGACTCGGGGAGGTCAGCAAGCTAAAAAGGAGAAGTATCTCAGTATTGCAAAAATAACATAAAGATGAGCACATGAAAAGAGTTGCTGCTGAAGACTTACTGGCACAACAGGATCTTCCGCTTTATGCAGGTCTAGGGACAGATCCGGAATCTTCCTCTCGATCCCCTCTCTTATCAGCCATTTGATTTGGCTTACATAATATTTTGGTTCTAAGGTTTTGGAGCTGATGCGGAGGGAATCCTTCTTCGACGACATGATGGAATGCATCTGTCGATCTCCATGATGTTGAAGGGGCTGGATCCGGCGTGCCACCTAGCATTGAACCAAATTGGACCCTTTTAGGCCCGTGTGCTACATCAGATATTCGATCCGCCTCTTGGCGAGAAGCAGATCGTCACTGAGAGCCGGAGAAAGCTCGTCCCAGGACTCTTGGGGCGTGGCGGCTCCGTCGATGAAAGCCGGCAAAGCATGATCTTTGCTAGGAGCGGGGATATCCTTGTGATAGAAAAGGTGGATGGCCATTGTTTGACCGACTCACTTGCCATGATCCAGGGATAAACACGCTCTCGCCTAACCGAAAAACTAATGGTAATTTATCCGGACATGAAAGTAGTACCGGAAGAGAGTAAGGCTTGGCCTAATGCTGAGATACCCCTCGCACAAAGAGGCATACATGCTTAACTCTAAGATGGAGTTTGGGGGGAGATGGTGGAGATGAACTCCGTAATGATCTATAACCTCGGAAAATAAATCCGAGGGAGGAAAACTCAGACCTTTGTCAAGGTGAGTGCCGAAGTGCACTCGCTCGTCGTCGCGAGGGTTGGAGACGGTTTCGCTGAATCCGCTCCGCCGGTCGCTGGCGCGGAGGAGCCCTTCATCTTCAATGATGCAGAGTTTGGGATCGTCGAGGATGCACGGGATCCAAACCCCACGGTGGCTCTCCTTCTCTACCCCCACCGCCGTTGCCGTCACTGCCGGGCCGGAGGATGATGAAGAAGCCATTCTTTTCGGTGCTCCGGTGACCTTGGATGGGCGGTGCTGGAGGTTTTTCTAGGGAACAGTGGAGCGCTAAGTTCGTGTGAGGCGTAGAGGAGAAGGAAACGGCGCTGAGAACTGGTGAAGAAGATGGGGAAAGGAATCCACACCACTTATATCCGCTAGGCGCGTCAAGATTCGTGTAAACGCTACAGTAAACGTGCCACGCGTCGTGGAAAGGACTGGGAAACCCCCGCACGATGATTACGTCGCCTCGATCTCCACGCACGCATTGAAATGGCGCCTCAGTTCCGCGAAAGGAGGACCTACCAACGGTCGTGCTGATAGGAAATGTCTGTCAGTGACGTGACTTGACCATGACTATTGTCAGATTACGTCAGAGGCCAAGTTCTAGCTTAGTTTGAATTTCGAGCTAGAAACACGAATAACGTACTTATAGGTCCGACTCATTTTTTGAGACCCGGATCGTATCTTTTGTTTTGAAGTTTCAGGAACCCTTCAATATTCTGCAAGCCGAAGATCAAGCTAGATGATGATGAATCCGACTTTGGACCTTGGAGGCTTCCGGGGGCTGTTATTGGGGATATACTTTCCGGGTATCCTCACAGTTCCTCACTGACCAGGGTGGCCCACTTCTGGTTAGAGCTTCGCTTCACGGGCGGCCTAGTCAGGGAGAAGAGACGGAGTCCCATCCGGTGACAGGAAGGCCCAAAAGACTTACCGATGTAGGCCCATAGTGTTACTTGTAGTTCAAGATGTACTCTATAACCGGCTCTTAGTCGTAGCCGGATAGATCTCTCCTGTAAACCCTAGGCCGGAGATCTATATAAGCCGTCCTAGGGAGAGCCTTTAGGGCACCCTCACAATAGTCTACAATCTCAACTCGCATAGGCGAAACCCTTGTAACCCATATTCCGGCTCAGCCATTTTACTAGATTGCTAGCAGGAGTAGGATCCATCCAAAGCTGGCGGATTCAAACCTGGGTAAACTTGTGTGCTCACCGTCCCGGAACACCATATGTCTCACACCCCACTCTTCCACACGCCCCGAGGACCCCCTCATGGCGTACTTGTCATCAATCCGATGACATTGGTTGTTTCTTTTACAAGTTCTTACATAAACTTTGAGAGTACCAATACTTTTGCCCATATATTGACACGTATGCCACTCATGTCATCAACTCATAGCCGAAATCCGGGGTTATACCATAGATCGTTCAAAAGCTACCAGAGTTGTTGGCATCCCAAAGGTGTGCATTAGAAACTTAGATCTTTCTCTTCTCTTTTTTATGCTAGTACCACAGTTTGATCCATAAGGTTAGCTTTGGCATGCATCACAATTACCAATAGACTTCATTTCAACCAAACAACTCCTTTCATGAGTGCTGTCAAGACTATCAAAACATTTATGGGGTTAAGTATCTTCAAGGATATACTCTCAAGACAATCATTCATCAAACAAGTCATAAATTTTAGACTTTTTCTTATTGTACTTGTTTGGCAATATTATTTCCAAGGCAAGACTTGGTTAGCTAAAAGAACTAGAGCAAAAGCTTCCACAACTAATCATCATACTAATAAAAAGCTCTACTCTAACCATATTAAATTACTCCCACTTGCATGTCATCTTAGCAAATCGACCAACTAGGATAAACAACTCAAACTTCAATAGTGGGAGACATATGACGTACCTCTCATAAGTGACTTCATGATCCTCTTCCTTATAGGATGTGTTCCTTCAAAACTCAAACACGATTACTCTCATAATAATATTAAAGCAAAGAGGTAAAGTGCAAATCCACATTTACGAAAAAAGGGAAAATGGAAAAATATTTTTGTATTTTTGAGGACAGGGATTAAAGAATAAAAAAGAAATTGCGACCAAGCAAGGAACTAAGAAAAGAAAAACAAAAACAAACTAAAAATGAAAGCAAACTAAAAAGCAAAGTGTTGGAACAAGCCAACATGAGTGTTTCAAAGCTCCCAGGGAGCTGGAGTACAACCTCATTATTACACAAATAAATTTGTCGGGGGGAACACATCCCCAAGCTCAAGCTTTTGCAAGCCCTTTTGTTGCTCATTGTGGTGGCTGTGGATAGTCTCTCATGTTTCATTGGCTGCTCCAATCATGGAACTGGTGATGAGGTTTGCAGAAGCATATCGAAGGTTGATGGAGAGGTTGTTCATGTTATGAATATTTCCTTCGAGAGCATAAATACCTTCATAGGTGGTGTAGTAGTTTGGTGGCTGCATATCTTGTTTGGGTCCCTCTTGTTCTACTTCTTCATCTTCTCCTCCTCCCACGGGTATTTCTTGATGAGGTATATCTGCCTCAACCTGCGCGTCAGAATGCAAACGTCCATCCTCGATAGAGAATATACCATTAGGTAAAGGAGCTAGGATCAAGTGATCCGCTCTAGGTATATCAAGGAAGTATCTACCATCAGTTCTAGAAACCATACCACATGATCTTAGAGTAGAAAGACCGAGATGGTGACTTCCTGTCAATGGTTGGATGTTACCTAGGTTGATGTGAAGTGCAGGTGCAATAACGGTTACAACTCGTCCTCTGCATATGGGTCCTCGAGATTGAAGAGCTTGATGCTTAAGGTAAAACACAAGAAGAGTGCCCAAATTTGGCGTTAAGTTACAATTAATAATAGCAGCCTTTGCGAGGATCATCATGTCCTCCTCATTAACTCTAGTAAACTCACCACGTGCCTGCAAGGTGTTAGCAATAACATAAAACAAATAACGAATAGCAAGATGATCAATTTGGTTCCCCTTGGGTGTGTTTCCATAGATTCTCATCAAATTAAAGTACTCCCAAGGTGCAGTATTTAAAACAAAAGTAGTGGAGCATATGTCGGTGTTGTTGTTGGCAAACCCAAAACATTGAGCCCATTGGTCGAGTGTCAAGGAGTACTCACAGTTCATAAGATGAAAGTTGATGCGATCAACTCCATGCCTTTGATCCTCGGAACAATAGTGAGAGCCCACTATATGCGTCAAGGTGTTGAGGAACTGAAATGTCAAGCGGCGGTACGTGGCGACATCCTGGAAGACAAAGTCATACAAACCAACATTGTTGCAAAGGAAATTGAAATTAGCATGAATGCCAAGTTGGTTCAGGATATAGGGACATGCCCACTTGTTGGACTTGATTTCTCGGAGCTTGAGATGATTGAAACGGTTCAGCTGAAACTCCTTGGTGATCTCAATACTAAGTGACTCGGGGGGGGGGGGTCAACGTATCAACGGGTGGTGCGAAAGATTCTACAGCCATCACATGTGTACGACTCCTCGTGTTCATCTAAAACAAAATAAATAAAGATTGCTAATTAAAGATTTTAATCCAATAGAAACATAGCATAAACGATCCTCTATACTAGTTACAAAAGAAACTCCTCTAAAACAATACTAAGCATGCTTAATATCAAGATTAGATCAAGAACAAGACCTAAGCCTAGATTTATGATGATGAAAGATTCAGTGAAGCTTTGGTACAAATAAGTTGAAGATCGGAGTAGAATCATACCTTAGATCGATTGAGTGCAAGGAACTAAAGAAAGATTGAGTAAATTTGAAGATTCAATAGAGGTATTTTGGATGTTGGAGGTAGAAGAAAGAGAAATATTTGTTTTGGAGATTTTTAGGTTACCTCCTCGTAGTGTTTCTAGCGGCCGCGTACATGATACGTGCGGGCGGTACGGCCGGAGCCCGCCCATACCGGGTGACATACCTTGGGGGTGACAACTCCCTTCCGGCGATGCACTCGGTATAGGCACACGATATGGTCGCGCGCGCTTGTACTGCTGGTCGTTATTAATTCGGTACCTTTGCTTGAAATCTGATGGTTTGCTCGAGGGTACGGTATAGGTGCGTGGTACGGGCGCGTCCAATCGTACTAGTGGTCGTTACGAGCACTATTTCCTGCGGCAAAAAATCAGAATTTCTATCTTCCAATGCCTCGAGGTGGTACGGGCGCACGGTACGGGCCCTTTCGGTCGTACCACTGATCGTTAAACGGCTAGTGAGCTCCAAAACTCAAAGAATTTGATTAGTAGCTCCACGCATATTTGCACATCTTATCAAAAGGACAAAATAACAGCAAATATACTACATAAAAATGAGCAATACTTCTTAGGCCATGTGTTAGTAAAATAAGAGATCGAGGATTATCTTATTTCTTCTCGTCTCTCCAAAGGTCTTCTTGAACACTCTTTATTCGAAACAAACAAAACAAAATAAAAACAAAACTAACAAGACTAATACAAAAGTAAAAAACTTTATTTCACATGGGTTGCCTCCCATGAAGCGCTTCTAGTTAAGGTCAATTAGCTTGACCCTGATGGCAATCATTTAGGTTTAATGAGTGGAATTCCCACTCCAAAGTAATTGGCTTTCAAAGTAATTATACCATCGTCATCATTAGGCTTGGCCTTCTTCTTCCTAGGGAAGTGGACTATGAAACGATCTCTAGATGGTAGCCCTATTTTCACATTCCCCTCAAGTAAATTAATTAAAGCTTTGATAGTTCTTAGGAATGGCCTACCTAAAATTATAGGTGTTATGGGATCTTCAGGCATGTCCACAATAACAAAATCAATAAGAGCATGACTACCTTTAATTGCAACAATTATATTTTCTTTTATCCAACAGCTTGTTTACAAGTTGAATCTGCTAGATGGAGTCTCAGTTCAGTAGTTACAAATGGCCCCAAGTTTAATTTGTCAAATAGGCTTTTGGAAATTATTGAGACGCTTGCACCAAGATCACAAAGTGTGGATATCTCATTAACTCCCACCTTAACTTTAATAGTGGGCTCAAATATATCATCTAACTTAGCAGGAAGCTTATCAGCTAGTCTCTTATACTCCAGCTCTAAATCTCGAACTTTAGATGCCACTTGTTGTATAAATTGTTGGTACATAGCATCATTACCTTGTTCTATACCAGGATTATTCACGATGATCATCTTTAGTAGATCTTCCACGGTATATTCTGGTGTTGGCACGTTGCTATAATCCATCTTTTCAGGCTTTTCTTCATTTGTTACCACAATCATCATCTTGAGGTCTTCTACCGGATTTGGATCGGGCTTTCCAGCAAACTTTGAGCTTGGCTCTTAGCTACCTTACCCAACTGAGCCTCCACGATCTTTGTCCTTTCCTGTAGAGCATGCACATCATTTATAATTTCAACGGCTTGGTTAGATAATTTTCCTATACTACTTTCATGGTTCTTCATGATTTTAATAAGCATATTATTTTGCTCGGTTTGAGCTTGTATAAAAGTTCTAACAGTTTGCTCAAACAAGAGATTGCCATGATTTGCTCCATTATTATTATCATAATTGTAAGGAGCTCCTACATGATTAGAATAAATTTTTTGAACATTAGAAGCATAATTGTGATTTTCCCATGTAGGATTAAAAGGAGTGCGAGCTATAAAATTGACATCATTAATATCGGTAGTGATAGCATTAACTTGAGTATATTATTTGCCCTTTACTATATTAAGTACCTCGTCTACCTTAGATGTAAGCTCTTCATTATTTACCTCGGTAATTGAACTTACTCTCTTCGAAGTTCTCTCCATATGCCATTGGGCATGATTATTTTGCATATCATCAAGTAATTTCTTTGCAACACTCACTTGCTTTCCCATGATTGTTCCTCCTGTTGTAGTATCTAGCATAAACTTAGACATTGGTTTAAGACCATTATAAAACAAATGCAATATAAGCCATTCTTCCATCCCATGACTAGGACAGTTCATTGCGGCTTCTTTCATCCTTTCCCACGCAAGTGCTAGTGGCTCACGGTCTTCTTGTATAAAGCTTGTAATGTTGGATCTTAGTTGCATAGTTTTAGCTGGGGGGGATTAGTCATAAACAAATTAGTACATTCCTCCCAAGATTTAATAGTGCCATTTGGTAGAGCTAGCAACCAATCCTTAGCATTTCCTCTAAGAGAGAAAGGAAACAATATTAATTTAACAATATTTGGATTTACATCCTTAATACACATCATGTTGCAAATTTCAGTAAAAGTGTTTAAGTGCAAACCCGAATCCTCAGAAGATGAGTCCCCAAATTGGTTTTGTTGAACCAAACTTAAAAGGTTAGGCTTTATTTCATAAGCTTCCGCATCAACAGAGGGCTGAGTGATAGGTGCACAAATAAAATCATCAGTGGGAGTAGCATACTCCCCAAGTCCTTTTTGTGTCATGGCTCTTATATTTTTGGTATTTTTTAAGTAAAGAAAACAAATAGCAAGTAACTATTTTTTTGAGTTTTCAAATAGATAACAAGAAAGTAAATAATAACAAGAAATAAACTACAAACTAATGATAAAGCTAAAAACAAGGTCTCTAGTGACCTCACCAGGATAGCAAAATTGCTTCCCCGACAACGGTGCCAGAAAAAGGGTTGATACCTTCGATCCGGATTCATGGATGTAGTATAATAGTTTTTTCCCTAGAAGACCTAGGTTTAATCGAACCTTGGAAAGCAATGCTAAAAGAAAATAAAAAAGGACACGTCTATAAGACTTTGTTTCTTTGTTCCCTTAGTTTACCCGATCAATCTAGTTTACTTTTATGATGGGTTTAATCGATGGAAGGAGATAGGCCAGGGTTGAAGATCCATCTGCAGTTGCACACCATATGGGATAAAAGATAATAATAAGCATAGTTATGTGTAATGGTTTATTAGGGATAATATCTTGTGGGCAACACATCCTAATATACTAGAGCCCCCGTGATGAAGCGGGCATAGCAATAGTCTTTTAGTCCAACCGAGTGCACCACGAAGCAACAGGTACAAACGATTATTAAGTGTAAAACACAGATCAAAGCATTAAATGGTGATATTGTCGTGATCCTGAATGGGTGGCTAAACAAAGATCGTACTACCCTTTATGTCACTAGGGTTCCTATGAGATCCTTGCTAGCCAAGTATCTCACATCAAGCCTTTATCAATCTATTGGATCTTAGGTACATACAAGTCCACAGATCAAGGCAAAAGACAAAGAAACAAAAGATACAAATCTCTATTGCAAACAAAACACAATACTCCCATGAATTAGATGCCCATAATTTCTTCGAGATTTCTCCCCAACCGGCAGCCCGTGAGGGCTACTCACTCATAACAAATAGATCTAGGATAGAAAACATTATGCAAAATACTTAGATTGAAATCAAATATACTTACAATGGTCACCGAATCATAAAGATCTAAAGTACAAAGCAATGGCTATGGATAATGGAGGGGATGGATGATGGAAGTGATGAGCAATGGCGTGGATCTCCTTTGGTGGTGTTGTGATGTAATCTGAGATTGGCGACCCTCTGGCCGGCGGCTGGAGCCTCAAAATATATAGGCGTATTCACGAAAGTTGTAGGGTTTGACAAGATGAAACCGTCACCACATGGTACGGGCGGATGGTGCAGGCGGGCCCTGCCCATACTAGAGTTTGTTATAGCGTATGACGCCTATAATTGACTCTCCAATTACTTGGCTGTGTGGACTTCCTCAAAAACCTTCATTATGACTTCTGATTTCGTATTAAAAGCGTGATTTCTTGCACAACAGAATTAAATGCAAGGTTTTGCATATCTTTGCAATTATTAGTCATTAGTGTCAAGGATTGAGAGTTTCTTGTTAATTGCTTGACCAAAAACAATATTTAAAAACGGTGGAAGATGGCTATTTTTGGAGCCATCACTCGCCACCACCTACGATGGGACGGAACCGGCTGACCTAATTAAGAGGAGCCCCGGGAGGCGGAGCAAACGACACTACTAGCGAGCTGCCACCACCTCGATAGATTTTCTTGGAAAAAGGGCCTCATACCTTCGATCCGGATTATGGATGTAGTATAGCTCTTTTTCCCTAGTAGACCTAGGTTTATCGAATCCCCGGGAAGTAGAAGCGTAGTGAAGTTACTTTAGCGGACCTTCGAGAGTTTTAGAATTCTTTTTGTGTTTTACTGGACCAAGAGTTTGCGGTCTTTTGTTGTTGTCGATGATGGAGAGAGAGGGCATAGGGTGTTCGGTTTCACCTGTAGCTGTGCAAAACATCTGATGCGAATAAAAGATAATAATAATAAAATATGCATGTAATTGTTAAAGCAAGATAATTATATGTGGGTAGTGTATCCATAATTGCTATTACCTCCGCAACCGCTTATAGCAATAACCTACTAGTCTCATCCATAGAAGAAAGAGAAATAATATATGCATAGTGACATCACCGTTAATCCCAAGTAAATCCCTCACATACAATCGTACTACCCCTTCTGTCACAGGGGTTCCCAACCTGAAGATTAGTCATTACTCATACTCTTTATACCTGGCTCAATCCTCGGGGTCTTGGGTACCTGGCAAGTCCTTGGATTGAGGCAAGAGAGGATACAATAATCATCATGTCATACAAACTAATACATGATCCCATCTATGATAAATAACATGCACAAAATCTACATGGCTAGGCCGAAGCCCTTAGCCCAAAGAGAATTACTCACGCATAGAGATGGAATTAGCGATCATAAACATTGCAATGGAAATCATAAGATTGATAGCAAATAGTCTTACAATGTCGCCAATTGAAGATGAGATCTACTATTACAAGTGGTGGAATATGGCTATGGTGGTGGAGAAGGGTTTGGAGATTAGATCTAAGTCTATTCCTCTAGCGGCTCATCGGTGTTGTGGATGCAGGGTTCTAGAGGTGGATGGCGAGAGGGCAAGCTCCCGTTTCTCGCCGCCTAAAGCCTCTTTATATAGGGGTCCCTTCACAAAAGTTGTTATGTTTGACCTAGCGGTGTCCATGGCAACTATACGGCTAGAACTATACGGCCGAAATTTGATTTCGGTCATATAGTTGGTCGTTAAAGCGGTTGTCTCCACTTCACGACCCCTGGTTTCTTCGGGTTGTTGGAAATCTCGTATCTTTGACTTTAATGTTGTGATTCCCACCATCAAACGTCATTATTTGTGCAGGGAAAAATAGAAAGAAAAGATTGCATACCCCTTTAATTATTAGGCATTAGTGGCAGGATTTAGAGAGACATTTCATCAAAAATATGAATAATATCCACTTTAAATGTGGATGTAGATGGCTATATTTCATAGCCATTAACCTCCCCAAGCTTAAACGTGATCAAGAAAACCAAAATCAAAAAGGAACTCAACATTTAAACTGAAATAACAAGATGATGATCTTACTCATGATTGGTAGTCTCAAGTTTCCTCCACTTTATTAATTTGAAAAACTTCAGCATAGATAGAGTAATGGCAAGCATAGCATATGGGTTTTTATGCATCCTTATAGCGCAACAAAATTATTGTTACCATGGATGACTCAAATGAGTAAACCTTATTCCATGTCATGTAATCAACTCATAGGCTTGCCTTTGAACAATAAAGTATAATCATGTAAAATTGAGAGTGTGAGAGTTTTTCATGAAGAACATATACACTAGAGTATCTCAATTCTCCCACATTAATAAGTAAAGACTTTTCAAGCGCTACTTTTCTATTCATTATCCTTCAAGAATTTAAATTCTTAAGTAATTGAGAGCATGCCAAAGATTTTAATTAGTTTATCGGGCTGTGATGGACACTCGTGGCATCACCAAGGTTTTTGTTCCTTTTGCATAATGATTACTCATATCAGCCAGAGGAGTGATTCCACCATGATCACAACACTCGAGATTGCCAAGAATCTTACCCATTATAGCATTGTTCCTGCATATGTTTAATCAACTCATAGCCGAAATCTAGGAGTTTCCTCCATGAAGATCGTTCGTAGGCTAGCGGAGTTGTTGACATCCCATGAAGTTTGACATGCATAGAGCTATATCATTCTTATGATTCACAAGTCAAACTTTGACATGCTCACAAAAACCGCTAAACATTAATTCAATTGAACAAATCCTTTTAAAGAGATCTATCAAGTCAATCATTATTTTCTGCGGTGTTGATTGTTTCTATAAATTAGCCTTCAAGACTAAACACTACAACGCCCAAGTCTTCAATTGTGAGACTTTTTCTTATTACAATTGTTTAGCAAATTTTTAGGCAAGACTTGGTTAACTACAAGAGCTGGAACAAAACGTACCCAACTAAATACCCATGCACACAAGATTTTACTACAATATAAAGACTCACTCCACCAATATAATATCTTAACATTTACTACTAACTAGAATGGGTTTATCAAACTTCAAAAGTGGGGAGTCTTAAGGCATACCTCTCATGATTGGTTCCACTTCTATCTTCCCTTTAGATTTGCTTCTTGGCAACTCAAAGTCGATCACTCTCCTGCAAATATGTAAAAGCCACAAGGAGAATAGAAAGGAAGGAAGAGGGAAAATAAAGATAAATGGAAAAATATTTTTGTTGTTTTTTAAAAGAGGGAGTTAAAGAATAGAAAATTGGTGGCATAGCTCGGCTAGAAAATCTTGAAAACAAATAGAAATAACTAAAGATGAAGTGTTGGGGAAACCAACACGGGTGCTTATAAACTCGATTAAAAAACATAACCTCGAAATAAATAAAAGCAAATGAATGCCAAATAAAGATAATGAGGAAACTTCCCCAAGCTTAGGCTTTTGCAAGCCCTTCAAATCATTATGGTGGCGGGAAAAAGTCACGACTCCAGTTCGCAAATTGAGTTGAGAAATTACTAGTTGTTGCCTGGAGGTTCAAGGAGAGGTTATGCATCCTCTCCACAGTCCCTCCAAGTTCTTGGAAGTCTTGGTATGTAGCGAACCGGGTTGGTGGCTGCTCCTCTTCTTGGTCCTCATCCTCATCCGGAATCTCCTCCTCGGGTTGGTGTTGCTCAACCTGCAAGTCATATAGCAAACGCCCTTCCTTGATAGAGAAAAGACCATTTGGCAAGGGAGCGGGGTAGAGACGCCCAACTCTAGCAATATGCAAGTAATAAACACCACCTCTCCTAGTGAGCATTCCATAAGATTTTAAAGTAGAGAAACCAACACGTTGCTCACCTAGCACTAGTTGCAACTCACCTAGGTCGACGCCTAGGGCAATGGCAAGCACGATGATGATGCATCCACCTGTGATTGGTCCTTGGCTTTGGGCGGATTGGTACTCTAGGTAGCGCACAAGAATTGTGCCCAAGTTGAGTGGCAAGTAGATGTTGTTGAAAGCAGCCTTTACGAGGACTAAGATTTCCTCCTCATTGAGTCTCGTGAACTCATTTTGTTCCTGCAAGGTGTTTGCAATAACATAGAACAAATAGCGAATTGCAGGATGTTGAATATTCTTCCCCTTGCTTACTCTAGAGATGAAACTCATTCCATTATAATAAAGTTTCGGGGAAGGGTCTATGCCAGTAAAGGATGCACATAAGGCATTATCATCATTGTTTGGCAAATTAAAACATGCGCACCATTCATCTAGTGATAAGGCATAATTGTTGTTCATAAGTCGGAAAGAAATCATGTCCTCTTCATGCCATGCTTTAACAGTGCTTTGCAAAGAACTTAGAAATTCAAGAGTTAACCGGTGATAAGTGGGCACATCATTGAATACAAAGTTTTGCAAGCTAGATCTATTGCCAAGTAAATTGGAGTCATTAGAAATACCGAGTTGATTCAATATAATGGGGCAAGCCCATGGTTGTCTTCACTTCTCGGTTCTTGATCCTATTGAAGCGATCATGTTGGAGCTCATACCTGAACAGTATCCCCATGTGTTCTTGAGCGGCAGTCTGAGAAGCACTAGCGATGGCACGAGCACGAGTTTGGATCCTTGTGTTCATCATCTAAAATAATAAGGAAATAAAAAATAAAGCATTTTGATCCAACAATAACAAACATAACACGTTCCTCATCATAGCACATTAAAAAGTCCCCTCAAAATAATAATCCAAGCAAGAGAATCATGGCAATTAGTTCATAGTAGGTCTCACCCTAGATTGATAATGATAACAGATCGAAGATGAATTTGCAAAAAGTAATTGGAAGATCAGACGAGAAACATACCGTAGATCACTTGTGTGCGAGGAAATCGAACGCAATTAAGTAGAGATGAAGATCTCTTGAGGTTTTGAGAGAGTTTGGATGTAGAAGAGAGAAACATGATTGAAGTTTTGGTGTTGGGGGTACCTTCCCGTGGCGATTTTGTGGTCGGACGCAACTATACAACCAAACTATATGGGCGTTACAATTTGTTCCTGGCCGTATAGTTGGTCCGATGTAAAAAAATTAGGCTTTCCACCTGGTGGCACAACTATACAACCGGAACTATACGGCCGAGATTTTTATCCCCGCCGTATAGTTGGTCGTCAAACCTTCTGTACCTGGAAAAGAAATTCTAAAAAGGCATCGATATCTATACGACCGGAGCTAGAATTTTTATTCCCGCCTTATAGTTGGTCATTAAACCTTCAATACTTAAGAAAGAAAAATTGTCGATGGCAAAGATATCTATACGACTAGAACTATACGGCCAGAATTTTTATTCCCACCGTATAGTTGGTCATTAAACCTTCTGTAGTCATCAAAAAAATTCTGTTTCTTAGAGAATTCTTTCTTATCCTGAAACTTAGCCAAACACCTTGTTTTTGACAAAAAAATGACAGTAAAAATTGTCGACCAACATCATCATGTATTAAGCAGGATTATTAGTACACCAAACTTCTTCTCCTGGGCTGGAGCTTTCTAGCACTCTTTATTAAGCATAAAACTTAAACTAAAACTTAAAACTTTACTCAAACCTTTATTTTACATGGGTTGACTCCCATGAAGCGCTCTTTTATGGTCAATAGCTTGACCTCGATGTTGCTCACTTAGGCCAGATGAGTGGAACACCCACTCCAAAATAGTTGGTCTTCAAAGTGATGGCCTCCTTTTCATCATGCTTGGCTTTCTTATTCCTAGGAAAATGAATAACAAAAGGATTCCGCGAAGGCAATTGAAGCTTCATGTTCCCTTCATGCAGATTAATCAAAGCCTTAATAGTTCTTAAGAATGGACGGCCTAATATAATAGGAGCAGTTGCATCTTCAGGCATGTCAACAATAACAAAATCAATAAGAGCAGGATAACCTTTAATGTATACTAAAGCATTTTCTTTAATCCCTACAACTTGTTTGTAGGTAGAATCTGCTAGATGTAATTTTAACTAGGTGATTTCAAAAGAGCCAAGATTTAACTTATTAAAAAGACTTGAAATTGTTGAAACGCTTGCACCTAGATCACAAAGTGTAGCTATCTCATTGGTCCCAATTTTAATCTTAATAGTAGGCTCAAATATATCATCAAGCTTCACAGGTAATTTTTCAGCAATTTACTTATATTCTTCCTCAAGCTCACATACCTTTATTGCTACTTGATTAACGAAGTGTTGATACATAGCTTCATCATTTCCCTCACTGGAATCTTGATGTTGATCCTTTTTACAAGATCTTCAAGGGTGTAACTTGGTGAAGGAGCATTACTATAATCAAGTTCTTTAGGCTCCTCCCTTTGGATTCTCATCATCTTGAGGTCTTCAACAGGATTGGGCTCAACTTTACCTACAAATTTAGCTAGAATGAGAGTTTGAGTCTCGGTTATCTTACCTAGCGGTGCCTCAACAATCCTTGTTCTTTCATGGAGGGCCTGCAAATCATTCCTCAAACTTACAACTTGGTTAGATAATTTACCAAGCATAGCATCATGGTTCTCCATTATTTTAACAAGGATATTGTTTTGCTCATTTTGTGAGTCTATAAAGGACTTAAGTGTTTCTTGGAGACTACCATTACTTGATCGCACATTATTATTAGAGTTACCTGCATGACTAGAATAATGTTTCTGGAAATTAGGATTATAATTCTTCTTCCAAGCAGGGTTATAATAATTACGAGCTATGAAGTCTATTTCTTCAATATTTGGTTCTAGGATAGCTCTTACCTGGTTTTCCTTATCTTTTACGGCTAATATGAGCTCATCTAGCTTAGTATTGGGTTCTTCATTTTCTTGTGGTGAGACGGAGTTCACCTTCTTCGTGTTTGATCTATCCACATGCCACCGGGCATGGTTATCTTGCATATTGTCTAGCAGCTGCTTTGCTTCGGTAATATGTTTGCCCATAAATGTTCCTCCATCTGCAGTATCAAGCATAGACTTAGACATAGGGTTAAGAGCATTATAAAATAAATGGAGAATTAACCAATCTTCCATCCCATGACTGGGACAGTTTCTCATGCATTCTTTCATCCTCTCCCATGCAAGCGCTAGCGGCTCACGCTCTTCCTGTCTAAAGCTAGTAATATTAGATCTCAGTTGCATAGTCTTTGTAGGTGGGAAAAATGTAGTCATAAATAAAGAAGTACACTTCACCCATGATGCAATAGTATTTCTAGGCAAAGATAGCAACCATTCTTTTGCTCTTCCTCTAAGAGAGAAAGGAAATAAGCGCAATCTGACCGCATCGGGGTCAACATCTTTTATGCGCATCATATCACATATTTCAGTGAAAGTGTTCAAGTGCATACCTGCATCCTCAACAGCAAAGCCTACAAATTTATTCTGTTGAACCAAACTTAAATATTGGGGCTTAATTTCGTAATCATCAGCAACATGCTGGCTAGGTAATAGGAGTACACAAATAATCATTGTTGGGAGTTGCAAACTCCCGAAGCTTATTTTCATCCATATTTCCTATGTTTTGGGGTTTTCTTAAACAAAGACTTCTGATAATAAAAACAAGAATTAAAATACTAACTATTTTTTTTGGTTTTTCAAATAAAGACTGAAAGCAAACTAACAAAACTAAAAACAAGAATTAAAACTAGCAAGGTTACTACTAACCTCACCAGGGTAGCTATTGCTTCCCCGGCAAAAGCACCAAAAAAAGTGTTGATACCTTCGATCCGGATTATGGATGTAGTATAGCTCTTTTTCCCTAGTAGACCTAGGTTTATCGAATCCATGGGAAGCAGAAGCGTAGTAAAGTTACTTTAACAGACTTTCAGGAGTTTTAGAATTCTTTTTGTGTTTTACCGGACCAAGTTTGCTGCCTTTTGTTATTGTTGATGATGGAGATAGAGGGCCTAGGGCGTTCGGTTTCACCTGTAGCTGTGCAAAACATCTAATGGGAATAAAAGATAATAATAAAGTATGCATGTAATTGTTAGAGCAAGATAATTATATGTGGGCAGTGCATCCATAATTTTTATTGCCCCCACAACCACTTATAGCAATAATCTACTAGTCTCATCCATAGAAGAAAGCAAACTAATGATATGCATAGTGACGTCACCGTTAATCCCAAGTAAATCCCTCACATACAGCCATACTACCCCTTCTGTCACTAGGGTTCCCAACCTGCAGATTAGTCATTACTCATACTCCCTATACCTGGCTCAATCCTCGGGGTCTTGGATACCTGACAAGTCCTTGGATTAAGGCAAGAGAGGATACAATAATCATCATATCATACAAACTAATACATGATCCCATCTATGATAAATAACATGCACAAAAGCTACATGGCTAGGCTGAAGCCCTTAGCCCAAAGAGAATTACTCACGCATAGAGATGAAATCAATGATCATAAACATTGCAATGGAAATCATAAGATTGATAGAAAATAGTCTTACAATGTTGCCAATTGAAGATGAGATATACTATTACAACTGGTGGAATATGGCTATGGTGGTGGAGAAGGGTTAGGAGATTAGATCTAAGTCTATTCCTCCGGTGGCTCTTCGATGTTGTGGATTTAGGGTTCTGGAGGCGGATGGCGAGAGGGCGAGCTCCCGTTTCTCGTCGCCCGAAGCCTCTTTATATAGGGGTCCCTTCATGAAAGTTGTTCTATTTGACCTAGCGGTGTGGATGGCAACTATATGACCAGAACTATACGGCTGAAATTTTATTCAGGTCGTCTAGCTGGTCGTTAAAGCGTCTGTCTCCACTTCACGAACCTTAGTTTCTTCGGGTTGTTGGAAATCTCGTATCTTTGACTTTAATGTTGTGATTCCCATCATTAAACGTAACTATCTGCGTAGGGAAAAATAGAAAGAAAGGATTGCATACCCCTTTGATCATTAGGCATTAATGGCAGGGTTTAGAGAGATATTTCATCAAAAATATGAATAATATCTAGTTTAAATGTGGATGTAGATGGCTATATTTGACAGCCATCAGGGCCACGCTGGCGGCAACCGATGCTCTCCTTCGTTTCCTACCCGAGGCGATTAGAGACAGCCCCGGTGTGGGATCCTAGCTTGCTCGGATCATGGACCCTGTTGGATACGTCATGCAGCTTCACCAATCAGTAGGACCTCACCCCATCAAGATCGTTTCCCTAGCTGTTGCGGAAAAGGGGAGGAAGTGATCCAGGACGTTCAAGCCAGGAAATTTGCACTTCACTCGTTTCCCGGCTAGATCTCGGGCAAACACCCGCCGCAGAGTGCCACGTGGGTGCGCTCGGACAAATCTTCGATCACGGGATGTCCTTTGCGTGCACGGGGGCGCCTTGACGTTCCCCTCGCATAGTGTTGTCAAATAACTTTCCCGGGAGGTATGCGTTGTGCACCCCGAGTGTGGATGATCTGCGCCCCCTAAAATGGTCGGCTATATCGGTTACCTTCGATGCTAAAGATCACCCTGGCCGATGCGCGGGCGTGGGGATCTTACCTCTGGTGGTCTCCCCGACCATTAGCAACATTAGGGTCACCAAGATACTGGTGTATGGTGGCGCGGTCTTAAACCCCTTGTCTGTCCAACTCATGAAGCAGCTCCAGATCCCCGCAGAACGCCTCTCCCCGACGGGGGCGACCCAACTATTGGGACAGGTTACCCTACCCGTTATGTTCAGGACACCCGGGAATTTCTGCATGGAGAACATCACGTTCACTGTCGCATATGTTCTTCTACTTTACAATGGCATATTGGGACAACTAGGTTTGGCTAAGTTCATGGCAGTCACCCACTATGGCTATCACACCATGAAGGTCCTGGCTACAAAGGGGGTCGTCGCCGTCAAATGCGGACCCCCCAGGACGCGGTCTTCTGCATGGAGCAGTCATACCGGGTGATCGCGAAAACAGTCTCTTAGGGCCCGCGAGACATCGACGTGTCGGGTGCTTCGATCATACGAAAGAAGCGCCTTACTGAGGACCATGGTCTCACCAAGAAAGTCCCCTTGCTCGAAGGGTGTGGATGCTCCATCACCATTGGGGCCCGCCTCACCGATAAATAGGAAAGTGTGGTCGTCACCTTCCTCTAGGAGAACACTGACGTGTTCGCTTAGGAGCCCACGGGTTTGCCCGGGGTTCCAAGGGAGGTGATCGAGCACCATCTAGCGGTGAGCCTGGGAGCCCACGCGGTAAAGCAGAAGGTTCGATGATAAGCCCAAGACAAGTAAGACTTCATCATCTCGGAGGTTTGGAAGTTGAAGGCTGCTCAGGTCATCCGGGAAGTGTGGCACCCAAAGTGGGTGGCGAACCCTGTTGTGGTGCCCAAACCTCACAGCGACAGCAAAAGGTTGTGTATTGACTTCACGAACCTAAACAAGGCATCTCCAAAGGATCCATTTTTGTTGCCGCAAGTTGACCAAATCGTCGATTGCACCGCGGGATGTGATCTCTTATGCTTCCTCGATGCTTTCTCCGGGTACCGTCACATCAAGATGGCCAAATAAGACAAATACAAGATGACGTTCATCACCCTGGAGGGCTGCTTCTGCTACACCTGCATGCCATTTGGGATGAAGAATGCCAGGGCCATGTTCCAGCACGTTATGTGGGCGTGTCTTAGGGCTCAGATCGGCTGTAATGCAGAAGCCTACATCGATGACATCATGGTGAAAACCAAGCATCATCAGACCTTGCTCTGGGATTTGGACGAAATGTTCAATAACCCGTGCAATATCAACCTCGAGATCAACCCCGAGAAGTGCATTTTTGGGGTGTCCTCGGGGAAGTTATTCGGATTCCTGGTTTCGCACCTAGGAATCGAGGTTAAACCTGAGAATATTAAGGCCTTCGACCAGATGGAAGCTTCTAAGCGGATCAAGGATGTCCAACGTCTAAACGGGTGCATCACCGACCTTAGGCGCTTCATATCATGACTGGGAGAGCGTGCCCTCCCCTTATTCAAACTACTGAAGGAGGTCGAGCCGATAGAGTGGACACCGGAGGCGGAGACCGCATTCCAGGATCTAAAATGCTACCTCTCCTACCTGCCGGTTCTTGTGGCTCCTAAACCTAGGGAGCCACTACTGCTATACGTCGCTGCCACTACCAAGGTGGTCAGCACGGTCCTCATCGTGGAAAGGGAATAAGATGACACACGTGTCATCGCCAAGGGCCCCGGTCAACGGATTGAGCCAGGCACACCTCCCAGACTCTTTGAGCTAGGAAGCGACCCTGGATGCCTGGAAGCGCCTCTTCCTGATCCCTACAAGGTGGAGCCCGTGGAGGAAGATGAATCGGGAGTCATCACTAGGGGCCTTGGTCTCAGAACTGAGCCAGACACACCTCCTGAATTCTCGGAGTTAGTAAGTGACCCTGGATGCCCGAAAGCTCCTCCTCCCGGGCCCTGCAAATCAGGCGATGAAGATCGGTGTTGCGGGGATACCCCCGGTAGGGTGACGCCGGGGTATAAAGGCCGAGTTAGCTGGGGTACAACACGGTCAAAGCAAGTGCTAACCGGCTCACCTCAAGGCAGGCCGAACCACGGAGTGACCTGGCCCATGGAGCATCTCCTTGACTGTAGTCCGGCCAACATAAAATATATGCCGACCATGTTTGACTATCTGTTTTGCACGTAACTTGATAGCCAGGTTAGCCACATGCTAGCCGGACTATCCTATGGCTTCCAAGAGAAGGAATCTCCCGTTGGTAAAAAGGTGGCTTTATTAGCTGTAGCATGAGCGAAGCAAAGCAAAGAGGAGACCAGCAGGTCAGAGGCCACCAAGGTGACGCAGGCAGTGTTGGCTGACATAGCCCGTGTCTGGTGACGCTTAAAGACAAAGATTACGCTGTGGGTTACGTCCAAAGCCCGGACGAGCCATTAAAGAGAATAAATAAGCATATAGCTTTAGGCGAGGAGCATATTCTCCGAATATGCTGCCACGTGTGCCCTAATTTTGTAACTCGGGCTCCCCTATATATGGAGCACCGGGGCCTCCATAGAGGGGGATTGTGTTGGAGATATGCCCAAGAGGCAATAATAAAGTGGTTATTATTATATCTTTATGTTTATGATAAATGTTTACATCCCATGCTATAATTGTATTATTAGGAAACACTAATACATGTGTGTTTTGTAAACATAAAAGAGTCCCTAGTAAGCCTCTTGTTAAACTAGCTTGTTGATTAATGGATGATCATGGTTTCCTGATCATGGATATTGGATGTCGTTAATAACAAGGTTATATCATTAGGAGAATGATGTGATGGACACACACCCATAGTAAGCGTAGCATAAGATCAAGTCATTAAGTTCGTTTGCTATAAGCTTTAAAATACATAGTAACCTAATCCTTCGACCATGAGGTTATGTTAATCACCATCACCGGATGGGTACTTTGATGACATCAAACACCGCTTCGTAACTGGGTGGTCATAAAGGTGTCATTGGGTATTCTGAAAGTATGTGTTGAAGCGCATGGACCAAGATTGGGATTTGTCCATCCATATGACGGATAGATATGCTCTGGGCCCTCTCGGTGGAATGTCATCTAATTAGCTTGCAAGCATGTGACTGGGTCACAAGGGATGACATATCACGGAACGAGTAAAGAGTACTTATCAGTAACGAGGTAGAACTAGGTATGGAGATACCAACGATCAAACCTCGGATAAGTATAGTATCGCAAGACAAAGGGAATTGGTTTCATATGTAAGTGGTTCAATCGATCGCGAAGTCATCGTTGAGTATGTGGGAGCCATTATGGATCTCCAGGTCCCGCTGATGGTTATTGATATGAGATGTGTCTCTATCATGTCTACATATTCACGAACCGTAGGGTGACACACTTAAGGTTCGAAGTTGTTTTAAGTAGATATGGAATGTGCGTTGGAGACCGAATGTTGTTTGGAGTCTCGGATTGGATTCGGGACATCACGAGGAGATCCGGAATGGTCTGGAGAATAAGATTCATATATAGGGGATCATTTTCTAAGTTAGGAAATGTTCCGGAGTGTTTGTATGAGGATTTTAGAAGGTTTCGGAATGTTCCGGAAGGTTCTAGAAGATATCTTGGAGTTTGCTTGAAAATCAAGATAGGGATCAAGGAGTCCTGGTGGGTCAAGACACGGATTCGTGGGGGAGGAGGACTCCTCCCCCCTCCCCAAATTCGTTGGCCATAGAGGAGGGGAGTCCTACAAGGACTCCCCCTCCCCAGGCGCGCCTCCTCCCCTTAAATAGAAGGGCAGGGGCGCCCCCTCCACCTAAGCTCTCATAACGTCCAATCTCTGCCGCCTCTCTCCTCCACCATCTTCTGCACAGGCATAGGCGAAGCCCTGCAGAATTCTCTACTCCACCACCACCACCACGCCGTCGTGCTGCTGGGATTCCGTGGAGAAGATCTACTACCTCCGCTGCTCGCTGGAACGGGGAGAGGAAGGTCTGCTTCGACTCCGCACGTGTGACCGACTACGGAAGCGCTGCCGAATCGTGGCGCCGGAAGGATCGTCAACTTGACCAAGGGCGGAAGCGCTGCTGGAACGCGACGCCGGAAGGATCGTCTACTTGACCGAGGGCGGAAGCGCTGCTGGATCGCGACGCCGGAAGGATCGTCCACACGATCTTGAGATCGGCAAGTGATCGACTACATCAACCACGAGATCTAATCTCGTTAATGCTTTCGGATCTACGAGGGTTAGTTCCTATCTATCTCGTTGCTCATGTCTCATAGATTAGATCTTGGCTTTTATCTAGATTAGATCTAGGTTTTGTTCGTTCTTGCGGTAGAAATTTTTTGTTTTCCATGCTACGAACCCATCAGTGGTATCAGAGCCGTATCTATGCATAGATCTGTTGCACGAGTAGAACACAATGATGTTGTGGGCGTTGATGCTTTTGTTGTCGGTGTCTTAGCGTGTACTTTGCATCTTGCGGCATGGTGGGATGAAGCGGCTCGGGCTAACATTACATGTCATCGCACATGAGACCTGCTCCACGCTTGACGTGCAACTTGCTTTGCACAAGTGGCTTTGCGGGTGTCTGTCTCTCCCACCATAGTTAAGATTCAATTTACAATGAGCATCTTGACAACACTTGTATCAACGTTGTGGTCCATGTTCATAGGTAAGATCGGTCTTATGCAAAAGCCCCAAACCACGTAAAACATGCAAATAAAATTAGAGGCGTCTAACTTTTTTTTGCAGGGGTTTTGTGATGTGATATGGCCATCATGTGATTATGATTATATTTGATGTATGCAATGATCCTTGTTGTAATATGGCAACCGGCAGGAGCCTAATGGTTGTCTTTTAATTCTGTTAAGACCTGCGTGTCTATTCATCTTGTAATAGCTTTATTCCAAGTAGTTGTAATAGTTGCTAGTGATGATGGACAATCATGAAGCGGCGCCACGGACCTTGACGCCACGCCGGTGATGATGGAAATCTTGTCCATGCTTTGGAGATGGAGATCAAAGGCACAAGAAGAAAGGCCATATCATATCACATATTATGAATTGCCTGTGATGTTAATCCTTTATGCATCTTGTATTGCTTAGATCGCGACGGTAACATTATAAGATGATCCCTCTCACTAAATATCAAGTAATAAAGTGTTCGTCCTTAGTTGGCACCGTTGCTAAGACTCGTCGTTTTGAAGCATTTCGTGATGATCGGGTGTGATAGACTCTACGTGTGCATACAACGGGTGCAAGCCAGATTTGCACATGCAGAAACTAAGGTTAACCTTGACGAGCCTAGCATGTACAGACATGGTCTCGGAACACAGAATACCGAAAGGTAAAACATGAGTCGTATGGATGATATGATGAACATGTTGATTGTTCGCCTTTAAAGCTACATCATCTCACGTGATGATCGGACTTGGTGTAGTGGATTTGGTTCATGTAATCACTAAAACAACTTGAGGGATGTTGTTTTGAGTGGGAGTTCATTTGTAATTTGGATTAGTCGAACTCAATTTATCATAAACACAATCAAAGTGAATTTGCATAGTTTGTTGTAGTCATTGGCATCCGTTCACCACCTTACGCTTAGTTATAGTTGAGATAGTGGAACTATAGAAATTCTGGATATTTGCTTTACGAACTGGTATCGTATTGTTTTGAGTGTCAATTAAAATTTATAAGTCCTATTGCAAACTTTCAGCAAACTCAATTTACTCCATGAAGTTTAATAAATAGTATTAAATCAAGAGTAACAATTCCAGTGTTAGTATCTAATGTATCATGTTAGCCTCCATGATTCTTGATAGTCAAAAGATTGTTTTTAATATCAAGTTTATCTAAGAGCTGAAAGCAATGTTTCAGAAACCATAATATGTGAAAGGTATTGCGATATCTAAAACAATGTGTTGGTTACAACATGATAGAGTATACGTCCTCATATTTGATGAGAATTTGTGAAGGTTGGAGACGCTAGTCGTCCTAATCCTCCAAAAGGTTTTGAAAAAGAAACTTTATACTCACAATTCACCTTTATAAGCTATAGCAGCTTGATCATGAAAGTTGTCATGATAAGGATGAATAGAAGATGTAAGTAAAATGTTTACTACGCTAAAAGATTACTAAAGAATGGATTTTTGAAAGAACACCAAACATTTGATGATGGTGATCCACCTCAAAGTGCAAGTCCAAAGGTATTAGTAGTTGACTATATACGCTTTGTACCATGTGTCATGTTGATGACACCGCTATTGATGTTAATAGATTCTTTTAAAAGAAAAGAAATTGCTGAAAGAGAATCTATAAAATATTTGGCAGAAAAGAAAAGATTGGAGATGTCCAACTTAGGCACATAGAAGATATACATGTTATGGTTGTATTCCTTGCTTGTTAAACAATGTGGTTCTCCGGTATTGGATACCGAATTGGTTGGTATGCTATGTCATACAGGACAACGTAATTCATGAACTACAATGGCCTAAGTAACTAGCAAGAGAATAAGTGATGATGTTCATCGAAAACAAACAAAGGGTTGTTGTGTTGCTCGTTAACATCAAAGCTTGCCTTCAAGATTTGTTTCAATAATTGTTATTTTGTTCCGGTATTACGAAAACAATGGTTGTTCAAATAATTACCGTATTCCATAAAGGATGGATGAACTTTTACAAGTCTTGTGGGAGAAATCACATCCATAAACACTATTGCTAAAATGTCGCAAGACAAAAGATTGAAAGATCACTTATGAAGTGACATCGCTGTTTAAATTATATTTGAAAGAAAACATGAAGAAACTCCATGTTGATGGAATTTTGGAGTCTTTGATTTTGATCAATTGACGCATGTGAGACTTTCCTCGAGATAATTGAAACTCCGTCCATAGGCCAGAGAGGAACGGATAACTAGCTTATTGGAAATTGTGCATGCTGATGTGCATACTCCATTATGTGTAGCCATATGCGATGGATCTTTTTGCTTCATATGCTTTCTCCGAGAATTTGAGTGAATATATGTATATTTACTTAATAAGGAGGAAGTATGAAACATTTGAAAATTGATCAAAAACTTTCAAGATGAAGTTGAAAATCATTGTAACAACAAAATAAAGAGGTTATGATTCGATCATAAAGGAAGATATTTGAGTTACATGTTTAGCAAAAACACCTAAGACTTGAGGAATTGTTCTGTGATTTGTGTTTCTCGATAAACCATAGGATTATGGCATATTCGAGAGATAAAATCAAACCATGTTTGAGATGGTAAGATCAAGGGTGTCATTTATAAAACTGCCATTATGTTTTTAAAGATTAAAGCTTTAGTGACTACCGCTTTTACACTGAAAAGAGCTCCATCGTGATCCGTTGAAATGACACCATATAAGTCATGGTTTGGGATAAAACCCGAATTGTCTTTTCTTAAAATTTTGGTATGTTATGCATAAGTAAAATGTTTACAACCAAAGTCGGATAAGCACGTCTTTGTAGGTTATCCCAAAGAATTTGTTGGGAATTTCTCCATAACACTGTGGACAAAAGAGTTTGTTACTTGGAACATCAAGTTTCTTTAGAAGGAATTTTTCGTGAAAAGTTAAGTGGGAGGACAATAGAACTTTGATAAGGTTGTGGAACCTTAGCTATATGTGCTAAGTAGCGCAGCGCCGGAAAGTGTCCCGGTGACGGCCACAATGCTCATGGCTCTCGTGATTACAAAAGGTGTGATCTCGGAGATTAGAGTTCCTATAGAACCATGTGGGTCAGTAAGAATCAAATAGTAAGATTTGATAAGCAAGTCGTTATTGTTTTGACAATGATGAACCGACTACATGCAAAGAAGTTATGATGGGCCCTGACTCCATAAAATGACTAGAAGTCATGGAATCCGTGATAGTATCCATACACGAGAAATCAAGTTTCTGAACTTAGAAGACCCTCCGGAAAGGCGTAAAGCCTATCGGTCGTGTTTGGATCTATAAAGAAATAGACATGGATTTTTAAAATCTATGAAATAGTCGACATGTCAGAAAGATTTTACGACAATGTTCAAGGAATTGACTATGATAAGATTTAATATTTCATAGCGATATTTAGTCTGGACGGATTAATGTAGCAACCACTACATATATTTTGGTATATGGTAGTTGAACAAACAAAACAAGTTCTTCTAATAGAATAGTTACCTAGGATGTGTACATGACACGATCCAAAGGGTTTTGTTAATTCAAAGGATGCTAAAAGAGTATGCAAAACTTCAATGGTTGAAGTAAGCATAGCGGAGTTGGAATCTTCACCATGATGAAACTGTTAAAAGAGTTTAAATTCATCGGAGATGATGAAGATGCTTGCATTTGCAAGAAATTAAGTGGGAGCGCTGAGACATATTTCTAATACATTATATAGAGGACACATTGTTGATTGGAAATGATGTATCTTGAATTGACGCAGGTTAAGAATTTCATTTCGATGAAAGACTTAGGCATAACCCAAGAATTAGGCATCAATGTCTATATGAATAGATTGAGGCGCTAATATGGTTTTGCCAAATGTACATAGATAAGATGTTGAATGAGTTCAATATGGAAACAACAAGAAAGGTTCTTGACGCACGGAAAGGACTGAATCAAGATTCGAGTGTGTTGACACGAGATTCAAGTGTTTTGACACTTGGTGAAATTACAAGAATATTTTGATCAATCATTCTTTGAGATGTACACATCCAGATATGTCCTATGCTCTAAATGTTATAAGCATATACCAGAATGATTCATAAGATGATCATTGGACAATAGTAAAATATTCTTATGAGCTTTGGAAGAACTAAGAATATATCATGTATAAGTGACAAATAGTTAAAGGTAGTTCATTGTAAAGTGTTACATTGATACTAGTTTTGTCACAGGATACAAATTAAGTTTATCTCAATTTAAACTATGGGTGGCACAATGTAATGAAAGGAAGTTCCATAACGGATTTGGTTGAGTACCAAAGTTAAAACATTGTGACAGATACTACAACAAAAGGCTAAGTATATAAACTGCTATAGTAGCAGCAAAGGAGGGCATTTGTGTTAAGTAGTTTGTTATCAAACTAGGTGTGGTTCATAGCGGGATAATACTATGAAGATACATTTTATGACAATAGTATCAACATGATTTAATCCCGAGGAACTAAAGGTCTCACCAAAGGACCAAATTTATACAATGCCATCTCATTGGAGAATGAGTAATGTGTAGAGACGCAAGGACATGCAAATACACACGGACCTGGAAGTGTCAGATCCGAAGATTATGTTTACCACTAGCAATGGTGTCTATACAACACCAGAAAGCCATAGGTGTTGAATGCACAAGTTTTTAACTAGATTATTGACTCTAGTGCAAGTGGGAGACTGTTGGAGATATGCCCAAGAGGCAATAATAAAGTGGTTATTATTATATCTTTATGTTTATGATAAATGTTTACATCCCATGCTATAATTGTATTATTAGGAAACACTAATACATGTGTGTTTTGTAAACATAAAAGAGTCCCTAGTAAGCCTCTTGTTAAACTAGCTTGTTGATTAATGGATGATCATGGTTTCCTGATCATGGATATTGGATGTCGTTAATAACAAGGTTATATCATTAGGAGAATGATGTGATGGACACACACCCATAGTAAGCGTAGCATAAGATCAAGTCATTAAGTTCGTTTGCTATAAGCTTTAAAATACATAGTAACCTAATCCTTCGACCATGAGGTTATGTTAATCACCATCACCGGATGGGTACTTTGATGACATCAAACACCGCTTCGTAACTGGGTGGTCATAAAGGTGTCATTGGGTATTCTGAAAGTATGTGTTGAAGCGCATGGACCAAGATTGGGATTTGTCCATCCATATGACGGATAGATATGCTCTGGGCCCTCTCGGTGGAATGTCATCTAATTAGCTTGCAAGCATGTGACTGGGTCACAAGGGATGACATATCACGGAACGAGTAAAGAGTACTTATCAGTAACGAGGTAGAACTAGGTATGGAGATACCAACGATCAAACCTCGGATAAGTATAGTATCGCAAGACAAAGGGAATTGGTTTCATATGTAAGTGGTTCAATCGATCGCGAAGTCATCGTTGAGTATGTGGGAGCCATTATGGATCACCAGGTCCCGCTGATGGTTATTGATAGGAGATGTGTGTCTATCATGTCTACATATTCACGAACTGTAGGGTGACACACTTAAGGTTCGAAGTTGTTTTAAGTAGATATGGAATGTGCGTTGGAGATCGAATGTTGTTCGGAGTCTCGGATTGGATTCGGGACATCATGAGGAGATCCGGAATGGTCCGGAGAATAAGATTCATATATAGGGGATCATTTTCTAAGTTAGGAAATGTTCCGGAGTGTTTGTATGAGGATTCTAGAAGGTTTCGGAATGTTCCGGAAGGTTCTAGAAGATATCTTGGAGTTTGCTTGAAAATCAAGATAGGGATCAAGGAGTCCTGGTGGGTCAAGACACGGATTCGTGGGGGAGGAGGACTCCTCCCCCCTCCCCAAATTCGTTGGCCATAGAGGAGGGGAGTCCTACAAGGACTCCCCCTCCCCAGGCGCGCCTCCTCCCCTTAAATAGAAGGGCAGGGGCGCCCCCTCCACCTAAGCTCTCATAATGTCCAATCTCTGCCGCCTCTCTCCTCCACCATCTTCTGCACAGGCATAGGCGAAGCCCTGCAGAATTCTCTACTCCACCACCACCACCACGCCGTCGTGCTGCTGGGATTCCGTGGAGAAGATCTACTACCTCCGCTGCTCGCTGGAACGGGGAGAGGAAGGTCTGCTTCGACTCCGCACGTGTGACCGACTGCGGAAGCGCTGCCGAATCGTGGCGCCGGAAGGATCGTCAACTTGACCAAGGGCGGAAGCGCTTCTGGAACGCGACACCGGAAGGATCGTCTACTTGACCGAGGGCGGAAGCGCTGCTGGATCGCGACGCCGGAAGGATCGTCCACACGATCTTGAGATCGGCAAGTGATCGACTACATCAACCACGAGATCTAATCTCGTTAATGCTTTCGGATCTACGAGGGTTAGTTCCTATCTATCTCGTTGCTCATGTCTCATAGATTAGATCTTGGCTTTTATCTAGATTAGATCTAGGTTTTGTTCGTTCTTGCGGTAGAATTTTTTTGTTTTCCATGCTACGAACCCATCAGATTGATCATTTTCTCTCTCTAAGGTAGAACTATAGAGCTAGTTTGTAGGGAGTAAGACATAGTCTCCTTCTTACGAAGAGCTTGAAGAGTACTTGTACACACCATTGATAGAGAATACAAGAACATCTGTGTGTGGAATCACCACGTTCTCCCTCCTTGGATTCCCCTAGCACTCATTGGCCCCATCTTTAGCCTATCCATGACATCTGTCGTGCCACCACCACGATAGTTGGCGCCCATCGTGGGGCCATCGGTGCTAGCACAGGTGAAAATCCAGACGGGAAGCTTCTTCAGCACCGGCGAGCGCATTGTCTCCGGCCTGGTTCAGCGCTTTGTAGCACTGGACTACGTCAGCGACAATGCAGGGAGCTTTGGTAGGCACCCCTCCGCGCAACGGCGTCTTCATCAAGCTTGGCACACACAAGATCTACGTCGGCATGGACGAGTCCTGCATTCATCCGCGGCAGATCATCGAGGGAGGCGAACCACCTCTCAGCGCAGCTCGTGGAGTGCGTATCACTCGCCCCACCAGTAGCGTTGAGGTCTTGATGACTGCGCCAGACATGGAACCAAGCGAGGGCCTGGCACCAGAGCTGGAGGTCACACCAAAGCAGACCAGGTCTAGGTTTCCTCCACTAGAAAGGCCAGAGAATGTGCTCCAGCAAGCAATAGATAGCCTAGCAACGCCAATAGCACCTGTGGTAGATCTGACTCAGGCACAAGCTGAGTTAGAGGAAACTAGGCGGAAAATGTTAGCTGGGGCAAAGAAGGTAGCAGAGCTGCATCAGTCTTTGAACATTACCTTGAGAGAATATGCTAAGGCAAACCGCATAGATGGAGTGAAAATCTGAGAAAGGAACCTGATTAGTGAGATTGACAAGGAATACGAGCCTAGGCCGGGTCAGACAGCCACGATAGTAACAGGAGGGCTGGATCGATACAGTACCCCGGCAAAGAACCATAGGGCAGCAAATGCGGCCGCGTCCGAGTTAGAAGGTTTAAGTGGAGAGGCCCGACAAAGGCAACAAGAGAGGGTGAATTACTTGCTGAGAGTTGCTTGCCAGCAAAATGAAGAAATGAACAAGGCAAACCTGGCGCCACCAGGAGCGTCACATGTGGTACATTTGGCCAGGAATAACCCGGCGAGATCCGGAGGAGCCGCGTCATCTCCGGGTCACAATCCCAGAAGAGAATAAGTAGTAAACTCCAGGAGAAGAGACAAACAGATGGTTCCCTATGATCTAGTAAGGGCCGGAAAAGGCAAAGAAGTACAAGTTGATGAAGATCGGCACAGTACCAGCCGAGGTGTGGCCGGCCGAGGTAACCGCGACCAAGGCAATACCGGTCAAAGAAACGCTGCCAACGACAATGCCGGATAGCGTGATCCCGTGGGAATGGGGGAAAATATACCTCGAGAGCAGCAACAGTGCGCACCTCGGCAAGAGGGAAGTTGATGTAGCCCAACACATGGAAACTACCATTGGTCCACATCATGCTATGCCAACCATGCCAATCAAGGTGAACTCCTTCCATCTCTTGCCTTTCTTTGGTTATCATGTGAATGGGATCCTACTTGAGATGAATTCCCATTGTATGACTAGGCCCATGACCATGACGCCAAGAGGAGGAAACAAGGATGCACAAGGAGCCAAGACCCACAAGCATGAAGCCTGGAAGAGAAGACGCAAGAAGCTGCTGGAAGCAGACCGGAGTCTTCGGCCCACCTCCGGACCGGCCCCTGAACTGAAGCTTGGGACATTCTGCATGCCCCTCCGGAGACCAGATCGGAGTCTCCGGCCCAGACCAGAGTCTCCGGCCAGCACACCGGAGTCTCCGAACCGAGCATCGTGGGCCTGCGCGCCTCAAGCTGGGCTTGGCCCATGTAACACCCCAAACTCCCCCTTTTGTGCCTAAAGTACCCCTAGCTCGTGGCTGGCCTATATATATGCCCCCACCCCCTCCTTAGAACCCTAGAATGGAATGGATGATGAATTGAGGCATGTGCCTAACCCTGGATGGGATCCCCTCTCTACAGTTTATCTATGAGTTATACAAGGCCTTCTTAATGGAAGTCGTCAAGGCGCTCTTCTAGTTCATGGTCTCTCCCACATACGGAGTCTAGTAGTTCTAGGTCTCTCCCCCTTGGGATTCTACTTGGTTGGTACTCTCTCCCTATCTGTGATTCTATCACGAGCTAGCTAATCTCTCTCATGGGATTCTACCTTTGGTCTCTCCCTTGAGATTCTATTGGGTTGGTGGTTCGGGCCAACGAGAGCAAACCGGATTGTATCGGGTGTGGTGTGCGTTTGTATCGATTCCCCTTGCGTGTTCATCGTGTTCTTCGCTCCCTCCCCCAATTCCCCCTCGAATCTATGAAGATCGGGCCACTCCAAGGGTAAATCCATGAGGAGACCCATAACATCTGGTATCAGAGCTTTTGGTTGCCATGGATTCGAGTTTGTGTTGAGTTTCTAGCCACCAATTTCGTTTTTCTTGCCTAAATTCGAAAATTCCCACCAAAAATAGCCATATTCGTGATTTGGATCGATCTGGATTTTGAGAGCGTTTTGGTAGGTTTTGATCCATAGATCCGCTGCTATACTCGTTGATCTACCTTCCTTTGCGTTCCCATGGCCTAATTCCTTGATTTTCCCATCAATTTTAAGGTTTTGGATCGAGTTTTCTGCCCAAAATCGCGCCACGGACGAGTTCTGGACGTTCTGGAAGTCCCAGACCGGAGTCTCCGGCCCAGGACCGGAGTTTCTGGTGTAAGTGAACTCAGACCGTAGTCTCCGGACTCCCAGACCGGAGTCTCCGCCCCCCTGCAGACAGAAAACTACTTCACCGTTTTGCGCATAACTTTTGCATTCGAACTCGGATTTTGGTGTTCTTTAGCTCGTTTTGAAGAGGAGAAGGAGCTCTAAACCATCATCCACGTTGTTCATGCTATCTACTTCAACCAAATCCGTGAGCAAGAACGGATCCACCAAATAAAGGGTGAAGATCGGCGACGAAAGGTATATCAATTCTGCGACTTCTCCCCACTTGCTTTACTTTGTGAGCCACACTATCTTTGCGATACAACAAATACCTATTGAGACTAGTTCCTCCAATGATTGCTTGGGCTTTGCACATTTGACCTTGTAGAATTCCGAGCAAAAGTTGTAAGCGCTATCTCATAGAGTTATCTTGTATAGTTGTTGGCACAAGAAAAAGCAAGTGAAAAAGAAAAAAAAGCTTCTAAGCAAAAGAAAAATACAAGTGCCATAGGAATAGGAAGCGCAAGCTCGATGAACATATTGTAGGTGGTACTTATTGTGCAAATCTTGTAGCCCTCCAATTTTGTGCAATCGAACTAGCGTCTCTCCTTGTACTTGTGCGGCATGAGCTTTTAGTATTCGCTAGGCCTTCATTTGGTTCTTAGCTCACTTTTTCCATCGCACAAGTCCCGTTCATCCCACCGTGTGTGTTTCCTTGATCTTAATTGCTATCTTGTGGATCGACTTGTTTGCTTTGGATCATCTTGATTCTCTACTTGCCTTTACATATCTCGATTTTCGGTTGTTCCAAGTTGCATGCCACTTGACCTACCTAAGCTCCTCATAAGCCATGTGTGTTTGGTGTTTCTTGTGTTTTTTGATACGACGTCACTTCTCCTTTGCATTTTGGTAGCTCTCGGTCCTTACCATTGATCCAATACTATCTACAAGGTGAGCTAAGGCGTAGCATCTTTCAACCCAATTTCCACTATATCACACTTGGTCTTGTGAGCACAATGTCTAGGGACTCCGAAACCGATGAGGAAGGATCCATGATGAGCCATCGCAATGAGGACTATGCAAGCATAGATGACATGATGGAGCACTACACCGACATTGGCTCCGCATGCTTGGAGGACTTGGAGTACTACACCGACAATGACTCCCCAAGCATGGAGCACATGGACCACCATGAGGACTTCGACTTCTCATTCATGGAGGACATAGAACACTTCATCGACTATGATGGCAACATCCTCATGAGCTTTGATGACTTCTTACACAACTTGGAGACCGAGAACTTCTACACCATGCAAGAGGAGGCACCTCTCCAAGAGGACAACAACGACAAGCTCTTCAAGTCACCTCCATCAAGAGGAACTCTATACCCCGAGGGTTGTCCATCAAGATATCCATCAAGCTCAATAAGACGTGACAACTCCACAAGCGTCAATGCACATGAGCCAAGACAAGTGCGTCGCCACCAACAAAAACTCAAGAGCATCCATGCTATGTGCTATACAAGCTCAAGACGGCGTACAATTCCTCTCCACCATGAGAACAATGAAGCAAGCTACCGTTCGTACCATCAAGCTACATCGACAAAACAAGTTCGACATGAGGTGCCCAACTACAAGAACATCATTGAGACCACTTCTCCTTCGACGAAGACCACTACTCAAGCTTCAAGACCCTCAAGAGAGAAGACCTCATATGACGTTGGTGCTACCTCACGGACAAAGAAGGTGACCAAGAAAACGCGTCGTCACCAACACCATGAAGCTTCCAACACCAAGAACTTCCACAACAAACCTTCTTCAAGGAAGCCTCCTACGCATGCTACAAGATCGTCAACAAATGAGAAGGACGCTATGGATCTCTACTTCGCCAAGTTGGATGAATCCTTCAAGATGCCCTCTCATGAAGTTGATGCCTTCAAGACATGGTGCAAAGCCTTGGATGATGACAAGCGTTGCGGTACAACCATGGAGGTGAGATATGATACCTTAGATGGCGATGAGAGTGATGATTCCCAACTTAAGGCATTCATCTTTAGAGGCGATAAGGTTGAGGATGGTGAGCATGGGATTTTTCCTTCACCAACGGAGGCGCTTGGAGTTGAGGAAACCGAGCCTATTTCCATATGCTTGAGTGATGATGTTGTACCAATCCCATGTGAGCTTGAGAGCTACTTAGCCCACTTGAGTGAGAGCAAAAGTGAGTTGAGTGACTACACCATATGTGAGATTGTGTGCTTCCATTTTGAGGACATGAGTGATACACCTAGTGAGTTGAGAGTGGTAGTTGATAGGTCACGTGAGGCCATTTCAATTTCTAACAACTTACCCTCTACCTCTAGTGTGTTTCTTCATGATGTGCTAGGTACCTTGGAGGATGAGCCGCCAAGCTTGGAGACGATGGTGCCTACTATTGAGAAGATGTACATGGTGGATGAAGATGAGGCCATCCCCATTTATGATGAAGAAGTTGCCCACATGGAGGCCGCTACTACCACAACACCCACTTCACATGAGAGGTACGACCAAGGTAACAATATGGGTGCTGATGATGCCATGCTCCCACTAGTGGACATGATGAATTATGAGGATATGCATGCTATGGACACTACTTATGACATTTCATATGCTTCATTCAGATTCCCATGTGATACTTTGCCTTTGCATAATGTTGATCATGTGGAATTATTTGAGTGCGATGATATTGCCATAGATATGCCATGCTACAAATCCTTCTTCTATCCTACAATTGTTGCGACAAACTTGATGAACAATTGCTCTTTCCCTATGTTTGTCGGCAACCATACTCGTACCTTGGAAATGCTTTATCATGCATTATCTTCATTTTCTCCCGTTGTTGCTTGCAATAATGATCATATGTTTCATATTGAGATCGCCCCATAGCTTTCACAAATTTTGGAGATTTTGATACTTGCCATGTTAAGCATGTTCCCTCCCTTTTCTCGCATAATCACCATTCTTTCTATAATATCTTGCTTGACGCTAATGGTGATGTGCACAAAAGAAGATGCATCATGATGGATGATGTGTTCATCTACCATGCACACACGTTCTTCCTTTTGTTCATGTTGTGTGTAGGTACCCACATTCCAATGTTAACCTCGATTTAGCACGAGTTGACAAAACGAGCTCTAGAGAGCATCCATCAAGATATAAAGGGTACATCTCCTTCCTTACAAGATGCTGACAAGATATCGTCGAGGTCGACTCTTTTTAAAGAGGGGGGAGATGATATAGCCCAACACATGGAAACTACCATTGGTCCACATCATGCTATGCCAACCATGCCAATCAAGGTGAACTCCTTCCATCTCTTGCCTTTCTTCGGTTATCATGTGAATGGGATCCTACTTGAGATGAATTCCCATTGTATGACTAGGCCCATGACCATGACGCCAAGAGGAGGAAACAAGGATGCACAAGGAGCCAAGACCCACAAGCATGAAGCCTGGAAGAGAAGACGCAAGAAGCTGCTGGAAGCAGACCGGAGTCTCCGGTCTACCACACTAGAGTCTCCGGCCCACCTCCGGACTGGCCCCCGAACTGAAGCTTGGGACATTCTGCATGCCCCTCCGAAGACCAGACCGGAGTCTCCGGCCAGCACACCGGAGTCTCCAAACCGAGCATCGTGGGCCTGCGTGCCTCAAGCTGGGCTTGGCCCATGTAACGCCCAAAACTCCCCCTTTTATGCCTAAAGTACCCCTAGCTTGTGGCTGGCCTATATATGCCCCCACCCCCTCCTTAGAACCCTAGAATGGAATGGATGATGAATTGAGGCATGTGCCTAACCCTGGATGGGATCCCCCTCTCTATAGTTTATCTATGAGTTATACAAGGCCTTCTTAATTGAAGTCGTCAAGGCGCTCTTTTAGTTCATGGTCTCTCCCACATACGGATTCTAGTAGTGCTAGGTCTCTCCCCCTTGGGATTCTACTTGGTTGCTACTCTCTCCCTATCCGTGATTCTATCACGAGCTAGCCAATATCTCTCATGGGATTCTACCTTTGGTCTCTCCCTTGAGATTCTATTGGGTTGGTGGTTCGGGCCAACGAGAGCAAACCGGATTGTATCGGGTGTGGTGTGCGTTTGTATCAATTCCCCTTGCGTGTTCATCGTGTTCTTCGCTCCCTCCCCCAATTCCCCCTCGAATCTATGAAGATCGGGCCACTCCAAGGGTAAATCCACGAGGAGACCCATAACAGAAGTGCAGGACAAGCAGCACAACAACAAAATGCTTGACTGGATCAGGAAAGATACAATGATGGTTATTCATCTATGGTCAACGATGGATATCCCAGACCGGATCACCACATAATTAGGTCAAGGCTGGGAAGCAGGAACTTGCAGCCAGATGATGCGAGGCTAAAACTGGATAGAATTTATAGGTCAGAGCTAATTGAGGTACAAGGTCCACTGGGTCCGGCATGCTTTGGGACCCAGATCATGAAGGAGCCACCAGTGCCGAACTTTCAGCTAGCCATAGGAACCAGAACCTATGATGGTAGTACTAGGCCAGAAGATTGGCTGATCAATTACGCCACGGCGGTCAAGATCGCAACAGGGAATTTGAGATGGGCAGAAAGATATGTGCCACAGATGTTGGAAGGACCAACGAGAGTTTGGCTGAACAATCTGCCGCCAGGAAGTGTCAACTATTGGCTGGACTTTGAGGAGTTATTCGTTAGCAACTTCTCGAGCACCTACAAGAGACCCAACATTCCACAGACTCTGGCACTATGCCGGCAAAGACTGAATGAGCTAGACCGAGATTTCCTGACTCGGTGGTGCAACGTGTGTAACTCGTGCGAGGGAGTAATTGAATCACAAGCTATTGCATGGTTCGCCGAGGGATGCAGATATGGGAGTATGCTGTGGTAGAGGCTGCAGCGAGATATGCCAACCACTTCGGCTGAGACCATCCGGATCGCAGATTCGTATGCCCTGGGAGATCCAATGCAACCCCGACTAATGTCGAGGGAGGCAAACGAGGAATGTTACAATCGAGATGGCTCCGGATCATCAAGGAGGACTGATTTTCGAGGAAAGAGAAGGGATGAGCGCCCAGATTACCGATATAACTCACAGCAGGTGGCAGCGGTAGACCGGGATCAGCCCAATGCCGGTGCCAGCCAACGCCAAAAAACCGGAGGACAAAACTAGCAACAGAAAAACAAAGGGAAAAAGCCTTGGACCCCGGAGCAAAAAAGCAATGGCAAGAGCGAAAAGATAGACCGAGGTATACGTTCGAGTCTATGTTGGATCAACCTTGCAAGTTCCATACACCAAGTCCAAATAGTCTGGCAAACCATACAACTCGGGAATATGAGTGGATGAGAAAGTTAGAGCAGGGCAGTTCGGGGAATGCTCAGGCACCTTGGAACGAGGCACCTAGGAATGAGGCACCACGGAAACCATTACTAACAGGGGGAATGGACAGCAACTGATGTTGCCACCACCTCCGCTGAGGTAGGAGAATCAGGAAATAAGGGACGCAGTACATCAAGTAGGTAATAACCAGCAACAAGGTCAAGGTTATCATGAGAATGAGGGACGAAATGGGTACATGGAGTATCATCAAAGCTACTGTGTGTTTACCACGAAAGAAAATGACCGGAAAAGCTTGCAGCACCGGCATATGGAGGTAAACGCAGTAATGCCGGCAGTAGTGAGATACATGCCCTGGCCAGATCAAGAAATCACGTGGAGTATCAAGGATCATCCAAAGATCATGCCTAGCCCTGGGACCTATGCACTGGTCCTGGATCCAACGTTCATCGGGCCGAATCTCAATGTGAGGTTTTCCAAGGTACTGATTGACAATGGTAGTAGTATCAACATTATGTACAAGGATACCATGCACAAGTTGGGAATAACAGAGAACATGTTCCAAGCAACGAGGACCACTTTTCATGGCATTGTACCGGGTATTTCCTGTGAGGCAATTGGTAAGGTCCGGGTTGGTGTGTTGTTTGGCACGAGAGATAATTGCAGGACTGAAAATTTGGAGTTCGAAGTGGTGAACCTGGAGAGAGCTTATCACGAGTTACTTGGCAAGCCAGCGCTGAACAAGTTCATGGCAACTACTCACATCAGCTACCTTAAGATGAAGCTGCCCGGGAAAAGGGGCGTGATAACTGTATCAGGGGACTTCCGGCGTTCGATCGAGTGCGCTTCAGCCGTATCTAACTTAGACGAGTCACTCGTGATAACTCAGGAAAAAAGGAAGATACTGGAAGTAGCAGCATTGGCTCAATCGGCGCAACAACATATGACGGATCTGACCAACCCACATGGAAGCGTGTCGTTCCAAGCAACCAAGTACACAAATAAAGTACCAATCAATGATCAGTTCCTAGAGCGCACCATAACTATTGGTGCCAGGTTAAGCAGCAAATAGGAAAACGATCTCATCAACTTCCTCCGCGAGAATCGGGATATCTTTGCTTGGTCCACTCAGGATATGCAAGGTGTACCGAGGGAGTTGGTTGAGCACTCATTAAATGTAAGGCCTAGGGCTAAGCCGGTAAAGTAGCCTCTCCGGCATTTCGCAGAAGACAGAAGGAAAGTAATTGGTGATGAAATAGCTAGGCTCCTAGCGGCTAGATTTATCATGGAAGTACTCTATCCGGATTGGCTCTCTAATCCGGTGCTTGTGGAAAAGAAGAAGGAGATCCGAACGTGGCTGTGGTATGGCGCATGTGCATTGATTACACGAACCTGAATAAGGCGTGTCCCAAAGATCCATTTCCACTCCCTAGAATAGATCAAGTCATAGACTCAACAGCTGGATGTGAGCTACTGTCATTCATTGATGTGTATTCTGGTTTCCACCAGATACCCCTGAATCCGGATGATCAAATAAAGACTATGTTTATTACCCCGTACGTGGCTTATTGCTATCGCACTATGCCGTTTGGACTACGTAATGCAGGAGCAACGAACCAACGATGCATGCAAAAATGCTTACATGACCAAATAGGTCGAAATGTGCAAGTTTATGTGGATGATGTGGTGATAAAGACCAAGGAAAGCAATATGCTCCTTGATGATATCCGACAAACATTCGCGAACTTAAGAAGGTTCCGAATGAAGCTAAACCTGGAGAAGTGAACCTTTGGCGTGCCAGCTGGAAAGTTACTCGGTTTTTTAGTGTCTAGCCGTGGTATTGAAGCTAACCCAACGAAAATCCGGGCCATAGAGAGAATGGAACTGCCAAAATGCCTTAACGATGTGCAGAAGTTCACTGGTTGCTTAGCATCATTAAGTCGGTTCGTATGTCGGTTGGGAGGGAAGGCCTTGCCCCTCTACGAATTAATGAAAAAGGCAGACAAATTCACATGTACACCATAGGCGGACCTTGCGTTTTGAGAATTGAAAAAGATGTTATCTACTGCGCCAATCCTAGCAGCACCACTACCGAAGGAGCCAATGTTGCTCTACGTAGCTACGACCAACCGAGTCGTAAGTGCAGTAATCATAGTGGAGCGTGAGGAAGAAGGAAAATCGGTGCAAAGGCCGGTGTATTATCTGAGCGAAGTATTGTCAGCTTCAAAACAGAACTTCCCTCACTATCAAAAGATGGCGTACGACATATATATGTCGGCCAAGAAACTCAAATACTATTTTGAGGAACACCCCATCAAAGTGATATGTGAGGCACCCATATCCGAGATCATGAGTAACAAAGATGCGAGTGGCCGGATAGCAAAATGGGCAATTGAGTTAGCCCCATATGCGCCACAATTCGACATAAGAGATGTTATAAAGTCGCAAGCTGTGGCGGATTTCTTTGTGGACTGGGATGAAATGCAATACGAGCCACCTCTGCCGGACTCCAATTATTGGCGAATGCACTTCGATGGATCAAAACTGAAAGATGGGTTGGGCGCCGGAGTAGTGCTTACCTCGCCCAAGAAGGATCAACTGAAATATGTCCTTCAAATCCACTTCAGTGCCTCGAATAATGTTGCGGAGTACGAAGCATTGGTACATGGTCTCAAGGTAGCGAAAGAAGTGGGGATACGTCGGATACAATGCTTTGCAGATTTGGATTTGGTGGTGCAACAAGTGTCTGGAAATTGGGATGCCTTGGATTCTAACATGGCCCTATACATGTTCCAGGTTCAAAAGATAAGTGGGTTTTTCGAAGGGTGTGAGTTCCATCACATACCTCGGATTGAAAACGAGGCAGGAGATACACTGTCCAAGTTAGGCTCATCCCGGCAGCCAATCCCACCAAATGTTGCTTTGGAGCACCTGAGAAAACCATCTATCACGCCATCGCCTGAATCAGACTCAATTTATATCCCGGCACTCTCTGGATCAGGAGTTGCACCTATGGAGATAGAGTGGGGAAGCACCTCAGCAAACCGGGGACTGCTTCGGCAAACCCAGGGACTGCCTCAGCAAACCCGGGGACTGATCAGCTTGACCCGGCAGGAGTTATGTCGGTGGATGCGATGGAAATTGATGAGGAACCGTTTCCCGTCCGGACTATACCAACTTGGGCCAAGCCAATTTTTGAATTCCTGAAAGAGGGAACCTTTTCAGATGACGAGATAATCTCAAGGCAGATCCAGAGAAGGGCAAAGGCCTATACAATTATCAACACCGAACTATACAAAAGAAGTGTGACAACGGTAGCGGTGTGTTGATCTAGAGGAAGGACTTCACATACTCCGGGATATTCACCAAGGGGAATGTGGCCACCATGCCTCCTCAAGGGCATTAGTGGCAAAGGCTTACCGGCTTGGATTTTATTGGCCCAGTGCTTTGGAGCAAGCAGAGGATCTGGTGAGAAAATGCAATGGCTGTCAAAGATACGCCACGAAAACTCATTTACCAATGTCGGAGTTGAAAACTATCCCCATTACCTGGCCATTTGTTGTATGGTGCCTAGATATGGTAGGGCCATTTAAGCCAACTAAAGGAGCGATGACCCATATGCTAGTTATTGCTGACAAGTTCACCAAGTGGATTGAAGTGAAACCAATTCGGAAATGTGATGGGGCAATAGCAGTAAGATTCCTCAAGGATATAATACTAAGATATAGCTATCCCCATAGCATCATAACTGATAATGGAACAAATTTCGCTGAAGGAGCATTTGCGAGGTTCTGCCAAGATAAGAAGATCCGGCTAGATGTTGCCTCAGTCGCCCACCCCGCATCGAACGGGCAAGTGGAAAGATCCAACGGACTGGTATTGTCCGGGATAAAACCTCGGCTCATAGAGCCACTGCAAAGATCAGCGGGGTGCTGGATAGAAGAACTACCAGCGGTACTGTGGAGTTTAAGAACAACTCCAAATCGATCAACAGGCTATATGCCATTATTTTTGGTATATGGGGAAGAAGCCGTATTACCAGCCGACATAGAGCATGATTCGCCAAGAGTCACCCAATACATAGAAGCCGAAGTGCGCAAAGCCCGGAAAATGATGTTGATCTGCGGCAAGAAGCAAGAGAATTGGCTTTGTCTAGATTTGCCATATATCAACAAAATCTCTGACACTATCATAGATGGAAAGTAAACCCCCGAGTCTCCCGGGAAGGTGACCTAGTACTCCGGTTGATACAACGCACAGCTGGCATGCATAAGCTATCCCCTCCATGGGAAGGACCTTTCATTGTAAGCAAAGCCTTGCACAATGATTCCTACTATCTTATTGATGCACAATCCCAGGAAAAGAACAAGGTGGATAGGTCCGGAGAGGAATCTAAGCGACCGTGGAATGTAGCACTACTTCGTCCTTTCTACACCTAACAAAGAGGTGAATGTATCCGAGCTACTCATATGTCGGTATGTATGTCGGCAATGAGCTTATTAATAAAACTTTGGCACCCCAAGCAGAGACTCGAGGACTGCCATAATAATTGTCTCTCGTTTTCGTATGTTTATGTCGGTTGGGTTAAGTCGCTTATATCTTAGTCGGGTTAGTAATGTGTGAGCACCAAAAACCCAACTCTTGGACTTTGCTGTTGTCCAACAAGAATTGGCTTCATGGCAAGCAAGAGAACAAGTTTGGAATGGCAAAGCACATGAAAAACAACTAAGGAAAAGAACTTAAACGAGCCGACATTGGTTATTTTGACTAACCCTTAGTTTATTATATTCATTAAACGCCGGGTCATTTTGAGCTAGTCTCAAAGTTTCAAGTACTGTTAAATCAATTTTTTGAATCTCAGACTCGTAAGTCGAAGAGCCAAATCAAGGTAGACGCGAGCCGAGTCAAAAATTGGGGGAACAAGAAAACGAAACTCGGGGACTTCGCCCACGATAATCCAACATTAAGAACTTAGTTCCAAACGATAAGTTGTAGCACAACCAACATAAAGTACTTAAATATAGTTCCGCCCGGCATTCCAGGGATCTGATAGATATGATAAGTGTTTTTAAGGAGCAGGAGCAGCAGCTGAATCTTCAGCAGAGGAAGGTGGCACTTCGGAGTTTGGGGGAGGGGTGCTAGCATCGGCTTCATCCTCAGGGACGACCTCGCCATCCTCCGGGTCTTCGGCCTCGTCGCCAAGCTCGGCGGCCTCACCCTCTCTCCCTTCTTCTTCATTTTCTTCATCTCCAGAAGCAGCTTCATCGTCAAAAACGTCGAGATAACTCGGCCCTTCATTCCAAGTGTGGCAGAAGGAGTATTGAATAAGCTTGTTGGCACAGGCTTTGCGGCGCGCGATCCAATCCGGATTCTCGCACCACTCAGACCCAGTGCGCATGTGAGTAAGCAACCCCATATCAATTCCTTCATACCACAAAAGGACAAACTGTAAAGCAATGTTAGCCCTAGCCCGTGCGGCAGATTTGCGCCACAGATGCAGCTGCGTATCACACTCCATTATTTTGGCTATGAAAGCCGAACTTATTTTTGGAATGGTCTTAGTGGGCCAGAGGGAGCTGAACTTCCGCGTCGCAGCTGGCATGATGTCAACACCATAGTTCTTTACCAATTCCAGGCGCGCAGCAAGGCTGACAAGCAGATCCTCCATCAAATAAGGGACATACCCGGATCCAGGACCCGTAGGAACACCACGTTGATCGCGGGACCGAGTTACGACAGAGCTAGCAAGAGTGTCACTTTCTGGAAATTTACCTGGGAACAGAGCAGAGGAGATAGTGACTAAAAGCACCGAACCTGGAGGAAGGAAAATTAAGCAATGACAAAGACTCATGGGAAATCTGGAAAAGGAGGTGCTGAAGCTCGGCATCAACGTTGGCATTGTTGGCCTAGAGTTTCTCGTATTCGAAAGTTACCAACGTAAGTTTTACGTCAGCTTCCTCCAATAGATGCTTGTCCTTGGAAATTTGAGTCATCAAATGCTCTTTTTCCTCAGCAAACTCCTGGTCTGCCTTCTCTAGCTCAGTCTTGTGGAGGTCTTTGAGCCTCTGGATTTCGGCATTCAGCCGAGTAATTTCTGAGTCCTGGAGCCGCAACCGAGCTATCTCTTCATCCTTTTTCTTCAGTTCAGCCTCATGCTTCCCTGCTTGTTCGAGGAAATGGGTCATCATTTCAGGCATAGTAACGCTGTCTTCAAGAGCAACTGCAACAATGGCATAATCCAGAGAAACCGAATTATAAATGTCTACCGGGTAAGGAAAGGAGCGTACAATGATCGTGCTAAGGAGATAAGATTACCTTTGATCTCAGCAAGGTTCTTCCGCATGATAATATTCTCAGCTTCAACCTCGGCTGTATGGTTCGGATAACAAATTAATACGGATCACAAACAACTCGAATGAACAAAAATGGAAGAAGAAAAGGTCTAAATAAGGAACATTACCCTTCTTCTGGTAATCTTCCAGGAGTTTGCCATAACGTGCATGCATGTCCTTATAGGAGTCCAGCAGACGCTGGAACTCAGCGGATCGGCGGTTAGTGGTAATCTGAAACAAGTAATGCAATGTCAAGATCAAAAGTAAGATAAAGAAATATTCAAAGTCTATAAGATCCGGGCCAAGTGGAACTTAACCTGGCTCTAGGTATGTGGATATTCGAAGTCTACAAGATCCGGGCCAAGTGGAACTTAACCCGGCTCTAGGTGTGTGGATAATCGAAGTATACAAGATCCAAGCTAAGTGCAACTTAACCCAGCTCTAGGTATGTGGATATTCGAAGTCTACAAGATCCGGGCCAAGTGGAACTTAACCCGGCTCTAGATATGTGGATATTCGAAGTCTATAAGACCTGGGCCAAGTGGAACTTAACCTGGCTCTAGGTGTGTGGATAATCGAAGTCTACAAGATCCGGGCGAAGTGGAACTTAACCCGGCTCTAGGTATGTGGATATTCAAAGTCTACAAGATCCGGGCCAAGTGGAACTTAACCCGACTCTAGGTATGTGGATATTCGAAGTCTAGAAGACTCGGGCCAAGTGGAACTTAAGCCGGCTCTAGGTGTGTGGATAATCGAAGTGTACAAGATCCGGGACAAGCGGAACTTAACCTGGCTCTAGGTGTGTGGACATTCGAAGTGTACAAGATCCGGGCCAAGGGAACTTAACCCGGCTCTAACTTTGTTAAAATTAAAAGTTACTACGAACAGGAACCAAATTCTCTAAGGAGCATCCGACCGAGTAACAAGTTACTCCCTCGGAGGCTCGGGGACTAGGGGGATATATATAAAATGCTCATATATGCAAGGTACTAATAGCAGAAGAAAAGAATTACCTCCATCATCCGGCCAACCAAAGAGATGGCCTTGGTAGCGGAGTTCATCCATGCGTTGAACTCGGCTGGGCCAAACTTCTCCGGCAGATCATCTTGTGGGTCGATGAATTCTGCATTATTCCAGTTCTTCACGTACTCCAGGAGTAGTGGACTGTAGCTTTTGCCGCTGGGAGAGTAGTTCGCCACAAGGCCTTTGACGTGGGCCTCTCGCCTGGCGGATTGAGTTGCAGCAGGGCTAGTATGCAGAACTAGCTGCATGCTACCTTCTGATCCGGTAGCCTGTGACCCAAAGGAGATACCTTTAGCTGATCCGGCAGCTTTCTTGAGCTTGCCAGATGAGGCCTGAGGAGCTGGCTCGAAGATATCAACGACCGAGGGAGTTGATCCGGAGGGAGCTGACGGGGCTTTCCTCTTGGGAGGCTTGGTGGAATTTGCTAGTGTTGGTGCTGCTGCTGGCGCTGGTGCTGGTGTTGTTGTTGCTGCTGGTGCTAGCGTTGCCGTTCGTGCTAGCGTTGCTGCTGGTCCTTTTGCTGCTGGTGTTGCTGGTTCGGAGGAGACTGGAACATGAGAGAAACTTGATTGGGGCGGTGCCGATGGAGCTGGCACCTCATCACTTGGCGCTGGGGCCAAAGAGGAATTGGGGAGATCAAGCATGACTGTATTCGAAGCTGCCCCACTATCCCCCGCGCCGACATTGCCCTCCTCATGACGAGGTGGGCTCTGGTCAGGCACAGCCGCGGAGCCCTCTTGGATAGGGCTGAGTGGGCGAGTATCGTCATCGTGGGAGGGGGAGAAGGGATGCTCCGGATTGGAGATGCTATGCCCGAGCCGCTCTGGGGAATGACCCTAGGAGCTCTGAGAAGCAGAAAAGAACTAAGTCAAAAAGAGAGATAACCAGAAAGAGACAAGAGCAAACACAAAAAGGAAAAAAGAAAAAACTTGAAGGGCAAATGCGAAGGACTTACTCGTTTGAGGTTGGGGGAGTCCGAGGTTTTGGCGCCCTCCAGACCGTGCTCTTGGCGGCCGGCTCAGTTGAGGCTTTCACCCTAGACATCTTCTGCCTCTTCTTGGGCGGTGGCACCTCCGAAGCTGCGGACGAGGCAGCCGCGCGCTTCTGGGAAGAAGCAAGGGGCGGACCACTAGTGGCGAGGGGAGGAACCTCATGGACCTGACCGTCCGGGTTAGCTGAAGATTCGGACATAACCAAATGTGCGTAAGAGATGACAACAGAATCAAGTACCTCGAGGACCTCAACGTCCGAGTCATCGTCATCTGGCCAATCCCTTAGAGAAGAGGCCTTACCAGTGCTACGTTTGACGATGTCCGAGGTAGGAAGAAAGGTCTCCAGATCAGGATCCTCCTCGTCCTCCTCGGTGCGGTCCGGTACCCACTTGCTTGCCAGCACCTTGCCATCCTCCAGTGGCTGCTGGAGGAACCGCTGAGAACAAGACCACAATTGCCAAGTTACGAAAGTGAACCAACATACAGAGAAGATCTGAAAAACAGAAAGAAGTAAATTTACCTTTGGAGGAGGATTGTCCCGGGTGAAGGGCTCGACTCCCCACTCCCAATCCTCGGTGAATTCCTTCTCCACATTGAAAATGGATTTAACCCGACGGTAAACCGCCAAGTTATCAAGCTCGAAAGATGAAGTCCGGTGGGGGTCGAGGGGGCCACTCAAGTAACAGATCTTGTGGGCTCGCTTCTGAAGGGAGATACCCGGCTGCGCAAAAAAGTAATCATAATGTCCTTCCCCCGGAGCTTCTCCTTGAGCAGCTCCCTGATCCGACGATCCACCTGATTCACTAGGGCCGTGGGTCGCTTGGGAATTCTCTCCCAAAGCGAGGTATCTGGAGGGCCAAGCTTGAAGGGGAGGAGGCGGATCAAGTCCTCATCGGTGGTGTTCCGGACATAGAAGAAAGTTCGGTCCTAGCCTTTGGAGGACTCGAGTCTGGTGACTCGGGGGAATGTGGAGTTCTTGCAGGGAGAAATGGAGGCAGCGCCACATTGGGTCAAGTGCTTATCCTGCAGAGCGAGCTCCTTATCCGGAACCACGTTCCTCCAGAGACCGAAGAATTTGATCCAAAGTTCCTTGGTTGGCCAGAGGCCAATGTATCCCTCAATGCCTGAGGCAAAGGAGGACAAAGAAGTGATGGCATTGGCAGGGAGATGATGCGGTTGCAATTTGTCGGTAGAAATGAAATCAAAAAAGAAATCTGAGGTAGGGAGGCCGAAGCCACACTGAAAGTGCAAAAGAAAAACAACATATTCCCCAGGATTGGGGGAAGGAGAAGTCTCGCCGGAGGCGAGGCGACATGCAACGCCGGCAGGGATGCGGCACGTGGCACGGAGCCAGTCCAAGTCGTCCCCACAGACGAACGCGCCGTCCCAGCAGCCACGCTCATGGCCCTCTGCTTCTTCCTCCTGCTGCGCCACCACGGCTGCTTCCTCCTCAGTCATGGTGGACTCAAGGTCTTTGAGAGAGAAATCAGAGTACAAGTAACCGGAGGAGGGGAAACGGGAAGCGCAAGGCCCCGTGATGAAGATCTTGAGCGGAAACGGCGGCGCAGGTGCAATATGCTGCCTGTGCACGGTCGCGACGGCGCTGGTGCAACGAGGAACTAGCGTCGGCAGCAAGGCTACAGTGAGAAGCGCAGAGAAAATGGGGAACTTCCCCAGAGGATGCCCCAGGCCCTCTACTTAACCGCGCAATGGGCGCGTAGTGGGATCCATTACGGTTGCCACGCCGCGCGCAACGGGCGTGTACGCAGCCGAATCAGCCAATGCGTGTCCACAACAAGGGCCACAGGGGCAGAGGATCCCATGACGTGATGTAATGTTACAGTTAACAAGGCGCCGCAGTGAAGGGACGTGCACAACAGTTATTCCTGACATTGCGACACATTAAATGCGTGTAGCCCTTAAAATGAGGAAAAATGATGATTACCCTCCACGTAGGATGTGGGGAAGCGTACAAGGGAAGGAACGGTAACCCAGATAAACAGGCAAAAACCCGGCCAGCGAGGAATAACTCAGGATAAGCCAAGGGATCCCTAGAGGAGAAGCCCCGGGTTACTGGATAAACTCGGCCAAATAGGCAGAGATCCAGTTATGGGAACCTGCTGTGGCCTTAACAACCAAAAGTTGTGTGCCTGATGCACTCGACTTTCGATGTAGAGCTTGTTGGGAACCCCAAGAGGAAGGTATGATAAGCACAGCAGTAAGTTTTCCCTCAGTTATGAAACCAAGGTTTAATCGAACCAGTAGGAGCAAGGAAACACCCCAAAGGTGTTACTAGCTGAGCTTTGGCAGGGCGCACTACCGGTGCTAGTAGCAACGTGGAGACCTGCACAACACAACCACAGAACTTTGTCCCCAACTTGCGATGAGGTTGTCAATCTCACCGTGTTTTGCGGAAAACAAAGGATTAAACGTATCGAATGGAAAGCAGTAATAGTTTGCAGAAAGTAAACACAAAGCAGAAAACAGTTGTAGATTGTATGTAAAGAGAAAGGACCGGGATCCATAGTTCACTAGAGGTGGATCTCCTTAGATAAATAACATGCTGGGTGAACAAATTACAGCGGGGCAATTGACAAACACCGAGAAAGCAATACATGCATATACTAATCATCTTGACTCCTTTGAGACTTGATTGGGCATTACAACATAATACATAGACCGCCATCCAACTGCATCTATGACTAATAATCCAACTTCAGGTTATCATCCGAACCCCCTCCAGTATTAAGTTGCAAGCAACAGATTATTGCTTTACGATCTGCGTGTAAAGTAAACAATGCGATTGTTCTATGAACAAAGGATTGTTGTTTTCTCCCTAGTAGCAACAGCACATCTAGTACCTTAGAGATTTCTGTCACTTCCCCAGATTACCAGAGGCATGAAACCACTATCGAGCATAAATACTAACTCTTGGAGTTGCTAGCATCTACTTGGCCAAGATAGCTACTAACAACGGAAAGCATGCAAGATCTCAAATAAGAAAGACATGATAGAATCAATAATCAATCTGAAATAGCATCTCAATATCCATCGGATCCCCGCAAACACAACATGTATGAATTACAAATAGATGATCTTGATCATGAATGGAGCTCACAAGATCTAAGCATGAAAGCACAAAGGAGGAGAAACTAGCCATCTAGCTACTACATGGATCAGTAGTCCAAGGATGAACTACTCACGCATCACACCGGAGGCTTGCATGGTGATGAAGAAGGCCTCTAGGGTGAATTCCCCTCTCCGGCAGGGTGCTGGGAAGAGTTTCAGATCCCTCCCGATCTAGGGATGGAGATGACGGCGGCTACAGACTCTTTCGTGGATTTTTGATCGGGCACTTAGGGTTTTCGTCCCGAGAGCAATATATAGGCGGAAGGAGAGGCCGAGGGGGTGCTGGGAGCCACCACACCACCCCCTGGCGTGGGCCAGGCCTGGCCGCGCGGCCAGGTGGTGTGGCCGGCCCCTGTCCCCTCTCCGTCTTGTATTCTGGCACTTGATCCCTTCCGGAAAAATAGGCACTTTGGCTTTTGTCCCGTCCAATTCCGAGAATATTCATTTTCTGACTTTCCTCGAACCAAAAACAGCAGAAAACAGGCAGCTGGCACTGTGGCTCTTGTTAATAGGTTAGTCCAAGAAATCATATGAAAAGTACTCCAAAGTTGGAACAAAACCAAAGAAAGTGGATATAACCAAGCATGGAACATCAAAAATTATAGATACATTTGCAATGTATCAGTGCCCCCGGGAAACAAAGCACTAGAACTCACCAATCCCGCGGAGCTTTCCGGGGAGAGCCCTCGGCCACACCCATTGTATGCGAAGCGACGAGTGCGGAGTTGTGTTCCGCCTAAAACCAAGGCGTGGGAAGCAATAAAACCTACGAAAAAACCTGATGAGAGCCCTCGGCCTCATCCCTCGTAGGCGAATCGTCAGCTGCGGAGTTGTGTGCCCTTGGGGACGAAGACTCGGGAATCCTTCCCAGTAAGAGCAACATCCAAGCATAGGAGATGCCTAGGCTACCCTAGGCCTCGGATGTACTAAGGTACCTCTGGACCCGGGATCTCCCCGCCCACCGTGCCGATGCCGAAAAAGTACTCCAACAAGCCAAGATGTACACCCTGATGGACAGAGACCTCTATCAGAAGCGTGAATCTAGTGTCTTGCTCCACTGCATCACCCAAGAAGAAGGATGCAAACTCCTTGTTGATATACACGAGGGAGATTGCTCGAGTCACCTCGCCTCACGGACCTTGGCAGGGAAAGCATTTCTCCAAGGGTTCTACTGGCTAACGACGCTTTCACACATCGAGTACCTTGTCAGAACCTGCGATGCTTGCCAATTCCATGCCAAAGAGATACGTCAACCAACTCAAGCTCTCCAGACTATACCCCTATCATGGCCTTTCGTCATATGGGGGCTAGAATTGTGGGGCCCCTCCCAGGGGTGGTGGGGGATTCCACTACTTGTTTGTCTCCATCGACAAATTCACCAAGTGGCCTAAAGTGGAGCCCATGCGGGCTATCATTGCTCAAGCCGCCGTCAATTTCATCCAAGGCATCGACTACCGCTTCGGTGTGCCTCATCGAATCATCACCAACAATGGATCACAGTTCACAAGTGGCGCCTTCCTCGACTATTGTGATACCCCGGCACCAAATTCTGTTTCACTTTGATGGCCCATCCCGGAGCAACGGGCAAGCAGAGCGCCTAAACACCGAGGTTCTTCGCGGGCTCAAGACCCATACCTTTGGTCGATTCAAGACAATGGGTGGGTTCGATCCCAGCCGTTCTCTGGTCGATCCAGACCTGTTGGGGTTTAGCGTCTGAAAACAATAATTTTTCCTATGAAAACCATTGACTGCCAGGATCTATCTAGGAGTAATGCGGTAATGGGAGGGGCTTTTCGTGAACCCACCAAGTTTAAGACCGAAAAGCTTTGTGAATGTTCAAGAGAACATGGATGATGTAGTCGTACCGATGCTGACCTCAAGGTCGCTGTAAACTCGGGCGACTCCACTAGTTCCAGCTCCACTAACTCCAATGACTCCAATGGCTCGAACGACTCGAGCGCCACAAGTGCAACGCCTCGTAGGGGGTCACACACATACGATGCTTGACGAAGACTCCCAGACTCTAATCCAGCAGAGGTTGCGGAAGTAGATCTCTTGGATCCGGAATCCCTGCAATGCGACGGTGCTCTATGGTGAAAAACTCTCTCATTCGCATAGCCCTTATAGTGGGGCTGCAATCGCAAGAGAGAAGGAGAGAGGAGGAAACTTATAGGGAGAAGACTCAAAGCTTGGGATTAATTGGTGTGTATAAATCCCTCCCTTTGCCCTCTTTTATATAGGGGGACAAGATCCCCCAAGTCCAATGCCTAAGCAATATGGGACTAAAGGAGAGGAGGAGGTGGGAGGCCACCTTGGCTGGCTAGCCAAGGCCTCCTTGGGGCCCACGTGGGCACCAAGGGTACCAACTGGCCACTCCTTCCCTCCCCCCTTGGGTGCCCTCCCACTTGGGCCTTTCCCCTTAGGGAATTGGCCCATTAGGCATGGGCTACCCATTAAATCATAGTTAAATCAATAAATAAATATAAATAAATGTATAATTCAATAATTAACATATATTTACATATTATTTAATTCCCCTTGCACCGGAACTCCTTCTGGAAAATTTCGGACACTCGCTGGACTTTCCCTGAACCCTTTTGGTTTCCCCTTGTCTTCGTTGATTCTTATGATACCAAAACAATCTCCGAGCATTGAAAAACCTTTAAGTGTGTTACCCTAACAGCTCAAAACACTCTAGACATGGTAGAGACCTCTCTCGGACCAATGATCATCAGCGAGACCTGCATTCCCATAACGACCCCTATGCATTCCACAAGAATCTTTATCGTTAAACCATTAAACATAGAGTCCTTTTCCCTTTGTTACTTTGATACTTTACTTGTCCAAGACCTAATTAAAGACATTGCCATGTCAATTTCAATATCGTTATAAACAACTACAACTTTACTCATTCTCAGCTATGCCATCCTCGTGACCTCGTCACACGTTGCAGCTTTATGGATGTCATGTCTCCGAATAGGGCCTAGGGTATGTCTCCATCACGCAGAAGAACAAATCCCACACTTGACACATGCGCCTCTACATGCCCCTTAGAATACCTGAAGACACCTTTATGATCTACATTTTACCGAGTGATGTTTGATGCAAACAACGCACTCTCGGGTGACAGTGATTGAATATGGTCTCACGGTCTAAGGAATTGGTTACTACATTTCCTAGTCATTGTAACGGTGAACTTTGTGCCTTGATCGTGTTACAATTCCTGTGTTGGGTATGTTCATCACTTTCATTCACCTAATGAAACGTCCCATTGTCAATTGACATAAATGTGATGGGGTTCATTGCATAGAAAACAAAAAATTCCTACAGTTGCAACTGTCAAGATCGAATCTAGGCGATACTTGTAACGGTTTCAGAAGGACTCACCCTTGAAGATCGTAAGCGGGATAACATTCCCGCAAACAAACATGGTTGGTGTAGAATGTATACGTCCGTCCTCAAGAACGCGATGACTATTAGCACCACAAAGGGCTGCGCCGCCGTATTCTGTCACACACGTTCAGTGTGCCGACGACTTCTGTCCCTTGCTCCATGTTAGGAAGTGGAAGTAGTGGATCCTAGGGAACTCTAGTAGGACTACGACATGGTAGTGGTGGTTGAGGAGAAGATCTTGATCAGGGCTTCGCCTAAGCACCATACTCGTGGCAATGGACAAGGCTAGCAAGGGGAGGAAGATGTCAACCAAAGGGCATATGAGAGGAATTGACAAGTGTGTGAGGGATAGGATCTCCACCCCTCCTTTTATAGGGGGAGGGGAAGCCCCAAGGGTCTGGGCGCATGGGGCATGGTGTGCCCCCACCTCTCCCCTCTTGATTGCTAGTGGACTCTCCACTCACAAAAATCAAGAGCCACTTTCTTCCATTTAATTTCCACTAAAAAATCAAGAGTCATTCCATTAAAATCACTTTTAGTTCACTTGATTTAATGCCATTCATTTAATGAACACTTAATTTAACGAACACATCAACAATTCAATCCTTGTAATATTTTGATACACCAAAACTATTCTGGCAAATTTATCAGAATGATTCCTGCTCTGTCCAATATTTTCTTCTATGTTCTATATCCACTCAAATGCGTCGACTAACCTTAAGTGTGTCTCCCTATGGGATCGTGAACTATGTGGATATGATCGGGACTCTCTCTGATCAATAATCGTTAGCGGGACCTAGAGATCCATAATGACCCCCACTAATTCAACGTTGAACCAGTGATCGCATGAACCTTTTTCGTAGTAACCAAATTCCTTTTGTCTCGTGATATTTTACTTGTCCAAGATCCGATCATTTGGTATCATCCATACCTAGTTTGATCTCTTTGCCGATAAGTACTCTTTTCTCGTTCCCGTGATATAACATTCTTAGTGATCTTATCACTTGCTTGCAAGCTATGTTAATGTGATATCACCGAGAGGGCCCTGAGCATGTCTCCCCGTCATCGGGGTGGACAAATCCCACTCTTGATCCACGAGCCTCAACTAAGACCTTCCAAGTACTCAACGACATCTTTATAATCACCCTGTTATGGTGTGATGTTTGATGGAATCAAAATACTCTTCCAGAGTTAGTAATTAACGTGATCTCATGGTCTGAAGATTAGAGTTACTTCGAATGAGATAACATAATAAACTCGAAGACATGATTGTATTACTACACTTTGGGAGAATGTTCATCACATTATTCTACAAATGTTGTGACCTCGTTATTAACAACATCCAATGTCATGATCAGCAAACCTTGATCATCTGTTAATCAACAAGCTAATGTAATGAGAGGAATTACTAGGAACATTTTCTTTGTTTATTAAACACACATGTATTAACATTTCCAATTAACACAATTATAGCATGAGAAATAAACATTTATCATAAACATGGAATAAGATAGGGTTTTCTATTTCCGTGCCCTTGGGTCCTTAGTTGTACTCAGTTTTCCCCAGCTCCTTAGTTTTTCCTTAGTTTTCCCCAATCCCTTGTCTGAAACCCGCAGAAGGAGCTCGGACGGAGGATTCCCGTTTAGTTGACGTTGGTTGGTGCTGGCAAGTGGGGCCGCTGTTGGTGCCCCACAGTGGACACGTCTCCACTTATCCAGATCATCCTGGGACCCACAACTTGCAACGTTAGCGCGCCGGACCCACAGCTTACCCAGGTGACCGTTGCAAAATGGGAGCCCGAGCCAGCCCCGCGCCTGTGCCCGTACCATTGCTTCCCCTTTCTTTCCACGCGCCCGTGCACGTGCCATTGCTTCCCCTTTCTTTCCCCGCGCCCCATTATTCTTCTTCTCCGCCAGCGGCAGCCCTTCTCCGGCAGGCGGGTGATGTCTAGTTTCTCGTCGACCTCCCGTTCTTCATGGCTGCAGTATGGACCCGTGCCTTTGACAAGATGCCCTGACTGCCCACGCCAGGAGCCTCTGAAGTGGTCGATCTGTAAGATAGATGACAACGGCAGCCGTGGACGTGAGTTCCTTGCATGCGAGAGCTTGCCATATAGAGAGGGGGATAAGGTTAGATCTCGCTCCAATTTCTCTGTTTTCTCTCGATTTTGTTGTTATTCCCTCGAATTTGGGATTTAGGGTTCACGTTGTTGTTTTCAGATCCTGAAGAAATGCAGGCATTTCGAGTGGATCGATGTGTATGTTCAGAGGCTTCAATTGCAGGAATCAATTGGCGCTATTGGGGAGCGCAATTTGGGAGGGGGGACTTGCTGTAGAGAATGCGGCGGAGAGAGGAGCCGTTCCGATTATGCCTAATGCTCCCAATGCAGGACTGGTGGAAGTGAAGGGAGAATTGAAGAAAATGAACAAGCAGTTAAGGCAGCTGATCGAGTTGAAGAAGCAAGCTAATCTGATGGCTGGTTGTTTTTTCTGTTGTATAATTGTGATCGGATTATTATCATTGCTCACCAGGCGCTAGAAGTTGTTACAAGGGATACCTTGTTACAAATCCATTATTCAGTTACATGTACTTGTAGTTGTTTTCATAGTTAGTGTGTCCATTCACCGAAATTACCAACTATATTGGAATGCTAAAGAAAGTTGATTATTGTTAGAGGGGTGACAAATAATCCATTCACCGAAATCCCCCAAATATGCCAAATATGTATGTCTCATGTTTCTACCAAAATTACCAAAACTATATTCCCTAAAAGAAAAGGAAAGCTAAAGATAGTTGATAATTGTTAGAGGGGTGACAATAAATCATTCACCGAAATCCGCAAGTATGTATGCCTCATGTTTATACCAAAATTATACCACTTTTGGGCCGTTTCAAATTACCAAAACTATATCCCAAACTATATTCCCTAAAAGAAAAGGAAAGCTAAAGATAGTTGATAATTGTTAGAGGGGTGACAATAATGCATTCACCGAAATCCGCAAATATGTATGCCTCATGTTTATACCAAAATTATACCACTTTTGGGCCGTTTCAAATTACCAAAACTATATTCCCTAAAATAAAAGGAAAGCTAAAAATAGTTGATAATTGTTAGAGGGGTGACAAATAATGCATTCACCGAAATCTGCAAACTATATTACGTGGCAAACTCGTTATTGCACATAAATAGAGGGGTGGCACTCTCCACCGACAGAGAGAGAGGGGTGGCCACGAAGAGACGGAGAGGGGTATACTGCCCGTTAGATCAGTTGATCAACGGTTCGTGGAGTTGATCCGTGTGACAACGGCTCAACCAATCAGGATAAGTTTGGGCTTCTGAGAGCATTTGTGACAGAACTTGAGGGCAAAACTGAGTAGTACTAAGAATCCAAGGGCACATAAATAGTAAATAGACTAAGGGATTCAAACAAAAGAATTACAAAATGAAAAATGCGTGTTCTGTACAATATAATTCATATTGGGCTACATCAAATTATTTGCAATTCAAATATACATGAGTGTGACAATTATGGCATCATTTAGACAAACTATGTTTTTGGGGAAGATGTTTTGCAAAGGGGTTTGAGTGGAAAACCATGCATCTTCATAGCTACACTAGTGATTCTGAGAAGTGGCAATTTGTGGTAAAACTTGATTTATATATGTTTGTTAAGGTTTTCTAGGTGGCAGGTTGCGTAGGAAGACTCCATGAGTAGGTGCCACTATGTTTTTATTTTTTTGCGCATGAAATGACTCAATTAGCTATGTTAATCTCATTTGTTGACTCTCTGTTGACCACCTACTTGAGGGTAAAACTGAGTATATTGCACTTGCCAGTCTAAGTACTCAAGGAGAAAACTGAGTACAGATAAAATTTCTGTATAAGGCCCGAGGTTATAACTGAGTACACCAAACGTCCCAGGGTTAGACTCGTGTCGCGGTGCACGCTGCAGCCGTGCATAGCGGACGCGTGTTGTGGTACACGCCACCTTCGTCTTTATAGAGCCCTTTTTCTCTCCCTCGACACATGTTCTCACTGCAACCGCCTCTCCTGTCCCATCATCTTCTCCACAACCGAAGAGCCTAAGAAAAAACCCCGAAGAAAACCGTCGGCGATGGAGAAGAATGAGATGCCCATTGTCGGCGCATCAGCCACCAGCGCATCGGCCACGGCCCCCGTCCAGGCCCCTGTCGCTGCTTCCAACGTAGCAGCCGGCGCATCAGCCGCCGGCGCATCGGCCGCCGCCACCGTCCAGGCCCCCGTCGCTTGGAACCCGTACGAACAAGTGTCGTACGTTGCGCCGGAGAAACCCTACGACACCAACATCGTCGACAACGAGCCGGAGGTAACCCTTTGCTCCCTTGTTCTTATCCCATTTCAATCCTTTTGTGTTAGATCTAGCATTATTAGGGTTCGTCTGTTCCTAGTTCAATCCATTTGTGTTAGATCTTGCGTTATTAGGGTTCGTCTGTTCCTAGTTCAATCCTTTTGTGTTAGATCTTGCGTTATTAGTGTTTGTGATTTGCTTTTGTTTAAGATTTGTGCCGATGATGATGAATATTTGGGCACAAATTGATTCAGGGTTTGGTCAGTAAACAATTGGTGTGTACAAATTTGTTGTGCATGATCTTTGGTTTACTGACTCAAATCCTAGATATAAGTGTGTCCAATGTAACTGAGGCTACCTCTTTTTTTCAAGCCCATATTATCATGCATGATCTTTGTTCACTCTCTGTTCCATCATCGTTGCAATTGACTCCGTGTTTTTTGCACGATATTTGGTGCTACGTGACAGGTGCAGAGCAGCGACGTCGACAGTGACGACGAGTCCTTCCACACCAAGACTCATCACGTCCTCAGGAGGCTGCAGTCCGGCCATTACGATGGCCCCTTTGCTCGAGGCATTTACAAGTGCCCCTTTTGCAACAGGAAGCTCCGCGCCACCGACTTCAACTGCCTGGTGAACCATGCTGAATCCATTGGTAGATGCGGCGCTAGAGTTGGAACGACCGTGAACATGCATGCGTTCATGGCTAAACACAAAGCACTTGGGATTCACCTGCGCAACCTCCAAGCGAGTCACAGGCGCTACCTGGAGGCGTTGAACGTGCCTACTGCACTCTCTGTATGTGACTGCTCTATCTGTAGAGCAGCTTAAATTCATGTAAAATGTAGCTTATGTTGTATCTATCGGTACTACTTTTGGATCTGTCGTGAATATATCTATGCTATGTTGGCTGCTGTATGCAGCTGATCCTATATTTTCTCTGGATTTGTGCCCTAGATTTCCTACCTGATTGGGTAAAAATGAAGGCATAAAGAAATGAATGGCGTTAAAAAACAGAAAGAGAAGCTGCTCTAGATTTGCTACCAATTTGGGCTATCAAATATGAATGAGATCGAGCGAGAGAGAGGAAAAAGGTACATTGAAAACTGCTAATCTGGGCGAAAGAGACAGAAACCACTCGTGCCCACGTCCCGGACCCACACGGCTCCACACGCTACGGCCCCACACGCTACGGCCACACAAACACGGTCTCGTCCTGTCCCACGCGGTCCCTTCCTACCAGCCCCACACAACGCGGCCCCACAAACGACACGACCCCACTCGTCAGCACGGAACGGTCAACTTAACGGATTCCTTCCGTCCGAGCTCCTTCTGCGGGTTTCAGATAAGGACTTGGGGAAAACTGAGGAAAAACTAAGGAGCTGGGGAAAACTGAGTACAACTAAGGACCCAAGGGCACGAGAATAGAAAACCCAATAAGATAATAACCATTTTATTATTGCCTCTCGGGCATATTCCCTTCAGTCTCCTACTTGCACTAGAGTCAATAATCTAACTGAAAACTTGCACATATAAACACCTGTGGCTGGTGTTTTATGTATGCATTGCTTGTGCTAAACCTAATCTCTAGATCTAACACTTTCAAGTCTGTGTGTATTTGCATGTATTTGAGTCTCTACACATCACTTATTCTTAAATGAGATGGCATTGTATAAATTTGGTCCTTTGGTGAGACCTTAGTTCCTCGGGGTTTTAAAACATGTTGATACTATTATCATACAATAGATCTTCATAGTATTATCCCGCTAGGAACTACACCTAGTTTGATTAACAAACTTCTTGACACAAATGCCTTCCTATACTGCTATTAGAGTAGCCTTATACTTAGCCTTTCGTTGTAGTATCTGTCACAATTAACCTTTTGGAACTTATCCAAATTCATCATGGAACTTTCTTCCATCAAATTGTGCCACCTTAACCCATAGCCTAAATTGAGATAAACTTAATTTATATCTTGTGACAAAATTAGTACCAATGTAACATATTACATTGAACTATCAGTTTAGTGACAATGTAACACTTTACAATGAACTATTTATCACTTCTACATACAGAATATATTCTTAGTTCTTCCAAATATCATAAGAATATCCTTACTATCGTCCAATGATCATCCTATGAGTCACCCTGGTATATGCTCATAACATTTAGAGCATATGACATATATGGATATGTACATATCACGGTATGATTGATTAAGATATTCATGTGATTTTACTCACCAAGTGTCAAAACACTTGAATCTCGTTTATCAAGATATTCATGTGATTTTACTCACCAAGTGTCAAAACACTTGAATCTCGTTTGTCAAGATATTCATGTGATTTTACTCACCAAGTGTCAAAACACTTGAATCTTGATTCACTCACCAAGTGTCAATATACTTGAATCTTGATTCAACCTTTTCCATGTGGCAAGACCCTTTCTCGTTGTTTCCATATTGAACTCATTCAATATTTCATCAATGTACATATGGCATAACCATATTAGTGTCTCAATCTATCCAAATAGACTTTGACGCCAAATATTCTAGTTTTACCCAAATCTTTCATTTAAATCTAATTTTAATAAAACCATTAACTTGTGTCAATAAAAGATACATCATTTACAATCAACAATATGTCTTATGCACAATGTATTAGAGATATGTCTCGGTGCTCCCACTTAATTTCTCGCAAATGCGAGCACCTTTATCATCTCTGATGAAATTAAACCTTTTAATAGTTTCATCACGGTGAAGATTCCAACTCCTCTATGCTTACTTCAAGCATTGAAGTTTGCACACCATTTTAGCATCCTTTGATCTAACAAAACCCTTCGGACAATGTCATGTACACGTCCCCGGTAACCATTCTATTGGAAGAATGTTGTTTTTTTGTTCAACTAGCATATACAACAATTGACATATGTAGTGGTTGCTACACTGATCCATCCAGACGAAATATCACTATGAAAGACCGAATCTTGTCATATTCAACTCCTTCAATATTGTCGTAAACTCTTTACTGACATGTTGACTATTTTGTAGATGTGAAACATCCATGTTTGTTTCTTTATAGATCCAAATATGACTGATAGGCTTTGTGCCTTTCAGAGGGTCTTCCAAGTTTAGTAACTTGGTTTCTCATGTATGGAACTTATCACGGATTTTATGGCTTCAAGACATTTGATGAAGTCAGGGCCCATCACCACTTCTTTGCATGTAGTCGTTCCATCATTGTCAAACAATAATGATTTAATCTTAAATATTAGTATTTGATTATTTACATGGCCTATGTGATTCAATATGAACTTAGATCTCCGTGAACACAACCTTTGAGGCACGGGAGCCATGAGCATTATGGATGCCTCCGGGACACTTTCCGGTGCTGCGCAACTCAACACATATAGCTAAGGTTCAATAACCTTATCAAATTTCTATTGTCATCCCACTTAACTTTTCACAAAAAATTCCTTCTCAAGAAAATTGACGTTCTAAGTGACAAACACTTTTGTCCTCGGTGTTATGGAGGAACACCCAACCGTTATTTGGGATAACCTACAAATAAGTGCTCATCCGACTTTGGTTGTAAACATTTAACTTATGCCTAGCATAACAAAATTTAAGAAAAGACAACTTGGGTTCTATCCCAATACATAACTCATGTGGTGTCATTTCAACAGATCACGATGGAGCTATTTTTAGTGTAAAATCCGTAGTCACTAAAGCTTAATCTTCAAAATATAATGGCAATTTTATAAATAACACCATTGATCCTACCATGTCAAACAAGGTTTGATTACATCTCTTGAATACTCCATACTCCTATGGTTTATCGGGAAACATAAATCCATGGAACGATTCCTTGAATCTTAGATGTTTTTGCTAAACCTGTAACTCAAATATGTTCCTTTATGATCCGATCATAAATTCTTTATTTTCTCATTACAATGATTTTCGACTTCATCTTGAAATCATTTGAACATTTTCAAATGTTTCATACTTCTCCCTAAGTAAATATACATATATTCACTCAAATCTTTGGTTAAAGTATATGAAGTTTGAATGATCCACCACATGCAACTACACATAATGGACTATATACACCAGTATGCACAATGTCCAATAAGTTACTCGTTCATTCCTCTGGCCTATGAACGAAATTTAAATCATTTCCAGGAAATTCTCACAAGCACAATTGATTCAAAAATCAAAAGGACTCCAAAATGGAGTTTCTTCATGTTTTCTTTCCAATATGATTTAAACTGCAGTGTTACTCATAAGTGATATTCTAATCATTCATCTTAAGACACTTTAGCATTAATGTTTATGGACATGATTTATCCAACTAGATTTGTTATAGTTCATCCATCCTCAATGAAATACGGTAATTATTTGAACAACCATGGTTCTCATAATACCGGAACAAAATAACAATTATTAAAAACAAATCTTGAAGGCAAGCTTTGATGTCAACGAGAAACACAATAATAGTTTATTTGTTTTTGATGAACATCATCACATATTCTCTTGCTAGTTACTTAGGCCATTGGAGTTCATGAATTGTGTTGTTCTGTGTGACATTTCACACCAACCAATTCGGTATCCAATACCAAATAACCACATTGTTTAACAAGCAAAGAATACACCCATAATCATGTATATCATTTATATACCTAAGCTGGACATTTCTAGTCTTTTCTTTTCCTGCCAAATATTTCCAAAATTCTCTTTTAGCATTTCCTTTTCTTTTCAAAAGAATATATCAACATCAATAGTGGTGCCATACACATGACACATAGTCCAAAACATGTATAGTCAAATACTAATACATTTGGACTTGCACTTTGAAGTGGATCACCATCATCAAATGTTTAGTGTTCTTTCAAATTACATTCCTTTTAGTAATCATTTTAATGTAGTAAATATTTTATCTACATCTTCTATCCATCCTTATCATGATAACTTTCATGATCAAGATACTATAGCTCATAAGGAAGAATCATGAATATAATGTTGATTCCCAAAACCTTTTGGGTGATCAGGACGCCTAGGATCTCCAACCTTTGTGAATTCTCATACATTATGAGAATATGTATTTTATTAAATTTTACTCTATTATATTGCAACCAAGCATTTTTTTAGATATCGCAATATCTTCTACACTTGATGGTTTCTGAAACAATTTTCATCTCCTAGATAACGTTGATATTTAAACAATTTTTCAATATCAAGAATCATGGAGGCAAGTGATACATTGCAAATGTATCTATAATTTTTGATGTTCCATGCTTGGTTTTATCCACTTTCTTGTGTTTTGTTCCAACTTTGGAGTACTTTTCATATGATTTCTTGGACTAACCTATTAACAAGAGCCACAGTGCCAGCTGCCTGTTTTCTGCTGTTTTTGGTTCGAGGAAAGTCAGAAAATGAATATTCTCGGAATTGGACGGGACAAAAGCCAAAGTGCCTATTTTTCCGGAAGGGATCAAGTGCCAGAATACGAGACGGAGAGGGGACAGGGGCCGGCCACACCACCTGGCCGCGCGGCCAGGCCTGGCCCACGCCAGGGGGTGGTGTGGTGGCTCACAGCACCCCCTCGGTCTCTCCTTCCGCATATATATTGCCCTCTGGACGAAAACCCTAAGTGCCCGATCAAAAATCCACGAAAGAGTCTGTAGCCACCGTCATCTCCATCCCTAGATCGGGAGGGATCTGAAGCTCTTCCCGGCACCCTGCCGGAGAGGGGAATTCACTCTGGAGGCCTTCTTCATCACCATGCAATCCTCTGGTGTGATGCGTGAGTAGTTCATCCTTGGACTACAGATCCATGTAGTAGCTAGATGGCTGGTTTCTCCTCCTTTGTGCTTTCATGTTTAGATCTTGTGAGCTCCATTCATGATCAAGATCATCTATTTGTAATCCATACATGTTGTGTTTGCGGGGATCCGATGGATATTGAGATGCTATTTCAGATTGATTATTGATTCTATCATGTCTTTGTTATTTGAGATCTTGCATGCTTTCCGTTGTTAGTAGCTATCTTGGCCAAGTAGATGCTAGCAACTCCAAGAGTTAGTATTTATGCTCGATAGTGGGTTCATGCCTCTGGTAATCTGGGGAAGTAATAGAAATCTCTAAGGTACTAGATGTGCTGTTGCTACTAGGGAGAAAACAACAATCCTTTGTTCATAGAACAATCGTATTGTTTACTTTACACGCAATTCGTAAAGCAATAATCTGTTGCTTGCAACTTGATACTAGAGGGGGTTCGGATGATAACCTAAAGGTGGATTATTAGTCATAGATGCAGTTGGATGGCGGTCTAGGTATTATGTTGTAATGCCCAATCAAGTCTCAAAGGAGTCAAGATGATTAGTATATGCATGTATTGATTTCTCGGTGTTTGTCAATTGACCCGCTGTAATTTGTTCACCCAGCATGTTATCTATCTAAGGAGAGCCACCTCTAGTAAACTATGGATCCCGGTCCTTTTCTTTACATACAATCTATAAATTGTTTCTGCTTTGTGTTTACTTTCTGCAAACTTTTACTTCTTTCCATTCGATACGTTTAATCCTTTGTTTTCCGCAAAACACGGTGAGATTGACAACCTCATCGCAAGTTGGGGAAAAAGTTTTGTGGTTGTGTTGTGTAGGTCTCCACGTTGCTACTAGCACCGGTAGTGCGCCCTGCCAAAGCTCAGCTAGTTACACCTTTGAGGTGTTTCCTTGCTCCTACTGGTTCGATTAAACTTTGGTTTCATAACTGAGGGAAACTTGTTGCTGTGCTCATCATACCTTCCTCTTGGGGTTCCCAACGAGCTCTACATCAACACCGCCATCAAGCATTTTTCTGGGCGTCGTGCATTGAGCCATCAAGCGATTTTCTGGCGCCGTTGCCGGGGAGTCAAGGACATCTTCACAAGGGGAGTCCCCTCATAACCAATATCTTTACTTTGTTAGTTTTGTTTTGCTTAGTTTCTTTTTGCTTTGTTTGCTTGTTTCTTTATCAAAAACACAAAAAAATAGTTTTACTTGTTTGCTTTCTTATTTGAAAACCACAAAAAAATTAGTTCCTTTCTTAAGTTGCCTTTATGACTAGCTCTGCTCCAATCATTATTTCATTATGGATAGCTCACTCAGTTTCCTATTTGGGAACAATTTTATGACTGCTAAGGTAATAGATGAACCACCGCCTGCTAGAACCTCCATGGAAGAAGAAATTGCTGAACCTGAAAGCTCATTAGATGAAAAAGAGGAGGAGAGTGATGGACAAAAGGAGGAAGAAGGGATCTACCCATGCCTACCTTCTAATGAGAGTAACTCTTTACCCCTTACATTATTTGATTGTCCCCCATGCTTACCAAAGGAGGATGAATGTTATGTTCCTGTGGATTCTTTTGATGAAAAGCATGTGTTATGTGATATTTATATTGTTGAGTTTATTCATGAGGCTACTGAAAATTATTATGAGAGAGTAAAATATGGTTGTAGAAGTTTTCATGGTATTGAGACACCTCTCTATGTGCTGAAAGTTTTGAAGTTGCTCTTGTTCTATCTACCCATTCTCGCTATTATGTGCTTCTTTGATTTATTTTCTTACAAGGTTCCTATGCATAGGAAGTTGGTTAGACTTAAATGTGTTTTGAATTTGCTTCTTGATGCTCACTTTTACTTCAATTCATATTTCTTATGTGAGCATCTTTTCAAACTTTCTTATGCCTAACTTAAAGGCGTTAAAGAAAAGTACTTGTTGGGAGATAACCTAAGAGTTTTAGATGAGTCTTGGAAGTTATTACCTCTGTAATAATCTCTCCTTATCCTTTTTATTTGCTTTTTGTGCCAAGAATAACCTCTAATGAGAGAGAAGTAATGATTGGGAAAGTTGCTGTCCCGAAACAGATTTCTGTGCTTTACCATAAAACTTCGTGAGAGAGCTCTGTATGTCGGATTGCGTTGTAATTTTTTGTGCTTATGACCCAAGTTGTTATGTAACTTTAGTTAGTTCAACACATTTTGATTTGAGCAACAGAAGGTCTTCGAAAAAAATCGTCTTTACCTTCTGGTCTGTTTTAACAGATTTCTGCCATTTTCTGCATTTGCTTCTTGTGGGTTTCTTTTTGAGTTCTTTTGGGGAATTGAGCTTTTTGAGGTAAGTGCTACAGTAGATAGTGTTATAATGGAAGTTTGTTTGGTGTTAGAACTGAACCTTGAGACTTATTTATCTTAAGTGCACTAATGTTGCTCATGAGATTGTGTGAAGTTTTGTATGAAGGAAAATTTTCAGGTGTATGGAAGAAATGAGTAATGAGATGAAGGATGGACTAAAGCTCAAGCTTGGGGATACCACGCGTGTCACCCCAAGAAATATCCAAGAAGTACAATCATCAAATCTTAGGGATGCCCAAGGCATCCCCTTCTTCATCAATAAAAATCCCAGGTTTCTTCCAAACGCTTCATTTTTATTGTTTCATGCACAGTTATGTTTTTCTTGGAGCGTTTTCTTTTTCATTTTCGTTTTGGTTTTTAGTTTTATTGGTTTGCTTAGTTTTCTGAATAAATTGGTTGGACCCCCTCTTTCATACATTTGGTTTGCAAATACTTTGGTTTGGTTTGGAAAAGAGTAGGAAAGTTCATACTTATGTGATAAAAAGAGCTCGTTTTTAACTATGGCTATGCTTTGTCATGACATGCTTGATATTGTTTTGGCTTTATGCTTAGTATTATTTGCTGTAGCATGACTTGTTATAAACAATTGAGATTGCTTAATGTGCATTGGGTGAATCATGCGTTGTTTTAGCATATTAAAGCATAGTATAGTGGTATTCTCCTTTGATGCTTTATTTGGGTTGACTTGGCGCATGCTCACACCATGTTATGACTATCTGAAGTCACCATAGCCTTTATTATCCTTTAGTTTTCAACTTGTAGTATCACTTTATGCTTTGATAAATTATGTTTTGTCACTCTGCATGATTATGGCCATTATTGCTCTCTTAGTTTGTCGCTCCCAGTCTTTTGCTAGCCTCCACAACAAAGTATGAGTTCCACTCATGCATCCAACTCTCTAAACCAAGTTATTCCAAAGAGTCCACCATACCTACCTACTAGCTTATGCTATTCCAAGTATATTCATGCTTTTTTTTACCTTCCACTTGTTATGAGAAAACTAGTGATTAAAGCTCTCACGAACTTGATGGCACACTTTACTTTTTGCCTCTAATAAACTTGAACAATTGGGTCCTTCTTTGTTGCGTATATGCTTGCGCTTTATAAGTTAAAATTATCAGAACCATGTTTCATGGGGAACGCTTTCAACATTGCACTTGTACTTTGTACCCTGTTGATATCATGTTCTTTTGCTTACGGATCCCGGCGGTGTGAAATAAAAGTGGAACTTGTAAGATCATGGAGTTTGTATGTGTGTTAGAGAAACGCCTAGGCCGCTAGCCTAAGCCATGCTTAATCATGGTGGAAACTTGCATCATCACCAAAATGAGCATTCTATGAAGCATCCTCAATAAAAACCTATGCAAATAGCAAATAAAAAGATCGTTGAGATGCTCATTGTCTGCTTGCCTGTCATTTTGATTATGGGAAAGCTCCCGTATCATGTGCAAGGGGTACCCCGTTAGCAGTTCTTAATGATACACATGTACTTACAATGACAAGAGCTTACTCGTGACTGAAGTTAAGTAGCATGAGGATCGGTCTTCGTAAGTAAGGGGCATGAGATTTCAGTTTATAACTTGTCAAGCATATCCTCTTAGTTGTGTCACTTTAACCTTAATCACCTTCAAGATGCTTATGATAGGGGCAATGAGAGCTAAAAGCTATAAGTACCATAATGTTTGGAAGCTCTTTATGAGACTTGAATCCCTACTTCCTTTTACAAAAGGCTTTTCTTCCACCATTATATTGAGTCTCCACCTTCTATCTTTATGCACTTACTTTGAGAGCATAGTGGTCATTCTTAGTTCTATGTGCATTGTCCCAAGACTAGTTGATTGATGCATAACTTGTTATTGCTTGTTTGAAACTATTGTATCTAGTCACTCTTATGAACTTTGAAGGTGTCCTATGCATTTATATTTGCTACTCTATTGAGGGACAAGCTGAATACTATTATGCTATGTTTTCTTTATGTGAAACAAACAAACGTCTTGCAAAGCATTGCTATTCATGAATCTTTTGTTTGTGCCTTTTCATGTTGCATCATAGTTTATTTGCTTATTGCTAGAACTTTGTCTTCCATGTTATGATTGAAGTACTATGATCCCAGCTTTGAATGTTTTACAAATACTTTGATCAAGTCTTTGATGGTGCAAGTCAACTCAAAAATATGGTGCTTTTTTCTCTCTTTCCTCTTTTCATAGTATCTCTTTTTTTTCTCTTTTTTTTTCTTTTTTTATCAATATAGGACTCTTTTTTATATAAGAAGAATACTTCATAGACAGCTCATTATGGTTACGCTGCAGGTTTCCACCATGTCAGCATGGATTAGACCAGCGGCCCAGGCGTTACTCTAACACATATACATAACTCCATGGACTTACAAGCTCCCCTTTTCATTTCACACAGACGACATCCATATACAAAAGAGCATGATATCAACTAGGTACAAGTACCAAGTGCAATGTTGAAAGCGTTCCCCATGAAAGCATGGTTCTGCTAATTCCCAACAAATAAGTGCAAGCATATACAACATAGAAGACACAATGGTTCAAGCTTATTAAGGGCAAGTAAAGTAAAGTGTGCCATCAAGTTCGTGAGAGCTTTAATCACTAGTTTTCTCATAACAAGTTTAATTTGGAAGGTAAAAAAAAGCATGAATATACTTGGAATAGCATAAGCTAATAGGTAGGTATGGTGGACTCTTTGGAATAACTTGGTTTCGGGAGTTGGATGCATGAGTGGAACTCATACTTGGTTGTGGAGGCTAGCAAAAGACCGGGAGCGACAAACTAAGAGAGCAATAATGGCCATAATCATGCAGAGCGACAAAACATCATTGATCAAAGCATAAAGTGATACTACGAGTTGAAAACTAAAGGATCATAAAGGCTTATGGTGACTTGAGATAGTCATAACATGGTGTGAGCATGCGCCAAGTCAACCCAAATAAAGCATCAAAGGAGAATACCACTATACTATGCTTTAATATGCTAAACCAATGCATGATTCATCCAAGGCATATTAAGCAATCTCAATTGTTTATAACAAGTCATGCTACAACAAAGAATACTAAGCATAAAGCCAAAACAATATCCAGCATGGCATGATAGAGCATAGGCCACAGTCAAAAACAAGATCTTTTTACCACATAAGTATGAACTTTCCTACTCTTTTCTAATCCAAACCAAACTATTTGAAACAACTCACAAAGATGATAATAAATAAAGATCAGTGAGCTTTTATCACAAATCCACAAAGAATAACTAAAAAGTTCTAAGCTGAAAGCACGAGAAAACTAAGGCTAAACACGGTGCTAGCAAAAGAGAACACTCACAGAACAATAAGAATGAAAACTAGAGTGTTCTAGGCAATGAAAACGGAGCGTGTCTCTCTCCAAAAGAAGTGTGTTGGGATCCAACCAACTTTGTTAAGCAAACTAAGCAAACCAAGCAAACTAAAACTAAAAACGAAAACAAAGACGCTCCAAGAACAACACAACTGTGCATGAAACAATAAAAATGAAGTGTTTGGAAGAAACCTAAGATTTTTATTGATGAAGAAGGGGATGCCTTGGTCATACCCAAGTTTTGACGCTTGTACTTCTTGGATATTTCTTGGGGTGACACGCGTGGCATCCCCAAGTTTGAGCTTTAGTCAACCCTTCATCTCATTACTCATTCCTTCCATACACCTAAATTTTTTCCTTCATACAAAACTTCACACAATCCTTATTAGCAACATTAGTGCACTCAAGATAAATAAGTCTTAAGGTTCAGTTCTAACACCAAATAAACTTCCATTAAAACACTAGCTACTGTAGCACTTCCCTCAAAAAGCTCAATTCCCCAAAAGAACTCAAAAAGGAACCAACAAGAAGCAAATGCAGAAAATGGCAGAAATCTGTCAAAACAGACCAACAGGTAAAGACGAATTTTTTCAAAGACCTTATGTTGCTCAAATCGAAAAGAATTGAACTAACGAAAGTTAGATAACAGCCTGGGGCAGAAGCACAAAAATTCACGCCTCAAAAGGATGTACAGAGATTTTACATGAATTTTTACGGTGAAGCAAAAAATCTGTTTCGGGACAGCAACTTTCCCAATCATTACTTCTCTCTCATTAGAGGTTACTCTTGGCACAAAAAGCAAATAAAAAGGATAAGGAGCGGTTATTACTGAAATAATTACTGAAGTAATAACTTCCAAGACTCATCTAAAACTTTTGGGTTATCTCTCAATAAGTACTTTTCTTTAACGCCTTTAAGTTAGACATGATAGTTTGAGAAGATGCTCACATAAGAAATATGAATTGAAGTAAAAGAGAGCATCAAGAAGCAAATTCAAAACACATTTAAGTCTAACCCACTTCCTATGCATAGGAATCTTGTAAAGAAATAAGTCATGAAATCACAAAGCAACAAGTATAGGAAAGCAAAACAAGTGCAACATCAAGACTTTCAACATAAAGAGGGGAAACTTAATATTATTGAGATGCATAAAACCATGTTTCCCTCTCTCATAATAACTTTCAGTAGCATCATGAGTAAAATTAACAATATAACTATCACAAGAAACATTCTTATCATGAGCCACATGCATAAAAGAATTAATACTCCCCACATAAACATAGTCATTCTTATTGATTGTAGTGGGAGCAAATTCAACAAAATAGCTATCATTATTATTCTCATCACCATAATCATCAAATATAGGAGGCATATTGTAATCATAATTAATTTTCTCCTCAATATTAGGTGGACTGAAAATATCATATTCATCATTGTAATGATCATATATGGGAGGTTTGGTATCATCATAAGCAATAGAATAGCTATCTTCCAAAGTTGGGGAACTAAAAAGATCATTTTCATAAGAACTAGCTTCCCCAAGCTTAGACTTTTCCATAGCATTAGCAATAATGGGGTCCAAAGAATTCATACTAACAACATTGCTCTTAGCATGCAAATAAAGTTCCATAGGTTTTTTAATTTTCTCTTCAAATACTTCATGTCCTAACTCAAGATAAATACTATAAAGCTCTCTAATTTTTTTGTTGTTTTCCATTAAGCCTAACTAGTGAAAACAAGAAACAAAAAGACAAAATTGCAGAATCTAAAGGAAATAACTTCGAGTACTCACACCAGAAAATAGGCGTTTGTCGTGGGAGGTTCTTCTTCTTTAATCCTCCGATGTGAATACCTTTTACCTTTCCTCCCCGGCAACAGCGCCAGAAAATAGCTTGATGTCTACGCACTTCTATTCTTGTAGACAGTTGTTGGGCCTCCAAGTGCAGAGGTTTGTAGAACAGCAGCAAGTTTTCCCTTAAGTGGATCACCCAAGGTTTATCGAACTCAGGGAGGAAGTGGTCAAAGGTATTCCCTCTCAAGCAACCCTGAAATCAAGAACAAGAAGTCTCTTGTGTCCCCAACACACCCAATACACTTGTCAGGTGTATAGGTGCACTAGTTCAGCGAAAAGATAGTGAAATACAAGTGGTATGGATAATTATAAGTGGTAACGGTGATAGAAAATAACTTGGTGGCGTGGAAAAGACTAAAGATGGAAGCAAGCAAACATGTAACATATCTAATTGCAAATGGTGTTTCAATGCTAAGAACAAGGCCTAGGGATCATACTTTCACTAGTGAACACTCTCATAGAAATATATTCTCTTTATGATACTACTCTAAACTACTCTCCGGTTGGACACTCTAATCCATGGTAGGGTTATAACAGCACACCTCAAAGTAAGCCTTTACCATCTAGAAAACCCCACACTGTCACCTTGAGCACTAGACGGTTCCAACAAACACCACAATTTCATAAAGACATCCAACTCCAAATATAACTCATAACAAGTATTTGTAATCTCTAGCCTAAGTGCCACCATGGTGTGCACGCTGTCACTTTCACACACATGGGGAGAGCAGAGATCTAATAAAGCACTTGAGTAGTAAGGTAGATCTATAGATTACAAGCTCATGATCACAATAAGATCATTCATAGAGAGAGATGAACACATAGCTACCGGTAGAACCCTTAGCATCGAGAGAGAACTACTCCCTCCTCATCATGGGAATTAACAATGGTGATGGAGATGGTGGTGGAGATCGATGGAGATGGCGGTGAAGAGGCGGCGGCGGTGCCAGCGGCGCCAGCGGCGGCACGGATGACTCCTTCCCTGCCGCCGGTATCACAGGGGAGCACCGCCCCTTAGCACCCTTCCTTCATGGCTTCTTGGGAGCCCTTCCCCATGGAGATGGGATCAATGGGGGAGGAAAAAGCATGGCTTTGGTGGCTGAAAATTCGTGGGTGGAGGTGTCTCCCACGAATTAGGTTTCCTCCCTTTATATAGCTTCTCGGATTTCCGCCACCCCATCTTGGGCTGCAGTAAATCGGGTCTATCTGGCCCGTCTGGACTCAGAATTAGCTAAAATTTATGTCGAGAACATTTTTCGCAAAATTTCCAACAACTTTGTAGTTGAATAGTTTTTCGTTTGACGCCGTCTTAGACCCGGAACGTGACCATCTTCAAAAAGAGTTCTGAGACAGATTTCTGGAAAATCCCAATTTGACTCCAACAAGATTTCCACTTGTATTCTTGGTAATTCCTACACATCAAAGTGTAAAACAAGAACATTGTGCACTTTTACAACTATTAGTAGGTTAGTCAAAAAAATCATATAAAAAGTACTCCAAAGTGTGGACAAAACATAAGAAAGTAGATAAAACGAAGCATGGAACATCAAACATTATAGATATATTTGCAATGTATCAGTACTATGATCCCAGCTTTGATTGTTTTTCAAATACTTTGATCAAGTCTTTGATGGTGCATGTCACCTCAAAAATTATTTCTTTTTATCACTTACCTACTCGAGGACGAGAAGTAGTTAAGCTTGGGGATGTTGATACATTGCAAATGTATCTATAATTTTTGATGTTACATGCTTGGTTTTATCCACTTTCTTGTGTTTTGTTCCAACTTTGGAGTACTTTTCATATGATTTCTTGGACTAACCTATTAACAAGAGCCACAGTGCTAGCTTCCTGTTTTCTGCTGTTTTTAGTTCCAGGAAAGTCAGAAAATGAATATTCTCGGAATTGGACGGGACAAAAGCCAAAGTGCTTATTTTTCCGGAAGGGATCAAGTGCCAGAATACGAGACGGAGAGGGGCCAGGGGCCGGCCACACCACCTGGCCGCGCGGCCAGGCCTGGCCCGCGCCAGGGGGTGGTGTGGTGGCTCCCGGCACCCCCTCGGCCTCTCCTTCCGCCTATATATTGCCCTCCGGACGAAAACCCTAAGTGCCCGATCAAAAATCCACGAAAGAGTTTGTAGCCGCCGTCATCTCCATCCCTAGATCGGGAGGGATCTGAAGCTCTTCCCGGCACCCTGCCGGAGAGGGGAATTCACCCTGGAGGCCTTCTTCATCACCATGCAAGCCTCCGGTGTGATGCGTGAGTAGTTCATCCTTGGACTACGGATCCATGTAGTAGCTAGATGGCTGGTTTCTCCTCCTTTGTGCTTTCATGTTTAGATCTTGTGAGCTCCGTTCATGATCAAGATCATCTATTTGTAATCCATACATGTTGCATTTGCGGGGATCCGATGGATATTGAGATGCTATTTTAGATTGATTATTGATTCTATCATGTCTTTGTTATTTGAGATCTTGCATGCTTTCCATTGTTAGTAGCTATCTTGGCCAAGTAGATGCTAGCAACTCCAAGAGTTAGTATTTATGCTGGATAGTGGGTTCATGCTCTGGTAATCTAGGGAAGTGACAGAAATCTCTAAGGTACTAGATGTGCTGTTGCTACTAGGGAGAAAGCAACAATCCTTTGTTCATAGAACAATCGTATTGTTTACTTTACATGCAATTCGTAAAGCAATAATCTGTTGCTTGCAACTTAATACTGGAGGGGGTTCGGATGATAACCTGAAGGTGGATTATTAGTCATAGATGCAGTTGGATGGCGGTCTATGTATTATGTTGTAATGCCCAATCAAGTCTCAAAGGAGTCAAGATGATTAGTATATGCATGTATTGCTTTGTTGGTGTTTGTCAATTGACCCGCTGAAATTTGTTCACCCAGCATGTTATCTATCTAAGGAGAGCCACCTCTAGTGAACTATGGATCCCGATCCTTTTCTTTACATACAATCTATAAACTGTTTCTGCTTTGTGTTTACTTTCTGCAAACTTTTACTTCTTTCCATTCGATAAGTTTAATCCTTTTTTTCTGCAAAACACAGTGAGATTGACAACCTCATCGCAAGTTGGGGAAAAAGTTTTGTGGTTGTGTTGTGCAGGTCTCCACGTTGCTACTAGCACCGGTAGTGCGCCCTGCCAAAGCTCAGCTAGTTACACCTTTGAGGTGTTTCCTTGCTCCTACTAGTTCGATTAAACCTTGGTTTCATAACTGAGGGAAACTTGCTGCTGTGCTCATCATACCTTCCTCTTGGGGTTCCCAACGAGCTCTACATCAACATCACCATCAAGCATTTTTCTGGGCGCCGTGCATTGAGCCATTAGCAAGCATGATACTTAGATACTAACACTGGAATTTGTTACTCTTGATTCAATACTACTCATTGAATTTCACGGAGTAAGTGAGCTTTTGATGAAAGTTTACAATAGTACTTTAAACTTTAGATTGACACTCATAAAACAATATGATACCAGTTCGTAAAGTAAAATTTCAGAATTCTATAGTTCTATTATCTTAATTATAGCTAAAAACAAGGTAGTTAATGAATGTCACTGACTACAACAAACTATGAAAATTCACTTCGATTTAATTTATGATAAATTGAGTTCAAATTCATCCAAATTACTAAATTAACTCCCACTCAAAAAAATATCCCTCGAGTCATTTTGGTGATTACATGAACCAAATTTACTACACCATGTCTGATCATCACGTGAGGTGGTGCATCTCTAACGGCGAGTATCATATGGACATCATATCATTCATATGACTCGTGCTTTACCTTTTGGTTCATGTTCC